>OY987335.1:55421636-56052420 GCA_963920685.1 Polydrusus tereticollis
TGTACGTGCTCGACATGATGATAACTGCTATAAAAATGTTACTGCTAATGGCGATAAAAAGGCTGCCATAACTTTAAAGTCTATCGTGTTGAAAGTTAGACACATATATCCGAGCGACGCAATAAAATTGAGACTTTTAGATGACATTGCTAAAAATAAACCGATTTTTATCCCTTTTCGAAATTGGGAAATACACGAATTACCCGCATTAAAAACAACTAAGAAAGATATTTGGACCGTTAAAACAATGTCTGAACGTGCTCGATATGTCATTGTATTTTTTATGGACAATCGTAAGGATAATTTTCAGTCCGACTGTACATATTTAGATAATTTGAATATCACAGATGTTAAATTGTTTCTAAATTCCGAAGTGTATCCATATGAATCGTTAAACTTAAACTTTAACAATAGACAGTTTACGGAAGCTTACAGGATGTACACGGAATTTCAAAAATCATATCTAGGCAAGCCGACTAGTGAACCACTAATGGATTTTGCGGCGTTTGCCAAAAGGACTCTTTTTGTAATTGATTGTTCTAAACAAAACGAGAGCATCAAGAGTGCAACAGTTGATGTCAAGTTAGAATTTCAAAGTTCTGAAAACTTTTCGAATAATGCGCGTGCCTTCTGTATCATTGTTCACGATCGTATTCTCGAGTATCAAGCTTTAACTGGACAAGTAAGAGACCTTATGTAATCAGTTTGATTTGAGTCTTCAGACAATGAAGTTCGTTGTAGTCGATATTCAAGGATTTAACATACCTGAATTTTACGCCAAAGAATTGGCTATTTACGATGGGAATAGTATGAAAAGTTACTTTTTTAAACCAGTTAAACCATTCGACACCTTAAGTAAGGCTTGCAAGAAACAAGTCAAATATCTATTTGGAAATCATCATGGTATCCTTTATAATTATGGTGATACCGATTACAAGGAACTACATAATATCATATCCAACAATCTGATAGACGCAGACATTATTTACGTTAAAGGACGTGTTAAAGAGGAATTTTTAGATAAAACATTTTCGGAATTCAACTGCAGGATGCCATATATTATAAACCTAGAAGACAGCATTGATGTACCAAAATTGGAGAAGGTAGAGAGAGTTGATGGTTGTAAATATCACATTTTAGATATTCATGTTTGTAGTATTAGAAATGCCAAAGTGTTGTATCAATATATTTATAGTCTTTTACCTTAATAAATATTTAAATTTTTCAACAAGCCAGCTTTTATTTATTTCCCACGTAGCTCAAACGTTTTTGTTTCTTTATCGGGGTTGTGTTCTGTAACAGAGAGGTCAACAGGGTCTGTTAAACAGGGTCTGTTAAACAGGGTCCGTTGAACAGGGTCCGTTAAACAGGGTCCGTTGAACAGGGTCCGTTGAACAGGGTCTGTTAAACAGGGTCCGTTGAACAGGGTCCGTTGAACAGGGTCCGTTGAACAGGGTCCGTTGAACAGGGTCTGTTGAACAGGGTCCGTTGAACAGGGTCTGTTGAACAGGGTCCGTTGAACAGGGTCCGTTGAACAGGGTCCGTTGAACAGGGTCTGTTGAACAGGGTCCGTTGAACAGGGTCCGTTGAACAGGGTCCGTTGAACAGGGTCCGTTGAACAGGGTCCGTTGAACAGGGTCTGTTGAACAGGGTCTGTTGAACAAAGTCCGTTCACAACGGATCTATTTAGAATTAGGCTCTGTTTCGAAACTGTCAGTTGTTCTCGAACCTATGACGAAGGTAGTTGAAGAGAAGATCAAAGATCATTTAAGTAATATTCGTGCGCTGAAGAAACGTATAAAGCTTTACGAAGACCGAAAATCTTTGGTTAAGTTACTGTCAAGACTTAATATTCAAGATGAGTGTTCAAATCAGATATGAAGTTGGAGATGACGTTACAGTAACATTTTCTACTGCAGACGAGCGAGTTATCGTTGAGATTGCTGAAGGAGAGCTATATTTTTCCAATTATGATTTTGAGGAGTTTATAACTACCTACAGCGGTGTTCATGGATACTGGCCTGAAACTACTATTATAATTGACAACTACAATTTGCGTTTCCATACATACTTCGGCAGCCGATGTTTAACATTTGAAGAAAATGAGCAATACTTGTTTTGTTGGGATGAAAGTCTTATAGATTTATTCTCTAAACACATTGAGAATTTATATAAGATAAATTGTGTTTGCTTTAAAGATTAATATACTTGAATCTTTTTGTAATAAATGAAACTATGATTTAAAAACAAAGCATGTTTATTAAAAACACAACAAGAACAGCTAAAATCAATAAATATATTAAAGTATAACTAGTCTTTTATTTGGTATAAAACAACTTTACTCGGGTCGACATTTTGTAAACGACTCATGACGTCACCCTAAACACGCGATATGTATTTGCAATCTTTCACCCCCCTGCCGTTAGGGCATTAGCTATATCAACTTTGGCCCTATTGGCCCGATCAACCCCGTCCTTTTTTAAACAACTTATTTCATCACCCTAAACACGCGATATGTATTTGCAATCTTTCGCCCTCCTGCCGTTAGGGCATTAGCTATACCAACTTTGGCCCTATTGGCCCGATCAACCCCGTTCTTTTTTAAACAACTTATTTCATCACCCTAAACACGCGATATGTATTTGCAATCTTTCGCCCTCCTGCCGTTAGGGTATTAGCTATACCAACTTTGGCCCTATTGGCCCGATCAACCCGGTTCTTTTTTTAAACGACTCATGACGTCACCCTAAACACGTGACATACATCAGCTGTCGATTTTGACATTTGACAGGTGACATCTGACAGGTGACAGTTCTTAATTGACAGGTGACCGGTGTCATTTTCGGGTCATGCGCAAGAACCCATTTCATAGACCCCAACTACGCATGCGCAATATCCTAGGCCCATTGGTTCCGGAGATATGAGCCATAAAAATCCCTCCGAAAATTAACATTGGAGTTCCCAGCCTGGTTTACCCTAATTTTGTACATTAGAAAACACCACCATAACCCCACTAAGGACCTTTTGTTCCAGCAATCTAATCGGATGTGCCCCCGTGGTTTCACGTTGTCTAACATTGTTTAGCAGTTTTAATCTATATGCTCTCGTAGCGTATTTTGCAAGGCTTTGAGGTTTGGCCCCAGAGGATTATGGTTCAAATCCCACCGAGGACAAAAACTTTTTTTCTGTTATTATTATATTTTAAAATATTTTAACTGATTTACAACGTCATACCTACCATCGCGGTAAACAAGATGCCTTATATGAAAAGCAGGTGGCGCTACAGGTCTCAAGATAACAGGTACGTACATCTCTCCCCGTTAGGTGGCACCCCTACAATGATGTTACTATATAATCGGGGTAACACGTGATCTGGGTTCCGTTGGGACAAAAGTTAGGTTAGAATAATGTGTGGGGGGTTAGGTGACAGCAGTGGAGGGTTCCACACAGGTCAATAGGGCCCTATATTACCGGCATCGGATACCCTCGGGCGATCATCGGGTAACCATCGGGTCACCACCGCTCGGGGTCGCTGACCTGCCTGAGCTAGCCTCGCGAATTATGCATAGGGTCTCGCGGTATCGCCTTCGATCATCGTGCGCGCTCAACGCCCGTTGTGGAGGCTTCCTCCGCCGCGGGTCTGGGGCTCGCGCCGACCAAGTGACCACGCCCTAAAATGGCACTAAAAATGCAGGTTTTAGGTCCCATGTTATTTCTTATGGGATTTGATGCCAGAACTCTCATAGCTTTATCTACTAAATAAAAAATTGCGACTGAGAGTCCACAATTCAATAATTTTTGAAAGCTAGAAAATTTGTTACTACAATACTTTTTACATACCTGGTATACGCAGAGTCGGAACCGCATTTCTTTTAAGTCCCCTTTGCGTTCCAGGAGCGAAACAACAGAAGAGAAATGTTCATCGCACACATAATATCTTGAATACATCTGTTTTCTGGACAGTTTCTCTTGATTTTCAGGCTTAATCCTGTCAAGCCACTGCTGAAAAACTTCGGGATCCCGTTGTGGAAATCGGTGTCTCATGCAATGGCGCTTAATATCACCATTTGGAACACAACATTTCTTAGGTTTTAAGGGAGGTACGTGGTCTTCCATAATGGGATTAAAATCACAACCAAGAATAAACACAGACTCACTCAAAGTAGGTAGATAGTCCAAAAACACCTCAAAACAACACAAAAGGTCCGAAGTAATACAAATAGTACAAAAAATGTATATTTTCACAAGATTCACAATTTAAAACTCAAAAATTAAGCGCACCAACTAATAACGAACAAACAACAAAGGAAAGATCCGAGATCGCAAGTGACCATGGCGTTCTCTGTAAGAGAACACGAAAACTAAAGTGGGCGGAGCCAACTACTGTCGCCATCTACCACTTGCGATCTCACATACAAAATAATAATAATAATAAAATAATATATTTAGGCGGGAAGGCCGGACTTCGTTCCGTAATGTGTGGTCTGCCGTGTGTATTCGTTCGGCGCTCCTTGCCGCTCTCGTTAAATGGATTTTCCCTGTGTGGATTGATCGGAAATATTCGGTTAATCGCCCGATGAAAGGGCGTCGCCGTGCGCTATCTGAATACGCACTTCAATAATTTAATATGATTGTTTTAGAGTTTTTTTACGCGATTAGAGAAATTTGAAGTTTATTGACGGTGTTGTGGGTGTTTTTTGTTGTTTTTAAATTAATAATGGCTAGTAGTTCGGATTGTGTCACACGAAGTGTTATAGTTATGGACCAAAATTCTATTGAGAGCATTGTAAATAACTTTTCGACAATCGATTTCCAAAGGAAAATTGAAATAAAAAGGTTAGGAAGGTCTTCACCGGTTTTAAAATTAAATCAAACGTGTACAAAGAAAAAAGAAGGTCGATCTTTTATTAGACATTTTAATATTGATATTTACAAAAAAAACAAACGGATATGTGGGTGTAATATTAGAAACTCCCTGTTTTGTTTCCCATGCTTATTATTTTATAATATAAACATGGACAAGAACTGGAGCCGTATAGGCATTACAGATTTAAATCATTTACATGAAAAAATAACCAAGCACGAGTTGTCAAAATCTCATTTGCAGGCTAGTACGGAACTTGCGCTACTTGGAAAAGTAAACATTGCCCAACAGTTAAGCGCTTCCTATCGCCTAGGGATCGCTAAACATAATGAGAATGTAAGAAAAAATCTACACATTTTAAGTAGAATTATAAGTTGCGTAAAGTTCTGTGGTGTTTTTGAGTTGGCTTTTAGAGGCCACGATGAAACAGAAGAATCTTTAAATCGTGGAATTTTTAAAGAATTAATAAACTTCAGTGCTGAATTAGCTAATGTTTTGAAAGAACATTTGGAAAACTCAAGCGTTTTTAAGGGAACCTCAAAAACCATTCAAAACGATATTTTGGGCTGTATGTTGACAGTATGCAAAAATGAAATTTTAAAAGAGGTTGAAGGTGCGGATTTTTTGGCAATTCAGTGCGACGAGACTACAGATGTGAGTAATCACTGTCAAATGGCAATTATATTGCGATATGTTAAGGAGCACAGTATACGCGAATTCTTCTGGACTTTTTTGCGAGTGCATGATAAAACAGCCAATGGTTTAGTGAATAGTATTCAGCAGGAAATAGATCCAATGTTAAAAAACAATAAAAATAAATTGATAGCGCAAGCATATGATGGAGCCAACGTTATAAGTGGATCAGTTGGTGGCGTTCAAGCAAAAATGCGTAAAAAATATCCGTTTGAATATTTTGTTCATTGCTATGCTCACCAGCTTAACTTAATAATGCAAAAAGCTGCTAGCCAAAATACGCAAGTTAGGGTATTTTTTAGCGACTTATCTGGAATCCCTGCATTTTTTTCGAACTCTTCGCACCGCAGTGATATGTTAGAGCAAATTAGTTAAGTTAGATTGCCCCTACTCGATGGAATTTTAATTCGAGGATAGTTAACACCGTTTACGAAAACAGGGAAAATTTGATACTGTGTTTTCATGAAATTTCCGAAAAAAACCGAAAAAACCGAAAAAACAATTACTAGCCGAGAAGCAAGTGGTTTAATAAGAACACTGGAAGATTCTCAGTTTATATTTTGGTTGACGCTTTTTCATAAGATTTTTCCTCATGTTGATGTTCTCTACAATCAATTTCAATCCAGACATGCAGATGGCATTCAATTGCAAAAATCAATTTCAAATTTTGAAACATCTATATTAAGCATACGCCATGAAACTGATGCAATCGAACAAGGGATAACTGAGAATATTGGTAAACGCAGGAGATTGGGCGACACTGATAGAAAAAGCGTAACAGCCAAGAAAATTTGCGATGTCATAGTTACCCAACTAAAAGATAGGCTTTCATATAGAGGTCATTTGGAAGCAAAGTACCTTCTTACAAACACTTCTTATGCGTCTTTCAATAACGAGTTTCCAAATCATATTTTTAACAGGGTTACTAAGTTATATCCAATGCTTTGAAAGGAGCGATTAAAAACGGAATTGGAAGTAATTTATTCAAGAAATTATTTTTCTCAAATAAACAACTCCACTAGTACCCTACAATTCATTTTCAAAAATGAATTGGAATGCACTTTTTCAGAGCTTGTAAAATTATTTAAAATAATTATGACAACGCCAATGAACACCGCTGAACCTGAACGGTGTTTTTCCACTCTTAAAAGGCTTAAAACTTTTCTTCGAAATTCTATGACAAACGATAGACTAAATGCTTTGGCAATGATGTCCATAAATAAGGATTTTGTGCACGAGATACCGGAATTTCGACAAAAAAGTGTTGGAAACATTTGTTGCGCTTAAAAACCGACGAATGGATTTTTTATTTAAAGACTACAAACTTTTAGTGATTAGTTATGTATAAAGAAATGTTTTTTTTGCAATCTGTATAGGTATCTACTACTATCTACATCTACCCATTATAAAACTATTAAAATTTTTAAAAAATAAAAAAATAAATTTGGTGCTAAAACAAAAAAAAATATAAATCCCATTTAAAAACTGCGTTTTTTTTTAAATATTCTTCTGGGATAAAAAGCACAAAGAAAATCGATACAAAGGTAAAAAGGGGCGTGGCACCTCGAAAATTTTCGCATTTTTCTCTACGGCGCACACCCTAAGATAAAAGTCACGAGCCGCCACTGACTAAGAAAGACCTTTTCGCCGGCATGTACGTGACATTTCATAAATTTATAGGATTAGAAAGTATCTAATTTAAATCGGCAAAACTAACATGAATGCATGTGGCCATAAAAATGATTCATTGCTAGAAACAGCCTAAGGTATTCCCACCTACCCTTTCCAATATAGACAATAAATCCTCATTGGCCAGATCAAACGTCTAGCTGACGGATTTTGCCAATGGTGCAATTTGGGTGAGTGACGTCAGTTGGTTGTCCTACTTTTTTTAATCAGGATCCTCTGAATTTGAGGTAACAGGGTAGGTTCCGTAAAGTTAGTTAGTTTCAAACTCTTCGCCTGTACATATTCGCTTTATCAAGAAGTTAGTTTTCAAACTCTTCGTCTGTACATATTCGCTTTATCGAAAAGTTAGTTTTTCAAGTCTCTCTCGTGTGGTGACGGCAAGTATTCTTCGCTCTATCGAAGTCGTTCACCGTTGCGGCAACCTTTGGCTTACCTTTTTAAACCTTAGGAAGCAGCAAGTGCGCGGCAGCTCTTCGCGTGGTGAGTCGGCCGTGGATCTCGTTGGAACTTCCTTTTTTTTTATTATTTGTTATATAATGCTCAAAGACATTTTGGGCGCCACTGGGTTAAAAATTAACCTTAGCTTAAGATAACCCAGAACCTTAAGCTTAATCGTTAAAATTTTGTTGAGAGTTGTATGTATAGGGTAGACAATGAAATAAGCCTATCAGGTAATTCAAAAAATTCTATTAATGTAATTATACGTCAGTGTACACAATATGACCTTCAAATATACCCGAGTTTCAAATATGATTTTAATACTTAAAAATTTCCACTAATAGATGACGAGCATGAGGTTAATAAAATAAATTGTCAAATATTTCATGATGAGTATAAAAAGCCTGAATAGTACTCCCTGGTAGTGAAATGTTAAATAAATATAGAATAGAAATAGTAGTTGTATATCTAAAAACTGACGCACCTAAAAATCATGATTTTTATTCTGCGCATGTACCTGAAAACCTTGTAAAAACTGCCAAAAATTGTTTATCTACCAAGACGACCTCACAAATCGGCTTATTTAGCATAAGAGCAATAAAAAATATAAATCAACAAATTTTAATTACTTTAAAAAGATATCCGTATTTAAACTTGTGGAGACTCCGTCTGGTCTCTAAATTTTTGTAGGAAATTTGAGCGAGAACTTGTGGATATTAAAACAATTGAAAATTTAGATTTAAAAACTTACGGCATAGCGGTACCTTTTTCTTTCGCGATAGAAAATATTTAATATATTTTTCCAAACAAATTAAATTACGGGTACCTTCGCATACTACAAGTTCCTAAATATGTGTTCTAATAAACACACCGTGAATTCGTTAATTATTATGCGGTAAACTTTAATTTTAGCTACCAGATTTCCTCAAACAGTGGCGTCGAAAAGAAAACCATGGCTTGCTCCTAGAACTGCGTTTCGGGAGTGGCTCCTCACGATACAGGTTCGAGTCAGACGTCGTGGAGATGTCGCCTATGAGATCTAGAAGATCTTGAAGGTCTATGACGGTGAGGTAACTCGTGTTTTCCGATGGAAAACGAAGCAGCAAAAACAAACCAACCAATAAAAAAACCCTGTAATAAAATACGAGCAAATTACCTAAGCGAAATTCTAGAAACTGATCGCTTAAATTATTTTACCTCCAAGGTGTTGTCGGAGGGTCACCGGAAAATGCTTTCGTCGCCGCTCACTGGTCTGTGGGAAAGGCCTGGATTGCTTGGGAAATTCTGCCAATTTATCACGATAAAAAATCACTTTACGCGATACTAGTGCAAGCTATAAAATTTCGATAATTTTTCTTTAATTATGCGGAACGATACTCTTGCCGCACACGGTAGCTATCAAAAAAGGACCTAATTTATCACCAAATCTCCTGAAATCAACGTTCTCGCTGCATACCTCAAGTGCTGCTTGTATAAAAAAAATGAACGGGTGCCTATTCTGAGAAACATAGAAGAACCACAAATCGTTCTCACCTTTGGTCACTTTTACAAGGATCCGGTAATAGACTTCACCTGTACTCACGTGTCCCGTGGTCGGGCATGGATTTACGCACCACGCGCACCTTCTCACGGCGACGCACCAAGCCAACATACAAGCGCGAAAATATCATTTTAAAACTCAGGATTCACTAAGTATTTTATTGTTTGGAAAATGGGATTAATTAAAACAGAAACTGTAATATATACATATCCAAATCAACACCGTTTCTGCAGAATCATATTAAACTAAATTAAACTAGGTAATTTGAACCTACAAAACATCGATCGCGGATTCAAATACCAAATAAAACTTTTTTCTTCAGCCGAAGTACCAGGAATTTAATATTTGCGCTTCTAAATAAATAAATAAATAAATAAATAAATAAATAAGATCTTTATTCAGAAGGTACAAAGTTGCAAAGGTATAAACAAAAACAAAATCAATATTGTGCATCTTCTGAAATGGCGAAGTTCATCCATTTACTGACGTAAAGGTTGTTCTTATACTTAACCTGGCCGGGCACCTGCACTGATATACCCGAGCAATAGCCTAACTGTCCAACAACATTATATAAATATTTAAACTAAAGTCATGACCCTGCTCACAGTACATCAGTGCACCCGGCCCTTGAACCAAAACTAAAATATTATAATTAAAATTAAAAGTTAATATATCCCAGAACAGGATAGTTATTGTTTTATCTAGCCTATAAATGTAATGTATTGACATGCTATAACACACTATAAACTTAACTATAACTAAATTAGACGATCTAGAGATCGCCAAGTAAAAAATTTTTCATTTTATTGTGAAAATTTAGTACAGGAAGTGATTTAAATTTTGCTGGGATAAATCGCAGGGACGTTGTAGGTAAAACTTCTCCGAAACATTGTAGTCTTGTGGCGTGGTGGTGTTATTGTACATTTATGTCTTAGATTTGGATTATGAACATCAGTCCTAAAAACAATCTTTCGGTACAAGTTAGACGGTATTTTGGTAAGCATTATTCTGTGATACAGGGCAGCACTATGTAGCTTACGCCTATCCCCCATGCATAACCATTTTAAGGACCTGAGCTTGTGGCTTACAGGATTTCTTCTACGCATGCCACAGATAAAACGGATACAAAAATTCTGAATTTACAAATGTACAATTGAAGCAGGCGTAGCATTTGAAATGCTACACCGTGTCTCTATTTTTGAACGTTGTTGATCACGTCGATCGCGGCATTTATTCACACTGTTTCTGAAGTTAAAAGATGACGTAAAGTTGCTGTCTCTTCCGCAATCACTAGCTGGTATAAGAATGCAAATCTCATGATCCTGAAACGATTGACTCCAAGTTGAGTAAAAGCTACGAAGAAGGTAGGATCAAACCATATTATTTGTTTTCACGATACAAGCAGCCTACAGAGCCTAATAAAGCGCTCAATAGACAACAATTTGAATGTTTCTGGCATGCGTATTACAATATCAAAAACGTCCTTCTGAACCTTTGGACCGCATATTAAGACATCGTTAAAGCTAAATCCAGAATTTGTTTTTAAACTCGCGTTGAAAGCCACTCGTACCTTCGTGGTACTAAAACTAGATTTTTCCACGGAATGATGGCTGAGGTATACACACAGTTCATTTTCTGGATATAACTTAGGATCAACACGTGTCATATGGCCTAAGCTTTCATATTATTTAAGAAAATCGGAATATTGTTTATATAAGTCAGGGTTTTTCCCTAGACGTCTTTCTTAAGAAAGTAAGCATTTTAAAGCGATACAATATGATTCACCGAGTTCTAAATAATTTGCCTTGAATGGAAGTTTAACGATATATCTTCCGGTGATTTCAATATTGACATTTTCTCTAAAGTCGACTTCGCATTCTAATTCTTTATTGCTAAATTTACTTTGTTTGTGTTCGATGCTTACGATTTGCCAAAATTTTTGTACTGTGTTTTGCACTGTGTCATTGCCCTCATTAATTGTCAGAAAACAATGATGTTTATCATAATTTTTGTACGCATTGAAATACATAGCGCCCGCCAAAACAAACCCAAACTTTGTATTTTGCAAGTAGGCGCATTTTTTCCTAATATGATTTTCTCAATATTTAAACAATGGAAAAATATTTCTGTACCTAATAGAACATCGATTTTCTTTCCCATGTAAAAGTCGGGGTTCGCTAATTCTATATCTTTGAGTATTTTTAATGAGCTGGGATCAAACGAAACTTGCGGTAAATTTGTAGTTATTTGTTAGTAGAATAGCAGTGCCGTTTTCAGGACACAATCTCATAAGAAATAACATGGAGCCGAAAACCTGCATTTTTCGGGCCATTTTAGGGCGTGGCACTTTTCCTGAAAGCCACCATCCTCTATTAACCTAAGTGCAACCCAGCTACTATCGCCACCTAGTGAGTGACGTCATAACTGTTCGATACCGGTAATATAGGGCCCTATTGACCTGTGTGGAACCCTCCACTGCTGCCACCTAACCCCCCCACACATTATTCTAACTTTTGTCCCAACGGAACCCAGATCACGTGTTACCCCGATTATATAGTAATATCATTGTAGGGGTGCCACCTAACGGGGAGAGATGTACGTACCTGTTATCTTGAGACCTGTAGCGCCACCTGCTTTTCATATACGACATCTTGTTTACCGCGATGGTAGGTATGACGTTGTAAATCAGTTAAAATATTTTAAAATATAATAATACCATAAAAAAGTTTTTGTCCTCGGCGGGAATTGAACCATAAACCTCTGGAGCCGAACCTCAAAGCCTTGCAAAATACACTACGAGCGCGTATACATTAAAAGAGTTGATCAATGTTGACAAACTAAAAATATGGGGGACCCGTCAATTATAACGTATAGGTGGAACAAAGGACCCAAGTGTGGAGACGATGGTAAAATGGAGGCAACCATAGTTGTGTTTGTCTACATAATATTGCTACATCTGTTGCAGTATGCATGCGCCATAACATGTCATCAATGAACATTGTTAGAGGCCGCGTGGCACGTAATTAGACAACCGGGGATCTAGTATGTCCTTTTGGCAAACAGCATTTTCAGACGCCATCTATAATTACGTTCGCGCACACCCCCGCCATCTGGGTACTACCTGAACTTATGCAACCAGAAGCCCCTATCAGCAAATATTGCCTTCACCAATTTATTAACAAACCTAAGTGTGGCGATGATGACAAAATGGCGGTAAACCTAGCTTTTATAATGCCTTCACCATTTTATCGACAAACCAGTACTAATGGCGTTGCCAAACCAATATTTCCCCTTATTCAACATAAAAATTGTCGAAACGGCAACACCGCCGTTCCAATACTGAAAATTTAAGAAAATACGCTTAGGCCATATTGTAATAGCCGTCTGCAACAGTAACTAGGTAAAACAAAGAACCTTAAGTGTGGTTATAGGGATATATTATTATCGACGTCAATTTATTAACAAATCTTAAACCTTTCCAACAGCATTCACCCCATATCGCATTGATAAAAATGCCCATATAAATACCCTATCGGAATGCCATTCAGGATTGTATAATTAAATAAAAATCAATCAATTTTAAAACTTTTTATTCGCAACATAACAATATCACTTACTATCACCCTGGTATATTACATTAAAGGAATGAAAAAATCGGCGTAAATAAAAATTTTAAAACTTTTTTATTTACAACATAACAATATCACTTACTATCGCCCTGGTATATTACATTAAAGGAATAAAAAATCGTCGTAAATAAAAATTTTAAAACTTTTTTATTTACAACATAACAATGTCACTTACTATCACCCTGGTATATTACATTAAAGGAATAAAAAAATCGGCGTAAATAAAAATTTTAAAACTTTCTTATTCACAACATAACAATATCACTTACTATCGCCCTGGTATATTACATTAAAGGAATAAAAAAATCGGCGTAAAATAAAAAGACATATCTGTAATCATTTAACAACGTTTTATGCCAGAAATATATGCAGTTTTCAAGTCAAATACACCATTACAGCACAAGTTAGCAAAAATATTTAAGTAAGACAAGTATCTTGCATCAAAAATAATACCTGAACGAAACAAAAATTTGGCACAAGACACTTATCGCCAATCTTGTATATAGGTACAATATATTATAAGTTCAAAATTTAGCGAAAATATTTACAGTTAAAACTAAGGATTAGAAACATTTGCCGTGCAAGAATAGGCATATCTGCATACAATTAAAAAACTAGGACTAGAAACATTTATATTAGGAACATTTACCGTGCAAGAATAGACATATCTACATACAATTAAAAAACTAGGACTAGAAACATTTATATTAGGAACATTACCGCACAAGAAGGCATATCTATATACAAACTTAAAAACTAACAAAAAAATTAATGGAAAAAGACATTGGCGGGTATGGGCATTTGAACAGAGTAGGAGTAATGTGCAATATTCGCTTATAGATAGAATATTATCCTTAACTTATACATACAACTTGAAACGAGGGCAAGAGCAAAAATACCTGAAAAACACTACACTTACCAGAGGGCACTCGGTTTAAACAGGGACACGACGTGAACGTGGCCCATATTGTCCCCATTCGATTTTTATGGAAAAACGAATTTTCAAAGCAAAACCATTTGTGGCATAATTTTTTTCGTTATCTGATTTGAAATCAGAAAACAGTTCTATATATAACACAATATACGGCTCTTTTTTAAGTTATACAGGGGGAATTTTTGCCTTCTTTTACTGTATAACCAATATGGGCTCTTTTTAAAGTTATACAGGGGGAATTTTTGCCTTCTTTTACTGTATAACCAATATGGGCTCTTTTTAAAGTTATACAGGGGGAATTTTGGCCTTCTTTTTACTGTACAACCAATATGGGCTCTTTTGAAAGTTATACAGGTTAGGATATAATATGTGTGCGTTAGTATTTTGGCCTTCTTTTTACTGTACAACCAATATGGGCTCTTTTGAAAGTTATACAGGTTAGGATATAATATATGTGCGTTAATAGATTATTCTAGTAATAAAAATAATTTTAATGCTAATAATAATATGAGTGCTAATGTTATAATAATATGAATAATTATAATACTAATAATGAACAACTGAACAGACCCTGTTTAACGGACCCTGTTATCCAAAACAGCCCTGTTTAACAGACCCTGTTCAACGGACCCTGTTCCCTGAACAGACCAGTTCCCTGAACAGACCAGTTCCCTGAACAGACCAGTTCCCTGAACAGACCAGTTCCCTGAACAGACCAGTTCCCTGAACAGACCCTGTTGAACAGACCCTGTTGAACAGACCCTGATCAACTTAGTCATCCACATGCATAAGTGAGCAATGCCCCCATGGTAATGTGCCGGGTGAAGATTTCGATATTTGCCGCTTATCATCATAAGGGCTGAGACCGATTTTAGTTTGTTTTATAGTATGTAGCTCATGTTTTTGGGACCTAATTAGACGCTGTGAAATAGGCTTTTCCAACCAAGTTTCAAGGCAGGTGACGTAATCTTCAAATGTGATTTTATTTTTAATAACAGACCTTTTAATGCCCTTTATCTTTTTGGTAACGCCCAAGTTAGATAAAACCTTATCAATTTCCGCCCGCTCTTTGTTTAAATTCTCTAGTTTAACCCGTTCTTGCTCAATCTCGTCTGGAGTATAAAGCAGTTTAATAGCATACATTTTAGACCTAAGGCCAACAAAATGGGTCATAATGCGGCCATTGTTCTCATCTTTCATCATTCCCAGCACCTTTTTGTTCACTTGTGGAATCGCATAAACGTTATCACGGGGATAATCTGAGGTATCAAAATAATCGTTACAGTCTCGTTTCATTATCTGATACACATCGTGGTTTTTAATTTCGTAAATAAGACTATCAGTGTCTGTATACAATACACTACAGGTGTCAAAACGTGGAACCATGTACTCGTAGTGAAAGCCATAAATCGTAGTCTTTGCCAAATCAAGAATACACATGCCGACATAAATCGGCTTATTAAAATAAATTTGTGTTTTTGCAAACTCGACAATTACTAAATTTTCGGAAACAATTGTGCTGCTTTTAAATTCTGGCCGGGATATTAAGGCTTCAGCACCATAGCGGCCATCCCATTTCGTTATAAGTTTAACGTCAGAGTGGTTCCGGATATTCTCCATTGTCTTTCCAAATACGGCATTGTTCATAAGTTTAAAAAAATTCTTTTCAAACTCATTCTTGGCATTTTGGCGCAGCCCCGTGTTGAGGTCGATATATGATTTTAGCCATGGAGATTGTTTAAAGGCTAATATTCGGTGTATTTTACCCAATTTTGCACCCAAAGTTAGAGCTTGCTTTAAGTTTCTATAGTGTATTACGTATTCTGTTTTATTGTGTAGCGTAGCCAAAAGTTTCTCATTCTTTGCCCCGGGCGGTTTTTCATGGTCAGGGCATAATGGAAAATCGGAAAACTTATCATGCAAATTTTCAGGTATTTCCAGGTCCACTTCCAAAATAAACCCTTCGGCAGATTTATCTGAAATTTCACTAATGTTTAAGTGAGATATCTCGTTTTCTGAAGGCCACCTAAAGCCGCCATAAGGTAGATATTGCGACATGGCCCAGCCGTATTGATTATTGACATCAAAGTACATGAGATAGGAGTCTTCTTTAGTTGGATCATAATTTGACATGTACTTGTTGTTGGCTTCTGCATACCTCTTTGAACACTGACTTAGCCCCCCGCGAACTCCCTTTTCTATGAATGTTAGCATCTCTAAATCAGTAAGCAGCTCAAGTTTTATCATATCTTCTCGATGAATTAAGATACGACCATGCAGGATCAAGGCCATATGTCCTATGCGATATATCCCTAAATGCTTCAAATACATCCGTTAAAAGCATTACATCCGTTTTAAGATATAAGTCAGAGTAGTCTTGCATGGTACGGCAATTAAAAGTTTGCCAAACTTTCTGCGCATTTAAATATTGCGCGTCACTTATAGCTACATCTTCTAAGCTGTTATAAAACGCCTCTTTAGGAGGGAGTTCAGTCTCATTCAATCTTTCCCAAGCGTTCATATAATCATAAGGGAAAACGCCCTTTCGGGTAAGTAAGTTCAGTTCTTCCCCCAGGTATTCAAACTCTGCTTTTAGGTTAGGATATTCGCATAAGTATGATGCAAGCTTATCCAGACCGCTAGCAAGAAAGCGAAAACTATCTATAAATCGAAAATGAACAGTACTATCCATTATATGCTTCGTAAATGAGATATAATTTTCTTTATTTACAGGTAATATATCAATCTTTCCCTCTATTTCAGATAGTGCCCGTATTATCATGTGCCCATCATAGCAACTTAAGTTATGGAATAGGACAGGTATGGTGTGTGAATCCTGGTACTGTAGATTGCAGTGCTCATGTGCGGCGTTTCGATACTTTCCGGTGAAGTGCGAGTGATCTCTAACACGCTTATCGTCTTCCGTAAATGGTTTCTCACATATATGACAGTGAGTAGCGGCCAAAAAACTTTGTTGCTGGGCAGGCGTAAGCGGTTCCATGGGCAAATCACATAAAAAGACCGTCTCGACGTCTTCAGCAAATTGTTGAAGCTCGCGCATAAACCATTGCATACAGTCTTGGCCCGTGTAACTTTTATAAAATGATAGAGAATCGTCATAATTACATTTTACATAATAACCGACGCTATAAGGGACATGCTCTTGTTCCTTTTGAGTGTTTTTTTCTATATCATCGACTACAGGTATTAGCAAGCTTTCCGAGTCTGCGAATATAACAAACGGGGCTTTTTCCTTATGTTTAAAATTATTAAATTCCAAAATATTATTGCCTTCTACAGGCATCCGAGGTATTGCTAAGGTCTTGTTTTTAGAGCATTCGGACGTGTGCTTATCTAGTGTTATCTGCGTGCGGAAATAATGAAGGCAGCGATCACAAAAAAATTTTCGATGCGTATTAAGACTCAATTGGCTTGATAGTAAGCGTGAAAGGTCTTTAATCCAAACAAAATGGTATTTTATAGGGCTTAAATCAATATCATCATCTGAGGAAAAGTAGCTGTCTTGTAAAAGTAGTAAGTTTATATGGTTAGGATGCTTATTTTCAGGTATATAATATGGCACAACCAGATAATTTTTTCCAATTTTTTGCAGTCGATATACGTTAACGGATATTAGGTTTTGCTTTTCAAACTTTGAAATTTGATTAATTGTCATGGGAAACTTAATACCTTCCAAGTTTAGAACTGACTGAGGCGTTGGGTATGAAGAAGTTCGATTTGGCTTCAATTCGATCGAAGCGGGATATAAAGCGGAAACGATGGACCACGCAAAGCACATTTCATCACTGTTTTTTACATTGATGCATGCCCTTCTTTTAGCTATTTGTTTTGAAAGTTCGATGTAAGTTCCGACCCGAAGAGGATTATAATGATTAATAGATACCATTAAATGCATAATTTTGCGTAGTGCCCACCCAGAATTTCTTTCCTGGAACGTGTCTAATTCAACTAAAATAGGGTTCTTAACATGATCGGCAAACCACTCATTTAAGTTTGTGTTGCCGAAAATAGGGGCATTCGGAGTAGTAATGTACTTTGTATCCTTTAAAATTTCGTCTGCTTTACTAATTTCAAAATCCCCACAAAGAGTGGTGTTAACTTTGAGTGCAGTAGTTTTTTTTAGTGCGTTTTGAATTCGCCGCTTAAAAATTGCCAAACAGTCCTCTAAAAATGATCGTACATCAGTATGACGCTTGTTAATAATAACACCCGTCCTGATTCTCGATTGGAATGCCGAATGTAAATCTTCCCACTTTACTCTACAAGAAGCTGTTTCTGCACGACGTGTCCCACTACCCCCGCCCACTTTACGGTCCTTTAGTAACGACTGAAACCCCTTAATTTGGGCTAAACACGCTATTATATGAGACTTTTCAGCCACTGACTCAGCGCGTTTCAAAAGTTTATTTAAATTGTGGTGAATTGCACGAGTACAGTCCTGCAATATCTTACCACAGGTAATCGTTGTTAAGTTAGGGGTATCCATCTGGGCCCTAATTAACTCGACGTACTCACTTGGGAACGGCATTTTTTTTTTGCTCTGTAACAAAATAAATATGGCTCAAAATACGTCTGCTCTCTCTAACGTACAAAGACAGAAGGGACTCTGGAGCTCCTGCGTTCTGCTTATAATGCACCCCTATTTATAACCTCGGTTGGGGTGCGTTCAGAAAAGTAGCATGCCTTTGAAAAAATAAGGTGCGTTCAGAATTAATATTCAAGGTTTAGTATGCAGTAGATGTACATACAACAAGCCGTTTTACGCGTTAATATTTCTAAAATATATTACTTGCCGAAAACATTAATATTTTACTGACTGAAAGTGAAACCTGCGATAAGTTTAATCGCCGTAAAAATGTTTACCAAAAACAGACTCTAAAAATTTTATTCCCTCCACGTCACAACCCTCCCAAACTACTATATTATTATATTATTATTATTATTATTATTATTATTATTATTTACCGCTAAAGGTTTTGCTGCACCCAACGAGTCCGTTAAAAGGCTGCAGCTAGGATAATGGATTCATTGCATAGTCGACAGCGTGGTGTTAAACATGGTAGAAACATTAAACATTATTCTCGACAATGTTGAAAGAGTATTTATACAGAACAAATATTACGCATCCTGTCTACCGGCTACCTTAATAGTTTGGGAACTTGCTAAAAAATATAATGTCAATGTTGAACCGAAATGTGGACAACTCTTGTATGACGAAATGGCAAGCAACATTCATTTTTGGAACGTGTTTAAAGAAAAACCTTATGATCCTACCCTTAAAGTGATGAAACATATGATGCCTTCTATCGACGTTAGCAAGTTCCAATATAAAGAATATAAATTGGGTGCAGACCTGGATTCAATAGAAATGTTAAATATTTTCAATCAGTTCCTAGAAACAAAATCAACTCACTTTTATTTTTCAAAAGCTCCAGATAAACTTAAAACGATTAGGAAAATTATTCATAGAAGTGTATCTAGATGTATTTAATAAAGATTATGCATATTTACAATCGTATTAATATTATTACATACGTATCATTTTTACCCAAAAGAAACAGTGTTTTACTAGAAAATATATTAGGGCTTCTCAGAACTACACCCTGTTTATGGGTATACAGCGTCATCATTATGATTAACGTATCAGTGTTATATTAGTGTTTTTGTTTGTGTTCAGATGATCTGAAACAATATTATAGGTATATAAGACCTGTTTTGTTTTTTCAGTGTT
Source organism: Polydrusus tereticollis (assembly GCA_963920685.1). Lineage (NCBI taxonomy): Eukaryota > Metazoa > Arthropoda > Insecta > Coleoptera > Curculionidae > Polydrusus > Polydrusus tereticollis. The sequence continues at coordinate 55,441,176 of OY987335.1, forward strand.
GACGTTGTGATTGATATATAAGCGTTATATGTTTGTTTTGTTTCCGTTAAGACGCTGTTTTGTTTCAGTTAAGATATTGTTATCTTAGTGTTGTGTTTTAGGTAGTGTTTTAAACACCCGTTCCGTTGATGAGTACGTCATTCGAATGTCAGAGTTCTGCGAGATAAGATGGCGAACCGAAAAATTAAATTAGCGCTTTTGTCTTTACCGAACGGTCTAGATTTTGGTTTTAAAATGGTTGAAAATGGCTGCTTTATTGGGAATAAGCCCGTAGAATTTGAAAATAACACCCTAGTGATTGATAATGAGAAATATACTTTAACTGTAGGACTTCTGAATTTATTGACAAAAGAACGCCCTATGGGCTATTCCAATACAGAGCTGGATAAATATAAAGAAATCCTTCTTTTATCAAGCGTACACCGAAGGGGATTTAATAGTAAAAATCACATAAATTCTAGCAGAAGCTGGAAGTATACAAACATTATTTCTAAGCTTTTTCCGCCAAAAAGGACTTATTTAAAGAAAAGCAGAGTGGGCATCATAAACAAAAACCTTGAATTGAACAGCACTATTCCTCCTACTTTGAATAATTTAGAACTTGATTACGATAATGATGTTAACAAGCTAGTGGAAATGTTTAAACAGTTAGAGAGCGACAATTTTAATCATAAAAACGATGATAAAATATGGTCTATATTACTAGAATTGGAAAAACTTGGGGTAATCGAATTTTAAAAATAAATACACTACCCCTTATTTATGATCTCAGTATATATCTACCCCTCGAGCAGAATGGGTGTGTTAATTTACCTCATTTTATTTCTCACTGTTACTTCTACAGCTGTACAGGCAACAGACGAAACAGCTGCCCGCCAATATTTAACAGACTATGGTTACTTGGATGAAAATGCTACAGATAATGCCTTAGTGTCGATATCAGATGGGTTACGGGCATTTCAAGAAACTTATGGTCTCCCTGAAGATGGAACCTTAAATGACGAAACTATTGCTCTAATGCAAAGACCCCGCTGTGGCGTCAAAGATATTGCAGATTGGAGAAGAGGCTCTAACTACTTATGGAAAGATTTAAAGCTATCCTGGTCTATCTACCCTCCAAATTATTCAGTATATCCATATAGAACAGTTGCTGAAAGAGCTTTTCAAGCATGGGAGGATGTTTCTAATTTCCGCTTTAAATATGATAGAAACATCCATAATATTACAATTTCGTTTGCCGACCAACGGCATAAAATGAAAAATGACCTCACCTGGTGTCCCTACAAATTAGATAAACCTACTTTAGCGCACGCATTTTTTCCAGATGGAAGTGCTAATGTAGAGATTCACATGCATTCAAAAGAGTCATGGAGTCTTTCCTCCAAAAATGGTGGGACAAATTTACTAAGCGTTTTAATACATGAGATCGGGCATACTCTAGGTTTAGCCCACACAGCTGACGAGAGCGCGATCATGTACCCGTATTACAAAGCGGAAAATGTGAAAATAACTCAGGACGATATTTATGGTATCGAGTACCTTTATGGCAAAAAATCTTTGGCCACAACAAAAATACCCACGTCACCGAATACAACCCCACAGACAAAAACCACGACTATACCTACAAAAGTTACAACCACTCCACAGATAAAAACCACAACTATGCCAATAAAAGTTACAACCACCCCACAGACAAGAACCACAACTATACAGACAAAAGCTGCAACGCGCCCTCGGTACCCGATGCGGCACAGTTTCCGACTCTATGTGACTTGGACTCGAAAACAAATAAAGCTTATTTAATCGTTAAAAACAAATTATTTATTTTTTATGAGACATTTGTTTGGATGTTGGATTTAGAGACGAAACAAATTTCTAATACCCCTTTTCTATTAACAGATTATTTTAAATTTTTGCCGAAAAATTTTAAGAAAATAACTGCTATATATGAACGTCCTAATGGAGACATTGTATTGTTTGTTGGTAATCTGATTTACTTTGTAGAGTACGGTACGTTCGCGTTAATAAAAACGGAGTCAATAGATAGTCTCGCTGCCACAAATGTAAAACCCAGAGTTCAAGCTGTCGTGAACACAAACAAGGGAAAAACCTATTTATTTTTCAATGATATTCTAGTATGGGGCATAAATGAGTGCATGTTTAGGCCAGACAATTACCATATAACGTCAGAATTATTTAACGGAATTCCCGCAAAGATAGACAGTGTATTTCGTTACACCGACGGCCGCCTTTATTTCATTCAAAACGACATGTTTTTTGAATATAATGAATTTACCATGAGCTTAATTCGTATCGGTAAAATGGATCTTTCATTTTTTGGTATATCTTGCCCTAATGTAGGCGTTTTGGCGCAGCTTAAAGATTTATTACATAAGATTATATCTCGTAATATAAAATTTTAGCTATGTAAAAATAAATAAAATGTATATTATTATAAACCCAATAAAAATATATTATTATTATTAGAGCCCTCGTTTTCTTTAATCAACCTATACCAAACCCGTTTTCTTTAATCAGCCTATGTTCCAAGTCCTATACAAGTTGTAAAATAAATTACTTTCTCTATATCTTTTACGATGCATACGGAGTGGTCATTGTAATTTACTAGCTTGCTGTCACTTGTTAAATTAACTTTTACGACACACTGGCGTAGAACAGCTGTTTTAAAATTAATTATATTTACAGGATTATTTGGTCTATGACCCTATTAAATAATGCATTATTTAACTGCAAGTTTGATTGCACAGATATTGTGACGTACATACTCAAGTTATAAGAATTGTGTTATAATATTTAAAAAAGATATAAAAAACAATATAATATTAAATGTGTCTGATATTATACTGATAAAAACCCACTTGTAGATAAAATGTTAAAACAAACTATTATACAGGTATGAAAAAAATTAAAAACAATTTTCATTTCTTTTAGGGTTGTTTTGAAAAACTAATACCCAAACTACTTGGTGCAAATGCCTATATAAAGTAGTTGTATTCTACATAATACCTTAACTTTCGAGCGTTTTAATACAGATTTTACATATAGGCACACAATTTTGAGCATCACGCTTTAAACGTATGCAAAAAGAAAACCAAAAGATACAAACACTTTGAATAAAAATACCAAGTCGGTTTAAAAACCCTCGACACCATAATAAAATTCAAAAACTTACCTGTTGCAAACTTATAACAGAAACAATTAAGTGCTCTCACCATTTCTGCACTATTTATAAGCCCTTCTAGGGTGACGCTAAATCCTTGAACGTTTTGTTGGAGTGGGGCTACTTGAATTTTTACTTTTCGGTCGTTCTAGAATATTATCTGTTATGGTGAGGTATAGCTATAAATACCAGAAACCACTGCAGGAAAGCTAGTTCACCGATTTCTTCTTTTCTCAAATTAAGAGCCTGAAAAAACTAAAAATGGCTGCTAAAATTGATGTTGTAAACGGTTTAGACCTGGTAGAGGGAGAACACTATAGAATTCTTGATATCGAAAATAAGGACGGTGCCTACGGGGTTCAAACAGTAGTTTATCTGGAAGATGATAAAATGGTATATCTTCCTAAGAGGATGCTAAAAACTGATGCCGAAGTGACTAATATAGCCTGTGGCCAAACATATCTTGTCAGAACAGGAAAACATTATGTAGAAAAATATGGGTGTACCACCCCTATTTTAGAGATACGCAAGTATTGGTAAGTAAAATATTATTTAACTTTTACGCTTGAAATTACAAAGGTTCGTTTCTTTTCTTTCAGATGCAGGCCTCTTTTATTATAATCACTATTTTATCAACCCCATATCTTTAAATTAGTTTTTATTATAAATTGGTATAACGTTTTAAATTGTAAAGTTATTTTTACTAATATACCTTGGGATTTCAAAATGTTTTTTTAATTTTCTATGGCCCCTTTGAAATGAAACACAAAAATTAATTTTAAGCATTTAATAATTGAGATAAATATATGTAATTTTTTACACTGGGTCGACCCATTAATGATAGAAATAAATATAAATAATTTTTTGTACTGGGTCGGCCCAGACTATTACCCCCCTCCCATGGAGGGGGCCATGCCACAGTTCTATGAGGTTCTCTGGCATGGCGAACTCCGGATGGAAATTGTGGTAAACATATGTCATCTGAAAATACCGTAATTAGGCATATAAAAATAATTGTATTTTTTAAAATCATACCGCCTCGCCGGGAAACATCTCCCCCACCAAAAATTCAAGGAAGTTAATGATTTGACTTGCTAAAAGAAAACCCCGAATTAAAAAATTAAAAAATTTATAATAAAAAGAACTTACCAGACATAATTTCACGTTTGCAAGTAAACGGGTGTTCAATCTATATTTATATAAGTTTTTCCTACTATTAAAGAATTAATTTTTATGATGCATAAATATATGTCGATTGGAGTACGTACTAATTAATTTAAACACTAATATAATATCATCATATACAGGGCATTTTGAAAATGTAGATACTGGGCTTGTTTATTCTTTACACTGATTTTAAATACATATACGAGGCTGGTAATAACTACTCTGTTGGGATATTTTAAACGGGGTTACTGGTAGATTAGACAGCTTAACGGGGTTTTGATCAGCCTAGCCGGGGCTTGAGGGAAACGGAAAATAATTATTATATGTTCTCTTCCAAGATTAATTTTAAATATATCCCCCAAATACGTACAATCAGTTAAAATGTAGTTGGTCTTTAGCTACGTCATTGTACTAAAATATACCATTTAGGCTGAATGTTATGGCAGTTTTATAGATATAATTTGTAATTTAAAGGTGAAATTTAACGGTTAAAAGTGTTTCATACCCCCTGTATACAGATCCCATTAATTGCTTTTATTCGCCCACATTATGCATTAATTATTTATTAAAAGGGTAATTACTTTAAATGCAAAATTGCATATGCAATAGGCCAACAATGTTGATAAAATTTGCATATAAAATCAATTCTACCTCGCGTTGTGACTCGATTTTATATAAGCATTTTATTGAAAGATAATTAATTATGTATTCTGTTTTCTATTGCGCGATTCGGTAAACATATCCTTAAAGTTGCGATAAACATAATAAAATTCGAAAAATGTCTTATTTTCTCCGATATGACCTTTATATATTACCGTAATAGTGCATTTGACTTGAAAACTGCATATATTTCTGGCATAAAACGTTGTTAAATGATTACAGATATGTCTTTTTATTTTACGCCGATTTTTTATTCCTTTAATGTAATATACCAGGGTGATAGTAAGTGATATTGTTATGTTGTAAATTAGTGTGGTCCACGGTTATATAGAAAAAATATTTTTTCCCCTTATGTATAAGGCCACCCACACATTTTGTTACACATATCCATAGTACTATTCTGGCAAAGTTTGAACTTTCTACTATAACATAAAGAGGGTGCTCATTGGCCCTAAAGTTTTGAAAATATTAAAAATATTTACAACATTTATATTTTTTTATATTTTACATTAAAATAAAAAAAAAAAAAACATAAAGTAGCCTGTAAAATATTTATTAAGAACTAATAATAAACGATTGAAAGGAATAACCAAAAGAACAATAGAATTTAGCAAGTTGTTAATGTCCTAAACACTCCGAGACTACGTTGACCAAACATTTTTTGGTTGTCTGAGTAGGTACCATTTTTCGATTGGCCTCTACTACGTGTAACAAAAACTGCTTCTCATCCTCGTCAGTAGTATTTTATTGTATTCCTCAAACAATTTAACCCCTCTTTCTTCTTTCGGCGGTGTCGTTTACCACCCGCAGTGTTTTAATTCGATCTCTGCCTTGGTTGTAATCCTGATCATTAGTCCACGTTTCGGGTGGATATCTTAGAAAGGAGTCATTGATATTTAAAACCGACAGCAACTTTGGAGTTCTGTTAGATACAAAATCTCCCAAGCTTGCTTTAGCACTTAAAATTGCAGGATTACCTCTTACTATGCGGCATCCAGCTTCAACAGTCATACCCAGAACAATTTTACTTTTTTCAGCAGGTGTCACATCTGAGAGGTACCACAAGTGACGTTCTAGTACGTTTCTGGCTGCTACTCCAATTTCTGGATCAAGAGATTCATATGCCTTCATATTGTGCCACAGTTGAAGATCTCCGCCAGGAGCTTCTGCTGCGAGGGGGGCTTCAATCCATGCTTGTGTATACGGAAGAGATCCAAAAAGAACGAAACGACGAAGTTGGGTCTCTTCCTTCTTTGTGAGTTTGAATACCTCGTGCTGATTGCGGAAGAGAAAGATCTTTATGGCATAAATTAATTTTGCCATCCATCGTGCGTGATGAATTGGACCCGGGGACCGCCAGTGAATTATTTCTGGAGGTTTATTCAGAACAATCATTGTTAATTCCATCAGTTCTTGGTAGTCATCCCTGATTGCTTTTCCGTCACTGTTGGCCTTGTAAAGAGATTCAAGGGTACTTCGTAGGAAAACTTCTGTTTTTGGGTTTAGATCAAGGGCATCTAGACCTTCGTATTGAGCAAGTGAAAAGTTTTGCCAAATTTCTCTGAATCTTTTAAACAAAGGTATTTCAGGAGAGCTAGAAGGTCCAAAACACAAAGTAAACACTTTGGCTAGGATTATTTCCATCATATGATGGCGACAGGCTAGATGAAGAAGCTTATGACCCAATTTGTTTTCAAGAATATTACAAGCTCCCTTGATGTGACCCGTATTAGCAGACGTTGTATCAAAACTCATAGCTTGAACTTTTTCCTTAACATTCCACTGATCCAGCAAGTCCAAAACAGCATTGGCTGCTTGTTCACCTGTTCCTGAGGCCAATTTTGGCACACCAAGTAATTTCTCAAATCCATCTCCGGATACTAGCACCGGAAGACGGTCCACCTTTTTCTTGCCAAGTATGTCAGGCAGGATTTTTCCATCCCAGTGCACAACTAAAGGATAGTCCGGTGAGAATGTAGTCTTTTCATTGACGTGATGTTCTAGTCTAGCTTTCTTTCGTTTTCGTCGGATTGTGCTTCTTGAAATAGGCAGGGAAGATGGGTCATGACCAAGAGCAGCAGCAAGCGGAACCATTAGTCGTAGCGCCTTGCGGTCAGATATTTTATTACGATCAAGAGCACTTGTAACATGAGTTGAAAATATTTGTTTATTTACAGCAGGAAGTAAGACTTGGGTTTTCTTTTTCTCCAATGCTGCAAATTCGTCGTCTTCATCTTCATCTTCAAGCGCGCAGCTATCAGAGCTCGACTCGCTTAGTTCACTTGTTGTTAAAGATGTGGATGTAGAAGCGAAGCCGGTAATTTCAGCACTCTTAGCATCCTTTTGCTGGAGCTCTTCAGCTCTTCTTTTGCGCTGTAGAACACGCTCTTGTTTCTTCTGTAGTTTTCTATCTACGGAAGTCATAATCATTTTACGCTCACTTCTTTGGTCAATGAGAAATTCTCTGTCGGCTGATATCTTTATAGATTGATCAGATTCAGCATGCGCTATATCGAACAGCTTATCTAGGTTGCTGGTAAATAATTTTTCGCGTTCTCTTTGTGATGGAGACGATCGCATTTTATTCTTTTTTAAAAGCAGCCAGCAAGCATGGATTTTTTCTAGTTTTCCAATGCAATGTTTTGGTTGTTGGGTGGGAATTGACGACTTCTCCCAAAGCGCCGTTACTTCATCTATTACCAAATGTGCAGCATTCCGGACGCTCTTTTTCTCTTGCAAGAGTTTGTGAAAACACAAAAGAGCTTGTCTCACAGTTGGCAGCTGATTTAGTCGGGAGAGCGGTTCCAGATCCCGAATACCTATAAGAAATACCTCATCTCTAGAGCGAGTTAACGCAGAAGCCATTCTGATGAATTTACAGCCACACTTATTGTTTTTTTACACTGAAACTTTTAGGTTTATTGTCACTATTGTCCATTAGTTGCACTTTATAAACGTTTAAAATATTACTACTAGCTCTTCAAATATTAATATTCTTTGCCTGGAACAAAAAACAAAAATTATTTTTTTTTCCAAAAATTAAAAAAAATTAAGTTAAAAGAGTCGTTGAGCACCGGCTTCTACTGTGACGACGAACTTTAAATTTGGTCATTGTAATATAACAGGGTTGTGTAACAAAATGGAATGGTGGCCTGGTCAAAAATTGGAAAAAAAATTTTTTGGACCACCCTATTGTAAATAAAAAAGTTTTAAAATTGATTGATTTTTATTTAATTATACAATCCTGAATGGCATTCCGATAGGGTATTTATATGGGTATTTTTATCAATGCGATATGGGGTGAACGCTGTTGGAAAGGTTTAAGATTTGTTAATAAATTGACGTCGATAATAATATATCCCTATAACCACACTTAAGGTTCTTTGTTTTACCTAGTTACTGTTGCAGACGGCTATTACAATATGGCCTAAGCGTATTTTCTTAAATTTTCAGTATTGGAAAGGCGGTGTTGCCGTTTCGACAATTTTTATGTTGAATAAGGGGAAATATTGGTTTGGCAACGCCATTAGTACTGGTATGTCGATAAAATGGTGAAGGCATTATAAAAGCTAGGTTTACCGCCATTTTGTCATCATCGCCACACTTAGGTTTGGTAATTAATTGGTGAAGGCAATATTTGCTGATAGGGGCTTCTGGTTGCATAAGTTCAGGTAGTACCCAGATGGCGGGGGTGTGCGCGAACGTAATTATAGATGGCGTCTGAAAATGCTGTTTGCCAAAAGGACATACTAGATCCCCGGTTGTCTAATTACGTGCCACGCGGCCTCTAACAATGTTCATTGATGACATGTTATGGCGCATGCATACTGCAACAGATGTAGCAATATTATGTAGACAAACACAACTATGGTTGCCTCCATTTTACCATCGTCTCCACACTTGGGTCCTTTGTTCCACCTATACGTTATAATTGACGGGTCCCCCATATTTTTAGTTTGTCAACATTGATCAACTCTTTTAATGTATACGCGCTCGTAGTGTATTTTGCAAGGCTTTGAGGTTCGGCTCCAGAGGTTTATGGTTCAATTCCCGCCGAGGACAAAAACTTTTTTATGGTATTATTATATTTTAAAATATTTTAACTGATTTACAACGTCATACCTACCATCGCGGTAAACAAGATGTCGTATATGAAAAGCAGGTGGCGCTACAGGTCTCAAGATAACAGGTACGTACATCTCTCCCCGTTAGGTGGCACCCCTACAATGATATTACTATATAATCGGGGTAACACGTGATCTGGGTTCCGTTGGGACAAAAGTTAGAATAATGTGTGGGGGGGTTAGGTGGCAGCAGTGGAGGGTTCCACACAGGTCAATAGGGCCCTATATTACCGGTATCGAACAGTTATGACGTCACTCACTAGGTGGCGATAGTAGCTGGGTTGCACTTAGGTTAATAGAGGATGGTGGCTTCCAGGAAAAGTGCCACGCCCTAAAATGGCCCGAAAAATGCAGGTTTTCGGCTCCATGTTATTTCTTATGAGATTGTGTCCTGAAAACGGCACTGCTATTCTACTTTTGTTCTATAACCAAGAAATTAATGTTTGCAGAGAATAGCTCATTTACGGATTTAATCCTTGTTTTAAATTTTGCACGCACACTGCTAGCCGCATTATTTATTACTAGAATCGGTATGTTTATCTTATCGCACGGCAAATGAAGCTTCTCATATAACTTCTTTGAACAAACATTCGATTGACTAGCAGAAACGAGCAATGCCCGGCATTTTACTGGTTTATTGTTCCAGTCTCAAATACAAACGTTCGCTGTCGCTAATAATATCTGCTTTTGACATTCGCCCGATGGCGCTCTTTTGGTCTCCGATTGTCATGCTTCGAAGACACCCGCGCTTGCACTCGGCAACTCAGGTGCTGACGTGACTGTTAAGGCTATGGGCGTGACTTCTTCGGCGACGTTGTCACGTTGACTAGCATTGTTATGACTTTCAGTGTTACGGTTTATTTCATAATTTTGATCAGAGATTGATAGATTGCATGCACTTCGAATATTTGTGTTATTTGCGACATTTGGCGTATTTTGCCTATAATTAACGTTATGTAAAATAGAATTATGTTTTGAGTGGCACACAGCCTTTTCCGATACGCTTGTCTGCATTGTGACCAACCTTTAGACAGTTTGTATATACACATGCCTAACCGTTATAATTCGGAATATCTATCTTGGATTGACAATGACAGTAATTTTTGACATTTGTATGCGAAATGCGTATTTTCGTTACAGAAATGACAACGTAAGTTATTGAAGGACGAATTTATTTGAGAAGGTGCTTGCGTAATAGAATTATTGTTTGTATTTAAAGATGCCAATTTCATTACGACCGGGTTTACTGATCTATGCGAGTTTCTTTTGTATACATTATTTTGCTTGCTATCGATAGTTTCACGGACTTGACATTTATTTTTTAAAAACGTTAAGTACTCTTCAATTTTTGGAGAAGCTTCTTTATTAAACACTTCCCATTCTTTACGTGTATGCGCACCGAGTTTTTGTGATATTAAATAAATTATTAATGTATCCCACTGATCTACGGGTTGATTCAGTGCTTTTAGGGAGCGAATGTTACGAACGACGCTATCTAATAATTTACGTAACGACTGGTGAGATTCTCGAGTCACGGACTGCATCTCAAACAAGTTTCGAACGTCATTGTGGATGCTAGTAGTAGTAGTAGTGGACGGGGAGGCTTTGACGCCAAGCAAGTAGGCCAGTTTTGACCCTTTTTGCCAACCAGCAAGACGGGACCTACAGTTTGGCGTGGGTTCCGAACCACAATATAACCGACAGATATTATTCTCGACACAGTATTTTTACGGTCTTGTTATTATTAACGTCTCTTTGCTCACCACAAACCTCGACGAGCCGGCCCTTAAACGTCCTCGTGTGCAGCTAAGAGAAATATGTATGTCGCGGGGACCCTCGAACCATCCGGTAGAGCATCAGACCCGTGCACTCGAGACTCCGCCGCCAATTTTCTGATCAAGGTTCTTACCTCAACCATCAGGCAGTGTCCGAGATACACCATCCGCACCACTGATCATCCTTCATTTGGCTCAAGGGTCCCTCCTTTGACAACATGCCGTTTCTAGAGTACCTACTACACTAAAGTGTCGTCGAAAATTTGTCGGTGTGTGTTGCATACGCAAGAAATATCCCTAGCCGAAACATTACTATAACTGCGGAATACGCACTCTTATTTATATAAAACTAATTGTATTAATAATAAATGCAACATTAATATTATGTTAAAGCTACGAGCTGTTCATATTGATTGCTCACTATAGTTTTAAGTTAAGTTAGCCCTGTTTTTTGGCGCTGCGAACAGGATAGTGCGACGCCGCCGTTTATCGGTTTTTCGTTGTGCGGTTGTGATTTTTTAAAATCTTTGTGCGCTATCCGAACTTAAAGACTTCCAGACTCGCCCTTCGACAGCAAATTTGTGTTCATCGAGTACCAGTAGCATTTTGGAGACAGTTGGTGCCGCTTTAAGTCTTCTACCGTGTTGTACGAGACGCCGTGGATCCAGTTCCTGTCACCCCGACGACGATCAACACCCAGGCGCTAGCCCTTCAGTCACGCCTCTATAGGACTTCCTTTGTCGTGGACTTCTACAACATAGGCTCTATGGACTACTCCTTGATTCTATGAAACGCTTTAAATAAAAATAGAATCTGCAAGTAATATCTCAGATACTCAAGCAGAATCGTACGCGTTGAATTCTTTATTAGATAACTTAGATTTAAACACCTTTTACCAAGATAGTTCTACATCTGGTCATAATAATTTGGAGCTAGAATCGAATAGAAATATCGCTCATAATATTGAAAATTCAAATTTTGAAAATAGTGAGATTTCAGATTTAGAAAAAATGGAAAACATTAGATTTCATACGTCGCCCTTGCCCAACTTTTCTGGCGAACAAAACCATCTAGAAAGTTTTATAATTTCTATCGATACATTTTATGCACTGTATTTTAAAAATTCTAAAGACCAAAAGAAAGTGGTCCTCGCCGCTATCAAATCTAAGCTAGTTGATAACGCTCGAAATTTTTTAGTTTCAAGACCCAATTTAGGTTACTGGCCAACCATTAAGGACGCCGTAAGACAAAAATTTGGCGATCCTATCACGCACCAAATTTTAATGCAACAATTACAATATATAAAAATAAATAAGTCTGAAAATATTCTACAATTTGTAGATAGGTTAAAATCATTTATTCAAAGAATAATTTCCAAAAGTCAGTGCGAAGTTCAAGATCAAAATTCTAAAATAATTTTAATCAATCAGGTCGAAACAACCTCAGTTTTAATTTTAGCTGCTGATTCTCCACAAACGTTAAAAACCATGTTTATGCTACAACGCCCTTTTACGCTTAGCGACGCATAGTGACAGGTGAATTTTTCTAACACCTATTCTGCCCTACCTAATAATTCTAGACAAAATAACACTTACACCCACAATGTATCAAGTAACAATAATAAACTGACAAACAGACACCCCATGATTACTAACTTTACACCACCTCAGAGATTTCCCTCTCAGCCGATTCAAGTAAACAAGTAAACAACAACAAAGGCAACAACCCTACAGGCAACCAAACTTTTTCCAAAGTACAAGACCTGCAAACTTCTCATCCGAAGAATTGTACAATGTACAAACACAGTCCGAATGTCCCTATAATATCGAGTATGAGACAGAACAATTCCCGGAGTCCTTCGATGACTCTAACCCAGTAGTAATAATTGGGGGATTCAACGCCATAGGGCCCTCCAATGTTAATTTTCGGAGAGATTTTTATGACTCATATCTCCGGAACCAATAGGCCTAGGATATTGCGCATACGTAGCTGAGGTCTATGAAATGGGTTCTTGCGCATGACTCGAAAATGACACCTGTCACCTGTCAATTAAGAACTATCACCTGTCAGATGTGACCTGTCAAATGTCAAAATCGACAGCTGATGTATGTCACGTGTTTAGGGTGACGTCATGAGTCGTTTAAAAAAAGAACGGGGTTGATCGGGTCAATAGGGCCAAAGTTAGTATAGCTAATGCCCTAACGGCAGGGGGGTGAAAGATTGCAAATACATGTCACGTGTTTAGGGTGACGTCATGAGTCGTTTAAAAAAAGAACGGGGTTGATTGGGTCAATAGGGCCAAAGTTAGTATAGCTAATGCCCTAACGGCAGGGGGGTGAAAGATAGTGGCCTAGGATATTGCGCATGCGTAGTTTGGGTCTATGAAATGGGTTCTTGCGCATGACTCGAAAATGACACCTGTCACCTGTCAATTAAGAACTGTCACCTGTCAGATGTCACCTGTCAAATGTCAAAATCGACAGCTGATGTATGTCACGAGTTAAGGGTGACGTCATGAGTCGTTTAAAAAAAAGAACGGGGTTGATCGGGCCAATAGGGCCAAAGTTAGTATAGCTAATGCCCTAACGGCAGGGGGGTGAAAGATTGCAAATACATGTCGCGTGCTTAGGGTGATGTAATAAGTTGTTTAAAAAAAGAACGGGGTTGATCGGGCCAAGTCACAAAAGTATTTTGAGGATCCCCCCTGTATTTCAAATTTTATTATATCCTTCAAGCTTTTAATTGAATTTTAATAATCGATTGTCAGGTCAAAGGATGGAAAGTTTTGCAAAACAAAATAACCTTGACGTGTGCGATGCGAATGTATAATCAATATGCAAATCATTAGTTACACACGAGCCTTGTCTAGATAATGATTTATTTATGCTAATTGACTACTGCTAATTTACAACAATATATTGTGTCATTTATATGCAAAAATGCATTTCTTTAAACAGATAAAAATTACTTGCGTAATTTTATACAAAAATCTATACAGGGAAGATGTAATGTAAGTATACAAAGACCTCCCAGGCCCCCCAAATTCCCTAAAATATATATTCCCGATGAAATTGTGACCTTAGTAAAGCTAATGCCCTAACGGTAGGGGGGTGAAAGATTGCAAATAGATGCCACGTGTTTAGGGTGACGTCATAAGTTGTTTAGAAAAGGAACGGGGTTGATTGAGTAAATAGAACCAAAGTCAGCATAGCTTATGCCTAAATGGCATGACATAGAAATTTTATTGTTGTATGAGTGACACATTATCATACCTTCTGAAGCTAGACAACCAGAGATATTCGCCAAATCATACGGGGCGCTATCTATTCCAAGAGCATGTACCTAACTGATACCCTGTTAAGTTAGGCAACCAACGCTTTAAAGATATATTATTACCGTAGCCAAACTATTGGCAATTATTACCTTCACCAAATTATCAAGAAATCTTACTTGCACTATCTGCCGAATATGGCAAGAGTGTAATCCTGTTACAACTGCCCTTGTTGTAAGAACATACTTCGTTTACCACAACACACGTTACGAGTAGGCCTCCGTTCAAAACAGATCAGTTATAAACTGCCCCAACTCAAAACTACACGGTTATCAACATCCATAAGAATCACATGACAATCAGACTGTTCTACCCCTGTTAAGTTAGATTTAAAATAAAATCAAAAAACAGTTATATATCGAAAACATTTAGTTACAAAAACACGTATAAAAGATATGCGACAATGATAAGAAACAAAAATAATATCCCAGACGTTATAGCTCCATAAGCCACACTAATATTGTATCAAGAATATTATTCGATATATAAGATAATAAACCAAAACAGCTATATTAGAATAATTTAAGATCAAGGACAAACTTATTACCAACCTCGTATGTATTATAATATTAAGTTTACATCTATGATACATAGTACGGAATTTAAAACGCCAATGGACTTAAAAACTAAGAAAAAAGATATATACAATAAAAGCAATACCCTTGTATATTAAATACTTCTGATCGATTATTATTAAGAACATATCGACGGGGTGATTAGATAAATGTAAAATTTAGTCTAATAATGCCAAAACGCAGCTAATATACTTCCCGAGAGCCAGAAGTAAATTTCGTCAAACCAGACTGCAAGCCAAAAATCTGAACCTCAGCTGGACCAGACTGTGATATTTGATATTAGAGGACATCACGCAACTCTTTTTACCATTACACAAGATATCCAAGACAGTGCGTTTTTGGTTTTCAAGAGACGTACTGACAAAAATAATCTACATCGTAAAACTAAAATTTACCACATGATTACAAAAACATGCTTATTTACAAAATATGAATAGAAGATAAATACAAAATCATATACAAGGTATTAGTTGACATAATAGCAATTTTAACGACAATATAATTAACATCAATCAAAGATAGTTAAATAATACAGTATATTTTATTTTAGAATACATCAAGGAATGCTAAAAATTTTTTTAATTAATACAACATTTAGTATACACATACAATAAATTCAAATTAGGTTTTCAAAAGTTAACAACCACGTATAATATATGATAAAGTTTATAGAAAATATTATAGAAAAAAAGCTCAACCAACACTAAAAATACCCGAAAATAAAAAATAAACAAGGCCATCAATTTTACCCAAAGGTACTTATATTTACTCTGTATACAGCATTTATAACAGGCTCGTGTAGACACTCGGCATACTAATAATTACTAGAGATGCACAAATGATATCACACATGGTACTTGTATCTTATATATCTATAACATTAGTAATAATATCAGTTTGTTGACTTCGATGTAGTTAACCTTGATATTAAATATGCAACTAAATAGTATTGCCACAATTATTATTATAGGTCAGTCGTTGAAATCAATATCTAAATTATTTACAATTGTACAAAAAACAAAGCAGCTTGCTTCTATAAATAATAATATGTATACAAGGTTAACCGAAAAGTTGGGCATGAATATAGATAAACTATTAATAAAGTTTATAGGTACATTGTTTCCTAATTATACCGGCTACCTATTTTCCTATAATGACGTATATTGCAAACAAGTAAGATCTGGAAACTTCATAAAAATAAATTAATATACATTAGATGACCTTTCAAAATTCTGAGAATTGTTGCGACATTGAAATATCTTATATTATACGGTTCACTGCACATTTTATTCATCGAATAATATTTAAAAATACCAAGAGTAGTTGGATAACTAAGTAATTGTATATAACATTTAACCTGGTACAATGCCAAGGTTACACCGGTAACCGTGAACGTCTGTGACATTAACACAGCCTATGCATTATTTGTTTATTGAATTATATGACGGAAAAACTTGTAACAATATGATATGTGACTAAAATGCACACAATTTTAAGTGTATTCTAATTACGTCACCAGCTTATATAAAATTCAGCTATTGCGTGAGTTAGTGGGCAGTTTAGTAATATTCTTATACATATCTTCACTTACCAAATATTTATGAGATTTTGCTTAGTTGTTAAATATATAGGAGATAGTTATTTAACAATCTTATTCTATTTTAGTTTTTAGATAAAATACTTGTATATAATTATTGTGTAATATTTTGAAGAAAACACTTAAATATGGTAATAAATTCATAAAAATTACAAATCTATACTTGTATATAATTATTGTGTAATATTTTGAAGAAAACACTTAAATATGGTAATAAATTTATAAAAATTACAAGCTTAAAAAAATAATCTTAATAATAATTAAAGCAGAATTAGGGATTCATTGTATATTTTCTGTACAGAAATGTGCAGAGACCTGAACCTATAAACTTTCTACCACATCAGCAGCTGATAAAAAAACTACTCATTTAAATAACCCTACTTAATATCAACCACTTCTGTTTTATTACTATAATTAAATAAAACATTATATTCACTTGCACATAAATAATAGTCTTTAAATGGATAGCTAAAATATTGAGATAAATCAGGTATCTTGGAGAGTACAAAGGTTTTCAGTGAGCATAAAAAATAGAAATAAAAAATACATTACAAATAAAGAAGGCTATATTTTATAGTCCGCATATGAGGGAAAAATAAAAGTACACATAAAAAAGACACATATCACTAATCTCGTATATACTACATATATATATAAAACCAATGCAAAAAATAAAATGGCATATCGTCAAGTTCAAAATACCCTGTATATAATAATATTCGGAGTACAGTGTACTACTTAAATATATAAAACAAATTTCAGATTAAAAATTATAAAATAAGCCATTCTCCTGCAATTATAATATTAATATCCTTGTGAATCCTAAATAAAGCAAAACAGCATACACAAGTCAAAGGTCAAAGCAGCACCATTTTACTAATTCATCAACAGCTCCGATGTACATACTTACAAAGCTAATTTTAGGATTAATGTTATGTCTCTTTTGGGAACCCCTGTATGGAAATTAAAATAAATAATTATGATCCAACAATTTAATAGATAAACAAGTTCTCGCTAATAATTAATTACGAATAAAATATTATACTAAACCTATACCTATATAGGCACAATATAGCTATGATATAAATGCCCAAATTTCGCAATTTTTAAAAGATATTAAAATATAAATCATTGCATTTTTATTCGCTTTATTACAGACAGTAAACACGAATTAGCATAAATAAAGCATTATCTAAACAAGACTCGCTGGTAACTGACGATATGCATAATGATGTTGCATTTTTTAATTATTATAAACAATTTTAAATTATGTCTTCTTCTTATACAAGGCGAGAGAAAAGCACTTGTCTATCTAAGAAATAAAATAAATTAAAAATATGTTGGAAACACTACATTAGGAATATACCATGAAAAATATTTTAACTGACTGAATGTGCTTGGTATGTACCTAAATTGTTTGATGTAAATTAGGATTTGAACAACAGAAACC
The DNA here is from genome assembly GCA_963920685.1 of Polydrusus tereticollis. Classification (NCBI taxonomy): domain Eukaryota; kingdom Metazoa; phylum Arthropoda; class Insecta; order Coleoptera; family Curculionidae; genus Polydrusus; species Polydrusus tereticollis. Next base: position 55,459,036 of record OY987335.1, read on the forward strand.
CGATAAGGAATGATCGTCTATAGATGTACTAGGTTATAGCCACACACTCAGCATGTTCTTGCTCGATGAACCAAGAGGTTTGACTTCATAAATTATTGTGCAGTCGGTACTCTCTTACGGAGTCGCTACCTAATGCATTATAAAAAAGTCGACGTTTTTAAAAAATTCAGGCTCTTCAAGATAAAAATAAAAATGTTTAATAATTATAGCAAAATTATCATGATTTATAGAGATTCGTACTTTACACTAAGACTTACGAATGCCCAAGAATACGTAAAAAAGTAATTCAAATTAAATTATTTATTGTCAAGAAAAATATTGCAATGTGACAGAATGTGGGGCAAAAGCTTAAAAATATAGTACTTTGCAAAAGTTATACAGTAAACAATGAAAGTATCAGTCAAAATTTTCAATAAACATTCAAGGATATCCAAGTCTGTATATTATTTATTAACACAGCTGTATATAATAATATTCAAAAAACTAAAGTTTACTAGAGCACACTGTATACAGCATGGTAGAAATACTTTACATATTTCATATTCTAATTTGATAAAAGAATAAAGCATAATTATAGTTTAAAGTCAAGCCTATAAATATTATTCTCAAAAGAAAGGCACCTTGCTCTGTACAAAAAGTAAAGTGCTAATATTCAACCAAGAAAATACTATGGTGCGCTATATAGGTTCATAAAAATATGTAATAAAAAAAGACAACAGGCTGTTATTTTAAGTTATATAAAGATGTTGAATATTTCCTTAAAGAGAAAGCTCTTATCAATTTTTCATAAGAAACAATAAACAATTTAATAAAATGTAAGCACCTGTATAAATTAGGAAAAAAATTGAACTAAAAATATGTATCAATAATAAAAGCAATTAAAAAATATGTGTGTAATAAGATAAGATACCTATCTATAGCGAACAAATATTGAACGTTTCGAACCCCAGAACTAACCCTGTATATACATTTACAAACATCGAAAATTAAGCAAGTTAAATAAACTAAAAATATACCTTGTGAGAATTCACAGTACCATAGAGAAACAAAATAAAAGTAAAAATACAATTCACAGAAGTAAATCAAACTTACATACAAATATAATAAAATTTACAGGATTATTGTTCAGTCAGTACACTCATAGCAAAATTGTCATGATTTATAGTGATTCATACTTTACACTAAGACTTACGAATGCCCAAGAATACATAAAAAATAATTCAAATTAAATTATTTTTTGTCAAGAAAAATATTGCAATGTGACAGAGTGTGGGGTAAAAGCTTAAAAATATAGTACTTTGCAAAAAATATACAGTAAACAATGAAAGTATCATTCAAAATTTTCAATAAACATTCAAGGATATCCAAGTCTGTATATTATATATTAACACAGTAATTTATTAAGCACCTGTATAAATTAGGAAAAAAAAAATTGAACTAAAAATATGCACCAATAATAAAAGCATTTTAAAAATGTGCGTGTAATAAGATAAGATACCTATATATAGCGAGCAAATATTTAGGTAGCCTTGATATTAAAATACATATAGTTTAAATACCGAAACAGTAGAAATTTTAGAGTAACGAGAAATATTATAAACATATTTAAATTATGTGTAGATCAGAGAGGAATGTATATATCTACCAAAGACGAAATTGTATTAATTTATTCTATAAAGGACAACGTACATACGGGGGAAGCTAATAAAAAAGTCATTTTTATTTTATTACATTTTTCCAAAAACTATCTAGCTAAATTCTTAAAATTTAATACACAATGATGTCTAATTATGTTGATACATTGTTAACAAAACTGGTGTTTTTCTAGTCACCCGTTTCTGATATAGGTACATTTTGATATTTGATTATTAGTAATTATATAAAACGATAGGTAAAGTCGACAAGCACGGCTTTTTAAAACGAAGAGGGTTAAACATTTAATATTTATCAAATGTAAGATACAAAAAAAAAATCAAAGTTCTACTTACAACATAGAATATAAAGCTAAAAAGCCAAATTTTTATCAGATAAACGCTACGTTAAGGTACTGTTCAATGAAGGAAATGAAAAGTTCGCCAATTTTTGCAGAAATTTTATATCTACGAAAACATGGTTGGGGGAAGCTTCTGAAAAAAACTTTGGAACAGCCCTGTTGAACGGCCCTGTTGAACAGCCCTGTTCCCTGAACAGGGAACAGGGCTGTTCAGGGAACAGATCTGTTCAGGGAACAGGTCTGTTCAGGGAACAGGTCTGTTCAGGGAACAGATCTGTTCAGGGAACCGGTCTGTTCAGGGAACAGGTCTGTTCAGGGAACAGGTCTGTTCAGGGAACAGGTCTGTTCAGGGAACAGGTCTGTTCAACAGGGCCGTTCAACAGGGCTGTTCCAAAGTTTTTTTCAGAAGCTTCCCCCAACCATGTTTTTGTAGATATAAAATTTCTGCAAAAATTGGCGAACTTTTCATTTCCTTCATTGAACAGTACCTTAACGTAGCGTTAATCTGATAAAAATTTGGCTTTTTAGGTTTATATTCTAGGTTGTAAGTAGAACTTTGATTTTTTTTTTGTATCTTACATTTGATAAATATTAAATGTTTAACCCTCTTCGTTTTAAAAAGCCGTGCTTGTATCGACTTTACCTATCGTTTTATATAATTACTAATAATCAAATATCAAAATGTACCTATATCAGAAACGGGTGACTAGAAAAACACCAGTTTTGTTAACAATGTATCAACATAATTAGACATCATTGTGTATTAAATTTTAATAATTTAGCTAGATAGTTTTTGGAAAAATGTAATAAAATAAAAATGACTTTTTTATTAGCTTCCCCCGTATGTACGTTGTCCTTTATAGAATAAATTAATACAATTTCGTCTTTGGTAGATATATACATTTCTCTCTGATCTAAACATAATTTAAATATGTTTATAATATTTCTCGTTACTCTAAAATTTCTACTGTTTCGGTATTCAAACTATATGTATTTTAATACCAAGGCTACCTAAAATTAGATAATCTATTTTATGCAAAAGTTTAGGAGTATCGGGTATTTTTACAAATGTCATAATCGACTTAATTATATGCCAAGTGCAGAATATATTTTAAAATGACCACTTTCCATGCGTTGAATTGGATTTTTACTGCTTCTCTACAGTACTTTTAATTCCCACAAGGTATATTTTTAGCTTATTTAACCTGCTTAATTTTCGATGTTTGTAAATGTATATACAGGGTTAGTTGTGGGGTTCGAAACGTTCAATATTTGTTCGCTATATATAGGTATCTTATCTTATTACACGCACATTTTTAAAATGCTTTTATTATTGGTGCATATTTTTAGTTCAATTTTTTTTTTCCTAATTTATACAGGTGCTTAATAAATTACTGTGTTAATATATAATTTACAGACTTGGATATCCTTGAATGTTTATTGAAAATTTTGAATGATACTTTCATTGTTTACTGTATAATTTTTGCAAAGTACTAAATTTTTAAGCTTTTACCCCACATTCTGTCACATTGCAATATTTTTCTTGACAATAAATAATTTAATTTGAATTACTTTTTTATGTATTCTTGGGCATTCGCAAGTCTTAGTGTAAAGTATGAATTACTATAAATCATGACAATTTTGCTATGAGTGTACTGACTGAACAATAATCCTGTAAATTTTATTATATTTGTATGTAAGTTTGATTTACTTCTGTGAATTGTATTTTTACTTTTATTTTGTTTCTCTATAGTACTGTGAATTCTCACAAGGTATATTTTTAGTTTATTTAACTTGCTTAATTTTCGATGTTTGTAAATGTATATACAGGGTTAGTTCTGGGGTTCGAAACGTTCAATATTTGTTCGCTATAGATAGGTATCTTATCTTATTACACACATATTTTTTAATTGCTTTTATTATTGATACATATTTTTAGTTCAATTTTTTTCCTAATTTATACAGGTGCTTACATTTTATTAAATTGTTTATTGCTTCTTATGAAAAATTGATAAGAGCTTTCTCTTTAAGGAAATATTCAACATCTTTATATAACTTAAAATAACAGCCTGTTGTCTTTTTTTATTACATATATTTATGAACCTATATAGCGCACCATAGTATTTTCTTGGTTGAATATTAGCACTTTACTTTTTGTACAGAGCAAGGTGCCTTTCTTTTGAGAATAATATTTATAGGCTTGACTTTAAACTATAATTATGCTTTATTCTTTTATCAAATTAGAATATGAAATATGTAAAGTATTTCTACCATGCTGTATACAGTGTGCTCTAGTAAACCTTAGTTTTTTGAATATTATTATATACAGCTGTGTTAATAAATAATATACAGACTTGGATATCCTTGAATGTTTATTGAAAATTTTGACTGATACTTTCATTGTTTACTGTATAATTTTTGCAAAGTACTATATTTTTAAGCTTTTGCCCCACATTCTGTCACATTGCAATATTTTTCTTGACAATAAATAATTTAATTTGAATTACTTTTTTACGTATTCTTGGGCATTCGTAAGTCTTAGTGTAAAGTACGAATCTTTATAAATCATGATAATTTTGCTATAATTATTAAACATTTTTATTTTTATCTTGAAGAGCCTGAATTTTTTAAAAACGTCGACTTTTTTATAATGCATTAGGTAGCGACTCCGTAAGAGAGTACCGACTGCACAATAATTTATGAAGTCAAACCTCTTGGTTCATCGAGCAAGAACATGCTGAGTGTGTCTTATGCAAGGGCTATAACCTAGTACATCTATAGACGATCATTCCTTATCGGGTTTCTGTTGTTCAAATCCTAATTTACATCAAACAATTTAGGTACATACCAAGCACATTCAGTCAGTTGAAATATTTTTCATGGTATATTCCTATTGTAGTGTTTCCAACATATTTTTAATTTATTTTATTTCTTAGATAGACAAGTGCTTTTCTCTCGCCTTGTATAAGAAGAAGACATAATTTAAAATTGTTTATAATAATTAAAAAATGCAACATCATTATGCATATCGTCAGTTACCAGCGAGTCTTGTTTAGATAATGCTTTATTTATGCTAATTCGTGTTTACTGTCTGTAATAAAGCGAATAAAAATGCAATGATTTATATTTTAATATCTTTTAAAAATGGGGAAATTTGGGCATTTATATCATAGCTATTGTTTTAGCACTCAAATTTACTATAAATAGCCGACAATCGTGCTATTGATTCAGTCATTCACGGGGGTTCAAAGTAATAAGATCAAATTAGCTGCAGTCATCATATGACGTCATAACTCGAGATGATGAGTTATTTTCACAGTAATTCAAAGTTGTTAATGTATTTAAATAAAAGTTTCCTAAAGCATAATCTGGGACTTTCTTGGCAGTAATAAAGCATCGTAAATCGGATGAATAAAAGTTTTGGAAAAATTACAAAGTTGTTTATTTTGTGTTTATAAGTTAGAAAAAATACTTAGACATAAAAAGTGTTAAGAAATAAAATATTATACAGGGTTAGAATAAAACTCGAATATTTCAAACTACGTTTTAACTAAGCTGTTGGAAGTCAGACACATGGCCTTAAATTTCGCAACAGTCTTAGACCGAATGCAAGACGTGCTGCTACCGTCTTCGCCGAGCGGCTTCCTGGAGGCCTGGATCATCGATGCCATGGGTGGAGTCTCACCTAATGGACAATCAGAACTCCAGGGAGTTCGCTATGACTCATCCGTCAACGTTGCGGAGGTGGCGAAGGGCCCAGACCGAGATGCCAGGCCCCCTCTTGGTGTCCAGGACCTGTTAGGGTTCCCTAAACCTCCGTCCGGCTGCCGGCCGAGTGGCATAGAAGTGGCAAGCGACCCAAACCCCGTGGGTGGCTCAAAAAGGGCGTTAACATCGAAGCCTGAAGAAGAGGATCTCTGGTCGTGGAGTACAGATGTACAGCCGTGGGGAATGCTGGGTGAAGAGGAAGAAAAAGACGTTTACGTCGAACTAGCTGATCGTCAGCATATAAAAAATTGTGGTGAACGTACGTCGGAGCTACCTGGGAACGTAGACGTATCGTATCACTTCACTATATTGTGCCTATATAGGTATAGGTTTAGTATAATATTTTATTCGTAATTAATTATTAGCGAGAACTTGTTTATCTATTAAATTGTTGGATCATAATTATTTATTTCAATTTCCATACAGGAGTTCCCAAAAGAGACATACCATTAATCCTAAAATTAGCTTTGTAAGTATGTACATCGGATCTGTTGATGAATTAGTAAAATGGTGCTGCTTTGAACTTTGACTTGTGTATGCTGTTTTGCTTTATTTAGGATTCACAAGGATATCAATATTATAATTGCAGGAGAATGGCTTATTTTATAATTTTTAATCTGAAATTTGTTTTGTATATTTAAGTAGTACACTGTACTCCAAATATTATTATATACAGGGTCTTTTGAACTTGACGATATGCCATTTTATTTTTTGCATTGGTTTTTTATATCTATGTAGTATATACGAGATTAGTGATATGTGTCTTTTTTATGTGTACTTTTATTTTTCCCTCATATGCGGACTATAAAATATAGCCTTCTTTATTTGTAATGTATTTTTTATTTCTATTTTTTATGCTCACTGAAAACCTTTGTACTCTCCAAGATACCTGATTTATCTCAATATTTTAGCTATCCATTTAAAGACTATTATTTATGTGCAAGTGAATATAATGTTTTATTTAATTATAGTAATAAAACAGACGTGGTTGATATTAAGTAGGGTTATTTAAATGAGTAGTTTTTTTATCAGCTGCTGATGTGGTAGAAATTTTATAGGTTCAGGTCTTTGCACATTTCTGTACAGAAAATATACAATGAATCCCTAATTCTGCTTTAATTATTATTAAGATTATTTTTTTAAGCTTGTAATTTTTATGAATTTATTACCATATTTAAGTGTTTTCTTCAAAATATTACACAATAATTACATACAAGTATTTTATCTAAAAACTAAAATAGAATAAGATTGTTAAATAACTATCTCCTATATATTTAACAACTAAGCAAAATCTCATAAATATTTGGTAAGTGAAGATATGTATAAGAATATTACTAAACTGCCCACTAACTCACTCAATAGCTGAATTTTATATAAGCTGGTGACGTAATTAGAATACACTTAAAATTGTGTGCATTTTAGTCACATATCATATTGTTACAATTTTTTCCGTCATATAATTCAATAAACAAATAATGCATAGGCTGTGTTAATGTCACAGACGTTCACGGTTACCGGTGTAACCTTGGCATTGTACCAGGTTAAATGTTATATACAATTACTTAGTTATCCAACTACTCTTGGTATTTTTAAATATTATTCGATGAATAAAATGTGCAGTGAACCGTATAATATAAGATATTTTAATGTCGCAACAATTCTCAGAATTTTGAAAGGTCATCTAATGTATATTAATTTATTTTTATGAAGTTCCCAGATCTTACTTGTTTGCAATATACGTCATTATAGGAAAAATTAAACTTAGTCGGGTAGCCGGTATAATTAGGAAACAATGTACCTATAAACTTTATTAATAGTTTATCTATATTCATGCCCAACTTTTCGGTTAACCTTGTATACATATTATTATTTATAGAAGCAAGCTGCTTTGTTTTTTGTACAATTGTAAATAATTTAAATATTGATTTCAACGACTGACCTATAATAATAATTGCGGCAATACTATTTAGTTGCATATTTAATATCAAGGTTAACTACATCGAAGTCAACAAACTGATATTTCTACTAATGTTATAGATATATAAGATACAAGTACCATGTGTGATATCATTTGTGCATCTCTAGTAATTAATTAGTATAGTAGCCGAGTGTCTACACGAGCCTGTTATAAATGCTGTATACAGAGTAAATATAAGTACCTTTGGGTAAAATTGATGGCCTTGTTTATTTTTTATTTTCGGGTATTTTTAGTGTTGGTTGAGCTTTTTTTCTATAATATTTTCTATAAACTTTATCATATATTATACGTGGTTGTTAACTTTTGAAAACCTAATTTGAATTTATTGTATGTGTATACCAAATGTTGTATTAATTAAAAACATTTTTAGCATTCCTTGATGTATTCTAAAATAAAATATACCATATTATTTAACTATCTTTGATTGATGTTAATTATATTGTCGTTAAAATGGCTATTATGTCAACTAATACCTTGTATATGATTTTGTATTTATCTTCTATTCATATTTTGTAAATAAGCATGTTTTTGTAATCATGTGGTAAATTTTAGTTTTACGATGTAGATTATTTTTGTCAGTACGTCTCTTGAAAACCAAAAACGCACTGTCTTGGATATCATGTGTAATGGTAAAAAGAGTTGCGTGATGTCCTCTAATATCAAATATCACAGTCTGGTCCAGCTGAGGTTCAGTTTTTTTGCTTGCAGTCTGGTTTGACGAAATTTACTTCTGGCTCTCGGGAAGTATATTAGCTGCGTTTTGGCATTATTAGACTAAATTTTACATTTATCTAATCACCCCGTCGATATGTTCTTAATAATAATCGATCAGAAGTATTTAATATACAAGGGTATTGCTTTTATTGTATATATCTTTTTTCTTAGTTTTTAAGTCCATTGGCGTTTTAAATTCCGTACTATTTATCATAGATGTAAACTAAATATTATAATACATACGAGGTTGGTAATAAGTTTGTCCTTGATCTTAAATTATTCTAATATAGCTGTTTTGGTTTATTATTATCTTGTATATCGAATAATATTCTTGATACAATATTAGTGTGGCTTATGGAGCTATAACGTCTGGGATATTATTTTTGTTTCTTATCATTGTCGCATATCTTTTATACGTGTTTTTGTAACTAAATGTTTTCGATATATAACTGTTTTTTGATTTTATTTTAAATCTAACTTAACAGGGGTAGAACAGTCTGATTGTCAAGTGATTCTTATGGATGTTGATAACCGTGTAGTTTTGAGTTGGGGCAGTTTATAACTGATCTGTTTTGAACGGAGGCCTACTCGTAACGTGTGTTGTGGTAAACGAAGTATGTTCTTACAACAAGGGCAGTTGTAACAGGATTACACTGTTGCCATTTTCGGCAGATAGTGCAAGTAAGATTTCTTGATAATTTGGTGAAGGTAATAATTGCCAATAGTTTGGCTACGGTAATAATATATCTTTAAAGCGTTGGTTGCCTAACTTAACAGGGTATCAGTTAGGTACATGCTCTTGGAATAGATAGCGCCCCGTATGATTTGGCGAAAAGCTCTGGTTGTCTAGCTTCAGAAAGTATGATAATGTGTCACTCATACACCAATAAAATTTCTATGTCATGCCAATTAGGCATAAGCTATGCTAACTTTGGTTCTATTTACTCAATCAACCCCGTTCCTTTTCTAAACAACTTATGACGTCACCCTAAACACGTGGCATGTATTTGCAATCTTTCACCCCCTACCGTTAGGGCATTAGCTATACTAAGGTCACAATTTCATCGGGAATATATATTTTAGGGAATTTGGGGGGCCTGGGAGGTCTTTGTATACTTACATTACATCTTCCCTGTATAGATTTTTGTATAAAATTACGCAAGTAATTTTTATCTGTTTAAAGAAATGCATTTTTGCATATAAATGACACAATATATTGTTGTAAATTAGCAGTAGTCAATTAGCATAAATAAATCATTATCTAGACAAGGCTCGTGTGTAACTAATGATTTGCATATTGATTATACATTCGCATCGCACACGTCAAGGTTATTTTGTTTTGCAAAACTTTCCATCCTTTGACCTGACAATCGATTATTAAAATTCAATTAAAAGCTTGAAGGATATAATAAAATTTGAAATACAGGGGGGATCCTCAAAATACTTTTGTGACTTGGCCCGATCAACCCCGTTCTTTTTTTAAACGACTCATGACGTCACCCTAAACACGTGACATACATCAGCTGTCGATTTTGACATTTGACAGGTGACATCTGACAGGTGACAGTTCTTAATTGACAGGTGACAGGTGTAATTTTCGAGTCATGCGCAAGAACCCATTTCATAGACCCCAACTACGCATGCGCAATATCCTAGGCCACTATCTTTCACCCCCCTGCCGTTAGGGCATTAGCTATACTAACTTTGGCCCTATTGACCCGATCAACCCCGTTCTTTTTTTAAACGGCTCATGACGTCACCCTAAACACGTGACATGTAGTTGCAATCTTTCACCCCCCTGCCGTTAGGGCATTAGCTATACTAACTTTGGCCCTATTGACCCGATCAACCCCGTTCTTTTTTTAAACGACTCATGACGTCACCCTAAACACGCGACATACATCAGCTGTCGATTTTGACATTTGACAGGTGACATCTGACAGGTGATAGTTCTTAATTGACAGGTGACAGGTGTCATTTTCGAGTCATGCGCAAGAACCCATTTCATAGACCTCAGCTACGTATGCGCAATATCCTAGGCCTATTGGTTCCGGAGATATGAGTCATAAAAATCCCTCCGAAAATTAACATTGGAGGGCCCTATATCGTTGAATCCCCCAATTATTACTACTTAAGCCCTATTACGTTAATTACGAGGATCAACTATACCCCCAAGATACAAGTCCTGATTGCCAAGACCTCCCAAATTAGTATAACCAGTCTCAGCCAAATTTTGAAAATATTGAAGAAAATATACCTGTTGAAAATTTTCCGAATTTCGCCTCGAGCCAATCATAAACCTAAACAACATTGCCCAAAAAATCGCACTACCCTATTTCTATCTTCCCCAAAGGCAAATCACAATACCTATTGATTCAGGAGCCTCAGATTCAATAATTACCCCTAAAATAGCCGAATTATATCCAGCAAATATATTTGTCGAACCTTTTGAAGTAACAGCATGCAAAAATACATACAAAGAAAAAAAACAATCTAAACATCAAATTATTACAAGAACTAGGCATTAATCAAGATTTTAAAATGAGAGTTTTGAACTGGCATAACGATTTCGTTGCACTTATCGGTACTAAAGATCTAAAAAATCTAAATGCTCTAATAGACTATGATAATAAAACTCTTACACTTAGCAACGTAAAGATCCCATTTTCACTGGCATATAACAAACCATTATCTGAGCCAATTAAGAATATCAATAATAAATTTTTAAAAATTCCAGTCAACTACGAAAAGGGCATAGCTATTTTACCCCCCTTCGCTATAAAAGGCCATGTCATACCGAACTCCCTAATTGAGGTTAAAGACGGTATTTGCAAAATTTCAAACCCCACACCCAGTATTCATGTCAATTTCCACCAAAGAATAAAGGTTATTCCAACAGACCAATTCGAGTTACTCGACTCTTCCACTGACGACAGTAACAACCAGAAATTCGACCCTGAAACCCAATTAAGATTACAGCACTTAACACTCCTTAAAAGATCGAAAATACTACCCCTCTGCCATGAGTTTAAAGACATCATGTACCATAAATATTGCGATCTTACTTTTACCAGCCAAACAAAGCATTTCATTAGAACTACCAGTGACCAACCGGTCTATACTAAATCATTTAGATACCCCCCTGCAATGATTACAGAAATCCAATCTCAAATTCAAAAATTATTGGACAATAAAATCATCAAACAATCTCAGCAAGTGCACTTACTTCATGACCCTTGATCTTGCCCAAGGATTCCACCAAATCGAGATGGACCCAAAATCCATCGAAAAAACTGCCTTCTCTGTGAACAATGGCCATTTCGAATACCTACGAATGCCATTTGGGTTCAAAAACGCCCCTGCCACCTTTCAACGCATGATGGACGAACTCCTGCGTGACTACCTTTATAAGTTCTGCTTTGTCTATATAGACGACGTTGTTATCTTTTCAAAATCACTTTCAGAACGCATCGACCACATCCGACAGATTTTCAAAAAATTAAAAGAGGTCAATCTCAAAATCCAACCAGACAAGTCGGAATTTCTCTGCAAAGAAGTCACGTTCCTAGGACACATCATAACCCCTGAAGGAATAAAACCTAACCCTTCAAAAATTAAAGCTATCCAGAGGTATCCTATGCCAAAAACCCAAAAGGAAATAAAATCCTTCCTTGGATTAATAGGATACTATTGACGATTTATAAAGAACTTCTCAAAAGTCACGTTTCCTATCACAAAATGTCTTAAAAAAGGTTCCGAAAATAACATCGGCAACCAAGAATACGTCAACGCATTCTTAAAATGCAAAGATTCCATAACCAACTTTCTCGATTCTTCAATACCCCGATCATGCAAAACCATTTAAACTCACTACCGATGCCTCTAATGTCGCCATAGGCAGTGTTTTATCCCAAAACGAACATCCGACAGCCTATTACTCTCGAACCCTCAATACCGCCGAAAGAAACTACTCTACGATAGAGAAGGAACTTGTCGCCATTGTTGACACCAAACATTTTCGCCCGTACCTGTACGGCCAAAAATTCATTATCGAAACGGATCACAACCCCCTTGTCTGGCTTTCCAAACTAAAAGAGCCTAATTCTCGCCTAATTAGATGGAAACTCAAATTGGAAGAGTTCAACTTTGAAATCAAGTATAAAAAAGGCAAAGAAAACGTCGTTGCCGACGCCCTATCACGAATAGAAATCAATGCCCTCGAAACGAATAACGAAAATGACACTCAATCTAACGCTCCTAGCGTTGACAACACTGTTACCAATCTCGCTGATTTCGACCTCGCTGATTTTGTACTTACCGAAAAATACAATGACGTCATAAATGACCAAGTCCTTCCAGCTATACAAATTCCGGAAGAACCAACCCCTTCGGCAAATCCCGAAGCAAACGACAATAACTCTGACGCCACAATACACTCTAATAACAACACTCTAGGAAAGTACATACCAATATCCGAACTGCCAATAGATTACGCCACAAATCGCTTAGTTCTAAGTTACGGTGAAACATATATACATTCCTACTCAAAGCCCTTCAAGAAAAACCATCACTTGGTGAGAATACATAAGGAAAACCAACAAGAACATATTTTAAAGGTTCTCAAAGAAATTATCAAACCCGACACCTCTTTTACTATTTTTATAACCGACCCAGAACTAAAAATAGAGTTTCAAGGAATAGTAAATGCGAACCTTAATACGACCACCAAACTTATATTCTCCAACACTTATTTACTTGACGTAATAAACATAGAACAACAAAAAGAAATAATCGCTAAATATCATCAAAATAACCACAACGGCATTACCGAAACGTACAATCACATTAAACAAAAATACTATTGGCCGAAACTACGAGACTCAATTACAAACGTCATTAATAACTGCGAAATTTGCCTGCAAAACAAGTATGAAAGGCACCTATACAAAATCTCCTATGAAAGCCCTTTACTATCTCAAAAACCTTTCAAAACCCTTCATATGGATATATTCCAGTTTTGGAATTGTCAGTTTTTGACAATAATAGATTCTTTTTCGAAGTACGCCCAAGCCTACTTTATACCCGATAAAAACGCTATAACCATCTTAAGCAAGTTGAGACATTATTTTTCACACCACAATACACCACAAAAAATCATTTCTGATCAAGGAAAAGAATTCCGGAATAACCTCTTTAAGGAATTTTGCCAACTTTTTGGCATAGAAATCCATTACACGACACCTGGAAACTCTTCCTCTAATAGCCCTGTAGAGAGACTACACTCTACACTTTTTGAAAAACTCCGAATCCTAAAAATGCAAAATCCCGAAGAAACCCCCCAAAATATCATGACTTCCGCTGTCCTAATCTACAATCAAAGTATCCACTCAACTACGGGTCATTCCCCCTTTTCTATCCTATACGGCCCATATTTCAACGAGCCTAACCTTAATAACGACTTGACTTTATTTGAACAATATAACGAAAAAAGGAAAACTGAACTCTTACCTTTTTACGAAAGTGTCTATAAAAATGCTTACCAAAAACAACTTACTAACACACAAAAGCAAAATAAAAATACCGAAAATCCTCCCGACATACTGTAACGAAGCAGACCCAGGTGTCTTTATTTTAAATTATTTTTGCTCTTAGATTAATTGTATCTTTAAATTAACCTTGACCTACCCGGCACTGTAGCATCCTAATATTAATTTATTTCAGCCTTATTTGACTGTGTTGTGTTTTAATCATATTGTGGTTTTAATTTACCCTGATATATTATTGGAAAAAAAAAACTGGTAAGTATATTAGTATAATTATTAATTGTCATGTAATTCCATATTTTATAAGTTGATTTAATTAAAAGAAAACTAGTGATTCCTAATATGTTTCCTAGTATATTGTGGGATTGCGCGTGACCTTTGGACTCTCGAGTCTGCCCGGGGAGCGATGCAGCGCTTCGCATATTTTTTACGCCGTTTCATCGACAGGGTAGTTGGCGCAGATTGCCAAAAAGTGGAAGGACGAAATTGGTGGGGAGAATATCGCCTTGCTGGTCTAGTGAGAACATTGAAAGGATCACTTATCAATTTCTGTCAGGTGCGATAAGCATCAAAATTCAAGAGCAATCGTAACTCCACATTTTCTTTAGATTTTCTTGAAAAGTACTTTTTCTCAAATAGCAAATAATAGTGGGATCAAAGGTTGTGAGTGAAATAAAGTTGGGTTTCTTTGGCTTTATTTGGAGAAAGTGAATTGCGTAAATAATAAAATATTTAATTTATTTAAAAAGGTGTTGTCTTGCAATTTACAAACGTACAACGGGGATTTCCAAAACATTCACATTTTATAAGTCTGAACATTAGAGGGTTGGTTATTTTCTATACAGGGGAAGTCAAAAGTTGATACCGTGTGTTGTTTTGTGATGGTTACTGAATTTCAGAGTGCAGTATCAAAATTTGGGTTTATTTCTTTCAATTTATAACAAGGGAAAATATTGAATTAAAGGTTTTTGTAAGGGTTTTTTTTTTTTTTATTATTTAAATATATTCAGGAGTTTTGAAAGTCATTTTAGAGAACATAATATTTTCTTTTCCCTAGTTAGAATTTTTGGGGTAAATTACATTATAGTTTAAATTTCTCAATTTTGCTAGTATCTATTTTTCTTTTCCCCGCTCTGTTAAATATTTCCTTTATTTTTCCCCCTAATTTACCTAATTGAATCTTGCCGTCACCTTTTCCCTTGACAAACTTAAGGTAGTTCCGTTTGTTGGACTTCACCGGGTTTATTACTCCTTCCTCCCTGACAAACTTAAGGTAGTTCCGTTTGTTGGACTTCACCGGGTTTGTTACTCCTTTCTCCCTGACAAACTTAAGGTAGTTCCGTTTGTTGGACTTCACCGGGTTTGTTACTCCTTCTTCCCTGACAAACTTAAGGTAGTTCCGTTTGTTGTACTTCACCGGGTTTGTTACTTCTTCCCTGACAAACTTAAGGTAGTTCCGTTTGTTGGACTTTACCGGGCTTGTTACTCCTTCCTTCCTGACAAACTTAAGGTAGTTCCGTTTGTTGGACTTCACCGGGTTTGTTAATCCTTCTCCCTTGACAAACTTAAGGTAGTTCCATTTGTTGGACTTCACCGGGTTTGTTAATCCTTCTCCCTTGACAAACTTAAGGTAGTTCCGTTTGTTGGACTTCACCGGGCTTGTTAAACCTTCTTTCCTGACAAACTTAAGGTAGTTCCGTTTGTTGGACTTCACCGGGTTTGTTAATCCTTCTCCCTTGACAAACTTAAGGTAGTTCCGTTTGTTGGACTTCACCGGGTTTGTTAATCCTTCTTCCCTGACAAACTTAAAGTAGTTCCGTTTGTTGGACTTCACCGGGTTTGTTAAACATTCTTTCCTGAAACTTAAGGTAGTTCCGTTTGTTGGACTTCACTGGGTTTGTTAATCCTTCTCCCTTGACAAACTTAAGGTAGTTCCGTTTGTTGGACTTCACCGGGTTTGTTAATCCTTCTCCATTCCTTTATGGAAAAATGTATTTTTTTTCTCTTTGTCAATATTAAATTTTAAATGTTTTTGTTTCAAGTTGTGAAATTTGACATTTTTACTACTCAAAATATTTATGACTACTTATCAACTTCTATCAGTTTCAGAGGAGCAAAAAATTAAAAATGCAAGCGGAAGAAGACGCTGATATAGAGAACATCAGTTTTACTAATGTTCCAGGTTGGTAATGGTATTATGAATTTTGATGAATAAAACTCTACACATTATTATAGTATTTCTACTTAAAGTTGTTTATGGCGTTAAGACAGTCAGTTTTATGTGCTAGTGGTATCTGGTGCTGAGGTCTAGAAAAAAAAACCAACGAAAGTAATTAACTATCAATAACCAATATGAGAATTCAATTATTTTTCCTAAACGATTTAAGTTCGGGGATATCCTACTACCATGCTCTCCCTTCGCGCTGTTGCGGGGCGACAGCCCACGCTGGACGTAGCAACGAGAAAAAATAAACTCGTGGGATTAGGGGATTTTTATCAGACAGGAAAAAGAAAGAACTTCTCTCTTTTATATGTTATGTACTAGCTCAACAACGATACCCGCGTGCTCGGATAGGTGGCAGTTTTTATCTATAAACGTATTATAGTAAAAAAGGTTTTATAAAGGTATATATTGGTTGGAGGTTGTTCAAGGAATAGTGAATGGCTCGTTCTTTTGATCCAGACTTGTCGGTTACAATGTTTCCTTCGGCGTGGGACGGCGGCCGATAGACCGGTGCGACAGCACACTCCAGCAACCGACGAAATAGCAATTCTAGTAATTAAGATCCCCATTTTTTAGAAAAATGTAAGTGATTTAAAATTTGAATACCCCATCCC
The DNA here is from genome assembly GCA_963920685.1 of Polydrusus tereticollis. Classification (NCBI taxonomy): domain Eukaryota; kingdom Metazoa; phylum Arthropoda; class Insecta; order Coleoptera; family Curculionidae; genus Polydrusus; species Polydrusus tereticollis. Next base: position 55,475,870 of record OY987335.1, read on the forward strand.
AAACCATGAGTCTAAAATTTTAATTAGTCCTAGTAAATATTATTGTAACGAATTATGGTATAGAAACTGCGATGAGAATTACTTAAAATGGATGTGTTCTAATCCTATTGCTAACAGTTGCTTCTTACCACAAACATGTCAATTTGCTATGGTCCAAAACAGCTACCAAGTACATACTCTAACATATGAGAATGCCCTACTTTTTTGTACTAAAAACCCGGAAACAATTTACGAAGATTATTTTCAATTTCAAAACACAACTCTACAAGAGTGTTCCCTTATTCAAAGTAAATGTGATGTAATAATAAACCAGCATAAATATTCCTTAGCGATAAATAATATATCGACTAATTTTCCGAAGGCAATATCTATTCCACCCACAAATCTTTCTATAAACCTACAATTAAGACATTTAGAAGATCCAAAAACAATTCAAGAGGATTTGGTAGAGCCTATTATTTTTCAGGACCTTACACCTCAAACACACACACATTAATTTTTGTATTCCTAGTTATAAGAATTAGTTTTATATGTACCGGGTGAACAACTAAGAATGATCGCCGGCTATATCTCAAATTCTGGCAGTCGTAGAGCTTTCAGGCAAAATATTTTTTAGAAAAGTGCCCAAGAGAAAATGTTAGGAATTTAATTCTCTATCAGATCCTGTTAAAACATGCCTATCATTGTATTTAACTTTGTTGCGAAAAAGCCTAATATTCGCTTATATTTCAGTTAACGCCATCTAGCGGCGAAGGCAAAATTCAAGGATATAATAACAAAAGTGCAATTTGTAGATAAAATACTCCTCTCTTAAATGAGGCTATGTTTGTTAAAATCGGGTATGCCAAATGTAAGTAATCGTAGTTTATGTAAAAAAAACATTTGAATTCCCTCCACCACTTTATTTCACTAGATATAAAAATTTGTGCATAATAAAAATTATAACGAAATATGTAAGGATTAAAACTAAGATGTTTTCGGTACCTCTTATTTAGTCAAAACACGAAGATAATCTTAATATTTGCCCTGATCATGACTGTGACGCCCCGTTGCGGACATTTCACAAACTCGAAAACAATTTACAACATTTTCTCTTGGGCACTTTTACCAAAAAATATTTTGCCTGAAAGCTCTACGACTGCCAGATTTTGAGATATAGCCGGCGATCATTCTTAGTTGTTCACCCGGTACTATACGTTTTGTTTTATATAAATGGAAAAAACAAATCTTAAAAACTATTCCCATAAGGACCCTCCAGGAATTAAACAACGAGGACGTTGAAGAAACTAAGGGTGGAGGAGAAATATCCCTAGACGAAACATTACCATAACTGCTGAATATGCACTATTATTTATATAAAACTAATTGTATTAATAATAAATGCAACACTAATATTGTGTCAAAGCTACGAGCTGTTCATATTGATTGTTTACTATAGTTTTAAGTTAAGTTAGCCCTGTTTTTTAGAAATAAAACCTATTTTAAAAGAAACTCTGTTGATCCAGTCATTTAACTCGCAACACTTACGTAGTATGGTGACCTGGGCCCTGCAAACTGAAAAGTCTGCTGGGCCAGCCCGGGCTTGAACCAGGTACCTGTAGCATGGAAAGCGAGAATGCTGCCACGCGATCAGGCCGTCACCATGATTGTGGATAAGTAATAGCTTATTTTCGTACCTTTCCCGTAATAAACTTATCGCTTCGTCATAGTTTGCTTCACAAATTTCTAATGACTGTAACACTTGGATCGCTTCACCGCGTAGACAAGACTGTAAATAGTATAATTTTTGAATTAACTAACCTGAACTAACCCTCATAAGAACCGCTAAACTGTTTTAAAGTAATGGACCGTAATTTCGCGATATTATTACTTGTTGCTTGTTAATCACCTTGATTTTGAGGTGCGCTAACATTTGTATTTAGCCTCTGTAACCCTTTGGTGACATTCGATTATATCCACGGCTAACGCTGCAATGTTATAGTATTCGTCTTGAAACGACTCTCTCTTGGTTTCCTGATTTGGATCTAGTTCCCCGAGTTTTGACTGAATTGATTGAAATTCTGTCCAAGTAGTATCGAGATTACTGAATCTTAATTTTAACCCCGTAATATCAGGATTTGGCGATTTTACGACCCTAGCAAAGCGAGTTAATGTTGGGATAGTTACCCCTGCGAAAAACTAATTTTTTACTTTCATCAACAATAGCATTTTCCTCGTTTTGTGCCATTTTTATTAAACTGTTTTTAATGCAAGCAATGCTTATTTATTTTAAAATAATAACTTTTAGACAATGCTCACGCAAATATTGGCATGCAGGTGAGGTATTTAATTAGTAGGAAACTAAGCATTAGGATTTACTAAGCAAATTGGAGAGGACCTACTTTTATGATGTCTTCTTCTAATTTGTATATGTTTAGCAACATGGCAACTTCCTATGACGTTGCGTTGGAATCCATTATGCGTCTGTCGGCGAAATGCTTTTTCACGTTGTAAATGCTTGATCAGGCTCGATTGGACCAAAAATATGTACGAAACGAACGCTACGATTTATAAAGAGGAACAATACTACATTAAAACCGGAGAAAAAATGATAGACGCTCACACGGTGAGTTTTACGTTTCTAATGTCAATTAAGTTCGTCCTAACCAGATAGGTAGCGCCACGTCACCCAGTTGTCAAATCATGGGTCACATCCGAACTGGATACACCTTCTTCAGTTATCGGAAAGTTTGCATCTAGCATCGTTTTAGACTATAACTTATGCAGGCTGTTTATACAATTTTTCTATAAACAAAAAATTACAAAATATACCTTATCTGAATAAGGCATGGATATGAGTATACTAAGTATTTTCTATACATATTCATGAAGAGAATATTATTTTTTCTCCCTAGACAGAAAATATACATACTAGGAGACGAGCGGGTAAATTAAATGGAAAATATTAAAAATAAAATACTTTTTGACATTTTGAAACATTCTTACTATATACATATGAAAGTAGTCCATGTACCCTACCTTCCCCTAAAATTTTTCTTCTTCGAATTCATAATTGAAAATTAGGCACCCGACCGAAAGAAAACAAAATTAAAAACATTAAGAATAAAATACCTTTTGACGTTTTGAATTTTGAAACATTCTTAGTAAATGTATATGAAAGCAATCCGTGTACCCTACCTTCCCCTAATATATTTTTTTTAGAGTTCATAAATAAAAATTAGGCATTTAAAAGAAAGCTAAATTGAAAAAGATTAAAAATAAAATACGTTTTGACATTTTGACATATTCATCGTAAGTATATGTCTAAGTATTGGTAACTCTGTATTGGGTGAAGTGGGAAGTCACTACGCTTGGATTCAATGAAATTAATTGTTCTGTGTGGTCACCGAACGCTGCACTCCAATGTAAGTAACATTTTGGGGTGATATTTAACCAGTAAATATAACTTTTTGCGCTATTTTGGTAAATTTACAGGACAGGGCTAATGTAAACTTCATGATGGCTACAATAAATTTCGTGTCAATCTCCTGCCAGCATCCGCCCACTTTCGATTACCTTTAAATCATTGATATTTATAGATGGATAGCTATAGGTTATTGCCTGCGCGTTAAAAAGCTTAAATATCATGGGCGAAAAAACGTGTCCGCTTGCCAGGTTTCTGCGACGATTGATGTATTCAGCGCATGCGCACTATTCTGTTTCTACTCCTTGTTTGTTTATTATTTGTCGCTCGCCTGAACGTACCACAGGACCGGACGAAACACGGAGTCGGTTGTTGCTTACTTGCTTTGTTTATGTGAAGTTGTCAAGTTGAATCTCGCTTTGTGATTATACTGCTTTTTTGACTATATTTTGTGTAAATTTATAAACAGTGAACATTTTATTTGTAATTAAGACTTTGTGCGGCCAGTGGGTCAGTTTTTACTGTGATCATAGACTAATAACAACTAGTCTATGCTGTGATTAATTATGCCAAATACGAATGGTTGTATTCTTCCGTTTTTGCCCAAATACTGGTAAAATACCAGGAATTTCCTATTTTCGGTAAGTACCACTGTGTCTTTTTTTAAATATTAATAATTGTAAATTCGTAGGTACTTAGTTAATACTTTTTGTTCTGTGGTACTTAGAATTTAGGTCAGTACTGCTAAAATAGAGATACACCAGGTCAATATTTATGAAATTTTTAGGGTTTATGAATTTTGTGGCGTACCTATTATTTAGAATATGAAAACAAACTTAGTTTTCGCAGTGTTTTTATATTAAGAAGTTTTACAGGTTTGTTTACACCGTGATCTGTATTACGAATTTATAACCATTTTTGGTAAAGTAGGTGTATGTAAAAATTATGTTACTCAAAATACTTAACTACCTCTGAAAACATGCAGCATTTAAATATTTGCAAAAATAAGCATATTAGATAGGTAGCTACTAAAAATAAAAATCAATTTTAAAATCAAACCTAAAAACTATTTTTCCTTCTGTATGTTGTACCTAACAAAGTGAAATAGGTACAAGTCCGGTCCTGTTTAACTGTTGCGATGTGTTGCTATGAACCGCTAAAGTATTTTGAAATGCGCATGCTCAAAATACATCGTGCGCGAGGCCACTACATTGCCACTTCTGTTATTATTGTTTGGCTATCCATTCCTACATATCAATGCTTTAAATCCATTGAATTCAGTATCCAGTGAACTACCGTGAGGCCGATCGAATGGCGGAAAACGCTGCGGGACTGCACTACGGGTAGACTTATGCCCGTACCCACCAACATATATTTCTTCTGATTAAGGTTTAATTGTGATTAAATAACTAAATCGGTAACCACCAATGAAGTTTTTTACTTAATTGTCAATTAACTTTACCCGGCCGAATTTGGTCGATTAGGTACCTAATTGCGATTAGAAAATGTCAAGAAACGTCATTTTGACTTAGTCGCGTTTTTTTGGTGTTGTTATTTTGGTTTGCTGCTAAATATTCGCATTTCTGTAATTGTTATGGACATCATAGAAGAGCTTGACTTATATGACGACGACCTAGATGTACTAGGTATTATACAAGATGGGTTTCCTAGAAATTCTATGAGAGGCCAAATTATTTTGAGGAAATGTCTGACTTGGGGTTTTTTCGAAGATTTCGATTGACAAAGCCTACAGTAGCCGAAATATTAGAAGATATTTATCCCTTTATCCTAGAAATCAGATAAATTATAGGCAGCAATTAACAAATCAATTTTTTCATTTACTTTAGGCAGACTGAAAATGAGTTTAGTAGAAATCGCAGATTGGAATATACATATAATTTATATTTCAAAAATAAGGTTGTTTTATGTCACTTAAAGACAAGTTCCTGCATAGCACTTATATTATAAGAAATAAATCAAAAATTTAACACTTTCATACTTTTTTTTTATTGTTACTGATATTGTATACACCTATTTATTTTAATATAATTATGATTTTAACACTTAAGGAACTTTTTAAACAGTACAACGACACTTAAGACTGAACAACTAAATTCCTTATATAAATCAAGTTTACAACTTAGAGAACACGACCAGCATTAAAATGATGCTGTAGAAACGAGACAGCACTGTTCTAGGGGGACAAATTATTCAGATTCCTTTTTTGCCTGTTTTATTTTCAGCATTAAAAGTTGTATTTCAAGCTCATTTTTTGCCTTTCGGGCAACTAATTCCTGATCCGCAAGTTGGATTTGTTTCTCCACAAGCGCTAGCCTTCGATTAACCAGTTCATAATATTTTTTGGCTATATGAGAGGAAGCCAGTATTTGAATGCCCGACCTTCTCATATGTGCCTATAAATAACAAGAAAAGAAAATTACTCTTTCGATTTAAATCACAGGTTGACAGATTTTTGAAAATTTTAACTTTGCAATATTATTTTTATTCACCAATTCAAAGGAGGGGTGTTATAAATAAATATAATAAAATACTAGTCTACTTTAAATAGATCCTATTTGGGTAGAATAGTAGATTTCCAAAAAACCTTTAAATGGTCAAAAACAAGGAGAAACAAATTAGAAATTAGAACTGGAATTCATATGCTACATCGATTATAATTTTTTCAGGAGTTCCACCACCCGTCCTTATTAGTTCCTACCTCTCTTTGACTTTCAGTTTTCTAACTTTCCTTTTTCGATTTTCGTATAACCGTTTTAGGCAATCTTTGTCTCTATATATTCCAACAGTTGATGTTGCATTAAAATGTTCTTCGATATTTTGCCAAACTTTTTCCTTTTCTTGAATACTCACTCTATCTGTTGCCTTGTTTTCTAATGTATCTACATACTTGTCTAATATTATTTGAAAAAGATTTATCCTTTCATTCAATATAAAGTTTGCGATCCTCTTTCTTTTATTTATTAAAACCAAACCTTCATTTTCCCCTAGTCTGGGATGTTCACTCATTTTAATGCTACATATTTGTCTTTACACTACAAAAATCAATTATCTTTTAATTTTTTAACATAACAATTTTTTAAAATACAAACATTTTTTAACTTTTTATTGAGGTAAATAATTATTAAAATCTGATAACTTACTAAAACCAAGTGAATAAACGCGCACAAATTGTAGGATGTATCAATACATGTGGAAAGATTGTTGCCTCTTTTATGGTTTTCATGCATTTTTCTTACCTTTTTTTATAATTATTATCCACCTAAAATGTTTTAAACTTATTTTTCACAAACACAATTTAAATATTGACATTGACAACTGCCATCTTGATTATTGACAACCAAACAATAAAAAATCCCGAAAAAGCGAGGTTGCAAGCTAATTTTTCTTAATTCCAATTTATTAACCGTGATTAGTAAATTACGCAAATAAAATCTTGGTGGATACGAGAATTAACTAAATCGCGATTAAAGCTAATTCGAGAATTAACTAATTCTGATTAACTTGTAAATTGGTGGGTACGGGCATTAGAATCGATTGAGTCCCTTGGATTTCTAAGGTCTGGGGATGCCCCACTCAGGGATGCACATGATTAAGGGGGATGAAACGATACGCTCGATGAACTGGTCGACGAGCCAGACTGCATCTCTACTGCATCGTCGTAACGGCTTAGTTCTAAAACTTCTATGAAATCTGGGTTGTCGACCGACAGCATATATCTGTGTATAAGGGGGAACCCGCTTGATTGGAAATATCAAACGCTTTAACGGAATATTGAGTTGTGCAAATCAAATCAGAGAAAGAGCGGGCTACGGTCTGTCTATCTGGATTCATGACAAAATATGTATCTGCACGTCCCAGAGTCCGACCTATGAACACGGAGGGCTATTGCATTTACTGAATGATTTTAACAATACAGTAGTCGGTTGTCAAGTCCGATATTACAAACTACAACTTATCCTAATCCTATATGTACATCCGGCGGAAGGTTATTCCTTTTAACTTCGTTTCAACTCAAAATCTAATAACTAACCTAATCGCCACTCATTGACGATAGGCATCGTGATTTTAGAAACCCAACTAGCACTAAATATACGCACGTAAGTGCACCTAACTTACGCTTTAGACGATAATCATTGATAGCCGTACCAAAGCCTTATGTAGATTATTCAAGATTTTTTTGTTATAACTAAAGAGGTCGCAAAGTCACTGCACCATTGACCCAAATAAACCCATAGCAGATGCGAAATAATGTCAATTAGCTCGCACGCTTACTTTGCCCTTGGACGCGCGAGTTGCAAATGGCCTGCATCAACAAATTTGTGGAACACTGAAATTAATAACTAAAAAATTTAAAACAGATTAATCGCACCTATTGTTGGTTTTATGAGAATATATTGATTCAGCACTACAAGCAATTTGATGGCACCATTCGTTTTTTTTAAAGAGAATATGTCCCGTAACTCCACTGCTCTGCTGGTGGGGTCGGCGTTCATCAGGGCGAGGGTCGTTTGTGACAATTCAATTTCGATACTAATAAGTCATTACAACTGGCCTAATTATAGTAACTTATATCACATATCTGATTTGAATTTTAGTTTTAAAACCGGTGAAAAGTTCAATGTTTTCTTTTCGATATGAAACCAGATACCTACCTAATGTTAATCACCTTCTTTTCGGTGTCTTTGGCCAAGCGGGATTACATTTTGCTTATATCTTCAATGACCTTATTTTCCTGTCATCAATTATCCTATCATTTCATATAAAACAGTATTTTTGTGAAAATTTCTTTTGTTTTGGTGGTTCATTTTTACCAGTCAGTTTTAGTTCCAAACTGTCTAGGTTAATTTCTTCTTCTTCTTTGCAAGGCTTCTGATACTCTCGACCATGCTACGCTATGCGATAAGCTTCTATATTTTTGATTTTCAAACCACTCAGTTTCCTTGATAAAAAGCTTTTTAAGTGATAGATCACAACAGGTCATTTACCACGCTACTACTTCCCACCCTCGTCAAATTCACACTGGAGTCTCACAAGGCTCTATCTTATCGCCACTGTTGTTTTCAATCTACACGGCTGACTTTCACACAATGGTCCAAAACTGTAAAGTTCACCACTATGTAGATGATACCCAGATCTATCTTGATATCTTAAACTTACAATGGGCTTCCGCTAGTGAACAAATTAACCCAGTTATGCCTGACTTAAGAAGTAAATGTAAAACTTTGTGTTTTAAGCAAAAATATTTTATTTTATACCTTATGGAATACAAAATTTTTTGTAAAATTTTTATACCTATGTTTGTATTGAAAATACTAACCGTCCTACATGTAGAACGTTAGTCTCAAGGGAACTACTTAGTATGATACAAAACAAAACATTTAACATGTAGACCGACATTACATTTTTGGCATCTGGTGGTAGTCTTGGTATGACATAATCTGCATCGAGTCTGAGTAACTTGGGGAATGACCAAGTGGTCCATCCTGTCGTATCTGCTGTCGAAATTTTCTCTGGAACTAGGTCGTCCTGTAGATGTATTTCTAAATTTCTTTTGATCTCTTGCTAAAATTGCTAGGGCAACTCTTCTTCTAAAGCCCAAAAGGTCCAAATCTTTGTTTTGTACCCTATGCACCTGCCATGCATTGTGTAGTGCCATATCAATGCAATGACTGAATAGGGAGAAATACCATTTTTTACCTCGAATTGAGGTGCGGTATAGGCTGATGTTTTGGTCCGCTCTATCCACTCCTCCCATATTTTGGTTATAGCGGTAAATCAGATGCGGTTGTTCAACTGATATTATTCTCTTTTCTTTTTGAGAGTACCGTTTTACATTATGTAAAGGTTTTATTCCCAAAAAGTTCGAGCACAAGCTGACAACACTGTTGTCGTTCCAAGATACAACAGAAAACTTGTGGTTTTTATCGATTTTGCTGTCATAAAAACCTCTTTTTTGTTTTTTCATATCGTTAGGATTCATAATAGAATTCTTTGGTAAACGGTTGCTTCTTATGGTGCCTACAGCTTTTACGTTTTTTTCTGTTAGCAGCTGGAGTAACGTAAGACTAGAGAAAAAATTATCAAAATAAAACGCAAAATCTTCACTCTCCCATTTGGCTCGCAATGCATCGGCATAATGTAAAACAACCCCAGCTCCAACTCCGTACTCTTTGTATTTTTCTGATACGTGTGTTGCGGCACCCTGATATGGTTGGAACCAATTTACATAGCCAAAATGGCTACACCCAACCCACAACTTGAATCCGTATCTAATGGGTTTGCCCCGGATAAACTGTTTACAACCATGGCGACCGTAATAGGGAACCATAGCCTCGTCAATGCTATGACTTTTGACAAGAGGCGCTAGTCGTAAAAATCTCTCGTTTAGTAAATCGAATAAAGGTCGAAGTTTAGCAAATCGATCATTTTTATCTAAGGTATCATTATTACAAAAATGAACGTTTGTCATTATATAATCAAATCGGTCCCTTGAAAGAGCATTTGAAATTATCTCCTTATGAACGTCAATATCTCGTTCCCAGAACATTCTTTTTCTGGGATACGGGACGTATCCAGAATATAATAATATTCCAATGAACTGCAAAACTTCATCTGATGTTACAGGCTTTTGAGATCTGTTTTTATGTTGTGCGTACCGATCGGTTTCTTGGCCAATAAGAGAAAGAATTTCAGAATCTATATATTGTAGAAAAATTTCCAGTGGTATCATATCATTTTCGTATTCACTTTCAGCAGTTACATGGTTCCAGGTATCCTTTTCGGGAGATAAGTCACCAGTTGACCACTTAAAATCTTGTTTTAATTTGGAGGTAGGCGTAGACTTTGCAGATGCTTTTTCGTGATCCAAACGCATGCGTTTTCTCAATTCGGATAAGGGTAATTCATCTTCCTCTTCACTAAAATCAAAATCTTTGGCATGAGGGATGAGTCTTTTCGTACCAATTTCGGCTTGCGCCTTGAGCACTGAAGGGGGAAGGTTGTCAAAACTAGGATTGTCCTCAGTTCCGGAATCTTCATCTGTGTCTTCATTATCATTTGGAGGAATTACTGTAACCATTGTATTATCGGGATACCTATCGTCTTCAATCATCGCCAAAGCTTCATGGACAGTAAATCCTCGAAAAGAAAGCAAAAAAACATTTAATTTATCTATGAAATTTATCTTATACTGGTGTAGTCCTGGTTCGGGTCTAAAGGCCGGCGTCGGTTGGAATTGCTTCCTGTTTCGCTAGCACGAGTGGCGAGCTTCTTCAGACCTCTGACCTCTGAAGAAGCTCGCCACTCGTGCTAGCGAAACGTTAGGAAGCAATTCCAACCGACGACGGCCTTTAGACCCGAATCAGGACTAAACCAGTTCATCAACTGGCCGCGAAAGCCTTAACCAATTTGTTATATTATACTGTTTGTATAATGTTGTATATTTTGAGAAGTGCAATGTTCGAAAGTCGTATATATCCCTAACGTCCTACATATAGGACGCATATGCAAAAAGGTTGATTACTTGGTAGTTATAGATTATTTCTACTAAGTTATAACTTGTATTGCCAAAGTAAATCTTTAAGTGTACATGCAAAGTATTAATAATTAAAAATTCTCGGAATAAAAAGTTTAAAAACTTACCTTTCAAAACGTATACCGTAATCGTCCATTTTAACTAAGATTAATTTGGTAGTATTGCACAAAAAACAGTATTTTATTATTAAAAACTCACTAAATATAAGCTCTTTCGATGTGATTGCAACACGCTTTCAAATTTAACATAACCTAAAATGTCAGTTAGTTGTCAAAAATCGGGGTTAAATTAGCCGTACTAAATAAAGGACGTCAGGCGTATTTGGGTTAATAATGATTTAAAAATCCTGACTGACATATCTTTTGCACATAACCTTAAATTAAATGCACTAAAATCCTCAGTCATCCTTTTTAAACCGAAAAGGTACGCAGCATTGCTACTAACCAACTTAAAATCAAGGTCAATGAGGAGACTCTCACGTTTGTTGCAGAGTGTAAAAATCTAGGTATTTGGTTCGATAGCAACCTAAGTTTTACAAAGCACGTTAGTCAGCTCTGCAAAACATCCTATAGTATGTTAAAGCAGCTATACAGCAGTCGTGAAATCCTAAACTCAACAATGAAATTGAAACTTTGCGAATCGTTGATCATCTCGAAATTGTCGTATTTTGATTCTGTCTATGGACCTTGTCTAACCGCGGTCGATAAAGCTAGACTACAAAAAATCCAGAACTCATGCTATCGCTTTGCCTATGGTATCAGAAGACATTAAAGTGTCAGTAATAAGATTTTGGATACAGGCCGATTGAAACTAAATAAACTTCGGCAACTTCATCTCCTTATTCTGGGTCACGGCTTACTGTTAAAAGATCAGCCTTCCTACCTCTTACGTAAGCTTACCAAGTTAAAAGACCTCAATCACTATTGTTGCTACAGGTCGAAAATTCTTAACAGGGATCAATGCTGACTGTACAACTGCTATCGAATTGGAATACTATCATCATACTTTTATTTTACATTGTAACAATAGCACTATAACATATCCTTTGAATTTTACGTTCTTTATATGGATTAAATGTATTGTATTTATGTATAATGTATAAATGTATAATTGTCAGCCTGAAATTAATAAATTAATATATCATTATACATATATGTATATAAATAACAGGAGGGTAGTCTTCAATGACGATAGAGCAAGCTTTATCGTCATTGGTAGTCTTCACTGACTAGTTAAAAAACAAGTGTAGTTTCTTGGGGATTCAGTCCTGTTTGGGCTTGAAAGAAAAAATCATTTTCTACTACGCCGAGCTTTCGAACATGTTTATTTTCTTTGTCAAGGCTACAAACAAAGTACTGGCTTTAAATATGCTTTTATAATAAAAAATATTATTTCTAATATTTACCTTAAGTGCAAAGTGAGTATTATGTCACATTATTGGTAGGTTTCAGTGCAGAATACACCATTATTTTAGTTAGATTTGCCGCAAAATAACATTTTAACTCTAATCGGTACTTTCTTAAAAGAACAGGCTGCTTTTTGTACTCGAATTTTTGTTATAGTTCTTATTGGAACCACCAGTCGCACAACCGCGAACGCGTCTCTCACTCGTGTGCGCGATTCAGCGACGTGTAGCACCAACTCACCAGATGGCGCCTTGCTCAATTGCTAGCATTGATCGATTTTATATCGATGAGTGGCCACCGTTCGCTGTCACCGAAACCGCGAAACCCTCCTCGATATCTACATTTTAACATAGGTGGCGTTGACCGGACCAAGGGTTCCAACTTTTGCCACAAGTGCAGAGATCCAACGTCAGGCCAAACCCACTGCAGTCAGATGGCACAGAGAGTGCCAAGCCCACCCCTGCCACGTGTGGGTGGTGAATAACTCTCCCCGTTGCTATCAACTGTGCAACAATTTTTTTAAAAAACAATTGCTCTCCACAAGAAGCACTCGACCAAAATATTTAATTATGATGGTGTTAGTTCAAGCTATTGTTAGATTTAAAAGTTAAGATAAAGGTTGAAAAAGGAATTCATGTCCATAGCCAACAATTACAATTATTGTTTTTGCATATTAATTATGTTGACCAATTATATCCTCAATTAACTCACCCAATAGTAAGTTATCTAATTTTATAACAGATATATTAACACAATCCTATGGCAGTGAATACTATGTCACAGACTTCTTTCAATTTTCAGAATTCATAAATGAAAAGCAACTACCAGAGAACTAAGTACTAATTAGTCTGGAGGTACTCTCACTCTATAGTAATATTCCACACCAACTTGTGATACACAGCATTGAAGCGAGATGTCCTAGAATATCACAGTTTACCACTCTGCCTAAAAAACCATTTCTAGAGATGGTAGATTTCATATTCCAATCCACGTACTGTCAATTTAACAATGTTTTCTACAAACAAATCTTAGGCACACCCATGGGAGCAACCATGTCTCCCATTGTAGCACAATTTGTGAGGGATGATCTGCTCAATTCTTGCATACCTCAATTACCATTCGACTTACTTTTCCTAAGAAAATATGTGGATGACATAATCTGTTCCATTCCGAACAGCTACCAACCAAGTGATTTTAGATTGGTATATAAAACCATCCAACTCGGGAAGGTACATGAACTATAACTCGTACCACACCGAGAAAATGAAAATCAACTTGGTATTGGGGCTAAAAAACAGAATTGAAAAAATCAGTCACCAGTCACTAAAACAAAAAACCTTGAACAGATTATACCATACACTATTCGAAAATTCATATCCGAAAAATTTACTAAAATCTCTTATTTATAATACCAAATCAACCATAACAGTTAACGAAAACAGAAATGCTACTTTCAATATAACTCCTCCAGATATCAGTGCATTTGCCTTAGTAAACAGACAAGTATATTACTATGCCCTCCCAGCAATTGATACAGTAACATCCAAAATAATTAAAGTTTTCAAAGACAATTAAAATAACACAAAGATATCAAAAAACAATAGGACAGCTTTCTTCTAAACTTAAAGATTAAGATAAGTTTTAAAGATAAGACCATCAACATATCAGGAGTAGTATACCGGGTGTTGCATCGTCGAGCGGGACATAGGAAATCCCATGTAATTTTAAATGGGGTCAATTATTGGCTTCCCTAATTATTTTAGAGAAAAATTCTATTTAGGTTTATTAAAGAGCACAAAAACCCACATTCAAAAGAATAATTTTAGATATTCTTGATGAGCCCGTTTACGGCTTATCGCCGATATCTTTTTAACTATTTCTCCTTTTTATGGCCCCGTATTTGCGGGCACCAGTCAAGGTAAAAGATGACTGTCAAATAAAGTTGTCATTTTGAAATGTGTGCTTTATTGTTATAAAAACTCGTGCATCGAAAATATTAGCCATGAATTACACTTCTGAAGAAAAAATATTGATGATTAAATGGTATTATCACGGAAATAGTTATCAAAATGTGTCAGACATGTTTGCTGCTCTGTATCCGAATAGACCGATACCTGCAAAATCTACAGTCGAAAGGACTATCAAGAAATTTGAGACAAAAGGCACTGTAATAAATAACTGCAGATGTGAAGAAAGGCAGGAACAAAGAAGAGATGCAAGAAATGATAGGGACTTGCAAGTTTTATTGTGCGTGGAAGAAAATGATGGGAAGATCAGCACAAGGAAACTTGAGGATGACATAGGATTAGATCACACCACAGCGTTACGAGCTTTGAAACGACATAAATATTATTTATACAAATATGAAAAGCACCAAGAGCTAAGAGATAGGGACGAAATACGACGACAGGAGTTTTGTTTTGGTATGATGGAAAGAGCAAACATGGATAGGGAATTTTTAAAAAACATTTGTTTCACTGACGAATGCACATTTACCTTAAACAATGAACCCAATGTTCAAAATTATCGATATTGAAGCAAAGAAAACCAACACAGGTTTGTGGAAACAAGGACGCAATATCCACAAAAAGTTAATGTATGGGCTGGGATTTTCGGAGAAAATATTATCGCGCCATTATTTCTTACACGAAATTTAAATGCACAATATTTTTTGGAACTACTTAAAGATCATATTTTACCTACTTTACATGATGCCGCCAGGGAAAATCAGGAAGTTTGGTACCAAATGGATGGCTGCCCGGCACATAGTACCCTGGCTGTCCGGGAATATTTAAACCGTGCTTTTAATGGAAATGTTATTGGCTTAAATCATACAGTAAATTGGCCAGACGGGTCTCCTGATTTATCGCCAAATGATTTCTTTCTCTGGGGCCATTTAAAAAACAGGATATACAAAGATAAAAAAATACCCAAATCTAGACGAGTTAAAAAATGCTATTTCTGCCGAATGCAATAGAATTTCAGTTTACCAACTAGCGAATGTAAGAAGAGAATTTTATGATCGCCTCGGTTATTGTCTAGCAGTCAATGAAGGAATATTTAAACATCTTCTTAAATCCTAAAGTTCTAACAATTTAATAGTACCTACCTATTAATTAGTAAAATATTGAAACATGTAAAATGTCATAATTAACCTTGTAATTGGATACTTTATTTTAGTTTTATTCAGATTAATTTGTACTCATAAATACACCTTTAATATTTTCGATGTACGAGTTTTTATAACAATAAAGCACATATTTCAAAATGACAACTTTATTTGACAGTCATCTTTTACCTTGACTGGTGCCCGCAAATACGGGGCCATAAAAAGGAGAAATAGTTAAAAAGAAATCGGCGATAACCCGTAAACGGGCTCATCAAAAATATCTAAACTTATTCTTTTGAATGTGGGTTTTAGTGCTCTTTAATAAACCTAAATAGAATTTTTCTCTAAAATAATTAGGGAAGCCAATAATTGACCCCATTTAAAATTACATGGGATTTCCTATGTCCCGCTCGACGATGCAACACCCGGTATAGTATTCCTAGTTCTTCTTGTGACCAAATATACATAGGACAAACGTCGCGAGTTCTTAAAGATAGAATAACTTGTGCCGTAAAATTACCTTTACAAGGCAACTTTACGTACCATGGTGCGAACGGCAGCTCTTGTGTCGGAGGCTCGGAGTCCTTGCCTTTAGCAGTTGTACACTTTTTTGATGTCTTGGACGCCACCTTTTTAATGGGTTAAAAAACTTAATACTTACAAAGCGCTTTAAAATAGGAAAACCGCTTGCTTCTAAAGATGGTAATAGTTCGTATTGCAGTAGTGAGTAACAACAAAACACAGATATGTAAAAAAAACAATTGGGGTTAATTTATTAGGATCACTAAACTGGATTCCACAATGAGATGAAATATTGAAATCAATTACTAAATTAAATATTAAAGTTAAAAAACTATATTCTCATGGGAAGACCTGAAGGGTTTTTACTCGCCTGGTAACTGGTTATCACCTATAGTTGTTTATAAGGGGAAAAGAGAATGTTCTAGAACCTTCATACTTGTATGGTCATAATACCTAGATTCTTTCTAAATGTTACCAAGGTGGTATTACAAATTTAAAGTTAGTTTTAGAGTGAAATTTATGGTGTTAAGGTTATAAAGAATATTTAAAATTATAACAATACACTGGCCTTATTTCCCAGATTTTCCAAATTTCATGTGGTTTTGTTTCAAATTAATAGGCACCCTGCCTCCAGTCTGGTGGACCCGAACGGTACAAGACAGCACATATATACAGGTTACAGGCCATGTGGTCTTTCAATGAAGAGCCAATTTCAATCCCAACACGTGGTCAGAAGAAATATGAATATAATATAACGTCTGTTACATATTCAACTATAAACGCTTCGATAGAAGCAAAAGGAAAATTGCGACTAAAATATAAAAAGTAAAACCCCAAAATCGAAACAGCGAATTAGATACCTGGTTAAATTAAATCGAAAATATATCCTACCTCATTGGTTGTCTGGTGCTACCATCTCAAGAAAATTACAAAGAAATGAGGCCTCATGTGCAAATCTAAAATTAAATTGCACATGTAGAAAATTGAGGTTATAAAAAAATTAAGGAGACACAAAGAAAAGAATTAAAGAAATCTTACCATGAAAGAGATGAGGACGCTCTACTACCCCTGAGGTGCCAACTAAAGTTAGGGCGGCGGACCTGTTCAAATCACATAACAGTGGGCCCCTTTTAAAAACCGCCGACTTCCACCTTCAAGAGTGATCTTAAATGAAGTGACGTAAAGTCAAAATCTCCTCGAAAAAGGTAAAGATCAAATGACAGGTGTCCCTTAACTGTCATGTCAAAAAAATTGGTACGTTCAGACAATTGATGAAAGTGGTCTCAGTTCGATAAAATGACAAAACCAAACCAACTCGACATGTGGAAAACTAATAGCAGTTTACCCTGCATAATATGCAATTTAAAAACAAATAATGGCATACCAATTTATCGAATGGTGAAAAGTGCAATATCATCAATGTTCTAGAGTGAACTAACCAAGGTTCAAATGGAACAACTCAACGAACATACTATAAGCCAAATGAACTACTGACCGGTTATCATAAATGAACATAACCCCAAACTTTGACAATAAAAATATTTAAATACTCAGATATCTACTTCTTTCAAGTTAATTAAAAAGAAAGGGAATGAAGAATGTACAAAAAAAATATTCATGATAGGACCGTGGCCTGTAAAACATGAACCTCTGCACCAAAGCACTAAACTTAAAATCCACAGAAAACATAGAAAGGTAATGTAGAAAAATATCTTACACAAAACCATGTAGCATCCTCTAAATATACATCTATAGCAAAAATGAATGCTACAAACTTTACACAAAAGTGATTGCAGATTAGAGAAACGTTCATGCGCTTTGTCAGAAAATACTATGGACACAAGACATAAACCTAATTTCGCTGCAGTTACCACTCTTCACACTGAAGAAAACCTAAGAAAAAGATTCTTCCTGGAAATGGCAGAGACGTACTTGACAACGAACTGTCTCAATAAAAAAAGAGACATCTTAGACCTAAGCGCGATCTATTCCTACATAATAACAGCTGATTCTAGAAACAATAATAACCAAGACACATATAATGATTCCCTTTAGCAATTCACGAATTACTTAAAAAAAAAAACTCAAGGAGAGAATATTCATTCATAGCAATTGTAATTTCTCGATTATTCAATTTTTCCACAATAATTTTAACAAAATCAACTCAAATCATGATATTCACAGATACAGGCAAGTAATGAGTTCTTAACACTAAGGACACATACATGAATAATAGGGAGAGTGAATTACCACCTTATAGTGGCAGGGGTGAGAGTTCGCTTCCCTTATACACCTCACATGGGTTTGCCTGGCGGAGAGTTGGATCTTCGTACTTGTGACAGGGGTCGTAGGCCCGTCTTTTCCGCCATCATCACCCATGAGTAAGACTCAAGTGTCGGGAGTTGGCTAGGTGATGTCAGTAACAGTGAATCACTCACCACTCTAAGACATCATTGAAAATAAAAAATTTTTATTTAAAAAAAAAACAGTATGAACACATCATTTGCCTGCCTATTTTTCTATACTCTTCTTTGATATTATAATCTAACGATAATCGTAACAACACCAACATAATTAATATGCAAAACGATAATTGCCATTGTGGGCTATGGACATGATTTTCCTTTTTCAAACTTTACCTTAACTTTTAAATCTAACAATAGCTTGAACTAACATCATCATAATTTAATATTTTGATCGTATGCTTCTTGTGGAGAGCAATTGTTTCTTATAAAAAAAATCGTTGCACGGTCAATAGCAACGGGGGGAGTTATTCACCACCCACACGTGGCAGGGGTGGGCTTAGCACCCTCTGCGCCATCTAACTGCAGTGGGTTTGGCCTGACGATGGGTCTCTGCACTTGTGGCAGAAGTTGGAACCCTTCGTCCGGTCAACGCCACCTATGTTAAAATGTAGATATCGAGGAGTGTTTCGCGGTTTCGGTGACAGCGAACGGTGGCCACTCATCGATATAAAATCGATAAATGCTAGAAATTAAGCAAAGCGCCATCTGGTGAGTTGGTGCTACACGTCGCTGAATCGCGCACACGAGTGAGAGACGCGTCTGCGGTTGTGCGACTGGTGGTTCCAATAAGAACTATAACAAAAATTCGAGTACAAATAGCAGCGTGTTCTTTTAAGAAAGTACCGATTAGAGTTAAACTGTTAAAATGTTATTCAGCGTCAAATTTAACTAAAATAATGGTGTATTCTGCGCTCAAACCTACCAATTATGTGACATAAAACTCACTTTGCACCCAAGGTAAATATTAGAAATAATATTTTTATTATATATACATATAGGATGTCTGTAAAAGGTTTTTACAAAAACCTACCAAATATTCTTCAGACCAAAATTAGCCGATTTAAGTAAACTTACCTTAGTACAAAGTTGCTTAGTTTGGGCGCAAGACGGCGTTGAAGTGACAATTTTTTAATCGTTTTTCTGGAATAAGTTCAAAAACTGCTCATACTATTTTACCGAAATTTGGTACGTTGGCATATCTTTATGGGGCAAAAAAAACCCATGTCACAATTCTGATTGATATCAGTCCATGGGCGTAGATCCTGGGTTTTTTACTAATTGCTTGTT
The DNA here is from genome assembly GCA_963920685.1 of Polydrusus tereticollis. Classification (NCBI taxonomy): domain Eukaryota; kingdom Metazoa; phylum Arthropoda; class Insecta; order Coleoptera; family Curculionidae; genus Polydrusus; species Polydrusus tereticollis. The sequence goes on from OY987335.1 coordinate 55,495,458, forward strand.
TCAGATTTCTATGCCAATGGAGCAAGAGGGGTTTGGGTACAAAATTCAAATGAACCAACTCAGTTGCTACAAAAAAGGTACTCTTGAAAATACTCGATTCCTCTGACGGTTTTCGAGAAATTTGCATTTTATTACTTAATACGTATTAGTTTTTACAAAAAAAGAAAAATAACTAATTCATAAACAGAAATAAATAGAAATATCATAAAAATTGCTCAATATTTCCACCATTTTCATGAATGCAAAGATTTATACGCCGAAGAAAATTAAAACACACTCTTTGCATAACTTATTCATCGCCCTTAAGAATATTTATTGCATCTTGAGAATGTTGTCAAAGTTGTTCTGCGTTATCTGGAGTTGTCCTGTAAACTACTGTCTTAAGATACCCCCATAAGAAATAATCAAATGGATTTAAGTCCGGAGATCGTGGTTGCCAATTTATAGGGGCATCACCTCTACCAATCCATTTATTTGGGTACTGCTGATTCAAAAAGTTTCTAACATTTAATGCAAAATGTGGTGGAGCTCCATCGTGCATAAATCACATATCTTTCCGAAGCTGTAAAGGTAAATCTTCTAGCCAATCTGGCAGCGTATTTTGTAGATATTGCAAATAAATTTCCCCGGTTAATCTTTGTGGAATGATGACAATGTTATTACCAATTATTCCAGCCCACACATTAATTCTAAACTCATTTTGAAAGTGTTTTACCTTGATAGCATGTGGATTTTCATCCGCATAAACATGTTCATTATGAAAATTTGTAATCCCTCTTCTTGTGAAACATGCTTCATCGGTAAACAAAATATTGTTGGCAAAGTTGGGATTCTTATCTCTCTGCCTATGAACAAGCCATAATAACTATTAAGTAATAAAATGCAAATTTATCGAAAACCGTCAGAGGAATCGAGTCTTATCAATACTACCTTTTTTGTAGCAAATGAGTTGGTTCATCTGAATTTTGTGCACAAACCCCTCGTTCCATTGGCATAGAAATCTGAAATAAGCAATTAGTAAAAAACCCAGTTTCTACGCCCATGAATTGATATTAATGAGAATTCTGACATGGGTTTTTTTGCCCCATAAGGCTATGACAACGAACCATATTTCGGCAAAATAGTATGAGCGGTTTTTGATTCAATCCACGATTTAAAAATTGTCACTTCAGCGTCGTCTGGCGCCCAAACTGAGCAACTTTGTACTTAGGTAAGTTTACTTAAATCGGTTAATTTTGGTCTGAAGAATATGTGGCAGGTTTTTGTAAAGACCTTTTTTAGACACCCTGTATAAAAGCTCAAAATCTTGAATTGTTTGGATTTGTAGTATAAATATAAAATATGTGTTGTTCAGGTACATACATTTAATTCTGTCAAAATAAAACATTAACCAGCTATTATTAATTACATAAATTGGTTGAGTGTGCCTCCCTTTCCCTATACCTGCGCTTTTACGAAGAAATTTTTGGTATAATATTTGCAGAATTATACAGTTGACTCTTACTGCCATAAATAATCTACCTTATTAAATCCTATTGTATACGCCTCAACCTCTTATAAATAATAATAAATAAAAATGTCTTTATATTTCAGCAAATTATTTTTAACAAAGCATTAATTTCCAAGCTTCCTTCAAAGCTGAATAAATGGGATCAGGGTCGGCTTGAAAATGTACCTACACCACATGATTTATATTTATAATTTAAAATAAATAGACAGGTATTTTTAGTTTTAGGTATAGTATTTGTAGAATTATATCCTTGATCTTTAGACTGCAATAAAACCCTCATTATCCCTTTGACCATAAAATAAATAAATAAGGAAATCCCAAATTTTAAAACCTTTTCGAGTAGAGCCGGACCAGGTATAAATTCAATTTATACCTATGCCTGATGCATATATAAATACAAACTAATTTTTAATAATTTTAGTCTGGTTATACTTTGAAATTATATTATTTTCAATTATCATTAATTGCTATCATTGTTTTACATTTATTGTAGGTACCTAAAACTAAAAATACCTGTCTATTTATTTTAAATTATAAAAATAAATCATGTGGTGTAGGTACATTATCAAGCCGACCCTGATTCCATTTATTCAGCTTTGAAGAGGTTGAGGCGTATACAATAGGATTTAATCAGGTAGATTATTTATGGCAGTAAGAGTCAACGCTATAATTCTGCAAATATTATACCTATAATAAATGTACCTGGTCCGGCCCTACTGGAAAAGGTTTTAAAATTTGGGTTTTCCTTATTTATTTTATGGTCAAAGGGATAATGAGGGTTTTATTGCAGTCTAAAGATCAACGTTATAATTCTACAAATACTATACACCACCAGAGAACTTTTTCTCTGACACCACGTGTTCATTAATTCTCTAAAACAAATGTTTATTTGAGTGGTAATGACAGAGTCATTAGGACTTAAATATGTTAAAATTTAAGTGATTGATTGTAATTTCCTCACAGGGTGTTTTTGTTGCGTGCGCCTAAATAAACAAAACAATTTTTCGTCTATGAAGCGACGAAGGATAAGAATGTTGTGATAATAATATAGAAACGAAGAAAAATCCCTCTTTTAAAACAACACGACTATTTTTAACTCTTTTAAAGGTTTATTTGCAGCACCGCGTGATACCTATAATACAGGGTGACGCGGATCTAAATGAACATACTTCAACACAAGACAAAGAATACCTTGGGGGTTCTTAATCACCCATCTTTGATAGTTTAATTGTCGATAGTTAATAAGATACAGGGTCTTTTATGAACTTCAGCAATTTTTTGTTCTTGTCATATTTTTTAATGCACTCCGTATAAAATTTTCATATTGGGTCAACATCTGTAACCTATCTGTCGCTTAAAATTGCAGTATCAGAAAATTTTAAATTCCAGGCCCGTATTAAAAAAAGTTGACATTTTCAATTTTTACATTTTTAACACCCTGTAGATCAATTTTTTCAAAATATTATTTTTTTATTGGAAAGAGCATAAAGAATTGACCCTAACGGCATAATTTTCAAAGTTCCCGCACCCATCACTTGATTAGAATAAATGGTTGTTTTGTAAAAAATTTCAAAATGGTGCATATTTGGAAATTAGAAATTAAGAAAATAACAATAAAAAAGCAAAAACTGCTTCCGAAGTAAAAAAATAAATGTACTAAACGTTTAATAGTTTTAACGAGACTAAATTTTAGGGAACAACACAACAACAAATAACAAAGTAATAATAATAATAACAAAACTGCAAGTTAAAATCGACTGCTTAAAATCTAATACATAGAAAAAGTTTTAGCAAGAATTAATTTTAAGAGCACTTTAGCAGAACACTGTTATTTAAGAAGCTGTTCAAAATGCCCTCCATTGGCTTGTTCACATCTTCGTCTTCTGATGTTTAAATTTGACACTGCTTTTCTAATTGCGTCTGGGTTATTTTTTATTTCCTGAAAAGCATTAATAATTCGTTGCAAAAGCTGCTCCCGCGTGTTGATTTCTTCTGAATAAACCAAATTTTTCATATTCCCCCAGAAAAAAAAATCCAAAGGATTAAAGTCCGGCGACCTGGCTGGCCATAAATGGGGCCCTCCACGGCCTATCCATCTGTTAGGAGACGTAATATTTAAAAATTCAGATACAACCCTTGCAAAATGTGGTGGGGCCCCATCATGTTGAAAAAAGAGCCCTCTCACGTTAGCATTTTCATTCTGCATAAGTCCTGGCAAAATGTTTTGTAAAAAATTTAAATATTGATTTCCATCTAATCTTTCAGCAAAAAAGTGCGGCCCAATTAATTTATTATTTATTATACCTGCCCAAACGTTTATGGAAAATTTGTGCTGCGAATGCGATTGTCTGATGGCATGTGGATTTTCTAACGACCATACATGGGAATTCCTTGAATTATTTACACCATCTCTGGTAAATTGTGCTTCCTCGGTCCAGAGGATTCGATAAAGACTCCTTTGGTGTCTACTGAGCCACTGGCAAAAGAGTAACCGGTTTGCATAATCGCCAGGTTCCAATCTTTGAACTTCTTGAACATGAAACGGATGCAAGCCTTCCTTTTGCAGTGTTACATTAACTCTTTTTTGCGGGATTCCTAGACGTGTCGCAATTTTTCGAGTAGATGTTTTGGGATTATCTTCAACAAGATTTAAGATATCTTCTTCCTCCTGAACTGGATGTCGTATTGGTTGATCAATATTATTGTCGGTGGGAAAATGTTCATGTTCTCCAGCAAATAAAAATACATTTGCAAATGTTTTGTGATATGGACATCTTCTACCCGGAAATCGCCTACGATATTCCCGAACAGCAGCTCTTCCATTACCGTTACAAAAACCGTATACAAAAATAATGTCGGCATATTCGGCATTTGAAAATTGGTAAGGCATCTTCAACAGAAAATTGCAATAATTGTTAACCGAATACTAACAAAGGTCAGACAACTGTCACATATCTGATAGTGACTTGAATTGTTGCTATGGATCAGTAACTCGATAGTCTTTGGTTTGTTTTTAAATGAGGCAAAGCCTACTTTACAAAGTTTGAAATTTCTGACTGTAATTTACGATTTTTTGTCGATGTCTAAAAAGCAATCATTATCTTGCAGTTTTGTTATTATTATTATTACTTTGTTATTTGTTGTTGTGTTGTTCCCTAAAATTTAGTCTCGTTAAAACTATTAAACGTTTAGTACATTTATTTTTTTTCTTCGGAAGCAGTTTTTGCTTTTTTATTGTTATTTTCTTAATTTCTAATTTCCAAATATGCACCATTTTGAAATTTTTTACAAAACAACCATTTATTCTAATCAAGTGATGGGTGCGGGAACTTTGAAAATTATGCCGTTAGGGTCAATTCTTTATGCTCTTTCCAATAAAAAAAATAATATTTTGAAAAAATTGATCTACAGGGTGTTAAAAATGTAAAAATTGAAAATGTCAACTTTTTTTAATACGGGCCTGGAATTTAAAATTTTTTGATACTGCAATTTTAAGCGACAGATAGGTTACAAATGTTGACCCAATATGAAAATTTTATACGGAGTGCATTAAAAAATATGACAAGAACAAAAAATTGCTGAAGTTCATAAAAGACCCTGTATCTTATTAACTATCGACAATTGAACTATCAAAGATGGGTGATTAAGAACCCCCAAGGTATTCTTTGTCTTGTGTTGAAGTATGTTCATTTAGATCCGCGTCACCCTGTATAGTTAAAGTCTCGATACAAAATGATTAGTTTTACTTTGACCGTGCACTTATGTACTTTTTATAACATGAGAGTTGAAAAACAATCCTACACTGTAATAATTAAGGATCATGAAACATCAACAAATAAATTTAAAAAACATGGAAAATTGTTAGAGGGAAATAGCAAAAGAGGTCTAATTGTTGGACCCTCAGGTGTGGTAAGACTAATGTCTTACTTTCCTTGATCGAAGACCCCAACGGATTACGGTTTGAAAATTTGTATATTTATTCAAAATCTCTATATCAGCCCAAGTACGATAATTTAAGAACACTTTTAAATCAATAAAATAAATTGGGTATTACGAATCTGAGAATGAAGAAAATATAATTTCACCACAAGAAGTGTTGCCAAACGCTATAATGATTTTTGACGACATAGTATGTTGCAATCAAACCATCGTAAAGGATTATTTTTGTTTTGAAAGTCATAGAAATACCGATTGTTTTTATTTATGTCAAACCTATGCATCGATCCCGAAACAATTGAACCGAGACAATACGAATTTAATTGTTATTTTTCAACAAGACAATACAGACTTAAAACATGTTTATGATGACCACGTCAACGTCGATATGAGTCTTAATATCAGTTTAACGAAATGTGTTTATTGTGTTGGAAAAATAAGTTTGGGTTTCTGGTACTAGATAAAGATTCCACTATAAATTCGGGCAGATATCGAAAAGGATTTGATTCATACATTTACTTATAAAAACAATAGCATTAAGCGAAAACTGGTATTTTAAAATAATCTGTCATGAATGAACAATTAGCAAGACAACTTGTTAAATCAAGGAATGCAGTTAAGAAAAAATATCAAGCTTTAAAAAATGCAGAATTTGAGTCTCATTCGAGACTGGAAGACACTTATAAACCAATAACACAACCATTGCAAGAATTAATTTCAACCATTGGTAAAATTAAACCCCATGCCATAAAAAGAGGGGGATCCATCCTTTACCAGATATTACAAAACATCAACTCTCCAAAGGATAAAAAACGCGAGAAAAACTGGAAAACCCCCAGTTTTACCCATAGAAGTACCATCCTTTTTTGACGATAGTATTGCCTCCGTGAGTCAGATTCCAAACATACAGGAAACGAGTGTGATAGCCGAAACATCGCATGGAACTTCATCCTCATCTGGGGCGACAATAGGAAATCTTTCAGACATATTGGAACAAACTAGACAAACGATCCAGACATATGTGGGTACACCAGCCTATCAAGAATGGTTACAAGAGTTTCACGAATTACCGCGCACATTCATTGACAATCAGGTCAGGGACACCGCAAACACCTACGAACACACATATGGAATAATACACGACCTTGAAACTGACAAATTTTTCTTAGGTCTGACCCAACAGCCTGTGGAAATAATTGGAAAAAACGTCAAAATACAAGGTATTACGTATCTTGGCACCCCTGGTTTATACGAATTACTATTTAAAAAGGAACCCAAAGGCTACAGTATTAAAGATTTAGACAACTATATGGACATTCTAGGTCGAACTAACGCTTATCGTAGGAATAACAGTCCCAATAAACAAGTTCAAGGAAATGGTTCACGTAAATATGTTACAATAATAGGTACATACTTACAGAAGAAGGGAATAACAAAAACAAGAGCTCTTAACCCTACCTCAGAAAACCTATTTCAGCATTCGGCATTCACAAGACAGGTGGCCCCATATAGAGCTCAAAGAAAAGCACCGACTATGCAAGGATCAGGTTTAACTCTAAAGGATAATAAAAATGACATTGATTATGTTTATTGGCATAACGTTAACGAACTTGTTGACAGACTTCGTTTGTTGGTAGCCTTAATGAATGCAGGTCACACCGGTCATAATAATGAAGTTATCTCCATTATAGTATTCTACGAGAAACTAACATCATCATATAATAGAATGTAACATATATTTAGACACATTTAAATAAAAATGATCGATAAGTAGTTTGGTTGTCATATTTTACAACGGTACAAAATAACTGATATAGATATTAAAGATCTCGTCAAAAAAGTTGAAAATGAGGTGACCAACAATATTTCAAAAAACTTAAAGTACATTGAAAACAAAGTTGTTGAACACTTTAAATATGGATTGCAACATAATCAACTGGGAATTTCAAGATTCAAAAGATACATTAAAAATCGACGACATTAAAAAAATGTTGACAAATGATCTTAACACAAAGTTTGAAAAATTACTAAGTATGATTTATGGTAGGATTTCAACGGAAGTGAAACATTTTAAAGATGTTTATGATGGAATGAATAAGAATACAAAATATATTGAAAGGACTTTAAATTTACACTTTATGGTTCACAAAAAGAATGATGAAAAATTAGTAGCGTTAAAAGAACAATTCAACATTATGTCACAGCAAATTTTAGAATTAAAATCCGTAGAACATTTGAATAAAGAAGACATAGAAAATATTAAAAGAACTTTACAAGAGAATAACAATATCTCATTAAAAATTTCAGGCATTGAAAAAAAAGTTGCTAAAATGAGTACAGATTCAGATATGAATGCCAATATTAATCAAATTATTAAAGATATTAAATCATTGGAAGAATTCTTCAAAAATGAAAATATAATTTTAAAAGCGAATATTGAAAGAATTAATAAAATAATGAATCCAAAAATTAAGGAGGTGGTATTTTTCAATGCAAGAGAAAAAATTAAAGGATTTAGAAATGATGTTGAAAATTTAAATACAACTATAGGAGAAATAGTAGATAGTTTTCTTAATGGTCGACAAATATATGATATATCTTTGATAGAAAGGCGAACTGTTGTTGACATTCAATTATCCATAAAAAATATAGTTAAGAAATTAACTGAAGAAATCAATAAAAAAAGATGAAGAAATGGGTGAATTGGATACCATACTTAATCCAACATCACTAACATACCTAAACCCAAAAATTAAAAATAATCTGGATAATTTAAAAAAATAAATTGATAAAACTAAGGAATACTTAAAAGAGAGAGTCCCGGGCGGTAGCACTGGACATTTCCAAGGCTTTTGACCGAGTATGGCATGAGGGGCTCCTAACTAAAGTGAGAGCATACGGAATGCCGTTTCAATTTTGTTCATGGCTGTCGAGCTTTCTTAAAGACCGTTCTCTGCGAGTGGCGATGGACGGATTTCTTTCAGACACATTTAACATCAACGCCGGAGTCCCTTAAGGTTCTATATTGTCGCCCACCCTTTTCTTACTCTACATTAACGATCTTTTGGAAAAAACTAAAAATCCTATATATAGCTTCGCTGAAGACAGCACACTTGTTTAATCTTTTACTTTGGATGCTCGGACATCGACGGCTAATGCACATCTCTATAGGCAGCAAGAGGTCTCACATCTCAACAAAGACCTGGAAGAAATTCTGTCTTGGGGTGACAGTAACCAAGTAGAATTTAACGCTAAAAAGACCCAGGCGGCAGTTTTTTCTAAAAAAGTTACTGTTGAAGAACCGGATATAGTTATGGCGGGACACTCGATTCCCTTGGCTTTATCAATTCATTTATTGGGCGTTAATTTGGATAGTCATATGTTTTGGCATACCCACGTTGCGCCCATTGCTAAGGCAGCCTCGCAGAAGCTTGGAGTACTTTTCCGAACAAAGAACCTCTATACCCCAACAACTTTTGATGCTCTATAAAGCCCAAATTCGACCATCGCTGGAGTACTGTTCGCATATTTGGGGCTCTGCTCCTAAACATACCCTGAGATTGCTAGATTCCATTCAAAGAAGTGCCATTCGCTTGATCGGTGACCATAGTCTGACAAACAACCTGGAAAGCCTTGAACATCTAAGGCAGGTTGGCGACTTAAGTCTATTTTACAAATATTTTCATGGCAAGTGTTCAACTGAGGTTGCCCGCTTGATACCACCCAGAGCGGTGCATGGTAGAAATACACGACAAACCACTGCAGCCCACCAGTACGTGGTTCAGCTTAGTGTCCCTCGAACCACACTGTTTCAAAATTATTTCATCTGGAGAACGTCATCACTCTGGAACGACCTCCCTGAGATCGTGTTCTCCAACGACTATAATCTTCAAAGATTCCAGACCAACGTGAATCGTTTCCTGTGCACACGCACCGCTTCCAGAGCGCCATAAAGGATTTATCCTGCAGTGCTGTGCCTTATCATAAAAAAAAAAAAAAAAAAAACTGATAAGAATTTGTTGTTTGCTATAGATTTTCTACTTATACATGTACTAACTCCACCCCTTATATTATTTTTAAAAAAATTTAAGATATCTGGATCGGTTAGTAATTCTAAACTTACATTAGTCATACGCATGCATGCGTCCAGACTTAATCGTGGAAAAGTGTAATACTGAACAAATCGGTAATATGTTCATCTGTTAAATTATTGTAAAATTGTTCTTTTTCTGGTAGACCAACATTATCTAATTTATGAAAATCGTCAATGTATCCATAAGGGAATACACCCTTTTGACGAATATATTTAAATTGTTCATAATCAGTAAAATATTTCCTAATTTCGCAACATTGATTGTCACTAAGTGTATCAGATAATTTTGCCAAAGAATATGGTAAGAATTGAAAAGAATCTATAAATCTAAGTCTAATATCCTTTTTCTTTGGTGTGTTAGTTTTTTATCAATATATGTGCCAACTTCGATACACTTTTCAAATGAGATATATTTTTCTTTATTTTGTGCAATAACAGATAACTGTTCTTTGTTCTGACATAATTTTTTTTATAAATCATAATTTCTCAAGTTGTGAAACACAACTGGAAAAAACTTTGGAAGTTTATAATTTAAATTATATACAGAATGGGCAGGACCTCTATATTTGCCTGTTATGTGGCAGTGGTCTGCAACTTTAATTTCATTATTTAATACTGGGTTTTCACAAATATGACAATCATTGTTGTAATTGTAACTTAATTTCTCTATGCCATTTAATTCAAGCATTGGTTTAATTGTTTTTAGATATTTATTATATAATATGTAAACATCTCTTTCTAGAAAATGTATAAAAGTTTGATCACAATTAGGACCTCTAGAGAATTCATATTTCGATGTACTGTCATCAAAAGAGCACTTAATGTAATATGCAAATGAGTGTGGCATATGTTCAACTTTTTTGATTGTGTAAGAACTATTTGGATCCAAATTATTTTCCTTATTGCTAATCGGTTTTAGTATACATTCAAAATCTGCATATATGACAAATGGAACTTTCATTTGTTTTTGAATGTTTTCAAACTTAAGAACATTTTCTGGTAAAAATAAAGTAATTTTGATAAATCAGAAATATAACAATAATAAAAATTTCCAAAGTCATCACCAATTAGCAGTAAATTATTATGATGATCTAGTTTAGTTTTTGTATAATGTAGTGGTCCAATTATTTCATACTGTTTTTTAAAAGTTGTTACATTTTTGATTTTCGCTGATTCACTATGTGCCATTTTATTAACTTAACTTGAGATTTTTCGACGAGTTTGCTACACACAAAATTTATTATGTACTAGAGTATTTATTTTCACTCACGCTAGTGTTCAAGAAGAAGATTCTTGATGGACTAGTATTATTTTGGATTGTAGGAAAACTGGAAGTATGATTATTATTCTTATAGAAACGGTGGGGAGAAGGTTTGGTCTGGCTGGTCTATGACGCCCTGCGATTTGGTTGGTCTAGCTGATCTGTGACACCCTGTGATTTGGTTGGCCGGACTGGTCTGTCACACCCTGTGATTTGGTTGGCTGGGTTGGTCTGTGACACCCTGTGATTTGGTTGGACGGACTGGTCAGTGACACCCTGTGATTTGGTTGGCCGGACTGGTCTGTAACGACTGTGATTTGGTCTGTAACGAACACCTTGTCATTCCCCCAAACTAATATAAAAGTGTATAGTTTAGCGATTTTAATGTTCTTTGGTTAACGAACATATTGTTTTGAATATTGTGATTGTGTAATTTGTGCTAATATGGATGCTGAATTTGATATTGATTTGCTGTTAAATATTGTGTCGCAGTTCGACTATATGAAAGAAATGAACCAGGATAACTTTGACTCTACGCTGACTAATTTGCTGCAAGGGGATATCAACAATTCGGCGATTGTGGAAGTTGAGTCTGGAGACGAGGAGCTTGAGCTTGACATGGAAGACGACATGGCTAGGATGAATATCAGTCTAGTCAATTCACCGCAAAAACGAAACTATCTGGATGTTGTTTTTTATGTAACTCAAAGTTCTGTTATAGTGCAAACTGCAAGAACTAATACATTGTGCCATTTTTGCTACTATATTCATCAATACTATTTAAATTCGCCGACCACACATAACCATGTTAATACCCATATCAAGAGAAGGTTAAGGTATTCTACTTCGATGTGCATTGTGTGCTGTGTTTAAGACCATTGTACCAAATTATTTTACTCGAAGTTTGTTTACAATGTAATGTTGGGACTCGGCTCATTGAAGCTGATTGGGATAGCAATATCCCCATCATTCCATGAATATGCTTTGTTTTACTGAAGATATTATTTTATTTTTTGCAAATAAACACATTCCAAACAAATAACTTCGTTTTAATTTACTTTCAAGATATTGTCTTTAACTAGTTTTATTGTGACTTGAATTAGTAGTTTTTATTGATTGGTATTTGAAGCACACATCTAAAACTAATTTGTGTTATAGCCAATTGGTTTCAATTTACTAAAATAATTTGTATTTTAAAATACTTTTCAAGATTTGGATGGTCTATGGTTGTATAGCAAAGTTATTTTGCTATGAAAACTTTTATTCTTGTAGTAATAGATAGTCAAATGTAAACCCAACACTTTATTCACATAATAAGGGTCTTACATTATGTTTGGAGACAATTCGCCAAGCTTCTATTCTTAATATGATAGTATACTAAATTATTTTGCTAAGATCGTTCTAGTAGGAATAATACTAGAATTTTAAAACAATATTTTATTCAGAAAATAAATGGTCTTACATTATGTTTGGAGACAATTCACCAAGCTTTTATTCTTTTAATAAGGTAGTATATCAAATTATTTTTCTATGGTTGTTCTCGTAGTACCTACTAATACTCAAAAATAAACACAATATTTTATTCACATAATAAGAGATCTTACATTTATGTTTGATGACAATTCACATAGATTTTATTCTTAATCTAAGACAATTATTAAAATTACACAATGTATCACCTATAGCTCAATGACAATAATACTGTCAATCCATAAATATTTTAGCAGGATGAAGAGAAACTTTGAATGCTTATAATACACTTTTCAAGACCTGACCGCAAATCTGAATTACACACCTTTAACATGTGTGCCTATCTATCTATCTATCTTAAAGTTATACTTTGTGACAATGGGTATACATATTTTATTATTGTAAAATCAAAATGTTGACTAAGAGCGTTCTATGGGGTTCAAATTCATATTTAATTGATTAGGAACAATACTACTATTTACTAGTTCTAACTTAACACAACACGCGCGCACATAGAATATGCAGGTACATTATCTGGTTGAAGTATTTGTGGTGTTGTCTTCCACACTATTGTTGTTGGCTTCTTTAACACAATCGGCATGGAAGCTTCATTATTGTTGGGGATTCTCTTGACCAACTTGAACCAAAGCTTAATTTTGTGAGGATACAGACGATACAGTATTATCTTGCACCGAACCCGGACCGTAGGACCAAATAGAATTTATTGGAGGGTCCGTGCGGTGTGGAAGAGTTGTACTAACAATGTTGAGTTGGACCCTCACAAAATTCCTATTCGGGTGCGGTGGTGGCACCCTAGGCCGAGGATACGCTGCCGCTTGGCGACGCCACATATTTCTCATCTGGCGACATCGCTCAAAAAAATTTTCGTTGTTATTCATCGGTCTAAAAACAATTTTAACATTGTCTCCCACAATTCTCGTATCTCTCCCATGCCAATTTTGTTCCTGGTTTTGCATTTTTATTTTATTTTTATTATTAACTTATCACTACTTTATACTTAACCACTTTATCACTACTGTATACTTATGCATGCAAATTCTCGAAAATACTAAACTTGAAAGCCGACTGAAATGGTGAATGTTTGGGCTCTGAAGGTGCGGCTTGTAAACTTTATCGTTGATTGGTTACAAGGTACCATACCTTGGGTGCCAATGAAAGTTATTTGCGACGCGGTAGGTTGCAACGAATGAACCTGTAAAGAAGAAGAAAAGGGTGTGGCCAATAAGTGTCTATTTCGCTGTATAGTTATGTTGGGAGTACCCAATTAATATGTGGAGCGTGTCTCTTGCGACGGGTATCTTGACTTGTTTGCTGAAATTGATCGTTACGCAATTTTTGCAACAGCTGTCTTGAATTTCTTATCTTATGCGTGTCTATAATTTTCACATCACTTGTTTCTTATCTGATCAGCAATGCTAATTAAATACTAATATGCTTGATACTTTAATATGGTGTGTTTAATTAGTATTGCTATCTCCTTATTAGCATAATACATTTTATTAAATTGCTTGTTATTTCATATTTATGCTGTAATATTTCTTTTAGTTATACTAATATGTTTGATTTTGGGGGGATAACTTTTAATATGGTGCGTATATTGTTATCTGTACATCTATTTTATATAAGCAGTGGTCATAATTATCTATTTTGTTGCAGTCTAAAGCACATATTTTACTCCTCATTTTCCCATCATATTCTTGGCGATTGGCCTTGTCTGTCCGTCTCTGTTTTGTTATGGTCTGAAGCACATTTAGTCCTCATTTCCCCAACGTATTCTTGGCGGTTTAATGTAGATTTATTCATTTTACCTCCTCGTTTCCCCTTCTATATACTACTTCCCTCTAGGACGATTCAAGTACTTGTGATGCTGGCAAAGCTATTTTTAGAATATATACTTTGAAATCAGTTCGATTTAAGGTGGATCTCGGGTTGTCCAATATTTATCCGGATCTCGACTTGGTCAAAAAATGTATATATATATATATAACAAATTGGAAGGGTAGTCTTTTTGACTGACTAGTTGGAAAACAAAGTTTTTTAAAGTATTGGGGTATCAGTCATTGGAGGGCCATATAAGTAAAACCTCTTTTTTACTACGCCGAGCTTTCGAAAATCTTTATTTTCTTTTTCAAGGCTACAAAACAGAGAAGCAATAATTATTATAACATGAAAAGTGACAATTTTTTTATAAATAAATCTATTACCTTGGGTGCAAATTGGGTATTAATTGCAAAGTTAAAAGTAAAAAATATATATATATATATATATAAAGAAGGGTAGTCGTTGCTGGACTAGTTAGGAACAACAAGTCTTTTTGTGGGGAAGCAGCAAATGAAAGTGCACTCTTTTAAGTTAAACCGAGCTTTCGGAAATGTTTATTTCCATCTTCAGGGCCTGAAAAAACAATTCGATGCAATATTAAAATGTATAAAATGCAAAGTCACTGATGGTTACTTACATCTTAGATGAGTTTGTTCATAGTTGATGTTATCGTATTGTTTTTCAGGAGATATATATACAGCATTACAAAAAATGAAGCTTCTAGTTTAGTTTAAACACAATAAAATCCATAGATGGTCTAACATAACAACAATAAATTAAAATTATTAAAATTTACAACGTACTACATCATGATGTCGACAGTTGAATATGTCAGATGACAAATAAATGAGGTTAGGGTGAGTTTGAAATTGAAAGTGGGTATTTCCTCTTCGGACGGAGGTTTGTATACGATGCACTGTCACTTGTAATTGAACGTTACTGCTGTTCTGTCCACAGAGTCAAAATTTAAAAAATTGTGAAATAATTATTTTATGAAATCTATATTTATACAGATAAAATAGATAGACGGGGTTATTTACTGATAGGTGTTACTGTGGTATAGTTGTTGAGTAGTTAAGGGATTTGAGAATTTTAAAATCTCCCTTTTTACCATCCCATTGACAGAAGAACACCCAGTCTTACAAAGAGTCCGACAAATTTAACTGGTTGTTGTTTGAGTGTGGTTCATTATCTAATGTTAATAAGTAAGAATAAATTTCACTGAGGTGGTGTAAATCAGTTCTCTTGTTCATTGAGTTTTGTTCTTGCGCAATGCAGGCCATTTCCAAAAACAATCTCTTTTTATAGTTGCGTTCTGTGGTTAGGATCTTGACAGAGTCATAATTTATATTATGTTTAGTTTTATTAGCATGCTCTGCCAAAGCACAACGTTCGGGGTGCAACCTACAGTCACTCTTGTGTGATGTGATTCTACTCGATACCGGTCTCGTGGTTTGTCCTATATACACTTTCTCGCATGAAGCACAAGGGATGCTATATACTACATCCGAGAGTTTTGTTAAGGGTGTTTTATCTTTGAGTTTAGTGTGTATAGAACCTAGTCTCAAAACCGTTTTATTAGCTATTTTAACATTGAGAAAGTCGTTCTGATTAAGGATTCTCGACAGTTTAGGTGTAAGTTCCCAAATGTAAGGCAATGAAGCATATAGTGTGTGTTCTCTCCTCAGTTCTGTGTCCCCTTGTGCTACATTGTTTTGAACTATGTTTTGTTGTTGGCTCGTGATATGAAAGACCTCTTGGAGCTCCAGAGTAGTGAATAAAATAACACCTAAGTTATTATTTTCCCTTGTAGGGGTAATATCTTGATTAAGTATGGAGGACGTAATGTACACAACTTTGTCAAGTAACGCTTTAGGATATGAATTATCTAAGAAAAGCTTATGTAACACACTCAAGTTCTTTCTATGAAATGACTGATCTGAGACTTTCAAAACTCTATTTTTCATTTGTTTTAACAGATTCACCTTCATTGATTTTTTAGGATATGAATTATAGTTGAGGTACCTACCTGAGCTACAGGGTTTTTGATACCAATCAACTAGAATCTTATTATCTGCATCTCGAATGAGTTTAGTATCTAGAAAAGGTACTGAGTGATCTAGATCCTCTTTTTCTATAGTGAACTGTATATATGGGTCGTAACTGTTTAGAGTTTCTACTATCTCATCTATGTAATTCACAGGCAGAGCGAGAATAATGTCATCTACATACTTTTTTATGAAATATGGTTTAAATGACAACACTGGCAACACTGTATCCAGCAGGTCATCCATCACATATGTCGCTAGAATAGGTGAAATTGAAGCTCCCATCCGAGTGCCAAAGGTTTGCTTAAAGAATTTATTCTCGAATGAAAAATAAGTATTATCAAACAAAAAGGAAACCAGATTTAAGAAGGTTGTTAGGTCAATGTTACACACTCCACTTATTTGTTCCCAATTTTTATAAAGTGCCCTATGTACGGCGTTATAGTACACATTACTGAACAGAGAAACCACATCCAAACTCGCTATTACATGATTCTCAGGGAGGATCATGCCATTGAACAATGTTTTTACTTGAAAGGAATCTTTAATGAAATAGTCATTGTTGAAATCATAAGCTTTGGTTAAAATATCTGTGAGAAAAGAGGCAAGTAGTTCCGTAGGGGCACCTATCGACGCTACTATTGGTCGTACGGATAAGGTTGGTTTGTGTATTTTTGGCAGAGCATAGAATTTTGGAGCAATCGCTTTATAGTTAGTGAGTTTCTTTTTTGTATTCTCATCAATTTGGTTAGTATCAAACAAAGTTTTTATTAATTTATTACATTTATTTTGTATGGACAATGTGGGGTCATTATTTATGATCGTATATGAGTTGTTTTGCAGAATTAATTCGTTGCATAACGTAAAATATTGTAGTTTAGACATAGCCACGGACACATTGCCCTTGTCTGAGTTCGTTAAGATCAAATTTGGATTGCTTTTAAGAAACTTTTTTGTTCTAATGTATAGCTTGTTATAAAAAGGACAGTTGGGTTTATTATTATGTATATGATTAGTAAGAACATTTATAACTTTAGCTGTTAAGACATTTTTTTATGTTATTATCTTCAAAATGAGAAATTATATAATCAGTATCTGCCAACACCTTCTTAATGGGGATGTCTCTCCCTACCACAGGCTCTATGCTAAATTAAGGACCCAATGATAAAAACTTTAAGACATCCTCTGGTATGACTGTGTCAGAGATGTTGTTTATCCACTTCGGTTGAGTGTTAAGATAATTTTGAGTGAATTTAGATTTTAAGTTATTTAATTTTGCAATGTTTTTATTTTTTATTTTACAGTAAAGTCTGTTATATTGTGTCTTTTGTCTCGCTGAGAACTCATTAAAAATTGCCTCGTTAGTCAAATTAATAATGTCAGTCTTAGTTGTCTTTTTGCAAGATTCAAGCTCCTCTATCAATTTATGGTTAGCAGATATTTCAAGACTTACAAGTTTGTTACCTAACCTTTTGTCATATTCATTCAAATTGATGTTAACATCCTGTCTGTGCAGTAGGTGTCCTATTGGTCTCGTAGTTGATGCAATATGTTCAGGTACGATTCCAGATTGTCTGCATTGTAGTAAGAAAATTCTTCTGTTATATTCTTTAGCCATCTTCGTACTATTTCTTGACCATAGCTTCAGCTTTTCCACTGCATTCTCTCCATATGATGTTCTGATCGTTTGGTAAAACCCCATACCTGTATTTATAAAGAAGGGTAGTCGTTGCTGGACTAGTTAGGAACAACAAGTCTTTTTGTGGGGAAGCAGCAAATGAAAGTGCACTCTTTTAAGTTAAACCGAGCTTTCGGAAATGTTTATTTCCATCTTCAGGGTCTGAAAAAATGTGAATGACATATATGAGATAGTAGAAACTCTAAACAGTTACGACCCATATATACAGTGCACTATAGAAAAAGAGGATCTAGATCACTCAGTACCTTTTCTAGATACTAAACTCATTCGAGATGCAGATAATAAGATTCTAGTTGATTGGTATCAAAAACCCTGTAGCTCAGGTAGGTACCTCAACTATAATTCATATCATAAAAAATCAATGAAGGTGAATCTGTTAAAACAAATGAAAAATAGAGTTTTGAAAGTCTCAGATCAGTCATTTCATAGAAAGAACTTGAGTGTGTTACATAAGCTTTTCTTAGATAATTCATATCCTAAAGCGTTACTTGACAAAGTTGTGTACAGTACGTCCTCCATACTTAATCAAGATATTACCCCTACAAGGGAAAATAATAACTTAAGTGTTAATTTATTCACTACTCTGGAGCTCCAAGAGGTCTTTCATATCACGAGCCAACAACAAAACATAGTTCAAAACAATGTAGCACAAGGGGACACAGAACTGAGGAGAGAACACACACTATATGCTTCATTGCCTTACATTTGGGAACTTACACCTAAACTGTCGAGAATCCTTAATCAGAACGACTTTCTCAATGTTAAAATAGCTAATAAAACGGTTTTGAGACTGGGTTCTATACACACTAAACTCAAAGATAAAACACCCTTAACAAAACTCTCGGATGTAGTATATAGCATCCCTTGTGCTTCATGCGAGAAAGTGTATATAGGACAAACCACGAGACCGGTATCGAGTAGAATCACATCACACAAGAGTGACTGTAGGTTGCACCCCGAACGTTGTGCTTTGGCAGAGCATGCTAATAAAACTAAACATAATATAAATTATGACTCTGTCAAGATCCTAACCACAGAACGCAACTATAAAAAGAGATTGTTTTTGGAAATGGCCTGCATTGCACAAGAACAAAACTCAATGAACAAGAGAACTGATTTACACCACCTCAGTGAAATTTATTCTTACTTATTAACATTAGATAATGAACCACACTCAAACAACAACCAGTTAAATTTGTCGGACTCTTTGTAAAACTGGGAGTTCTTCTGTCAATGGGATGGTAAAAAGGGAGATTTTAAAATTCTCAAATCCCTTAACTACTCAACAACTATACCACAGTAACACCTATCAGTAAATAACCCCGTCTATCTATTTTATCTGTATAAATATAGATTTCATTAAATAATTATTTCACAATTTTTTAAATTTTGACTCTGTGGACAGAACAGCAGTAACGTTCAATTACAAGTGACAGTGCATCGTATACAAACCTCCGTCCGAAGAGGAAATACCCACTTTCAATTTCAAACTCACCCTAACCTCATTTATTTGTCATCTGACATATTCAACTGTCGACATCATGATGTAGTACGTTGTAAATTTTAATAATTTTAATTTATTGTTGTTATGTTAGACCATCTATGGATTTTATTGTGTTTAAACTAAACTAGAAGCTTCATTTTTTGTAATGCTGTATATATATCTCCTGAAAAACAATGCGATAACATCAACTATGAACAAACTCATCTAAGATGTAAGTAACCATCAGTGACTTTGCATTTTATACATTTTAATATTGCATCGAATTGTTTTTTCAGACCCTGAAGATGGAAATAAACATTTCCGAAAGCTCGGTTTAACTTAAAAGAGTGCACTTTCATTTGCTGCTTCCCCACAAAAAGACTTGTTGTTCCTAACTAGTCCAGCAACGACTACCCTTCTTTATAAATACAGGTATGGGGTTTTACCAAACGATCAGAACATCATATAGAGAGAATGCAGTGGAAAAGCTGAAGCTATGGTCAAGAAATAGTACGAAGATGGCTAAATAATATAACAGAAGAATTTTCTTACTACAATGCAGACAATCTTGAATCGTACCTGAACATATTGCATCAACTACGAGACCAATAGGACACCTACTGCACAGACAGGATGTTAACATCAATTTGAATGAATATGACAAAAGGTTAGGTAACAAACTTGTAAGTCTTGAAATATCTGCTAACCATAAATTGATAGAGGAGCTTGAATCTTGCAAAAAGACAACTAAGACTGACATTATTAATTTGACTAACGAGGCAATTTTTAATGAGTTCTCAGCGAGACAAAGGACACAATATAACAGACTTTACTGTAAAATAAAAAAAAAAAACATTGCAAAATTAAATAACTTAAAATCTAAATTCACTCAAAATTATCTTAACACTCAACCGAAGTGGATAAAAAACATCTCTGACACAGTCATACCAGAGGATGTCTTAAAGTTTTTATCATTGGGTCCTAAGTTTAGCATAGAGCCTGTGGTAGGGAGAGACATCCCCATTAAGAAGGTGTTGGCAGATATTGATTATATAATTTCTCATTTTGAAGATAATAACATAAAAAATGTCTTAACAGCTAAAGTTACAAATGTTCTCACTAATCATATACATAATAATAAACCCAACTGTCCTTTTTATAACAAGCTATACATTAGAACAAAAAAGTTTCTTAAAAGCAATCCAAATTTGATCTTAACGAACTCAGACAAGGGCAATGTGTCCGTGGTTATGTCTAAACTACAATATGTTACGTTATGCAACGAATTAATTCTGCAAAACAACTCATATACGATCATAAATAATGATCCCACATTGTCCATACAAAATAAATGTAATAAATTAATAAAAACTTTGTTTGATACTAACCAAATTGATGAGAATACAAAAAAGAAACTCACTAACTATAAAGCGATTGCTCCAAAATTCTATGCTCTGCCAAAAATACACAAACCAACCTTATCCGTACGACCAATAGTAGCGTCGATAGGTGCCCCTACGGAACTACTTGCCTCTTTTCTCACAGATATTTTAACCAAAGCTTATGATTTCAACAATGACTATTTCATTAAAGATTCCTTTCAAGTAAAAACATTGTTCAATGGCATGATCCTCCCTGAGAATCATGTAATAGTGAGTTTGGATGTGGTTTCTCTGTTCAGTAATGTGTACTATAACGCCGTACATAGGGCACTTTATAAAAATTGGGAACAAATAAGTGGAGTGTGTAACATTGACCTAACAACCTTCTTAAATCTGGTTTCCTTTTTGTTTGATAATACTTATTTTTCATTCGAGAATAAATTCTTTAAGCAAACCTTTGGCACTCCGATGGGAGCTTCAATTTCACCTTTTCTAGCGACATATGTGATGGATGACCTGCTGGATACAGTGTTGCCAGTGTTGTCATTTAAACCACCATATTTCATAAAAAAGTATGTATATGACATTATTCTCGCTCTGCCTGTGAATGACATAGATGAGATAGTAGAAACTCTAAACAGTTACGACCCATAGATACAGTTCACTATAGAAAAAGAGGATCTAGATCACTCAGTACCTTTTCTAGATACTAAACTCATTCGAGATGCAGATAATAAGATTCTAGTTGATTGGTATCAAAAACCCTGTAGCTCAGGTAGGTACCTCAACTATAATTCATATCATAAAAAATCAATGAAGGTGAATCTGTTAAAACAAATGAAAAATAGAGTTTTGAAAGTCTCAGATCAGTCATTTCATAGAAAGAACTTGAGTGTGTTACATAAGCTTTTCTTAGATAATTCATATCCTAAAGCGTTACTTGACAAAGTTGTGTACAGTACGTCCTCCATACTTAATCAAGATATTACCCCTACAAGGGAAAATAATAACTTAAGTGTTAATTTATTGACTACTCTGGAGCTCCAAGAGGTCTTTCATATCACGAGCCAACAACAAAACATAGTTCAAAACAATGTAGCACAAGGGGACACAGAACTGAGGAGAGAACACACACTATATGCTTCATTGCCTTACATTTGGGAACTTACACCTAAACTGTCGAGAATCCTTAATCAGAACGACTTTCTCAATGTTAAAATAGCTAATAAAACGGTTTTGAGACTGGGTTCTATACACACTAAACTCAAAGATAAAACACCCTTAACAAAACTCTCGGATGTAGTATATAGCATCCCTTGTGCTTCATGCGAGAAAGTGTATATAGGACAAACCACGAGACCGGTATCGAGTAGAATCACATCACACAAGAGTGACTGTAGGTTGCACCCCGAACGTTGTGCTTTGGCAGAGCATGCTAATAAAACTAAACATAATATAAATTATGACTCTGTCAAGATCCTAACCACAGAACTCAACTATAAAAAGAGATTGTTTTTGGAAATGGCCTGCATTGTACAAGAACAAAACTCAGTGAACAAGAGAACTGATTTACACCACCTCAGTGAAATTTATTCTTACTTATTAACATTAGATAATGAACCACACTCAAACAACAACCAGTTAAATTTGTCGGACTCTTTGTAAGACTGGGAGTTCTTCTGTCAATGGGATGGTAAAAAGGGAGATTTTAAAATTCTCAAATCCCTTAACTACTCAACAACTATACCACAGTAACACCTATTAGTAAATAACCCCGTCTATCTATTTTATCTGTATAAATATAGATTTCATAAAATAATTATTTCACAATTTTTTAAATTTTGACTCTGTGGACAGAACAGCAGTAACGTTCAATTACAAGTGAGAGTGCATCGTATACAAACCTCCGTCCGAAGAGGAAATACCCACTTTCAATTTCAAACTCACCCTAACCTCATTTATTTGTCATCTGACATATTCAACTGTCGACATCATGATGTAGTACGTTGTAAATTTTAATAATTTTAATTTATTGTTGTTATGTTAGACCATCTATGGATTTTATTGTGTTTAAACTAAACTAGAAGCTTCATTTTTTGTAATGCTGTATATATATCTCCTGAAAAAACAATACGATAACATCAACTATGAACAAACTCATCTAAGATGTAAGTAACCATCAGTGACTTTGCATTTTATACATTTTAATATTGCATCGAATTGTTTTTTCAGACCCTGAAGATGGAAATAAACATTTCCGAAAGCTCGGTTTAACTTAAAAGAGTGCACTTTCATTTGCTTCTTCCCCACAAAAAGACTTGTTGTTTATATATATATATATATATATATGTATCGGTCCATCGTTGTTCCCTCCATGATAAACACCAGGCGGACCGACCTCCGGTATTTCTATTACAGTTACAACGTAATGTTTGTATATATAGATTTGGGGGAGGAGCCTTATTACGTCTTTCAAAAGAGGGGTAAAGAATTGTACCAAAAAAAATTATATATATTTCCAAGTTAAAATGTAGTATTAGTTCCCTCTGAATTTATATATTTTAATTATGGTAATTACTTGTAGTTCCCTCCAGCGCAGTTGCCATTTTGTGGAGGGCGCTACGTGTTATTATTATTGTGTCCTTATAGTCTTTAAAGGTGTAATGAAATAGGGTATTCGTGTAGGTTTAGCTGGCGCGAAAAAATAAATAAAAGCGTTGAAGTTTCTAAGACAAACATATTTATTTATTCTTTTATCTTAATATTTATTGAATTTTTGACTTAACTGGACCATTTCGTTGAAGTTTTTGATTATAATAAACTCTTTTATCTATCACCTTTTATCACAATTCGCTAACGGGTTTAAGGCGGCCGATTTGTACCAATCCTGAATAATTGATTGTTGACAGTAAGCTTTATCATCCACCAAAATTTCAACTCGCCAACCCCTTAAATAAGGATACTTCACCTTTGACATTTTTTACATTACAGAAATAAGTATCCAACTTTTTGGCGCTATTTGGATTTTTCTACGCAGATTCAATTATATTTTTAATCTGTACTCTGCAGGTAGAAAGGGTATAATTGTAGTGATGGTCTAGAATACTGATTTGCCCCATAGCTATGATTGCGGCAAATATATAGACGTACAAACCCCAGTCATAAGGGTTGTATTGTTTGTGTACCTCTTTTGGAATGTATAATTTCCAATCTTCAACGGTAAAGGTTTTTTTTTATAAAAAATATTGTATGCCGTATAAACTGGAAATAAACAATACAATTTGATTTATTTTGAGGCACTATAGTAATGCTGTCCAGATATAATTTATTGCCTTCTTAATATAACACCACAGTCTTACAGTGGTTATGTTTTGTTATAGGACATAAGTACTATATCGTTATATAACACTCTAATGAAAATATTGTTATGGATTAACGGAACCTATCCATGATAAGTAAGAGTAAAAAATATCAAAAACTGATTTGGATAGCTTGCCAGATTGAGCTAGTCGACCAATTCGCTGTAGATCCATTTTCTGCTTCTATACTGGTTCTATGCACAAAAATTTTAAGAAGAATAAATTCTTTCCTCACAAAATACAAATTTTACACGAACTCGACGAAGACGATTATGATAGAAGGACCAAATTTTGTGAATTAATATGCCAAAGGATTGACGAAGACCCCACCCTAATAAAATAATGTTTTGCTTTAGCGACGAGTCAACTTTCTTTTTGAATGGGTATGTTAACAAACACAATAATTAAAGGTATTAGGATAATAAAAATTCAAGAATTTTTTCGGGAAGACCACACTAAATGTTATGATGATGGTTCCAAGACCAAAATGTTCCGGAGTTAAAATCGCCCCCCCCCCCCCCCCGATCGATCTCAAGCGAAATTATCCAAACATCCACCATGTCCAATAGGCGGGTTCTTCGAACAGCATTCAAAATGAAAATGGTGTGACAACTTAAGTTATTAAAAGACCCGAGATTACCAGCTTCCAAATTGACTTCTGCAAATTGGTTAAGGCTTTCGCGGCCAGTTGATAAACTGGTGTAGTCCTGATTCAGGTCTAAAGGCCGTCGTCGGTTGGAATTGATTCCTAACGTTTCGCTAGCACGAGTGGCGAGCTTCTTCAGATGTTCTTCCATCTCCGGTGCTGGAAGTAGACTGTACTCGCCACTCGTGCTAGCTAAACGTTAGGAAGCAATTCCAACCGACGACGGCCTTTAGACCCGAATCAGGACTACACCAGTGACTTCTGCAATTTAAGAGAACTGATCGCGAACATCAATGCAGTCCATCAATATCAACAATCTACCAAACCTCATGTACTTGCACGAACCGAAACAAAGGTCAGATCATCATTTAGTACGGTTAGCTATTTATATCCTGGATACGACTTTCATCACCGATTTAGGCGCCATTTTGGCCTTTGTCTTTTTGTCCGCAGTGATATTTCTTGTCGACGGGAGAAGACACTCGACCCTAATGACTTTGATGTAATGTGCTTTAAAATATTAATGCAGGGAATTACTAAATTCATCTGCTGCCTTTACTGGCCGCCAAGCGATACCCATTACAGACTTGTTCTCCTCTCCTGCTAAGTCGACTTCTTGCAAACCCACCATCCCAATTCCGAAGTTGTCATCCTTGGCGACTTTAACGCTCGTAATATTAACTGGCTCAAATACTCAAACGCAACCGACAAGTAAGGTCACGAAGTCATCAGCTCTAACCTCATCCAACTCGTAAGTGAACCAACTTGGATTTCAGGCCGAGATGGCGATGTTGCTAGTTTGTTGGATCTTTTCTTAACTTTAAACCCCGAGTTTTACACTGCCACCGTGAGGCCTCCGCTAGGAATGTCTGACCACAACCTCATTTCGGCACTGAACAAACTACCAATTAGTGCCGAACAGCCTTCTAAACTACGCAAGAACTGGCATTATACATCAGCTATATGGGAAGACCTAAAGGACCATTTTTAAACCTTTCCTTGGCAGAACGTTTGTTTTACCTATGATGATCTACCCATCCCTTTCTTAAGAAAGTGCCCTTCTAACAACAAGCCTTGGTTTACCAAAAATTGCGAACGAGCTGTTAAATTACCAAATGATTTCTACCGACAATGGCGTCAAAACCCTACCTCCGAAAATCGTTCTAAAACTGCCGTCGTAACAAAATAATGGTTTCAAACATTCTTAAAGATTGCTGGAGATGAATATACTAGTCTTGCATCATGTTTGTTGCTTGGTGGCGACCCTGGCCTTGTCTTCTTCTATTCCTTCCTGTTTAATTAAAATGCTGGAACATAAGGGAAATGTTTGCTTAAAATACATTACAGCTAAGCTAACTGATTTTGAGCATAAATCTCTTGAGGAAGCGCAACAACTAAATAGCACATTCAGCTCTGAATAAACTCTGATTTATTAATGGAATTGGGTTCATTTTCAAAACTCTCTAGAAAGCTTATCGAAAATGTTTTTCTGCGATACCAAAATTATTAGGATATTATTTATTTTTAAACAGAACGCAAATCATTTTGAGTACTTAATAATCATTTTTATTCTATTTTAAAAAATTATTTTTTACGTTATTAGATTATAATAATTTTGTTGTTAAATCTCATTAATTTTGGTATCTCTGAAAAGTATTTTTGATAAGCTTTTCAGAGAGGTGTCACAAGTAGAGTAGTATCATTTGTCATTCAAGATCAGGATACGCTAGGTTTGCCGCCCCTAATCAACGTGCAAATAGGCAGTAGAGTGCTTTTTAATTTCGAAGGCATATGTTAATTTATTAACAATAATAGATACCTATTTTATTTCACACTACACATATCTACCTTGGACAATTAAAAAAATTGCCAGTCAGATTAAAAGATGGCACTATTATTTCACTATACTTTAAAATTAAAATGAATTTGCCGCAAATTTGCACGTTGATTATAGCCGGTAAAGTTAGATATTCGTCATAAGGAATTTTCCACCTTTAATGTGCAACCTCACTTGACCAGATTAACTATGAGAATCGTTTGTTAATAACCACCCCCTTGAAGGAGTCAAAGTGGAGTACCACGTTGAGTCGGGGTGGCAAATATAGCGCATCCTAATCTCCCATCTCCCATGACCAAATTTTAAAATTTGATATTTTTTACCAAAGTCAAAGAGCGAGATATAAATTCCATACGGTCGACTCTGAGACTATAAGGGGTGGGTGAGGGTGGTCCTCAAAATAGCTTATTTGTTTCCCGCGTTTTTACACTAACGGTATTTCTTTGTTCTTTAGTATCTTGTCTAGTGTAGAAAAGTAAAAAATATAGCCATTAAAAATTTTAAAATTGTAACCAAGTGTAATAACAAAACACATTATACTTACCTTCTTATTGTCTCAAACTCGATCTCACACATGCGCACATGTCATAAATTAGTTAAAACTAAACACTAGAAATATGTTAAGACGTTAAAAAGGTGATGAATCACCTCTAACGACGCGATTTAAATCAGGCAACCCTGTCGGAGGCGTATGCGATCATAACGCGTATAAAAATTTATACAACGGAGGCCAATCCTGATCATAATATTCGGAGGAGCATTACATTTAAAAATGTAGCAAAAATTCGTATGTTTTTCTGAGCCTATTCCTTTACCCCTCTCGGGTTGCTCGTGTAGACGTTAACTTTTTGTTGCGTTTTGACCAGTCTATATACGGAAAAGTTGATGCCTTAGGGCGGAGGCCAGGGTGCCTGCTTTTCGTATGGAGGCGACTAAGATAGGAAAGCAAGTAATATATATATATATGTATCATCGGTCCATCGTTGTTCCCTCCATGATAAACACCAGGCGGACCGACCTCCGGTATTTCTATTACAGTTACAACGTAATGTTTGTATATATAGATTTGGGGGAGGAGCCTTATTACGTCTTTCAAAAGAGGGGTAAAGAATTGTACCAAAAAAATTATATATATTTCCAAGTTAAAATGTAGTATTAGTTCCCTCTGAATTTATATATTTTAATTATGGTAATTACTTGTAGTTCCCTCCAGCGCAGTTGCCATTTTGTGGAGGGCGCTACGTGTTATTATTATTGTGTCCTTATAGTCTATAAAGGTGTAATGAAATAGGGTATTCGTGTAGGTTTAGCTGGCGCGAAAAAATAAATAAAAGCGTTGAAGTTTCCAAGACAAACATATTTATTTATTCTTTTATCGTAATATTTATTGAATTTTTGACTTAACTGGACCATTTCGTTAAAGTTTTTGATTATAATAAACTCTTTTATCTATCACCTTTTATCACAATTCGCTAACGGGTTTAAGGCGGCCGATTTGTACCAATCCTGAATAATTGATTGTTGACAGTAAGCTTTATCATCCACCAAAATTTCAACTCGCCAACCCCTTAAATAAGGATACTTCACCTTTGACATTTTTTACATTACAGAAATAAGTATCCAACTTTTTGGCGCTATTTGGATTTTTCTACGCAGATTCAATTTTATTTTTAATCTGTACTCTGCAGGTAGAAAGGGTATAATTGTAGTGATGGTCTAGAATACTGATTTGCCCCATAGCTATGATTGCGGCAAATATATAGACGTACAAACCCCAGTCATAAGGGTTGTATTGTTTGTGTACCTCTTTTGGAATGTATAATTTCCAATCTTCAACGGTAAAGGTTTTTTTTTATAAAAAATATTGTATGCCGTATAAACTGGAAATAAACAATACAATTTGATTTATTTTGAGGCACTATAGTAATGCTGTCCAGATATAATTTATTGCCTTCTTAATATAACACCACAGTCTTACAGTGGTTATGTTTTGTTATAGGACATAAGTACTATATCGTTATATAACACTCTAATGAAAATATTGTTATGGATTAACGGAACCTATCCATGATAAGTAAGAGTAAAAAATATCAAAAACTGATTTGGATAGCTTGCCAGATTGAGCTAGTCGACCAATTCGCTGTAGGTCCATTTTCTGCTTCTATTCCGACAGTCGCCTAGCTGATGTATATTTCTACTGGTTCTATGCACAAAAATTTTAAGAAGAATAAATTCTTTCCTCACAAAATACAAATTTTACACGAACTCGACGAAGACGATTATGATAGAAGGACCAAATTTTGTGAATTAATATGCCAAAGGATTGACGAAGACCCCACCCTAATAAAATAATGTTTTGCTTTAGCGACGAGTCAACTTTCTTTTTGAATGGGTATGTTAACAAACACAATAATTAAAGGTATTAGGATAATAAAAATTCAAGAATTTTTTCGGGAAGACCACACTTAATGTTATGATGATGGTTCCAAGACCAAAATGTTCCGGAGATAAAATCGCCCCCCCCCCCCCCCCCCCCCCGATCGATCTCAAGCGAAATTATCCAAACATCCACCATGTCCAATAGGCGGGTTCTTCGAACAGCATTCAAAATGAAAATGGTGTGACAACTTAAGTTATTAAAAGACCCGAGATTACCAGCTTCCAAATTGACTTCTGCAAATTGGTTAAGGCTTTCGCGGCCAATTGATAAACTGGTGTAGTCCTGATTCGGGTCTAAAGGCCGTCGTTGGTTGGAATTGCTTCCTAACGTTTCGCTAGCACGAGTGGCGAGCTTCTTCAGATGTCCTTCCATCTCCGGTGCTGGAAGTAGACTGTACTCGCCACTCGTGCTAGCTAAACGTTAGGAAGCAATTCCAACCGACGACGGCCTTTAGACCCGAATCAGGACTACACCAGTGACTTCTGCAGTTTAAGAGAACTGAACGCGAACATCAATGCAGTCCATCAATATCAACAATCTACCAAACCTCATGTACTTGCACTAACCGAAACAAAGGTCAGATCATTATTTAGTACGGTTAGCTATTTATATCCTGGATACGACTTTCATCACCGATTTAGGCGCCATTTTGGCCTTTGTCTTTTTGTCCGCAGTGATATTTCTTGTCGACGGGAGAAGACACTCGACCCTAATGACTTTGATGTAATGTGCTTTAAAATATTAATGCAGGGAATTACTAAATTCATCTGCTGCCTTTACTGGCCGCCAAGCGATACCCATTACAGAGACTTGTTCTCCTCTCCTTCTAAGTCGACTTCTTGCAAACCCACCATCCCAATTCCGAGGTTGTCATCCTTGGCGACTTTAACGCTCGTAATATTAACTGGCTCAAATACTCAAACGCAACCGACAAGTAAGGTCACGAAGTCATCAGCTCTAACCTCATCCAACTCGTAAGTGAACCAACTTGGATTTCAGGCCGAGATGGCGATGTTGCTAGTTTGTTGGATCTTTTCTTAACTTTAAACCCCGAGTTTTACACTGCCACCGTGAGGCCTCCGCTAGGAATGTCTGACCACAACCTCATTTCGGCACTGAACAAACTACCAATTAGTGCCGAACAGCCTTCTAAACTACGCAAGAACTGGCATTATACATCAGCTATATGGGAAGACCTAAAGG
The DNA here is from genome assembly GCA_963920685.1 of Polydrusus tereticollis. NCBI lineage: Eukaryota > Metazoa > Arthropoda > Insecta > Coleoptera > Curculionidae > Polydrusus > Polydrusus tereticollis. The sequence continues at coordinate 55,525,667 of OY987335.1, forward strand.
ACCATTTTTAAACCTTTCCTTGGCAGAACGTTTGTTTTACCTATGATGATCTACCCATCCCTTTCTTAAGAAAGTGCCCTTCTAACAACAAGCCTTGGTTTACCAAAAATTGCGAACGAGCTGTTAAATTACCAAATGATTTCTACCGACAATGGCGTCAAAACCCTACCTCCGAAAATCGTTCTAAAACTGCCGTCGTAACAAAATAATGGTTTCAAACATTCTTAAAGATTGCTGGAGATGAATATACTAGTCTTGCATCATGTTTGTTGCTTGGTGGCGACCCTGGCCTTGTCTTCTTCTATTCCTTCCTGTTTAATTAAAATGCTGGAACACAAGGGAAATGTTTGCTTAAAATACATTACAGCTAAGCTAACTGATTTTGAGCATAAATCTCTTGAGGAAGCGCAACAACTAAATAGCACATTCAGCTCTGAATAAACTATGATTTATTAATGGAATTGGGTTCATTTTCAAAACTCTCTAGAAAACTTATCGAAAATGTTTTTCTGCGATACCAAAATTAATAGGATATTATTTATTTTTAAACAGAACGCAAATCATTTTGAGTACTTAATAATCATTTTTATTCTATTTTAAAAAATTATTTTTTACGTTATTAGATTATAATAATTTTGTTGTTAAATCTCATTAATTTTGGTATCTCTGAAAAGTATTTTTGATAAGCTTTTCAGAGAGGTGTCACAAGTAGAGTAGTATCATTTGTCATTCAAGATCAGGATACGCTAGGTTTGCCGCCCCTAATCAACGTGCAAATAGGCAGTAGAGTGCTTTTTAATTTCGAAGGCATATGTTAATTTAATAACAATAATAGACACCTATTTTATTTTACACTACACATATCTACCTTGGACAATTAAAAAAATTGCCAGTCAGATTAAAAGATGACACTATTATTTCACTATACTTTAAAATTAAAATGAATTCGCCGCAAATTTGCACGTTGATTATAGCCGGTAAAGTTAGATATTCGTCATAAGGAATTTTCCACCTTTAATGTGCAACCTCACTTGACCAGATTAACTATGAGAATCGTTTGTTAATAACCACCCCTTTGAAGGAGTCAAAGTGGAGTACCACGTTGAGTCGGGGTGGCAAATATAGCGCATCCTAATCTCCCATCTCCCATGACCAAATTTTAAAATTTGATATTTTTTACCAAAGTCAAAGAGCGAGATATGAATTCCATACGGTCGACTCTGAGACTATAAGGGGTGGGTGAGGGTGGTCCTCAAAATAGCTTATTTGTTTCCCGCGTTTTTACACTAACGGTATTTTTTTGTTCTTTAGTATCTTGTCTAGTGTAGAAAAGTAAAAAATATAGCCATTAAAAATTTTAAAATTGTAACCAAGTGTAATAACAAAACACATTATACTTACCTTCTTATTGTCTCAAACTCGATCTCACACATGCGCACATGTCATAAATTAGTTAAAACTAAACACTAGAAATATGTTAAGACGTTTAAAAGGTGATGAATCACCTCTAACGACGCGATTTAAATCAGGCAACCCTGTCGGAGGCGTATGCGATCATAACGCGTATAAAAATTTATACAACGGAGGCCAATCCTGATCATAATATTCGGAGGAGCATTACATTTAAAAATGTAGCAAAAATTCGTATGTTTTTCTGAGCCTATTCCTTTACCTCTCTCGGGTTGCTCGTGTAGACGTTAACTTTTTGTTGCGTTTTGACCAGTCTATATACGGAAAAGTTGATGCCTTAGGGCGGAGGCCAGGGTGCCCGCTTTTCGTATGGAGGCGACTAAGATAGGAAAGCAAGTAATATATATATATATGTATCATCGGTCCATCGTTGTTCCCTCCATGATAAACACCAGGCGGACCGACCTCCGGTATTTCTATTACAGTTACAACGTAATGTTTGTATATATAGATTTGGGGGAGGAGCCTTATTACGTCTTTCAAAAGAGGGGTAAAGAATTGTACCAAAAAAATTATATATATTTCCAAGTTAAAATGTAGTATTAGTTCCCTCTGAATTTATATACATTATTTTTTACATAATTTAAACCGCATTAAAAATATTTTTGACAATTTTAATGACATGTTAAAATGACAGTATTTCCTAACCTACCAGTCACTTAAAATGGAGGCACGCAAGTCATGATTTCCCGCTAAATAATTCCATAATTTCAAATTAGTAACGAATTTTCAAAATGTGAACATCAAAATTTTGATTTTATTTTAAATTGTGTGTTCTACGTCCATATACAATGTTTTTAGTATTGTCTCCAATTTTTGATTTTAATTGTAACTGACTTGGGTTTCAACACGTTTTCTTCTCGCATGTCCTATATTAATTCTACGAACATCCTTATGAACAATCTCAAAAAAGTTGTAAGTAAAATCATTTATTTATTGTTCTAATGAGGTTTCCTAATCTTAATTTATATAAATTGTAGTCTCCCTGAGGATGGAAATGAAATATATGATTTCCGAAAGCTTGGAATAACTTTAAAGAGTACTCTTTCATTTGCTGCACTCCCCAATATTCACTAGTTTATCTCTTAACTAGTCAGCAACGACTACCCTCTCGATATATATATATATATGTTCTCGTTACTCTGGGCATTACTGCTTTGGTTGTATAGTGCAAATTCTGCATTTCCAATCATAGTAGCTATCTGCAGCTTAAGCTTAATCTGCTCTGGCCCAGGTAGTTTTTTTTAACAATTAACAGTACCTACCATCAATGGAAGACTTTCGCAAAATTTCTTGACAATATTTATCCAAGCGGAACTTTCCGAATTGTCTTGGAGCGATAGATGGAAAGCACATTCGAATAAAATCACCCAAAAAGAGTGGACGTATTTTAATTACAAAGAATTTTATTCTATTGTCATGCTTGCTATTGTCAATGCGGACTTAAAATTTGTCGCTATCGACGTTGGATCATACGGTCGAGAAGAAGATGCAGGGGTATATCTTAAAAGCAATTTTAAATCACCATTTTAACATCCCTCCTCCCCAATAACTTCCGAGAACAGGCACTGTTCTTCAACACGTCATTCTTGGGGACGAAGAATTCGCTTAACATGAAAATCTAATGAAACCTTTTCCAAGAAGGCAATCACTTAATGACCATTACAAAGCTGTGTATAAATATCGCCTCGTGCAAGGCGTACAACTGAAAATGCATTCGGAATACTATGTGCATATTTTCGCATTTTATTTCAACCCATCGCTGTACCTCCCGAAACGACAGATATGTTAATTGCGTGTGCCTGTATATTGCACAATATATTACGTAAAGCAAAAATACCTGCTCCTAATCAAGCTACAGTAGATGATGTTATGCCTCTACCAACAGAAAATTTGATTAGTCTGGCGGAGAATAATGCACGTGCCCGACAGACATCACTTCCGATTCGTGATAAATTCAAGAATTATTTCAACGGACCTGGCGCCATTGAATGGCAAGATCGTTACTTTGGAGAACATTGAAATCTTAGATTGTATAATTAGGTATATTAATAATAAATAATACCCACCTGTTTTACGAAGAATTATCTCAATTTCCTGCCATAAGCTTTGTTTCAGTTGCGTCTTTCGATACTCTGATGATTTTACATTAAAAAGTGCTTCATGAGTTCGAACAAAGTCGATTAAAATTTCATCTTGTTCGCTAGATCAACTAATTTCTTCAGCCATTTCTAAATATTATTATTAAAACGATACAATAACTACACTGGCGCACCGTCAAAAACCGTGCTTGCAGTATCCCAACGTACAGAGCGGCCGCTTCGGAAAATACGGTGCCGTATTTCTTGCGCCGAACGCTCTGGAGGAACACACTCCGATTTGCAAGTACATACACGCTTTTTCGCGGCGAAGCTCGCCGTCAAATTACGGCCGCTCTTTTGCGGTACCGCTTTGTAGGAAACCGAAACTTTATACCCCATACCAATTCAATTGCGTTGTAATGACAATGGTAGGGCGGCAATCTCAAAACTTGATGACCATATTTGAGGGCACACACAATGAGAAACAAACTAAAAGTGAAAAGCACAACTACTTATTTAAAATAAAGTAGAACATACCATCCCGCACTTCAGCAAATTTTAATTATTTCTTGGAAAATAGTAATTATTATGAAGATTTAATTATAATAATCCCAAAATAATGTCATTATCGGAAAAGTATATACCTGACAAAATCTTTAACATATTTAACGATCCCGCACTTGAGCAAATTTTAATTGGTTCTTGGAAAATAGCGATTATTATATAGATTTAACTATAATAATAGCAAAATAATTTAATTATCTATTTAATTATTATTTATGCTCAACGCGTAATTCTAAGATAATTTTGTTTTGAAACCTCTGATTTCGCCCAGTAATAGAATACAGTAAACCAGTGGGATGTTCGGTGTGATCAAGTATAGCAAAGGTGCGAAGATATTGTAACTTAACCGACTTACTGTTTTAAAAGCGATAACATCCCTTGGTGATTTAATCCGATAGCGGACTTCTTAAAAGGCACAGACTTTATGCATTGTAATTTTACTGTAGATTCGGTTAGGAGACTGCCAAAAAAAGTTTATAATAATATAGATAAAACATTTAAAATAGTTCAATCAAAATCCATACTAGTCACATTTAAATCTCAAGATCTCCCTAAATACATAGCCATTAATCATGTTATTTATGAGGTTAACCCCTATATACAAAAAGTAGTTATTTGTAACAATTGTTGGCGATACGGCCATTTAGGTAAGCAATGCAAAGGTAAGGTGCGATGTCTGAAATGTAAGGAAAACCACAAAATCGACAGCTGTTTAAACAATAATACCCAAACAAGTTGTTTCTATTGTAAGGGGGAACACTACACCAATGACATTCAAGCATGCCCGGAATTTAAAAGACAGAAGCAAATTAAAGAATTGATGGCGCATAAACAAATATCGTTTAAAGAAGCAGATAAAAATGTGGCTAAGGTCACATATGCCTCAATCATGGCGTCCCAGTCGGACACCAACCTGGAGAGTTTAGATACCTTATTCCATAGTTCTTAAAATAACTTGCATTCACAGAGACCATCTACACACTTTACACACATAAAATATCCCTCAAAACGACTTCTTTCAAATCTTCCGATATAATAGTGATGTTTTAGCATACTTAACCAATAAATGATTGAAATGACTCACCTGACTAAAAAGGACCCATTTTCTACAGAAAATTGGAAAAAAATTAATAAAATCACAAAAAGAAAAGGCCCACCCCAGCAACCATTTATTAAAAAATTAGAAGATTAGACTTACGTATAGTCTGAACTTTTAGGAGTAAGAGTGATAGAATAACTTTAAATAACTCATTGTAAAAAAGGATAACACGAAAAATGGCAAAGAGTATGGCGATTCTTTCTGCGGCGGATTTTGCAGTGTAGCTTTGTGACAGCTGTCATTCTTCTGCGTCGCTTTCTCCCATTTAGGTCTCACCGGGTTGATTTTGATTGCAGCTTCTTGCGTCATGTTCACCTCCTCAGTTATAACTACATTCATTTCCCTGACAGTACTTTGCCGCATGACCAAAACTACTACATTTAAAACACATAGACATTCTTGCGTGTGCACAGTCGCTAAATTAAATGTCAAACATTTACGTTTTACGAACCCTTAGACGAATACGAACCACTTAAATATTTCAGGGCTGGCTTGTAGTATCCAGTTCTTTTTGTTTGTTGCGGCATTCTTTTTTACTTAGAACTTCGAGTTGTGTTTTAATGTTTTGTCCAAAGGTGTGTGTTCGTTCTAGATTTTCGGTGATTAACTTGTTTAAAAATTCATCAGCAGTGTAGCCTTCAATATTCCTGTTACACCGGTGTGGAAGAGTAAAAATATGAAATATTGCGATGTGAACAGAAATGGTAGATTAAGTTTCCCCCCACTCCATCGTACCGCATCTTGCTCATTGTTCTGCTGGTATCACGCCTCCCGCTTCCATTCAATTAATATAAAATAAATATTAATTACTTCGAACGTTGCTGTCTGAGTAAAAGGAAGTAGCTGTATGTAATATTTATAACACTTGTGGCCAACTCAGTGTATTTCCCTTGGACAGCGTAAATAGCCCTAAAATTTAAAATTTAGTCCAAACGAGAGGTGTGACACCAAAAGAACAATGAGCAAGATGCGATATGATGGAGTGGGGAAAACTTAATCTACCCATTTCTGTTTACTTTGCAAAACTTCATATTTTCATTCTTCTAATATTGAAGAGTTAGCCGGTACTTGATGGAAATTAATTATAAAAATGTAAATAAACAAAACTTTCCACTTATTTAATATAACATAAAAATGGTTTCGCCAACACTGTGGCTTTTTATATATTATGAAAGAACACCATATAGAAAAGCGTTAAAATCAGTACACCCAGTCAGTTTTGATAATCAGGAAAGTAACAATAATGTCCGTACCTTTACGTACCTGAACTAAACTAAACTAACAATGCTCTTGCCAAATATATGAAAAATAATAAATCAAAATATCAAAAGGATCAAAAATCGGAAGTTTATCAGTCAAATTGTGGGTCTTGTCCAAAATTCTATATTAGCCAAACCGGCAGATCATTTTAAAAAAGAATATCTGGACATAAGTTTTGTTTAAATAAGAAAAAGACAACTCTAACTAATCTAAACATTTACTTAACGAAAATCATAATTTTAATGATAACTTTAAAATACTGCATTTAGAGAACAAAGGAAGAAAATGAAATTTACTAGAAAGTTTGAAAATAACCTAATATAAAAACTCTAATTTATTATTAAAAGAACAGCTAGATCTATGTAATTCCCCATTATTAAACATTTTCAAGAAATAAGTATTATACGTAATTTTCAGTGTTTATCAACAATAATATTTTAACAATAGGCTTAAGCTGTTTAATTGTATAACTTAGGCACCTAATCTTCATAAATTCTTACAATGTTTGTAACTTACCACATTCACATCTGAAGAAGTCACAGTGCTGGCGAAACAATTTTTATGTTATATTAAATAAGTTGAAATTTGAACAAGTTTTGTTTACTCTTGCAACTTATTACTTCACTGAGGAAAATCGGTTTATTAAAGTACACTACAGCTACCTTATTAATACCAACTAAACATTTAATTACTACAGCTATTTTTCAAATATTAGCAGTAAGATTATATGTCTATGATAATTAAACTCATCTTTCTGGAGTATTCGCATTACTATTCTTACATTTATCAGTGGCAGTAATAAAAAGGTTTAGTTATTACCAAATTACGGGTTAATTAGATATTGCAAGAATACACTAATGTTGGTGTTTAGTTGTGATAATAAATAACGATATTAATGTTTATTAACCTCGATCAATTATTATTTCGTTAATTACCGTCGAAATAGATATTCGTATTATTACTAAACTTTTGGTTATTATAACCAACGCCTTTAATAACCACAGCGAAGTCACCCTTAAAGATTAATAAATCGGATCTTATCGGCAGCATTCGGTAGGCTGAACACTACTGAACAGCCATAACTTTCGGTATTTCGGTCGGCTGCCTTAATTTCACCCGATTTGTTTGCGTTAACAGGTTTATGCCGCGCTGTGGGATTCCCGGAAAAATGGCTTTTAAGTTAACTAGTAGTGAATGGGGATGGAACAATTTTTAGAAGCATTTTATCATTAAACGTAGGATTAGATGACGAGATATCGAAAAAAGTTATTTGAAAAGTTTAGATTTTAATTTTAGGCTCGCCTGCAAAATTTGAGGCAATAATAATCAAAATAATTTTTGTAAAAATTATTGAAAAAAATATCTTATATTTCTTTCATTTTCCCGTGAATTTAATGAGAATGTGTTAAATGGTCGAAAACCAAGGTATTAATCTATTGCCTGCATATTGTTCTATAAAAATAAGTAAAAATTATAAATATGGTTGTCAAACACAGGGGCTATGAACACACTAGATTGTAAAACCCTAACTTTTAAGTTTTAACAAATTAAAACTGTAAGAATCAACAACAATATTTAACTAATAAATTAATACCTTGGTTTTCGATCATTTAACACATTTTCGTTCAATTCACGGGAATATAAATAAATTGGATTTCAAAAAATATAAAGAAAAATATTTTTCGAAATGTTGCTTCAAACTGTACAAATGAAAATATAAATACTTTTTTCGAATAACTTTTCGATATCTCGTCATCTAATAACACTTTTAATGATAAAATATATTTTTTTCAATTTTCCCGCCAAAAAGTAGTCACGTGACAAATGTCCAAATTAATTTTTAGGTTAGGTACCCCTTTTGCAGAGATAATCGGCATAAAAAGCTTTTTCATTATTCCATCAATAAAAATTGTTCCCATGTGTCCAACTTTATGATGCCGCGGCCACTGTACCTGTTTAATACAAGTTTTTTGTAGGTATTTATTATCTTAATGTTTCTAACGTTTTTATATTTCTAGTTGTATACCTGTTGAATACAAGCTTTTTATTCTAAAGCTTTATTATTGCCTATATATATGATCTCGAGAGTTTTTATTTGTAATCTTGTATTTCTAATAATTTTCTATTTTTAATAAAAACGTCATTGGGTGCGACCACAGATCTATTAGTCCAATAAACGGAACGCTTAAAAAGGAATTTTGGTTAGAAAGCTGCTTTTTTGATGGAAGGTACATTTTAATGTTTGAAAATACACTTCGGTATTATTTTGTATTCAAGCCTTGCATAAGGGATGGAAAATTACTTTAAAATGTTTTTTGACCCGTGGCTTTAAAACAAAAAGCACTAGAAAAAAAGGTTTTAGACAAAAGTTGTAGATCATTTAAATCTGAATAAGAACGTTTATAATCATTTTTACGATATCTCTAATAGTTGTGGCCTTAGAGTCATGTGAACTTTGAGGGTTAGTCGGCGTCTTTAAAATTTCACAAACGCATTAAATTTTCAACTTGGCAACACTGCCCATCATCTGGCTGAGTCTCTATACTCTATACGGGTGTCTGGAAAAAAGTTTTTTGGTAGGTACGTTAATTTATTAGAGTATGTTATATTTGTACTGTTTTGAGGTTTTTATGAGTGAAATCTTTTTGTGAAATATTGTTTGAATAACCCTGTGAAAGGTATGTATGAAACTAAGCCAAAAATTTTGAATGGTTTATAATAATTATTTTATATACCTAATATGATATTTTTATTGGGGGTGTATCTTGAATAATATTGTTGCCCATTGTCAGTCAACTGTGAAGATATTAGGGTTAAACGATTTTTGTAGGTTATAAGAGTAAAGCAAAAAATCAGTTTTAAACAGTTTTGAATTGATGGTGTGCCAATTTAATATACACTCCTATAATAGGTATCACCTTTATGAAAAATAGTATGAAGTACCTACTTAATAACTGTGCAGTGAAATTTATCACTTACTCAGATTCTGATCTTCTCTTGCATTGTCTTTCTAAAGTAAAGTAATATTTTTTGTTTTTAAAATTTTCGAAATGAAAACTACAATATGTGCTGTTCCGTGGTATTAGCTATCTACTAACCAAATTTCACATACACCTAAAATATAGATATAAATGTTATTTGCGCACCCTGTATCCGCAAAAAAATCATTCGGCATCTAAAAACCCGATAAATACTGCACTAGACGCTGCAACTCTTTTCCAAAGACGACAGTGATGCCATATCCATATTTAGGTCCCATTTATTGAAGACCTGACCAAAAATTGTTTTTGAAATTTGCGAACCTCTTATGGCTTTTAGATTTATAGATTAGAAAAAAGTAGTAATAACATTTTTTGTGTAAAATTTAGTGCTCTACAACATTTAATAAAAACTTTTTTTTAATTATTTTTTATTTAAAAGTTATAACCCAAAAATATATTTTCGACCCCAAAAGAAGGGTTTTTTAGCTCTCGTGCAAGGACTGGACACAAAATAACACTGACATTAAAATGTACCTTCAACCGAAAAAGCAGCTTTCTAACTAAAATTCCTTTTTAAGCGTTCCGTTTATTGGACTACATATTATAGCTACGCAACAGATAAATAACGTAAATGGAGCAATGTGTCCACAGCCGATCGCCGACTTAAAGGGCAGGCCGCTCGCGTACCGTCTAATATTTTAATCTCAGGCTGCTTTATGTTGCCAAACCTCTGTGTATTTCCTGACCGGCCGTTGTTAGGTTAGCTTGATCTTGAAGGTAACAAGAGCTTCTCGCCAAGTCGGGTGGTTTCAAACGGAAACGTTTTCCAATGAATTACCGAAACCGAATAAGCGGCTCTCGTCGGAATATCGGCCGAGTTTTGCGCTTGGGATATAGGTATTATCGAACTAACAATAATTCACATACTTACTTACTTTAATTTTACGTACAACTGGAATTATTTTCTTTCGCAGTTGGGGCTAAGCTAAATTTCTTTTTGTGGGTTAAACTTTTTAAAACTATTTTACGTTTTGCGTACTTATTTTACAATATTATCATGTCTATAATTTATTATACTGTTATGGATGTTTTATTATGTGGTTTACTTTATAAAAAAGCATCCCTTAATGGCCAATCAAATCAACAACAGAGACATAAATGACGTCATTTAGTTATTAAGCATTAAAAATATAATTATATTTTAAATTAATTAAACAGTTAAAAATATTAAAATTAAATAGAAAAAAAACATTTTTGTATTATGATGATAGACTTTTTTATAGAAAATAAGTTAAGCAAAATACAAAAATTCATTAACATTTTAAAATCATTCTAGTAAATAGTAGGGCAACGATTCAGATTAACCTACACAATGAAGCAAATTGGGTATTATAATTAGAATTAGGTTTAAGAATTCTAATTGGAAAAAAATGTTTTTGTATTATTCTCTTTTTCTAAATTTTATTTATATAGGCTCTAATACATTGTGAATAATGGCATTGTTTAGTTTATATTGCAATATTACATATAACATGTAACTTAGGTATGTTCGTATGTTTTAAGCTTATACAGGGTGATTCTTAACTACATGAAGAAAATCTACGATATAGTTCCTGGCATCGTTTTAAGACGAAAGGTTCATATTATGGGCATATGACCTAAAATGATTACCCTCTAAGATACAGGGTGTTAAAGTAATTTAAAAAAAATAATTGTTTTTTTCTCCTCCCTATATTGCAAACAACGCATTTTGCACTGTTTTGAAGAACGTAAGTAACAATTACCAAAAAGGTATCGATTGCCCTTGACGACGGGTTGTAAGTCAACTTACCACCCTTGGGTGGTAATAATTTATTATGCCATATAAATGATTTTTAAAAATTGAGTTATATTAAGTGATATGAATATTAATAGTACAATGATTACAATTATGAACATTATTTACAAAATTTGGATAAATTTTTTCTCAATTTGTATGAAATGTTCCGACTCCATAATTTCTCCATCTCTAACCAAGTTTTCTGTTACTCTTAAAGTACTGCAGGAGACTTCTGGCTATATTGTATAAAATTTTAATTGCAACTTCCTTTTTATTGTTGACGCTCTCCGCTACATAACTTTCCGCAATAGTTGCAGATTTCCATCCGCCATGTCGCTTGAGGGCTAAGACATCAACTCCAGTATTCGCTAATATAGTGGCCGACGTTCTTTTAAGGGAGTGTCCAGTATACTCCTTAAAGTTTTGAAAGTTCAGAAATTTAGCAATTTTACTTGGAATTGAAGAAATCGAGTTTTTCCCGACAGGCAACTTCCATTTTGATATCGCATGAAGAAGCGAGGATTAAAATTCGTCATGTGGGATCTTATATCAATGTAATTTCAAACTATTTTGAAATAACAAACCTTTTCATCGTCACTTTTAGTCACTATAAATTTACGTGCCATTCCATTTTTGGAATCAGGAATAGTAACAAATATGACTTCATGCCTTAATTCAACATTGTCCATTTTCATTGCACAGAGTTCACTAGAACGGCACGCTCCAGCAATTCCCATTATCATTACAACCTTCATTATTAAATAAATATCATCGGGGGCTTCAAACAGGAAATTATTTACATCTTCCCTGTCAAACACATTAGATTTTTTGGGTTTATATCCGTAATTTTTTCTTTTTAAAAATGCTCGAAGTTTAGGATACTTTGAAATATCTATGTTTTCCTCTATGAAAAGGGTGGACTTCAGCATGGAATATTCACACCATAAGCTTGATGGAGAATTTAATACAGCAGATTTTTCGTGAAAGTACGCCAAAAACACGGTTTCTGAAACTGCAGTAGCAGTTTTGTTCGGCACCATTTCTTGAAGTATTGATACGTTGCTTCATGCCTCTTCCTCGATTTTTCTGGAAGCAGCGACAGACAAGCGATATTTGCTGATTCTTCTATATCCATTTGGCTGTTATACAAATCAATAATTTCAATTTCTCTCAATTTTTGATAATAAACTGTCAGCTTGACGTTGTTGATAAAATAACAATGCTTATGATGCTATAGAAACCGGTCAAAGCTGTCCATAATTTCATGCGAAAAGTATCGAATTAAATTAATAAAAATCCAAGAATAAATTCTGCGGGAAAGAGAAAAAAATGTTATATACTTCATTGGATGTAAGTATATTTACTTACATCCCTTGTATAAATAACTATTTTAAAATTTTGAAAGTCCTTGAAGATACGGTAATGAAAATTAGTGTCAACTGATTTTGTATTAAGCTGCACTTTTTCGTTAAAAAGGTTTTGCTTACTTCCACCAGTGGCGTGCGAAAAAAAAACATCAATATTTTTTTTTTGAAAATATTTGTTACGTCACTGATCTTTTTTACCTCTGATGCATTTTTGTGTATTATATTGATACAAGCTGAAGAAAAGTTTATATTATGTTTTTGAAAAAAACAGTAGTTTTAACGAAAAATGGAAGAAATTAAAAAATTATGCTTAAATCGGTAATTCGACTTTTTTTCAAAGTAGGCTTATGTAAGAGATTGTATAAATAATTGTGGAAATGTCACAAAATTTAATGACAGAAAAATCATTTAAAGCTTTAGTGCCTTGTTTTTGTAAATTGTTTATCGATCTAGTTTTAAAGTTATGGCTGACTTACAAAACAGTGCTCATTTGGCAGATATGCATTTTGTTTATTGTCTTGCTGATGGAAATGCATAAGAAGCAAGACGCATTTACCAGGCAAGATTACCCAATCGTGTAGCACCGTGTGCTCAGACCTTTGTAAGTCTCTATCGCCGTTTATCAGAAACAGAAAGTTTTGCAAGAGTTTCTGATATTCCCGGCAGGCCAAGGACGGTAAGAACACCACAATTAGAAGAAGCAGTATTAAATAGAATTGAGGAACATCCAGAAGCAAGTACTCAAAAAATTGCGCATGAGGTAAACGATAGTCAGCAAACCGTTTGAGGATTCTTCACGATCATCAAATGGATCCTTACCACATAGAACGCGTTCAGGCCCTTTTACCACGGGATTTTCTTCAACGCGTTAATTTGTGTCAAAGATTTTTGGAAAGGTTGACCAGAAATCCACAATATTTAGATAATTTCTTTTTTACCGGTGAAGCTAATTTTTCTAGGAATGCCATAATAATCACGTTGGGAGTCGAGAAAATCCACACGCTATTAGCGAAAGACATTTTCAGTACCAATTTTCGTTAAATGTATGGGCAGGAATAGTTGGTAACGGACGGACTAATAGGTCCTTTCTTTTTCCCCCAGCCGTTAGATGACCAAACCTATGACAATTTTCTAGAAAATGAGCTGCCAATATTATTGGAAGACTTGCCATTAGCTCAGCGAAACCAGTTATTTTATATGAATGACGAAACTTCCGCCCATTTCACTGCCACAGCCAGAGAATGTCTAAATGCTGTATATGGAAATCATTGGATCGGTAGAGGCGTTTCGCTACTTAATCAACCATGGCCGCCAAGGTCCCCAGATTTAAATGTATTGGATTTTTATTTCTGGGGCCATTTAAAATCTATAGTTTACAAAACCCCAGTTGAAAACCAGAAAGATCTTAGAAACCCGATAATAATGACTTGCGAAAATATTAAAAACACCCCAGGAAGTTTTGAACATGTTAAAAATTCAATGAAAAGACGGCTAGATGCTTGTATTTTAGCAGAAGGTGGCCACTTTCAACACTTTCTCTAAATGTACTTTGTTTTGTGTTTAAATTTAGATTAACAAATAAGTTAATTATATTAGAAAAAAAATCAAATAAATTACTTGTAGTATGATTAATTCATAACATGTTTTGTACTTATTTAATTCGTAAATTAATTTTGTTTAGTTTATATCCGTACTGCATTAGAGTTAAGTACCTTTAACACTACTGTTTTTTTAAAAACATAGTAGACAACTTTTGTTGTTTTATAGCGTAAATAGCTCGGCCACGGAAAATTATGTAACTGTGAAAAAAAATTAGTGTGTTCAGCTTAAAAGGTATTTTTATTAAAGGGGTGCGACACTTAAAAGACAAAATCGATTAAGGCAATTTAGGAACCCCCGTATTTCTGAAACGGATGAAAATAAATACCAACAACTACAGGGTGTAATTTAATTGAGTGCCGATACTTAAGGGTGATAATCTATGAATGATTCTAAGATAAAAAGTTCATATGGACATATGTCCTAAACCTCTTCATTTTTGAGCTACAGGGTGTTAACATTTTAAGAAAAATATAACCTTTTTATATAAATCACTCTTAGATATTTTTATGAAATTTTGTACATACCTTTTAATCAATAAGGAGCATTTTTTGACCTAACAGATTTATAAAAATTTTTACCAGTGACGTCCGTACAGGGTTTGAACTGAATATTTTTAAAGAAAAAATGGATACGCCACTGCTTTTTCTAAAAACGAAACTTACTTTTGAAATTCTCATTTATTTTAAAGCAAATTTCGTTTATAGACTTACTTTTGTACGACGCACCGTTTTCGCGTAAAAAATAAAAACAAAAAAAAATAAAAAATTTTATTTCAAAAATCGCGATTAATTTAAAAGGAAAAATTCCAAACCTTAAATCGAAAGCGAAATGACAAGAGAAGATAAACAGAATAAAGAACCCACATTATTTACAGTAGTTGTTCGAAGTGTCGTCCACCCACACGTATGCAAGCATGGACTCTTCTTCCCATAGACTGACGCACATTTTCGAAGATTTCCGGGGTGTTTCTTATGGTTTGGCAGCATACTAATATACGATTTCGTAACTCTTCTTCGGTATGAATCGGCACTTGGTACACTAAGCTTTTCAGATGCCCCCAGAAAAAATAGTCTAAACTGTTAAGGTCCGGAGATCTAGGTGGCCATGGCTGCGTTCCTCCGCGACCTATCCACCGATTGCGATAGGTGTGATTTAAAAATTCACGCACTCGTAAGCTAAAATGTGGAGGCGCACCATCGTGCATTAGCCACATCTGGTTTCTTAATAATAATGGAAGGTCTTCAAGCATTGGCGGCAGATCTTCTTCAAGAAAGTGTAAATATGATTGTCCATCAAGTCTTCTTGGGAGAAAAAATGGGCCTATCAAATAATCATCAATAATGCCAGCCCAAACATTTATTGAGAACTGTTCTTGATGATTTGATTCTACAATTGCATAAGGGTTTTCATCCGCCCATAAATGGTTATTATGGAAATTTCTTATTGAGTTTCGAGAAAAATTAGCTTCGTCGGTAAAAAGAATGTGCCTGTCAAATAACGGATTTTCCATCAGGTTTTGAAGAAACCACACACAGAAATTAATGCGCATCGGGAAATCTCTAGGGAGTAATGCCTGGACTCTTTGAATGTGATATGGGTATAATAAATTTTCGATGAGAATTTTCCAAACAAGAAAATGTGAAACATTAAATGTTGCCGCGATTTTCCTCGTGCTACTTTCGGGGTTCTCCTCAATTTCGTGTAAAATTCCTTCTTCAAGTTCCGGTGTTCTTACTGTTTGATGGACTCCTTTAGCACTGTGGTCTACTTTTAAAGTTCCGGTCTCGTGGAGACGTCTATGAATCCTAGAAAATGTTCTCGGATCGGGTAGTACGCGATTTGGATACCGCTCTTGGTATATCCGCCTGGCTTCGTATGCATTACCGTCTGCAAGCCCATAAATAAAATGCATGTCAGTTAATTCACTGTTTGTAAAATTTACCATTCTTTTATTATAATTTAACGTCTTACTGTAATAATAATTATTTAATAATGCAAAATCAATGCCAGGCCTTTTGTCTTTATGAAAAGAAACGTCAAAATTGATGTAGCTTTACCCAGCCTACTGATTTTTATTTGATTTGCTTTAAGAGGGCATTTAATATGGTTACCGTTTTTTTCTTTTCAAACGTTCAGTTGAATGTCACTGGTGAGTAGAAAATAAATTGTTGTCCCAAAAAAAGTGTTTCCACTCATGTGGGTGCCAACCAAATTCAACAAAATAAATAAAAGCAGTCTCAATGAACCGAAGAAAAAAATGTTTTTTTTGTTTTTATTTTTTTACGCGAAAACGGTGCGTCGTACAAAAGTAAGTCCATAAACGAAATTTGCTTTAAAATAATTGGGAATTTCAAAAGTAAGTTTCGTTTTTAGAAAAAGCAGTGGCGTATCCATTTTTTCTTTAAAAATATTCAGTTCAAACCCCGTACGGACGTCACTGGTAAAAATTTTTATAAATCTGTTAGGTCAAAAAATGCTCCTTATTGATTAAAAGGTATGTACAAAATTTCATAAAAATATCTAAGAGTGATTTATATAAAAAGGTTATATTTTTCTTAAAATGTTAACACCCTGTAGCTCAAAAATGAAGAGGTTTAGGACATATGTCCATATGAACTTTTTATCTTAGAATCATTCATAGATTATCACCCTTAAGTATCGGCACTCAATTAAATTACACCCTGTATAGATGTTTTGATAAGAAATAAACATTCAACATCCACATAGACACAACTGCCCGTAGTGCACTAAAGTCGCTGGGGTTCCTCCTCCGATCCACAAAACACTTTGAAATTCCACTGTGTTTTATAGTGTTGTACAACACACTTGTAAAGTCCAAGCTGCTCTATGCATCACAGATATGGTCATCCATTTATCAAATACACATTAATAGACTAGAAAGCATTCAACGAAAATTCCTGAAGCATCTCGCTTACAGATTAGACGGTACGTATCCCCAAAGCGGCTTTGATCACCTACAGCTTCTGAATAGATTTAACTTCTTGGCATTGCACCAAGAGCATATACTACACTCCTTGGCCTTTCTACAGGGTGAGGATTTTAAAGTGTTACAACGCAATATCTGAAAAACGGCTATAAATATTTTAGTCAAATTTTGGGACGTGGATAGGGAGGTTGGGGGACAAATTTTAAAATATTTTTGATATTTACCCCCCCTCCAGATTTGATGTGGCTAGTGACAAATTTGAAATGTCAAATGGAAAGGTATTTTTTTTTTTGATAATTCGATTCCTCGTCAATAACTACGTAAGTGAGCAGAAAATTGTTACATTTGCTCTACTAGTTGCTTAGTTACGAATTTTTCAATAAATAAAATAGGAATACTTAAAAATGATAATTCCTTAAAAAATCTAACGACGATCATGCTTCAAAAGGTGTTCGAAATGACCCCCATCCATTTCTAAACATTTTGCAATTCTTTTTTGACATGAGTTGCGCACGCGAGTTAACATTTGAGGCGTTACTAAATTACATGCTTGTTGAATACGATCTTTCATGTTTTCTGGTGTGGTCGGTGGTGTAGCCATAACTTTCTCTTTTATAAATCCCCACAAGAAAAAATCTAATGGGGTTAAATCTGGTGACCTTGCAGGCCAATTTACAGGACCACCACGACCAATCCATCTGTTTCCAAACATTTCATTTAGTGTATCTCGAGCTTGTCGGGCAAAATGTGGCGGAGCACCATCTTGCTGAAACCATAGTTCTTGTTGATTTCCATTATTATTCAGAAGTTGTGGCAAATCGGTTTGTAAAAAATTATTATACATTTCTCCATTTAGGTGACGGTCAAAAAAATGTGGTCCAATGACTCTATCTCCGACTATGCCACACCAGGTATTAACCGACCAAGGATGTTGGTTTGACAGAAATCTCATCCAGTGAGGATTTTGAGGTGCCCAATAGTGTAAATTGTGCCGGTTGACCTTAAATTAAGAAAAGCAAAATTGATTGAATCAGTATAAAATTAAAAATAAATCTAAATGTATGTGAATATTCTCTAAACACCCGTTAACGGGTGTTTAGATATGTATTTATTTATGTACACCCATCAAGTAGTGGATTACATATTTTTGATTATTAAAAGTTACATTAATCCATATTGATTTAAATAATTACCTGACCACAATTGGTAAATGTAGCTTCGTCAGAAAATACTATCTTTCTTAAAAATGCATTGTTTTCGTGAATTAAAGTTTGTAACCACGTACAAAATGTAATCCTATTTTGAAAGTCTTGGCCATACAATTCCTGATGAATAGTTATGTGGTAAGGGTGAAAATTGTGCTTGTGTAAAATAGCCAGTACCGATTTTTGGCACATTCCTGAATCACGAGCAAGTTCCCTTGAACCAACATGAGGATTTACAGCTATTACACCCAACACTCCAACGGCCATATCGTCATTAGTTTTTGTTTGTCTTCTAACTCTGTTCTTATTTTTTAGGATTCCCGTGCTGCGGCCTCGATCTTCTAATCGCTTAAATGCCATATGAGATTTTTGAATGGCGGGAAACCTAACAGTCCACAATTGCGCCGCTTCCCGGTAGTTTTTTCTACATTCTCCCAGAATTAACAACATGTCTATTTCAATGTCATAAGATTGTTCCATAATTGCACTGAATAATGAACTTTATCAGATTATCACTACTTGTCAAAGTCAAAAGTGGTTTCCTAGGATACAACATAATTAAAGGTTTGGATAAACAATAATCATAGGTGTCATGATTTAAAATGTGTAGTTTTAAGTATTCCTATTTTATTTATTGAAAAATTCGTAACTAAGCAACTAGTAGAGCAAATGTAACAATTTTCTGCTCACTTACGTAGTTATTGACGAGGAATCGAATTATCAAAAAAAAAAAATACCTTTCCATTTGACATTTCAAATTTGTCACTAGCCACATCAAATCTGGAGGGGGGGTAAATATCAAAAATATTTTAAAATTTGTCCCCCAACCTCCCTATCCACGTCCCAAAATTTGACTAAAATATTTATAGCCGTTTTTCAGATATTGCGTTGTAACACTTTAAAATCCTCACCCTGTATACAAGCTTTGCAATGGCCACATTGACTGCGCTGCCCTACTATGTCAGTTAAACTTTTTAGCTCCACCCTTTCATACCAGAAATCACAACAGATTCTATCTGCCATCCGTAAGAACTAACTTAGCCACCAAAGCACCCCTCTATCGAACATGTATGAACTTTAATGTTGTCGAGAGTTTGGCGTCGGTTGATTTATTCAGCGACTTTTTTCAAAAATTTAAAAGCAAATTGAAGCTCGCTATGATGGAAAATCCAACTTAGCTCTTGCTATTGTTATTTTTTTATTTACTATTGTTATTATTATTATAACTTGTAACTTATTTTACTTTTCTTACTTCTTTCTTACTTACTTTAAGTACAACATTTTCATTAATTCATTATTATTGTACAATTGTCTTTAGATTGGGCTTGTATCCTGTTAGAGAATAAACTGTTATTTATTTATTTATTAATAGGGTTTTGAAATCGGATCGCGGAATGCAATTCACTTGTGTGGTTATTTATGAAGGTTGCCGTTTAAAAAAAATTGAAAATAGCGTCGTATCTGTCACTTTTTGACATCTGTCGTATTTGTTTATAACGTCAATTGCTCGGCTACGGGTAGTTGCAAAACCTTTTCTTGTCAGCCTTTCAACTATAAATTTGCGGTGACCATTTAGGTACTTAAAAATAAACAGTCAAAAATGAACTGTAACTGATATGCGGTAGGATTCTGAAGGATAAACAAAATAATTTCTTTTACACATATGAAATGAATAATAAACACTATATATTCCTTTCGAACATAAATTATAAAGTGTGAACACAAAATTCAAAGCAGTGGAAATTAATAAGTTCACATAAAAAACTTAATACTAAAACATATAGAAATATAACATAAGTACAAAAAACAGAAAGTTTAGTTTTTGTTTTTTTTTTATCATAACACAAGAATTAAATTTATTAGCCTTTGCCACTTTATTAAAGTTCATAAATACGAAGGTATAAGGAAAAAGTTTATGAAGTAGATATTCTACATGACGTTAAAAAAAGTTTACACAGTATAGCTGCATGTTCAACCCCGATCAACATCATTGAATCATTAAATCATTAAACTGCCGGCATAGCCATAAACTGCTTAATAACAAACTAGCTGGATCCTACCTTTTTACTTCTTACAGCTAGCTTCACTCATTCCATGAGTAGGTACAGGAACCACCCAACTTCTTGCTCCACTCTTAAATATCATGCGTGGAAACAGGGTTTCAACTCGATTTTTGAGTTAAAATAAACTTCCGTTGACAGTCTCAACATAAAACACAATTTAATGTTATATAAAAATGCCGACAGAATATTTGAGGGAGGAACTTTTTGTTTTATACGCAACTAATTTATAGATTGCGAACACTTTTTTTACATAAAACAATTATTACACGATTAACCAATAGCTTGGTATATCCCAAAACTTTCCAACGCGAAGAACGCAAGTGACCATTTACATCGATAGAGAAAACCACTCTGTTCAAATAAAAATCTATTGGAACGACACATTTTACCCGTTTTTGCGCCGGAGAAGCTACCGTTTTCTTCTGCACGAACCTATGATGACGCTAATCATTCATAAATTATACTAGACGCCGAGTCCTGACCAATGAGTGATCGAGATTTTTTGTTGTAAAATAAAAGAGCGTGACAGTGGGACCCAGCGGCTTCTCTGGCGCTGATCTTTTTGTGACAAAGTAGAAGAACAAAACAAATAAGAGTGAGTGAGATTCATACAATTGCATTACCCTTGATAGGACAATCGTTTTATCCACCGTACCGAGCACCTAAAACCATGCCATCAGCGTTTAAGTGCAGGGGCGTTTCATAGACCGGCACCTAATTCTTTTGGTTTAATTAAAAAATATTAAGTGTTGTGACTAGTTTCACAACATACTGCCCGCCTTGAAGTTTCATAACTTCAAAACAACCTAAAAAATTCCCAGCCTAAGAAAAATAGTTAATACTTATAATGATCTATCATTATTTAATAATGGACAAATTTTAACAATTGATCTTTTATAGATTCCAGAGGATGTTCTAACTGTTACCATTCTAACCTTTCCATCGCGTCCAGGAGTTGTCTCAACTATTCGACCTAAAGGCCAGTTTAGAGAGGGCTATCCTCGTCCTTTAACAGAACAATATCATTTATTTTTACATCCTCTTTTAAACGATTCCATTTGGGCCGATTTTGTAACCTGTTCAGATATTCAGTCGACCAGCGTTTCCAAAATACCTGTTGAATCTGACTGCATCATTTCCAAAACGTTAATCTGTTTTCAGGGACCTGCGAAACATCCTTTTCTGGAAAAGCCATTAAGCTAGTACCGATCAAAAAATGGCCGGGCGTTAAGCTTTGCAAATCAGAAGGGTCATTTGATAAGGCACATAGAGGTCTCGAGTTCATGATAGCTTCTATTTGCGCTATGCGCTAATACTGTGCTGAACTCTTCGAATGTAAGTCGAGCATTACCAATCATTCTGCGCAAATGATATTTTGCGCTTTTAATCGCCGATTCCCAAATCCCTCCCCAATGTGGCGATTGAGGAGGAATGAACTTCCACTTGGTCTTATTTGAAGCCAAAAAATCTTCTATGCTATTGGAAACTGTTTTAAGTTGAAAAAACTTGTAAAGATCATACAACATATTTTTTGACCCGGAGAAATTTGTGGCATTGTCACTGTAAAGGTTCAATGGGTTGCCTCGTCTGGCAACGAAACGCTTTAAAGAGGCCAAAAAATCTTCTGTGGACAGACTAGAAACAAGCTCTATATGAACAGCCTTAGTGGTCATGCAAACAAAAATTGCAATGTAGCATTTTGTTACAGGAGCTTTCCGTAGTCTCAATGACTTAATAAAAAAAGGACCACCAAAGTCAACACCTGTTTTTTCAAAAGGTCGACATTTCTGAACTCGATCTGATGGGAGGTCAGCCATGATTTGTTGTGCGGGATCGGCATGTGCACTAAAACGATAACATGTAACGCAGTTTCTGATTACACGCTTTATTTCCTTTAAGCCATTTAGAGCCCAAAACCTCAGCCTAAAATTGGATAGGACGGTTTGAGCACCTGCATGTCCCAAGCGTTTATGTTCAAAATCAAGCATGAGAGTAACAACGAAATCATGTGCTGGTAGTAAAATCGGATGATTCTGCTCAAAAGGTATATCTGCATATTCCAACCTTCCCCCTACGCGCAAATATGAGTCAGCATCACACAAAAAAAGGTTTAAAAGGTAATAAGCTTTTATTTGACAAAGGCCTGCCATTCTTTAACTCAAATATTTCTTTAGAAAAATATTTATCTTCTAAAACCTTACTAATAAGATTCAACGAACTATCCAATTCTTCAACCGATAAATGTTCCGAGAATTGTTTGTCTCCCTTTCGAGTATTGGCAGTAAATCGAAGACAATATGCGATTACGCGTTGTAACTTCACGAAATTAGAGAATTTTAGAAAAACTCGATCCCAAAATTCATTCTGTTTAGTTAAGGTATGGAGTGAAAGAAGAGAAGCTTTTTTCTCTTCAGACAACATCACGTTTTGAATTTGAGGGTCCAATTCTAGGTCTATGCTATTCTGCACACTTATCAAATCAAAATTCTCTTGACGAACCAGAATATTGGGTCCATTAAACCGAAGTGAACTATTTAATAGATCTTGTGGCGTGCATCCACGCGAAGGTAAATCTGCAGAATTGTTTTTTGTATCGATATGTCTCCAAACGAACTCAGAAGTCAATTCTTGAATCTGTGCTACCCTATTTAATACAAAAATTGACCACCGCGTGAGATTGAATCCAGCATAACGCAACGGATGAATCAGTCCAAAAGTGCACAGATTCGACAGAACTCCTTGCTTCATAAATCGATAGTAAGCTTTCTATAAGCGTTGACAATAGGACCATTGCACATAACTCCAATCGAGGAAAGGACACTGTTTTCAAAGGTGCGACACGAGACTTTGATGAAAGTAAATTAGTCGAGATAGTACCATCTGAATATAGGGTGCGAACATAAGCACATGCAACATAAGCAGACAGACTAGCGTCTGCGAATAAATGTATTTGATTTTTAACCTTAATTTTATTTAGAAATAAATTTCGAGGAATTTTAATTTGTGATAATTGAGTAATATTAGTCATGAAATTTTTCCATAAGGCAATAACCTGAGGATCTGTGACTTCAGCATCCCAATCTATTTTTAAAAACCATAACTTTTGCAGAATTATCTTTCCAACAACTACTATACAAGAGAGTAAACCAAGAGGGTCATACATCTTTGCGATGATAGACAACATTTTCCATTTTGTTAAACATTTTTCCATGGAAAGATCAGGAGGCGAAAAAAAAAAAACATCAGAATCAGGGTTCCATTTCAATCCTAAAATTGAACTGGAGACTTCGTCCAAATTGAAATCATATTCGATGGTTTGCTCTTGGGAAATCTTTTTTAAAAAACCCTGCGAATTCCAGCACCATTTATGCAGTTAAAAACTAGCTGAATTTAAGACAGTATTGAGTTCATCGTACAAGATATCCAACTCCTCAGGAAAATCACAGCCACAAATTATGTCATCGACATAAGTTTGCTCTAGAAGAGCAGCTGCTGCCAGAGGAAACATTTTACTGTTGTTTACCGCTAGGTCTTTTAAAACACGCGTTGCCAGGTAAGGTGCACAATTTGTGCCATAAGTAACTGTAGAGAGCTCTATACACTGAAGCGTCTCCTCGGGGTTTTTTCTCCAAATAATATTCAACAAAAAGCGATGTTCGGGATTAATTCTTATCTGACGATACATTTTCTCGATGTCTGATGTTAACACATAATTAAACGACCGAAATCTACATAGAATGTCATACAGCTCAGGTTGTACTCGAGGACCTTTTATAGTCGTATCATTCAAAGACAGTCCCGAGCTCGTCTTGCAACTAGCATCGAAAACTACACGGAGTTTGGTACTTATGCTATTCTCCCGAATAACCGCATGATGGGGTAGGAAATATTTATTGATTTGTTCATTTTCCTTGTATAACGAGAGAGGTATATATTTACCGTGATTTAGCTCTAGATATTCATCAATAAATTTAGTATAATTCGTTTTAAAAAAGAATTATTTTTGAATTTATTTTCAAGATTAAAAAATCGTTTCTTAGCAATATAGAAAGAATCGCCCAACCTTTTGTGTTCATCAGGAGATTTCAATGGCATATCCACTTGATATGTACCATCAGCCAGAATTTTTGTAGATTCCGTGAATAACTTTTCCGCGTACACATCATCAGGGGAAAGAGAACTTTTTTGAGGCATTTCTTCCATATTCCAAAACCTTTCGACTAAACTACTTAACCTAGACTCATCACCTTCAGTCTGAACAAAAAGCGAAACATTTTGACGCACATCGCTCTGTGCAGAGAAAGACAGAGGTGGCGTAGGGTGCAGTGTAGCGACGCTACGAGTCAAAGTATTGGGAATGCAACTTGCAATTACCAATCCTAAATATGTCTCCTGAAGAACAGGGAGATTTCTTCCTAGACGGAATAAGCCTTGCAGTAGGAGATCGTAATATAGGTCAGCACCTATCAATAAATCCACTTCCATAGATTTGTGAAAGTCCGGATCTGCTAATTGCATGTTTCTTGGAATATTAAGTTTACCAACTTTAATGCCAACTTGCGGAAGTTTACACGTTATATTGGGAAGTACAGCACAAGACAATTTGAACTTTCTCTGAGATTGGATCTTAGAGTGTAACGTGAGATCGATCATCTTATTTGTGTTCGATCCAATTTGAGAAATTCCAGAAATATTAAGATTTCTATTGTAAGTCTCAATTTGTAACTTATCAATTAAACCTTGAGTAATGAATGAGTTTTGCGAGCCACTGTCAAGTAAAGCTCTAACAGATATTCGATGACCTCGACCGCTATAGACGAACACTTGCGCAGCAGCCAATAGTATCTGAGAATTGACAGACACCGCCGAAAGTAAATGAGTAATGTGCGCATCATTTGTTTGCCCATTTCTTGAAGAATCATTTTGCGTTGAATTTTGAAACTGAGTCTGACCCTGTACATAGTTGCCATTTGACTGTTCATCGCCAGAAGTGAGAGAATTACTAACAGATTAAGTGTTGCCTCTTCTCTCAGAAATATTGCCCCCAGACGATAGGGGCCCTTTTGACTGAAACAATCTGTTTCCGCGGTTGAAAGATGACCCGTAATTTGAGGCATTATTACTACTTGAGGAGTGTAGTAATGAATGATGTTTTCGTGTACACACAGAGCATGTTTTGTTGATGTACACTGCGCCGCGTGATGGCGAGAACTTAAACAGTTATAACATAACCTCATTGACCTAACAAAATTTTGTTTCTCGTTAATCTTCAAAGTTTTGAATTTATTGCAGGTATAAATTTTATGTGCTTCCTTGCAAAATGTGCATTTGTTATCATAAAAACTATTGTTATTATTATGACCAGAGTTATGTTGTAAATGACAGTGAACCTTCTGTGTAGATTTTGGCGCGGTGTTTTCTAAACTGGACAAGTTTTCCAAAACTACACATCGTTTATCCAAAAATCTAAAGAATTCATCCACTGTAGGAACATTATTTAACTCACGCTCTGCTTCAAACGACTTTCTATTTGAAAAATCTAATTTTTTCTAGAGCAAATGAATAATCAGCAAATTCCAAAGCTCTTCAGAATTTAGGTTTAAATTTTTCAACGATTCTAAATTTCTTTTACATTTGGTGAGAAATTGGCGCAAATTGTTAGCGTTACTTTTGGTAACCATCGGCGTATCTAACAAATTAACTAAAAGATTATTTATTATGGAGATCTTATTTTCATATCGTTCTTTTAAAATACCAAAAGCCGTCTAAAAATTCTCACTTGTTACTGACAGAGTGTCAATTAGCTTTAAAAGCTCATCCTTTAAAAATGATTTCAGATACATAAATTTCTGCACATCGCTTAAACAGGGATTATCTATTATTATAGCTGTGAACAGTTGATAAAACGATACCCATTCCGAGATCTCACATTTAAAATGATTTATATTTATTTCAGGTAGCCTTACATTAGGCCCGCTAGGGGACTGTACGATTTGTTCACTAGCAGTAGGGCTTACATCCTGTACCACTGAAAGAGAGTAAATTTGGCTTTCTAAATCTGCGGACAATGTATAATATTTATCTTCGACAGTCTGTCTATCTTGATCGTTAGAGTCAATAATTTCAATTTCTTCCTGAACGCGTTTATAGTCAGAAAATGCTTCCAATAATGCTTCTAGTCTAATCTTAAATTGAAAATGATTTTTTCCCACGTTTTTATTAGAAACAAACCAGTTGCTGATTCTTGTTATAATACCTTTATACCCCCCGCGTCGCCTAACAAGTTCCTCCTTTTCTGTCATTTTTATTTACGAAATTATAAATCCAAACGATTATGCCAGCAGTTTTCTACAACAATTAGTATCAGTGATGACAAATAATTCAACTAATAAATCTCATATTATAAACACTCTAAATACAGGACAAGAGAGCGAAAACTATACTTAGCCTCTAATTTTACATTTATTTTGTCTTTCCTCAGATCCGGCTCGAAGGACCAATTTTATAGTTGCAAAACCTTTTCTTGTCA
Source organism: Polydrusus tereticollis (assembly GCA_963920685.1). NCBI lineage: Eukaryota > Metazoa > Arthropoda > Insecta > Coleoptera > Curculionidae > Polydrusus > Polydrusus tereticollis. The sequence continues at coordinate 55,552,654 of OY987335.1, forward strand.
GCCTTTCAACTACAAATTTGCGGTGACCATTTACTTAAAAATAAACAGTCAAAAATGAACTGTTACTAATATGCGGTAGGATTCTGAAGGATAAACAAAATAATTTCTTTTACACATATGAAATGAATAAACACTATATATTTCTTTCGAACATAAATTATAAAGTGTGAGCACAAAATTCAAAGCAGTGGAAATCAATAAGTTCACATAAAAATCTTAATACTAAAACATATAGAAATATAACATAAGCACAGAAAACAGAAACTTTAGTCTTTGTTTTTTTTATCATAACACAAGAATTAAATTTATTAGCCTTTGTCACTTTATTAAGGTTCATAAATACGAAGGTATAAGGAAAAAGTTTATGAAGTAGATATTCATACTTGACGTTAAAAAAAGTTTACACAGTATGGCTGCATGTTCAACCCTGATCAACATCATTGAATCATTAAACTGCCGGCATAGCCATAAACTGCTTCATAACAAACTAGCTGGATCCTACCTTTTTACTTTTTACAGCTAGCTTCACTCATTCCATGAGTAGGTACAGGAACCACCCAACCTCCTGCTCCACTCTTAAATATCATGCGTGGAAACAGGTTTTCAACTCGATTTTTGAGTTAAAATAAACTTCCGTTGACAGTCTCAACATAAAACACAATTTAATGTTTTATAAAAATGCCGACAGAATATTTGAGAGAGGAACTTTTTGTTATATACGCAACTAATTTATAGATTGCGAACACTTTTTTTACATAAAACAATTATTACACGATTAACCAATAGCTTGGTATATCCCAAAACTTTCCAACGCGAAGAACGCGAGTGACCATTTACATCGATAGACAAAACCCCTCTGTTCAATTAAAAATCTATTGAAACGACACATTTTACCCGTTTTAGCGCCGGAGAAGCTACCGTTTTCTTCTGCACAAACCTATGATGACGCTAATCATTCATAAATTATACTAGACGCCGAGTCCTGACCAATGAGTGATCGAGATTTTTTGTTGTAAAATAAAAGAGCGTGACAGTGGGAGCCAGCGGCTTCTCTGGCGCTGATCTTTTTGTGACAAAGTAGAAGAACAAAACAAATAAGAGGGAGTGAGATTCATACAATTCCATTACCCTTGATAGGATAATCGTTTTATCCACCGTACCGAGCACCTAAAACCATGCTATCAGCGTTTAAGTGCAGGGGCGTTTCATAGACAGGTACCTAATTCTTTTGGTTTAATTAAAAAATATTAAGTGTTGTGACTAGTTTCACAACAACGGGAAATTATGTTACTGTGAAAAAAATTGGGGTTTTCAGCCTAAAAGGTCTATTTAATAAAGGGGTGAGACACTTAAAAGACAAAATCGATAAAGGTAATTTAATTTCCGAAACGGCTGAAAATAAATATCAACAACTTTAGGTTTCTGAAATCGAACTACGCAATGCAATTTACTCGTGTGCTTATTTATGGGGGTTGCCATTTAAAAAAATTCAAAATGGCGTCCTATTTGTCAAATTTGTAAACCTATAGATTTTAATTTCGACATTAAATTTGGCTTCCTTGTGGAAAATCATTGAAAAACATGTTATTGGTTTTTTTATTATAGTCAGCAGGAAAATCGCCAATCGGGTAAGACACTTAAAAAAATGTCCCTATACAGGGTGTCACATATAAGACGCATTTTTTTGTTTATTCCTTAAGCTAAACGAAAAATTAACATCACGTTTTCCCGAGCTGTGATATGATACAATAAGAATAAATTATTTCAAGTTGTGCAGTTTATTTTAGATAAAATTGTACAACCCGTAGATGTTGCAGTAAGAAACAGACTATACATTTATACACATTTTTCAAATTTTTAATTTTTTGAAGTACTATGTCGCGACCACTTACAAAATTTGAAAAGATTGGTGTGTATAAGTTTGGCAACAGAAATATTTTATGATCATTAATGGGTGGTCCAACCCAATTCAAATTTTTTAAAATTACTTTCTTTTTTATTTTTGTAGCTACGAATTCCTGATGTTTATATTTATCAAACATTTTTTAAATGTTGACATGGATTTTTGTACTACGTGATGAACTACTTTATCAGGAATCACCAAAGAAGTTTGTCATTTTTCGCCGTAACTTTTATTTAATATAAAAATTTGATGTGGATTTGTTAAAGACCCATTAGTTTTTAGCGAATTTTTACAATTAGAGCAGTTAAATTTATCAATAACGCATTTAATCAAATACCCCGCATAGTAATTGTTGGCACAATCTTCTAAAAATTTGCCATTAAAAATATCACTGCCACTATTTTCTTCTTCTGCGTCATTTTCTGAAATTAAGTCGGTTTTATGAGCATTATCTTTATTAACATTTATGTCAATGGCATTATCTTTTAACAAATTTCTGGTTCTAGTTGCGCCGGATAATAAATATTGTTGATCATTATCTTCTTCGCAGTTAGACGATTTTGAGGAAGTAAGCAAATTAGTGATACTTTTACTTCTAAAGATCTGGCAATTGGATTTAGATTCCAATCGCCTCGTTGCCGAGCCATTGAAAAAATATTCTCTAAGAAATCTTGGTTAAGCCTATTAGTTAACAAGAAATAATTATTTTTTCTTTCTTCGTCTTTATATAAACCAAAAAAGGCATTAATTGATTGAAGCATTCCATCAAAGCATGGAGGTCTGCTTTCTCTGATGTTTTTTTGTATTGTTTGTTTTTGTGAAAAAAACCCATACTTTAACAAGAAACTTAAAAATATCTTTTCCTTTATTTCAAATATTTAACACAGACGTACTATGAGCACTAAGACCGCAGTTAAAAGGATTTTTTGTAAATAAACGATTACTATTTAATGTATCGAATCAATTATTCATATCTTCAATAAATTCTGCAGTATCAGATCCAACTTTTTGATTTATTTGCCTTATTTCAACACAAGTTTTACTAGCTGCCGCCATCGTGTTTGTTGCCCAGCTACATGACATCCTTTTAAGCGCCTTTTTATAAACCATTAATTACAGAAAAATGGAATGTTGTTCGCAGGGCAATCCATTTTACAATCCGTAAATATTTTCATTTTATGTTTATTTGTAACAGCTTTCATAATTTATTTATTTATTTATTTATTTATACATACACTGTTTAAAAGTTACCCAATTACAAAACAGGTAGGTACGAACAAAACTTACAAACTACCTAATTTACTTACATAACTAAACAAATATGATTTATTACACAATATTGCACAAAAGATTTATACAGAACAAAATCATAAAAAAAAATGAAAATTAAACATCAAAAAGTCAGTCGTCGATAAAAGTGACACTTGATTTCGCTCAACCTGCAGGCAAAAATGTCGAAGGCATTAGCATTGGAGTTATAGCAGCCGCACATCGAGTTAATAGGTGCAAACTTATAAACGTTGGTACGGAACGGTGGTAGGTAGAAATTTATCTGTGTTGCGAGAATTTAAAGTAGGAACCCTAAATTTTAGTTTAGACAACAACTCCTCATAGACAATATGACCGCTGACAAGCTTGCTCAAAAACGACTGAGATAGGTAATCACGTCTTCTATCCAAATTTATAAGCGAAAATCTTTGCAGCAGCTATTCATGGAGAAACCCCTGAATCGGATAGACACCATCCGCTCTGAACCATAGAGCCTTAGCAAATCGCCTCTGAACCGACTCTATAGAATTTATGTGGATATTATAATAAGGAGACCAAACAAGTGATGCGTACTCCAGCTTAGATAAAACGAAAGAAAAAAATTAAGTTTTAAGTGAAACCGTATTTTGAAAATCTTTTGTTGTGCGTAAAACAAAACCAAGTAATTTATATGCAGCGGAGACGGTATGTTCAATGTGAGGAATAAAAGACAACTCACTGTTAAAGACGACCCCCAAACCCTTAAACACTTCGGGTCGCTTTAAAGTTTTACCATTGATGTTATAGCCAAACAAAAGATGAACATTTTTTTCGTGAACGTCATAACATTACATTTTGAGGCATTCAAACTCAATCTGTTTTCAATACACCAATCGTTTAAAATATCCAGATTACGCTGTAGGACCTGGCAGTCAGCCTCGTTAGAGACTGCAGAAAATAACTTTAAATCGTCAGCATAAAGCAGACAATGAACTGAGAGTTTATCGACAATATCATTAATAAATAGCGTAAAAAATAGTGGTCCCAGAATAGAGCCTTGGGGTACTCCAGAAGTAGCAATATAATCTGTGGATGTAACACCACCATAAGCCACAAACTGTTACTGTTGTCGATCCTCCAGGGATGATTTAAAGAATAACAATAATGGGTATGAGAATCCAAAAGTTTGAAGTTTCTGCAATAGAATGGTGTGATCAAGCCGATCGAAAGCTTTAGAGAAGTCAGTATATATAACGTCTGTTTGGCGGCGCTGGTCATTTGCCTCTGCCACGAACTGAGTAATACACATTAGATTAGTAGTTGTCGATCGACCCTTAAGGAATCCTTGTTGAGCAGGACATATAGAATTTTTAACATTTGAAAAGATAATGCCATGTAACAATGCTCAAAAACTTTGGAAAAATTTGAAATTATTGAAATTGGTCTATAGTTGGAGATATCAGTTTTATCATCTTTTTTGAAGACTGGACAAACCTTGGAGCATTTCCAGATGTTTGGCATTTTACATAGATTAAGGCACTTGTTAAATATGATTGATAGAGGACGTGCGAAGACTCCCGCGCAGTCTCTGATGACAAACGCGGGAATTTTATCCGGACCAGCGGTTAATTTGGGTTTAATCAGCTTAATTGCGTTGAAAACTTCAGTCTCATTAAAACTGGTGATATTAATAGTAGATGTGGATATATTCGACACATCATCATCTGTGGAGGAGCCACAAGACACCAGAAATGAGCGACCAAAGAAATCAGCAAACGCATTGACAATATCTTCAGAATTCTGTAGCGTAGTGTTGTCAAAATGCATTCCACGAGCAACTCCCACAGAGCCCCTTCTAGAGTCAACAAACGCCCAGAATTTATTAGGATACTGATTTTTGCTAGATTCCAAGCATATACACCCTATACGATTCGTCAATTTCAGTCTTAATTTGACGCCTTAATCGAGAAAAATTTTCATAAGCTAAACCGTCGCCAGTTCGCTTATATTTCCGCCATTCAATGGTCTTAAGTCGGATATCGCGTTTAATGTTAATCGTAAACCATGGGGGGTAGGTACGACGATTCAATACGCGGAACTTCAGGACACAAATATCAAATACATTATAAATTTTATCGTAAAATAGTTTACAACATGGGTCAACATCGGCCAAGTGGTTCAGAAAAGACCAATCAATATCCAGCAGTAACTCGTACATAACCGGGTAATCAGCTCCACGAAAATTATACTGACCTGCCTGTTTTTTAGGAATGAGAGCATTAGAGTTAATACTGATACTGTAGGGAAATGAAATCGATAAAGGAGGGTGAGGGTCGTCGATCCTAGTGAGAATAATATCCAACTCACTGACACTACAATGCCTTTTAAAAACGACAAGATCTAACAGCCTGCCATCAGTATTTAAAACATAGTTAAACTTATTTAGTTCTGTCAGATTAAAGAAGTTATTTATAGCATTTACAAAATTATCTGATCTTTCATTACGTATGAAAAAATTTGCGTATTAAGTAATATTAAAATCTCCTAAAATGAGTGTGTCAGCGTTATTTACAAAATCTAATGAAGATAAAAATTCAAACATTCTATGATATTCTTCAATTCTTAGATTCGGTGGTAAATACAACAATAAAATATATAAGCTTTTTCTATCACAAGATACCTTAACTCCCACTAAATCAATTAATCTCGATATATTCGCGGCAACCTGATCCAAATGAAGAGGCTCACAAAAAAATCGTTCACTTACCGCCAGCAACACACCACCGCTGCGAACACAACCAGCAGCTGCAAAATCTCTATTACGACGAAACAGATTAAAATTGTTAGGGCAGACTTCAATATCGTTTACCGTGGAATCAAGCCATGTTTCGGTCAACGCAACAATATCATATTCAAAATAATTTAAACAATTGTAAATATCGGCTGTACGACTCTTAATACTGCGAGTATTTTGGTAATAAACACATATGCCATTGTTGCTCGACGGATTAACAGAGCTTACGGATGTATTGCGGGATGAAGACGGTACCGCAGAGATGATGGGAAGTGATTGCTATTGTTCGGTAAGAACGTCCGATCTGAGCCTATCGCAAGCAAGCTTGTAAGCAGTACTTGTCTTTAAATCCCAGGCGGCATGTTCCGTATTAATAGTTCCATTAAGTTTCCTGTTAAGTTTCACGCAGTTACTGCATTTTAGAGAGCGTGTGGAGCATTGTTGTACTCTGTGATCCAGACCACAGCGGGGACAGGAGACAGAGTTTTTACAGTTAGCAGACAAATGATGAAATTCGTTGCAGTTAAAACACCTAGAAACATCGATGGCATCATATACCCTGCAACAGTCCAGGTCAATAAAAAGATTACCAAAAGACAAAGCGCTCTTAAAAGTACATTTATCCATTTGTAAAATGGCCTGAAAAATATTTGGATTATTTTTAGTGGGCCAAACTTTAAGCAATGAAACAGAAGAAGATTCCGCAAATATATCGCGATTACAGTTTTTAATAATAATATAATAAAATGTAGGTACCTACCTATATTGACAGAAAAATATACCTATTGTAAATCACCAAAGCATGAAATGAGCAATATTACATCATTTCGATATGAGGGTTTAGAAATTAGCGTCTCTAGGTTTTCAATTTTATGAAGGATGTTACAAGGCAATATGGTTTTAAGGCGAAAAAATAATAGAAAACAAGGTGCTGGTCATAAGGCATCTTAACTATTATCTGCTAGGGTCACTAAAACTCATTGCTACGGTAATTAAAACCTAATTCTACAATAACTAAGGCCTATTGGTTAGAGCAACATCACATTGACGATATTAAAAAATATAGTTGCTTTTATTAAATTATGTTATAATATCAGAAGTCCCTATAGCGGCCAATAATACTGTATATATCAGTGATAACTGAAGTACTTGAATCAGCGCAACTAAAGTACCTTAATAACCGTAGGAAACAGTTCAGCTATTGCAGTTTATTAAAGCAGTTTGCTACAGTCGCTCAAGTAAAAGTAGAACGACCACTTTAGTTATTAAAGCAAATCATCTTAGCTGTCCCCTATGTAACTGAGATAATTTAGTTATGGTTATTAAAGCTTTAATTATGATAATTAGAACTTTTTCTCAGTGTAGGATATGGGCGGATAACGGATTTCCACAACGGTATAAAACATTGGCTGTGATGTTATTAATTTCGAAATCTTTGCTGACTAGGTTCTGGTTTAGCTGTTTTTGTTGTGCTTCACTTTAACATTCTAAACGAATAGCTTCATTTTTAAGTTGTGTAACTCTTTTAAAATTATCATCGATGTCGTTTCTGTTGACATTCCTTTTAATATTTTTTGTAATACTTGGTCTTGGATCGTGTTGATCACTTATTCGGACGCGTGTCTGTGGCGATGTTGTTCATGTTGTTTGCTGGGCTTTCTTGAGTTGCTGTAGCGCTGTAAGTTTTCCGATTGTGGAGACATTGGCACCTGTATGTTGGTAAGGTATTTCTGTTTTGTCCTTGGATGCATTATTATGCAAATGAAGTCAATGTTTTTTTTCTCTACTTGACCAATTTTATAAGTTAGTGTCAGGGGAGGCAGGGCCTCCCCTCTGCGCTGCGCCACAAAAATGAAATAATAATACCATATTTTATAAATTATGTAATACCTAATACAATTAATATTAATACAGCTTTGAAACATATTTTTTAATATAAACTCTATAATGGTACTCCTGTATGTATATATTTCACTCTCTCCAAGTCTCTAATATTCAATAATTCCTTCAAATCGCATCTTGAAGTATTTTTCTCTGGCCTCGCTTCGTCCATAGCAGGCGCCCAAATCGCCGGTAGATGATATGTTCATCCAAACGTAGGCTAAGACGCCTCCTTCGTGGCTAAGACAATCTGTGACCTTGCCTCCACCGCGCCTGACGTTTTATGAATGAAACGACAAAATGTTTTAAGAATACGTGGTAAGATTTTGCATGTGGTCAAAATCGCGCTAAGTGGCCGACACGCCTACTTCACAGATGGGTTGGTTTTCTGGCCTCATTAATTTAAACGAATAGCATTGATTGAAATTGAATTTAGTAATTTTAAGTTCTAGATCGTTATAGAAGAACAACCCGTTTACGTTAGTGTATTATTAGTGTGAAGGTATAGGGAGTTTTGAAATTTGGTATAGTGCGTCCCACACAGCACACTTCCTCTCAGAAATATCTTTGATATATTTCAAATGTCTCAAAAACCCAACCTTTTATCAGTATTTCTGAAATATTTCAGATTCATTACACCCAAAATGATAGTTGACACACCCTGCCTTTGACACTTGACGAATCAGATGCAGAAAAACCAACCTGTTCCCCTCACGAGTTCCCCTTATTTTATGCTTTGTTTATGTAATGTTCAATTAACAATAATTATTATTAGGCATTGTTATTTGAGGGTGAACTGTGCTACTACCGAATAATTATATTATGGATAATAACACCGAGGTGAGTAGGTATTTTATTAATAGGTAAGTATATTAATAAATTTAGGTTAGGTTCACTTTATGATTTTCCCCGCTTTAGTTTATTTCTTGTTGAGTTGTTACTGTTGTGAATTAGAATATTGAATAAAGCGACAGAAGAAGAATGAAAACTTTTTAAATTATAAAAACATATAATACATAGGAATGGCAGCGGTGGCGGCTATTATAAATGCATACATTATTCCCCTTTAGTTAATACGTTAAAAAACGTTAAAAAACCACAAAGTCTCGGCCTCAAATTGATTTTTATTAGCAATTGGTTACATGTTTCGCTCTTGAAGGAGCATCTTCAGACCTAAATAATATGATCATAATGACAAAAATAAAGATCAAGCACCGGAAATTCAATGTAGGACTTACCAAATATAACAACATTACATGAGAAATAACAGCACAAAACTAACATTTACACATAACAAAAATGTAAATTTAAAACTTCTTAAAAAACTATCTTACATCATACAAAAATATTTAACACGTCACTTAAAAAAATTAAACAAGTAAGACGAAATTGACTGGTTGCCTATTTATATGTTTACCTGAGCTTGGCCTATGTACTTAAGTATAGTGGTACTTAGTGCCGATTTCGGTCCGTCATGTCAAGTTGGTTTTGTTTGTTTGTTTGCATCAACTTAACCATCATTATTATTACTAATGTTGTTGAAAATTAAATGGGGTTCAAAATTAAAGACATCGTTTATGCAAGTGAGTATAGGACTCTTTTTTGCTCTAGTAATTTCCATTTTTTCAAGTAGATCCAGTTTTTTACCCTTTGGACATTCGTGTAACACAGAAACTTTTTTAGGCGAAGAAAAACTATGCCCAGATGTCAACAAATGAGTCGCGAATGCAGACCTTGTCTCAGTTATATCTGTGTTTTTGTACTTATTATAAAGACTCAGGTGTTCGCGAACCCTGGTAGAAATCTTTCTGCCTGACTGGCCGACGTAAACAGCTGGACAGTCATCACAGTACAAGGAATAAACACCTGACTTCAAGAATTGATCAGTTTTATCTTTAGTATTAACTAAATGTCTTTTAAGTGTATTTACAGTTCTAAAAGCTATTGAAATGTCAAAGTTCTTGAAAAATTTTGCCATTTGTAGAGAAATGTTTCCGAAAAACGTCATACATCAATAATTAGTACTGGTGTGTTTGTCATTGTTATGTATAATATTATAAGAAAATTTAAACTTATTTACATATTTAAAGTACATTTTGGTTATTGACCGTATAGGAAAGCCATTATTAAAGGCAACATGCCTTATTATATTAAACTCCTTAACAAACGCTTCTTTTGACAGTGGTAGTTTGAAAAGTCTGTACAAGAACGAATTAAAAGCGGCAAACTTATAGCTATACGGTGAGTTGGATGAAAATTGGATAACATTGTCAGTTGAGGAGGGTTTTCTGTATATTTCAAATGATATTGTACTATTGTTTCTTATTAATAATAAATCAAGAAAGGGGAGTTTGCCATTGTTTTCTTTTTCTAAAGTGAAACCAATTTTATTGTGTAGTGAGTTTATATAATTTGAAAAATCTGTTAAATCTTGGTCGGTGCCACTCCACACTAAACAAATATCATCCACATACCTCCTATACGCTGTTAAAAATGTTGCAAATCGACTGTTCATGATTTTTTGTTCTAAGTGGTTCATGAAAACCTCACTCAGAAAAGGCGAAAGGCAAGAACCCATTGCGAGGCCGGCCCTCTGTCTAAAAAAACTGTCCATTAAATTGAAAGAAATTCTGGTCTAGCACTGTCTTTAAAAGCAATATGAGATCGGAGATCAGAAGTTTTGGAAGGCTCTTTCTCCCCAGTATGCCCTCCACCAGATTAATACAATCCGTGTGTGGCACACTCGGGAACAAGTTCCTCACGTCCAATGATACCAGGAATGCCCCATCTGGAATCTTAACGGTCTTAAGATAATTTGCAAATTCTATAGAGTTCCTTGTTGCATAAGTACTGTGGAAACCTGTCACATCCCTCAGGATATTGTTTAGCCAGGAAGAAAGCTTATAACAAGGTGAGTCTACAAAAGATACCACGGGTCTAATCGGCATCTCTTCTTTATGTATTTTCGGCAAGCCGTAAAGTAAAGGCGTTTTGGGATTCATAGGATATAGTTTATCTTTTGAACAGTTAAAATACTCTATGGTAGTTAAAGAGCGATCCAAAACACCTTTTACTTTATTAAAGAATGAATTTGTGGGGTCTTTAATGATCTTTTCAAAGTCATCGTTATCTAAAAAATTCATTACCTTATTTATGTAATCCGATCTTTTCATAAGTATCAAACAAGAACCTTTATCGGCTTTTGTAGCTATAAGATCATTTGTTTTGATTTTATTTTTAAGTGAGTTTAAGTGAAATTTATCTTGGTTTCTGTTTTTATGTGAACTTTGGGGTATTGTGTTGTTTAAGAAGCTGATGATGTTGGCTCGTAAAATGCTTTTATTGGAGATGTCTGTAGTCTGGATAATGGATTCAGCCTCAATTGCCAACGTTTCTTTGATATTTAAGTCAACTTTATGCGAAAAATTGTATTTAAGGTTGTTATTCAACAGCTTTTCCTCGCCTGGGGAGAATTAAATGTCAGTTAAGTTTAAAAAACGTTTGTGGAAATTAAAATTAGATTGTCCTATCATCCCAACAATACCCCAAAGTTCACATAAAAACAGAAACCAAGATAAATTTCACTTAAACTCACTTAAAAATAAAATCAAAACAAATGACCTTATAGCTACAAAAGCCGATAAAGGATCTTGTTTGGTACTTATGAAAAGATCGGATTACATAAATAAGGTAATGAATTTTTTAGATAACGATGACTTTGAAAAGATCAGTAAAGACCCCACAAATTCATTCTTTAATAAAGTAAAAGGTGTTTTGGATCGCTCTTTAACTACCATAGAGTATTTTAACTGTTCAAAAGATAAACTACCCTATAAACACACTATGTCCACTGGACATCCGTTTTAGGTCCATAATAAGTCCGGGATGTCCATGGATTAAAATCAGATATCCATTGGATGCCCCGCAAACGCATGTCCAATGGATAATTACTTATTTTAGTCCGTCGGATGTCCAGTTTGGGTCAGTTAAAAGATAGATTAGTTTGGACATCAATAGTATTCCATTGGACAACCAGAAATCGTATCTTACCGAACAGACCACATCTGATGATGTCAAAAGATGAGGTTACTTTGTGTTCAAATTCTTTTTTCGCGACCTTCGCGACATTCGAGAACACAGAAACCGTAAAATCATAGACATATTATAAATTCTATGGGTAAAATCAATTTGGCGACGCGGTATTTTGAATTTGGCGCAAACGTGTTCCGATTTCCGTCATTTGTCAATTTTTGTGAGCTTGCCAGCAAACAGCGCGTGCGTGTGTTTAATTTGTTTTTTGGGACCGGACTGAGGTAAAAAAAACTGCAAAAAGTAAGTAACAAGTAGTTTATTTTTAAAACGAACTGTTTCTTTTTATGATTAGCCATGTTTATTAGTTATATTAAGTAGTATCTGTAGTATTGAGCGGTGTTTTGGCAATTTGAGGTTATATAAGTTCTTAACTCGGTTCTTAATTGAGGCTTTTCGTTTTAGACCCTTTCATCAAAATGATTGGCACTGTGAATAATCGTAAAAGAGCTCTCAATAAGTATTATAAAAAAGTGAAAACCAGTACTTCCACTTTGCTCCCTGACAATATTTTTTCTCAAACACAAAATAGGTCTTCCGAGAGGTCTTCCTTAATGTTGAGTTAAATAACTTGCAATCAGAATCTCAAGGATTATCTGTTGAAAGACTCGATTGTTCTTTACATCACGACATATTAGAGCCTGATAGTAGTTCAAGCACTGGTTTATCAGGTACGAGCTTAAATACAGGGAACAGCAGTTTCTCAGATGTTGAAGAACCAAGTTATATCCAGGATGCTAATAATTCTTTTTCAAATACAGTTCATGAAGGTTCTTCTTTGTCTATAAATCTAGCAAATTGGTCTGTTAAACATAGTATTACTCTAACGGCCTTATCAGACCTGTTATTAATTTTATCAAGTTATTTTACTGAACTTCCAAAAGATGCCCGAACACTGCTAAAAACTCCAAGAAATACCAGTATGCATTTAAGAAATATTGAACCAGGTTGCTATTATCATTTTGGTTTTCAATGGTGTCTTGAACAACTTATTAAAATTTCTGAAATACCAATCAGAAGCAACCAAATTTTAGAAGTTTCTCTTAACATAGATGGACTGCCCTTGTCTAAAAGTTCAAGCAGTCAGCTATGGCCCATTATGTGCAATTTATTTTGTAATAAAAATGCTGTTGAAGTCATCGGTATTTACCATGGGAGTGATAAACCTAAATGTGCAAATGATTTTTTGGAAGAATTTGTCAGTGAAGCTATATCTATTCTACAAAATGGATTTATCTTTAATGGAGAAAAGTGTTTTATAAATATCAGAGCTTTTATATGTGATGTCCCAGCCAAAGCTTTTATAAAGTATACACGAGGACATAGTGGGTACATGTCATGTTCGAAATGTCACATCGAGGGAATATTTAAAGATGGAAGAATTTGTTTTCCTGGAATAAACAATTTATTGATGAGGAATGATGAACAGTTTCGAGTTAAAGAGCAGGAAAATCATCATACGGGGACATCACTCTTAGAAACTCTTCCGGGAATAGACATGATTAAGTCGTTTCCGTTAGACCCTATGCACCTTGTTTACTTAGGTGTTGTAAAAAAATTAATTGTTAATCTATGGCTATCTGGGAAACCACCCTATAAACTATCAACTCGACAAGAAAATAATATATCAATATTGTTAAAAAAGTATAAAGATCAACTTCCAAAGGAGTTTACCCGTAAGCCTAGAAGTCTCAAAGAAGCCAAACGCTGGAAAGCGACCGAATTTAGGTTATTTTTGTATTACGTTGGACCTATCGTTTTAAAAGGGAACATAAATAATGATGTATATTTAAATTTTCTATGTTTACATGTTTCGATGGTAATACTCTCAAAATACAAATCTAATGAGGATATTACATATGCTTCAGAATTGCTAACATATTTTGTAAGAACCTTTAGTACTTTATATGGACCTCAAAATATTTCACATAATATTCACAATTTGCTTCACATCTGTGATGATGTTCATATTTTTGGTAGCATAGAAAATTTTACTGCGTTTCCTTTTGAAAATCATATGCAGTATTTTAAAAAGTTTGTAAGGAAAGGTGAACAACCTTTGCAACAAATTGTTCATAGAATTAAGGAATATAATATGTTTAATAATAATAAGAAAGCATGTACAACATATCCAAACCTTTTGCAGGAGCATTTTAATGGACCACGGTTATTAAGTTTAAGCATTAATAGACAGTATAAAGGCATACAATTTCAAAATTTTCTTTTAACAACAGAGAAGCCAAATAATTGCTGTGCTCTTAGTGATGGTAGCATTGTTAGTATAAAAAATATTGTAAAGCTTAACAATAACGACATCATGATTATTGCACACAAATTTTGTACAGCTGAAGATTTTTTCATCTTACCATGCCCCTCTTCTAATTATGACATCTTTATAGTGAGTAATGAAGGAGATCTTCAATCATGGAACATAGATAGCATTTCCTATAAATGTGTGATTTTAGAATACAAAGATAAACATGTTATATATCCTTTATTACATACTTCCTAAGCTAAATCGATACTAATATCTTTTTGGCCATCTACTAAACTTCTGTTTTTTATAGACGGTTACTTAAGAGTACCTACTAAAAAATGAATGTTAACTTTTATATAAAAGTTTAGTTTATTCAAATTTATTCAACTTTAATTAGCCTAATTTTTGCTTGCTTTTTAACTCGAGTACGTATTATATGTGAACAAATATGGCTTTACTTTCTTAAAGTAATGACAACAAGAAATGTATTTTAAGATGCTATAATATAGACTAATATTATCATAAAACATCATTACAGGATATTTAACAGGGCAATATATTAGTAGGTACCTATGTGTTATTACTAAAAAGTTTACCCATATGGTTTAGGAATTATCTAAAAATGACTGAAGGAAAAAAAATAAGCTGGACCATAGTAAGATTTATCAATGAAGATTCAGTGGAGGCGGTACCAACCACATGGATTACATCAAATAATATGTGCTTTTGGCCCAATTTTACCCAAGATAAAATTATTGCTGCAATAAGAAAACATGAAACCCCTAATACTGATTGGCCTCGGCATCTGATTTCATTGTTTAGAAATGGTACATTTGGTAAGAATTAAATTTGAATTTAATAACTCACAGAACTAACTATGGGCTGTGTGCTTTTATTGATCAAATGGTTCACAATTACAAAATGCTTTCTTTTCTGATGTTGAAATTTTTATTTTTGTTCGCGCCCTACCCTAAAGAGAAGGTTAAATAACAATTAATATTATTGTTCAGAACATTAAGATATCTGTTGTTCATTATTACTGTGTAGGTATTGTATCGCCAGAAAGTTTTATAATGTTTTTATGCTTATTTACCTATATTTATGTCTTTACTAATTGTCTATTATCTACGCTTTGTACCATATTACAATGTATTATTTTTGTAGTGTACTTCTAATATTAAATAAATAAATGATATTCTTATCTCATTTAACAAATAATTTATAAATATACTTGAGTACCTAGATATTTTTTGTGTTTTAGATAGTTATGCTACAGCTAGATTAAGAACAAAAATAGCTGAATACAGAAGTGACCTAAACGAATCGGAAGATAATATTAACACCAGAAAGGCAAGACATTTTAAAAAGCATTCCAGCTCCGAAAGTGAAGTGGAAGAAACTCTTCTTCCCAGGCCACCAGTTTTCAAGAAGAAAAACAAACCCACAGGTAAATGCAATAAATTATTTTTAACATTTATTTATTAGGAGATAAATTGAAAAATAATTACTAATAAAGTTGACCACCCTAAAATACTTTTTTAAAAATTACTTGTTAAATAATGTTTGTTGTTAGCAGGAGAATTATCTCAACAAACAGAAAACAATAACTTTCCAGATCCAAATGTGGACGATGGAACTTCAAACCAACGAGGAGACCAAACAAGGTCATTAGTTGATATTGGTATGTACCTACTGATTAGTTATAGTTACAAACCTAAATTTATTAAGTGCCTAAATCCTAAAAAAGAAATATGTATATTTCACTTAAAGAATATTGTAAGTATATACACCCTACATTAAAAATATATTTAGCGAAAGCAAACAACAGATCTTTTAAGATTATACTATTTTTCTACAACATTGGAGGTAGTAAAATTTATATCACTTAGAAAAATTGCATAATCAGATTTTTTTTTAGATCTAAGAAAAGAGGTGACATTGCTTAAATTGGAAATCGAACAGCTAAAAACAGTCACTGTAGACAATATGAGGGTCCTTAAAAAGAAAATTGATTTATTAACAACCGTCGTTACTGAGACAATGGGAGATATGAAACAGTTGGCACAAAAAATAAACCATAAGGAAGATACTGGTCAGGTTGATGACAAAATTTTTACAAAATTTAACATGCCAATTGAATCGGTTGAGGAACTGATTGGTTTCGAAGATTATTTAAAAGAGGAATCAAATTTCAAATCAGCCGTAAGTGCATTTAAACTGTTTTATACAAGATGTATTTTGCATTATTACCATATTTTTTAAATTTATTTTTAGGTCTTAGAAGTATCAAACATTGGTGGCGACTGTATTTATGATTTCGTAAAGAGAGTTTTAGGAATGCTGATAAAAGATAACTTAGCACAACAGTATACATGGTTTGGAACCAAAGACAAGGAGGCATTCCAGAAATTTAAATTAGCAGAACTTTTGTTTGGTAAGTAATTTTAACATTTTTTAACACTTATCTGATTGACGGACGATGTCACATGACAGTAACTTATAAAAGTTATATACCATTGGTTACAGTTGCGGGAATTAACGCCATTTCGTTAGACCCTAGCACCAGCCAATGATACGGTGAAACGCGTCTGGGCATGGATCTGATGAAAGGGAAGTAGACAAACAAATTAGAAATTTAATATACCTACATTTCTTAAACTGTCATAAATAAACTGTTGGAATACTTATCAGACTTATTGAGGGAGCTAAAAAGATAATATGTGTCATATTATGCATATTATTAAATATGATTTACGAATGTTTTTTTTTAATATTAGCATTTTCCTGATCTATGTAATATTGTGCAAATTGCCTCAAACATCACTGAAGTAAAATTTACAATAAACTAAAATTGTTGCCAAAAGAAGTACATAAGTGGCTTATTACAGCATTTTAAAATAATCCGTTGATTTCAGCCGCTGGTGAGAAAAGCTATTTGAAAGCGGATAGGAAGTCGATAGAGAATGCTGCAAGGAAGTACTTGCGCCGAGCTAAGGAAAGGTGGGAAGGAAAGACAAAGGCAAAAGCAAATGACCGGGCATAAACCATTATTTTGTGTGCCTAACTTGTTCCTAACTTTATTATATGAATCATTAATATATGGGATTCCTTAAATAATGAGGGTGTTTCATTTTTAAAAACACAATTTTATTATTTGATGTTTGATGATATTAATTTGTAATATAAGTTGTCCATTGGACATCAAAAGTGGTCCAGTGGGCATCTATAAACTGTCCAAATGGATCCCAAATGGCATCCATGGCAGTATTTCGGAGATTATAACAAGTGTCCAGTTGGTGTCCAGATTGAATCTGCCGACGCATGTCCATTTTGTCAGCCATGTTAATATCCAGTGGATGTCCATTGGACACAGCATTGCCAATTTCAGATGTCCGTTGGACATCTAATTGGTCCGAAATGGATGTCCACTGGATGTCCAGTGGACAGAAGTGTGTTATTAGGGTATATCCTATGAATCCCAAAACGCCTTTACTTTACGGCTTGCCAAAAATACATAAAGAAGAGATGCCGATTAGACCCGTGGTATCTTTTGTAGACTCACCTTGTTATAAGCTTTCTTCCTGGCTGAACAATAGGGGAAACTGTCCTAAAACGGCATACCTGGCTAAAACGGCATACAAGCAATTTTGAACCTACCGCTTAAATTAAAAACCGGCAACATGGTCCAAACATTGTAAAACACTGTTTACGAATACCCACAAAATTGTCAACGCCGCAGATCAGTCAGTAATGTGATAAATTTAATGTGTATGGCCAGACACCGCCAAAAGTTCTTGTTATTCAGCAGGTAAATTGCAAATATTTTTTATGTAGAGTTTTTTTTCATTAAATCTGATAGATTAACTCTAAAATACCAACACATGTGTCACTGTTTTGATATGTAGAATAATTAAATACATTAACTGAAAGGCAAAAAGATTAGGGTTATTTAGGCATGTCTCGTGATGTAAAATGGCATACACACGCCTTGGGTAAAACGGCATATGTATGTGCGACGACAATCGGCTAGGAAGGCTAAAAGAAGAGTAAATATAAATCCAACTGACGTATTTGAAGAGGAACCTATATTAAGTAATGAAGTTTAAGAAGAGGATCACGACGATGTTGCATTTTGTTTATTTTGCTGCGAGAAATTTTCTGAATCAAAGGGTGGAGAGCACTGGATCCGATGCTGCCAATGCAAGCAATGGGCGCATGTTTTTGGTGCTGGTGTTAGCCGCAAGATAAAAAACTACATTTGTAATGCTCGTGTTTAAAAATGTTACTTTCAATTATTTTGTATAACTATGCCATTTTGCCCTTGTCATATTTAAAATTATTTATTTCTTGTTAAAGACGCTTCTTTAAGTTAGTTTCCGATTAATTACTTAGTTAAACATATTTTCTTTGCCATGTCAGTACAGTTTCTTTTTTTATATAAGATCAGTTGAATTTATATATGTTTTATTATTGGTATTCCATTTTACCCACAGTAGTAAGGGTAAAATGGTTTATGCAAACTTTTACTTTTTTTGCTGCTATTAAAAAATTAATGTTTAATTTGTAATTTTGCTGCCTCTGCTACAAAATAATATAATCCCTAATTCTAAAACTCGCTTCACCGTTCGTTAGAAATTATCTAAAAAGTATATATATAATGTCTACAAAAAGTAGTAGATATGCCGTTTTAGGACAGTCTCCCCTATCCTGAGGGATGTGACAGGTTTCCACAGTACTTATGCAACAAGGAACTCTATAGAATTTGCAAATTATCTTAAGACCGTTAAGATTCCAGATGGGAATTCCTGGTATCATTGGACGTGAGGAACTTGTTCCCGAGTGTGCCACCCACGGATTGTATTAATCTGGTGGAGGGCATACTGGGGAGAAAGAGCCTTCCAAAACTTCTGATCTCCGATCTCATATTGCTTTTAAAGACAGTGCTAGACCAGAATTTCTTTCAATTTAATGGACAGTTTTTTAGACAGAGGGCCGGCCTCGCAATGGGTTCTTGCCTTTCGCCTTTTCTGAGTGAGGTTTTCATGAAACACTTAGAACAAAAAATCATGAACAGTCGATTTGCAACAGTTTTAACAGCGTATGGGAGGTATGTGGATGATATTTGCTTAGTGTGGAGTGGCACCGACCAAGATTTAACAGATTTTTTAAATTATATAAACCATAGACCAACCTACAAAGACATATCATCTTACGGGCAATTTTACCGCTCTAAATAGGCAATTAGGGTGCATGCGCTAGGGCAGAAACCTCGAAAATTAAATTATTTCCCATTCTTAAGAACCGAGCCATCTCGTCAGACAACCTTACCAAAGCTCTGCCGTTTGGGTGGGACTCGAGTAATTTAGGAAGAAATTGGATGTTGCCGCATTGTGCAAGTTGCCTAAAATAAATAGGAATAGACGATGTAATAATACTTTTGTTATATTAGTTTAATTAAGTCATGTTTTTTCTCCGTTTTTGGTTATAATAATATGTATCTACATACTATTATTTATTTTATAACTTGATATGCTAGCATCAGCTACAACCAAATATGTTACCGTTATCAGGTATTTCTATCTTTTAATCACGTAACAAAAGTTTTGATGTATGCGTCCCATTCAGTTTTCCATGTTCTGTAATTTTTTAAATAAAATAAAACAATATAAATATTTCAAGACAAGACGTACCTATTCATTGATAATAGTAGTAATAGTACAAATTTTGTACATGCAAACTATTTAGGGTAGAGTGGGGCAGGTTCGGACATGGGGCACCTTCGGACGTTTCAAATTTAGCGCCATCCGAATGGTGCAGAAACTCCCTATCCTAAACAGTGGCAACAGTGGTCTATTAAAACCATTTGACAAAGTTTGATGCTGAGAAGTTTATGGTTTTACGCAAGTTATCAACGCAAATCATAAAGTGTTCTTCAAAGTAAGTATTTCATTATTCATTTCTAAGATTACACACTTTTCTACGTCGTAATATTTAACTTTTTAAATAATGTATGCGAAAGAATAGATATTTGGGCACTACATAACCTATATTTTACTTGCCGTAAAAATCAGGTATTAGAGGTTGCCGTTGTTTACAAATTATTTTAACATGTGGGGCAGATCCGGACAATTGAAGTGGGGCACATTCGGACTGTCCGGACCTACCCCACATACTATGTATTCAATTAATAAATACGAAAAATTTTATTTAAGATGGTTAGAAACTACATCAAAAAGAAAAACAACCCTGTCGTTGCTGAAGAAACAATAAAAATTGCTGTCTCAAATGTGTTACAACGTACCATGTCATTACGAAGTGCTGCAATAACTTTTGGCATTAAAAAATCCACACTCTCTGATAGAGTTTCAAAATCCAGACAGCAAACTAATTTTGATAATGATAGCAGCGACAATGAAACATCTGGTCTTTCAAAATATGTCACGCGACAAGTATTTTCTCCTAATGAGGAAATCGAATTGGAAGCATACCTCAAGCAATCATCGCAAATATTGTATGGTTTGACATATCATGCAACACGCAAATTGGCCTATCAATACGCATTGAAATTACAGAAAGTTTTTCCTGAACAATGGCACGTAAATGAAAAGGCAGGCGTCGAATGGATGAGGTCGTTTATGAAACGCCATCCGAAATTATCACTTCGAAAGCCTGAAAACACTAGTGTTGCCAGAGCGTCCGCATTCAACCAGCATAACGTTGAAAAGTTTTTCGACAATTACGCTGAAGTGCAAACCAAATATAAATTCGATCCTAGCAGAATTTGGAATACTGATGAGACAGGTGTAACTACTGTATTGCAGGCTCCAAAAGTCATTGCTGAAACTGGAAAAAGAGTGGTTGGGCAGTGCGTTTCTGGGGAAAGAGGCACACTCGTAACGTTTTGTGGTGTAATTTCAGCTACGGGTGGTACAATCCCACCGATGTATATATATCCACGAGTTCGAATTAAGAATCACTTTTTACATGGATCTGTTCATGGAGCAATAAGTAATGGCTCAAAAACAGGTTGGATGACAGCACCCATATTTGTGAAATTATTGCAACATATACAAAACCACACAAAAAGCAGCCCAACAGATCCTATCCTGTTATTGATGGACAACCATGAAACACATGTGTCAATGGATGCTATTATTTACGCTCGACAAAACGGAATTGTCTTATTGTCATTCCCGCCTCATTGCACGCATAAAATGCAGCCCCTCGATAAAGGTGTTTATGGTCCATTTAAGCAAAGGTGCAAAGTAACGTTTAACGACTATATTTTAAGCAACCCGGGAAAACCGATCACTATTTACGAGATTGCCAAACTAACTGCTGAACCGTTTCTGACAAGTTTCACACCAAAAAATATCATAAATAGTTTTTCCAGCACAGGATTGTGGCCCATAAATCGTTTGATTTTTGCTGACGATTATTTTGGAGCATATGCTACAGATCGTCTAGATCCTCAACTTAAAACACGCGAAGCTCCTGATGAACCGATTACCATTATGGACAGAAGTTTCGGGTCACAGGTTAATTTGCTTGACGCTAATGCTACTCTTGATCCTAGCATCAACCAAGCATCTACATCTACAACCGTTGCGAGTTATGAAGTCGTAGATGATGCAAGGGCAATAGTATCATCATTGTTAAATGAAATGATAGATGTAGCTACAAGAACAGTCCACATTATTTCAGTGAAAGTTCTTAAACCTGCAGATATAAAACCCTTTCCAAAGGCCAATCCCAGAAAAACGAACAGAAAATCGCGATTGGGCAAATCAAGAATATATACCAGCACACCAGAGAAAAATAGAGTCGAAGAACTAGAGAAAGAAAGGAAATTGAAGTTGGAGAAAACTGGAACTAAGAAACAATTGTCTGAATTGAGTGGCAGAACTAAAACGATTGCAGTGAATTCTAAAAACCAAAAGAAAATTACAAAAACGCAAAAAAGAACAAAACATAGTGATACCTCCTCATCTGACTCGGAACCAGATTTTATTCAGCCCAAGAGAAACAAATTTCATTTCTGTTTATCCGACTCTGATATCGACGCAGAATCTGATGACTACGATGACCTCAATAAACTTTTAGGTAATTTAATTATTATATCGATTTATCTGCTATTATTAAGGCTATTCTTATTTAATAAATAGTAAGAGAATACTACTTGGCAAGTGGTAATCATAATATGACATATAAATATGTATACATGTGAGAACTTTGTTCTCAAGCCACTTGCTGAGACCTTATACAATAAGGATTATATACAATATACCTTATTGTATAAGGTCTCAGCAAGTGGCTTGAGAACAAAGTTCTCACATGTATACATATTTATATGTCATACTATTCTTATTTCTGTAGATAATGACCAGATCACCTGCGATGATTACGTATTGGTAAAATTTCCCACAAAGAGAAGCATTTTCCACTATGTGGGCCAAGTGATAAGACTTGCCGAATATGGTGAATTTGAAGTAAAATTTCTCAGGTTTTCCAAGAATGGCTTCCATTTCCCTTCAGCAGACGATATCGCAATCATTTCCAGGAATGACGTAGTGTCGAAATTACCTAAACCAATTGCAATTCAAGGGACTTCACGTTTGGCTAGATTTCTTAAGTTTAATGTTAATTTTTACTCCCTGAACATTAAATAGAATGTATTTTGTCATGTTACTTGAATTTTTACTTCCTAAACTTTTAATAGATACTGTTTATCATTTGATTTAAGCGTGGTCTTATATATGTCCGGATTTACCCCATGCATGTCCGAAACTGCCCCACCATGGGGCACTTCCGGACAAATACAACTAATTTAAAAAATATATATTGTAGAAAAACTGCTGATTGTATTTTCAATTAAATTGTAAAAATAGTTGCCACACATGTCAGACAACCTACTAGCACATTATTTGAGTTCCTTATCATTTAAACCTGGTTATGAGAGTCACCTGACCAAAACCGTCCGAACCTGCCCCACTCTACCCTACCTACTTTAAGAATAAACCATCGTCATCTAGATGATCAGCAGGGATAGTTTTTTTACAGTAGAAGATGGTGATTATAAGTAGTAAATGCAACAAAGTTACAAAAAATAGTGAAGCATCAGAATAAGATTATAAACAATATCGAACTAGAAAATAACCATAATAGTATGTCTTTTTTTTGGTACAGGGACATTTTTTTAAGTGTCTCACCCGATTGGATATTTTCCTGCTGACTATATTAAAAAACAAGTTACACATTTCTTTATAATTTTTCGCAAGGAAGCCAAATTTTATGTTAAAAAATATATATAGGTTCACAAATTTCAAAGATACGACGATATATTGGATTTTTTAAATGAAAGCCCTCATCCATAACCTCACGGGTGCATTGCATTTCGCGATTCGATTTTGAGTTGTAAAACCCAATTGTTCTTACAGTTACATAATCTCCCGTGGCCGATCTATTTACGCTATAATCAAATACGACAGATGTCAAAAAGTGACAGATACGACGCCATTTTGAATTTTTACTTAACGAATTTTGTTTCTTAATTAAAGAATCTAAATGATTATATTCGTGAAGTCCTTTAAAAAATATTGATTTATATGTCAAATTTTTTGTCACTTTCCCTAAACAAAAATTTTGATTGTTTCTGGTTTGATAGTTATGATTTTCAAAGTTTTGCGTTATAAAGTCTTTTAAATGAGATTTTAATAAATTATTTTGAATTTTATAAATAAAAATACAAACTAGGAAAAATATTAAATTTCTTATATTCAACCATTTAAGTTTATTTAACAGACCAAAATAGCAAAATCTTACTTACTTTATTATACTAACTAACAATCTGTCTTGCAAAAGTCTCAGTTGGCTCCGGTTTTATAGATCCATGCTAATTATGATAATTACCTACCTGCCCGTAATGTATGGGAAAATTCGACTATTAAATGAGAAGTACCTGGATTTATTATACCAGGTGTACTTTATAAGGGGTTTAAATATATATATAAATAACATAAATCCTAAATTGTTAGTTAGTTGTATTTCAACCACCAGTTGATTGAGAGCTGTTCGTATTTGAGAAACTAGAGAGTTTTGAGCAACATGTCGCGAGTTTGTTTAAATAAGCCGGATTATTTTTGTTACATATGTGGTGAAGTGACTTTTGTGAAACAAAAACGTACACTTAGCCCTTTAATACAAAATGCTTACCACTTGTATTTTGTCTGTTAACTTCGCAGTAAAAAGCTTCACAAAATAAGTCAAAGTGAATTAAGTGACCTTATAAGGGATTTGAAATTGCCTAAGAAAAAATCCGAACTATTGGTCTCTCGATTGCGAATGGGACACTCGAGCACGATCGGATCACTACATAAAGGTGCCGTGCTTTTAGTTATTTAAAAGAAAAGTTCCCTAGAATCAGTCACACTAAAATTAAAGAGGGAATATTTGTGGGTCCCCAGATTAGGAAACTTTTCGGAGATGCGCAATTCGATTCCATACTTGAAGGCAAGGAATAGGACGCTTGGAATGCCTTTAAAATGGATCTGGAAAACCTTCCGGAAAATCGTGGCGCTGTAAGTGACGAGCACGGTTAGAGGTTCCACCAGGATATTTCAAACATGGAAAGAAGGTATCGGGGAAAATGGAACTGTGAGATGTTAGCCGACTACCGTTGGACTATTACGAGAGATGCCCCCTAGGCTGCTTTCAAAAGACAGGCTAAGAAGCGTAAAATGAGTGTCTAAACTTTAGACTCACTGATAAAAATTGCTATTGTTGAACCAAAAATATATTGTTTCATTGTAAATGCATATAAATTTAAATGTTTATTGTATATGCCTATAAATTAAGATCTTGTAACAAATAGTTCAGATTTTTTTTGCGAGCTAACTAAAATCTTTAATACGTATTTTTTAGTTGCTTGGGTGTAGTGTTCAATAAAAAAAAATAAGTTTTGTTCAGGAAACAAAAAAAAAATTTTAATTTGTTCCCCAGTGTTATAAATGAAGGAGTACCTAATGAGGCTCAGGCGAGGAAATGGTAGAGGTATATTGTCCGTCTGTCTTGTAAAATGAATCTGCTGGTGATAAGGAAAATTAGTTTTTATGGACAGGGTATGCACTTTCTAAGATAAGTAAGCATGCAAGGGTTAGTATATTATTGGAGATGAAAAGTGGCTTGCAATGAGCTCTAAGGATGGGTATTGCATAAAGTCCCTGTACTTTATCAATTTTATCCGAATATCTGAGTCTAAAAAAAAAACAAGATTTATACACACCGTGGTAACTATGTAAGTGCCTAAGTACCAACTAAAACAATAAAAACAAAACTATTACCGAATACTTTTCCGGTTCGTCCTCTTCCTCTCTTGAACACAGAAGTAGCGTAGTGATTTGTACTATTTTGAACAAAGCGCTAACTTTTAGTTTTTGAGGAGGAAAATTATATTTTTCAAATATATTAATGTTTATTTTTGAAAAAGCAACGATGTAATAAGAAACATTTAACGTTATAAGTGGTAGAATTTCACTAAAAAAAATGCATATATCCATAAACATAATTATTGTGAAACATATTATACGTACACCATATTTAAAAACGGAAATATCTCACGATTCGCTGTTTTTGTATTTAGATTTCTAATCTGTACCTAAATAATTAAAAGATTTTAGAATATTTTACTAAATTAATACATCAAAATCTCTTAAACATAAACACCATAATATTTATTCAAAAACTAATCACGATGCCACAAAGAGAAATTCGATTAAATGCATTTCCTAGTATAACACAAAATTGGCGGCTAAATTAATACAAATTATTCCGAACCCAGGTAAAACTATTAAATTCATCAAATACACGCGGAATCGATCATTTTTTCGGTTTGCAAGTGCAAGCAACAGCAAGGCGCGGCAACGGCAACATCATGTTAAAAAGCGGTCGAACACGGTTGTCAAAGCTATTTATAGCAATTTCTGTAATGTTGATTAATATCTTTTTTGAGAATATTGTTTTTCTAGAATCCTTATAACACCCTTAGAAGGACGAATTTGCCTTTGTACCCAAGCTGTTGTAAATTTAAACAATAAAATGTATGAATTTAAAAATATTTTGAGTATTGCTATTCAATTACAACCATCCGGAATTCAACCACGGTGAGCACAATCTGGCAACTGCCTGCAAACCACGTGCGTTTAATGCTACAATCAGGTGGAATTAATGGACGACAGTAGCGACTTTTTACTACTGGTTTTTGCGGTCCAAACTAAATTTACGCATACATGTCTAGAGGTCCATTCGCATGAGCGGTAAATTGAAAGCATTGGATGATCAGTCTATGTAGGTTGGTCTATGTATAAACTCACTACACATTAAAATTGGTTTCACTTTAGAAAAAGAAAACAATGGCAAACTCCCCTTTCTTGATTTATTATTAATAAGAAACAATAGTACAATATCATTTGAAATATACAGAAAACCCTTCTCAACTGACAATGTTATCCAATTTTCATCCAACTCACCGTATAGCCATAAGTTTGCCGCTTTTAATTCGTTCTTGTACAGACTTTTCAAACTACCACTGTCAAAAGAAGCGTTTGTTAAGGAGTTTAATATAATAAGGCATGTACTTTAAATATGTAAATAAGTTTAAATTTTCTTATAATATTATACATAACAATGACAAACACACCAGTACTAATTAAAGATGTATGACGTTTTTCGGTAACATTTCTCTACAAATGGCAAAATTTTTCAAGAACTTTGACATTTCAATAGCTTTTAGAACTGTAAATACACTTAAAAGACATTTAGTTAATACTAAAGATAAAACTGATCAATTCTTGAAGTCAGGTGTTTATTCCTTGTACTGTGATGACTGTCCAGCTGTTTACGTCGGCCAGTCGGGGAGAAAGATTTCTACCAGGATTCGCGAACACCTGAGTCTTTATAATAAGTACAAAAACACAGATATAACTGAGACAAGGTCTGCATTCGCGACTCATTTGTTGACATCTGGGCATAGTTTTTCTTCGCCTAAAAAAGTTTCTGTGTTACACGAATGTCCAAAGGGTAAAAAACTGGATCTACTTGAAAAAATGGAAATTACTAGAGCAAAAAAGAGTCCTATACTCACTTGCATAAACGATGTCTTTAATTTTGAACCCCATTTAATTTTCAACAACATTAGTAATAATAATGATGGTTAAGTTGATGCAAACAAACAAACAAAACCAACTTGACATGACGGACCGAAATGGGCACTAAGTACCACTATACCTAAGTACATAGGCCAAGCTCAGGTAAACATATAAATAGGCAACCAGTCAATTTCGTCTTACTTGTTTCATTTTTTTGTGTGCTGTTATTTCTCACGTAATGTTATTATATTTGGTAAGTCCTACATTGAATTTCCGGTGCTTGATCTTTATTTTTGTCATTATGATCATATTCTTTAGGTCTGAAGATGCTCCTTCAAGAGCGAAACATGTAACCAATTGCTAATACAAATCAATTTGAGGCCGAGACTTTGTGGTTTTTTAACGTATTAATTAATTATCAGGCCTCTTGGAGAAAAATGGACGATTTCTTTCAATTCCCCTTTAGGTTAAGTTGCGATGGGAACGGTGGCGACGAGCGGGAGAGGTGACGCAAAGTTTTATAAATTCACTTTATACCCACATAATATTATTATGATTTATACTTAAAATTAATAATTTTTAAATTTCTACTTTCAGGGCCTCATAGAAAGAAGAATTTCAGAGATAAATAATCATCCTATTTTGAATATTCATATTTTTTAATAACAGTTTATATGTTTTTTAATAAATATCTTCTTGATATCGAATGATATATTATTGCATTTTATATAATTTTAAAAATATTACAAGAAATTTTTTAGAAATATTTCTGAAAAGTAATCGTCTCTAATTTGAAATATGTATTTCAGAAACATAAAATGAAATATTACTTTTATGGGACATTTTTGGGTTTCTGAAAGATTTCATTAATATATTATTAATGTTTTGAAATATTCAAAATCTTTCGGAGAAACTAATACGAAATATTTCTGAAACATTATTGTGCTGTGTGGGGTTAATTGAGGGCGGGGGAAAGTTTACTTAATTTACACTCGCTTTACGTTAGTGAGATTTTTATTAGTGTATGTGCCACGGATTTCTTATTTTTTGTGAAGGTATAGTGAGATTTTAAATTCCTTGGTGTAGTGCGTCACTTGAAGGTGAAGTGGTAAGTTTACTAAAGTTAATTTGATTTTATAATATGATTCGTAAAAATAAGAAACTCCAACAATATCGTAGAATTTCTTGCTAAATTTAAGTTTAGCAGACTTTCATACGACGACGAATTATTTGTGAAAGATATAGGGATTTCTCGTCATAACTCTACACTTTCACGTTGGTTTTGGCGAACAAATAACATACTCTTTATAGCATATAATGCATAAAATATTTCCGGCAAAAATCCTGATCATTATGCATATTATAAACAACTACGTAATTACACAACTTCTGCTATACGAAGTAAAAAGAAAGCCTGCCGAAGAAACAAATTTAACAACTGTACAAGTAAAGAAATATGGGCCGAACTTCGGAAGTTCAATATGTTAAAGAATAAAGAACCTAATATATAGTCAGCGCTAATAAAACTCACAAATGCGGTTCTGACAACATTAATATAAATTTAGTTCCAGTCATGCTCTCCGTTTATAATATCTTTCTTACCTCATAATATTAATGCATGCCTAAAATAGTCTTAGTGTCCGCAAGCATGGAAACATGCATTCGTTTGACCTTTACCAAAGATAAGTTTACCTAAGTAATTTAAAGATCTGCGCTCAATCATTTTAAATAATACACTAAGAGATACAAAAAAAATTGGACATTAAATAACCCACCACCCTTTTGTTACCATGTCACTAGTTGCAATATGGGTCACGTGATATTTTAAAAAAGTGACCTTTAATAACACTAACTTATACGTAAAAGTCCATTTACCTAAATCCTAATAAATCTAAAACAGAAAACATTTTGATGACACGAGCTTCAAGGGCCTGTAGTTCCGTATAGAAGCATTAATTTGTGGGCCTATATTATGAACTTTTTTTCATATTTTTTTATGTAGAATCATATCCTAAAATTTGTCAGCGTCATTTCCGGTCACCCTGTATTATGTATAGCGATTCCCAGCCATCAACTGAAGCGCTGGCATCGAAAGAGATGGTGTGCGTGCCCCACAACATCTTGGGTCCGCCACTGGGCATACAGCATTTTTTTATGAATTTAATAGTTTATACATACACAGGGTGTTTCATTAACGTTGTCCACTAGCCATAGCTCAGAAACTACTGGAATAGAAATTCAGGGAAAAAAATGTCAAATTATTTTTTAGTTCTGCATTTTGTTGCAAGGGGGAAACAATTGAAAAATAAATATTAAAATCCTAAATTTTTTCGAAAATTCCACATTAAGGTATGCCTTTGGTAACATTTTTAGAATCGTATATGTTTATTATCGTAATAAACATCTTTTGTACCATTTGGAAGAACTGTTCGGGTGTTCTGTAGTGTATGTATTAATAAATAAATAAAAATTTATTAATTAACGATACCAAATTCGCTCTGTATATTAAAAACCAACAGCCAACGATATTTTTGATTGCGGCATTTTTCGTTTCTAAAAAAGTAGCAGAGTGTCGCGAAAACCGGATCTCTTCTTTACTAATAAAGGGAGATACCGTACAAAAACCTTGAAATCTGGACACCCTGTACACATTATTTTAAACTATAATCTCTTTACTAAAGATACTGTTTGTAATACCTATAAGCAGATATGCAAAAACTCATCTGTCGTCCTGTATGGCGAGAATAAAAGTATTACTAGCTCATTCGAGGCTATCCTATTAATATCAATACACAAGATAGTATTGGTTTAAAGTTTTTTAAATCTACACCACTCGCTTTCTCTATTCAAGCTGTAAAATAATGTTATTCTATCTGGTCCGAACAGACGAAAGTATACATAAATCAAAAACATTTATAACTTAATGTTTATTTACAGATCATCCAAAACAGACGGGACTAAATTTTTAAAACTATAATAATTACATTTTGCACACTACCGTTTTCCGCTTTACACTAATTTTACAAATAAATTTTATATGACGAATAGATTGTGATTTGCAAGACACCGTTTCTTGTTATAGGATGGTGCTTTTTAAACATTTCTGGTTTTTCTTGGAATGAATTGTGCATGACAAGATTGGCAAGTTTCTGGGGTTCATTGCGATGAGAAGAAAATTTCTGATATTTAATTTATTCACAATCCCAATAACAGGGGCGAAATAGATTTATAACTAATACAAAATATCACTATATTTAGGTTTTTAATACATTTTTTCAATCAATTACTAATCAGAAAACTTAATTAATTAAATAAAATGTATTTTTTTTTACATCTGTTTAAAAAAATGTGAGGTAGTTCAGTAGATAATTACATTATAGAAATATTCAGTTTTATAAATAAAACTTTTCCAAAAATAAAACACGTGAATAGTATTTCTCCTCCTTATCTTAGACGGTCATACAATCTTGCAATACTGTTTCCTACGATTGCCTTCAAGAGGGACTAATCGAATTACCAACAGAACTTATTATAGTACTTGTAAATGGAAAGCGACAGCCAACATCAGCTTCTGCTCTCAAAGTAGCTCGATCACAGATTCCGTAAAAGTGTAATTTATACATTCTAGTCAGGATGGAAAACGAGCTCTTTATAAAATTCCTAGAAAATGCTAAAGTTGTTTGAAGGGCTGAAAACGGCGCGTTAAATGACGGTAGATTAAACTGAACTAGGGGCGGATCTACTGGAAGGGTCGGGGGGGAGGGTCCAGGGAAAGGTCTCAGACTCGAACAACAATGGCAAACCACCGAGAGTAACCTAAATGAACTGAACTAACCAGCCTAGTAAAGCCTCTCTAATTAAGCCGTCGGAAACCGGCGTTAAACAGTAGGTCACATCATAGTATCACGCTCAGCAGGGATAGTTGCAGAGAGATCGCCTATACTGGGTATGGTACTTGAAGAAGAAATGACGACATAATATACCCATTAGAAAGATGAGTCACTTATCGTGATTACTTAGTATAGTACATCATTATATTTTAAACTTGTTAAACGGAAAAAAAATGGGTATGCAATAACACCGTATGTGCGTGTTCTAGTCTAGTTTGGAATCCGTTGTTTTAGATATATTTTTACAGAAAAAAAAATGCCAAACACATAGCTCCTTTAACAAATAAACTAACCGGAACTATGCCAACCTACTGTTAAAATTGCCTAACAAAATTAAAAAAAAATACCTTTAGCTAATAAGTGTAGAAAGTTGATCAATAGTATGTTCCTGCGCTAAGGCCGCCAATTCCTTTACCCATTCGTCAAGTAAGACTGCACATAAGGCTACATGCTGACTCTCGTTAAACTTAGGATAAATTAAATTAAATTGTAATTCCTCTGGCGACACAACCATTGGTAGGCTAGTGTCCATCTGGCTGTGCCTCCTACCAAACATGCTGGTTATAGAGGGAATATTTAGGCTTCTTCTTTTAGGTTCATTTCGTTGAAAACGTTCATTAGATTCTTGTGGCTGAGATATTGGGATGGTAGATTTCTCCATGTGGTACCTATGCAAATAAATGAAAATAAAAATCAGAAGTGTATTCATCTACCGACAGATATTTTGTTTTTTTCAGTTTGATTTATACATTGAATGTGGTAGTTACAACCATTACTTTGTCCTTTTTGTGGTTTTTGAGTGACAAGATTTATATTATATATATTATATTATTTGTATATATATATATATATACAAGGTTTGGCCTGAAGAATTTCATAATAGCCCTTTAGGTGCTCATCGGCAGTGACGCGTTTCTCCATAAATTATATGAAGTTTGGCCACACCGCGTGGAACAACAGCCCAGTCGTGTAAACCCAACTACTTAACGAGTCGTTATGTCAATCGATATTCATCGGAAGACGACTGGAGATGTTCACCAGTTGAAACGTTGTGAGAAAAATAAATAATGACGATGAAAGTCCAAAACACATTTATCGTTCTGGGTTAAAAAAAAAGGCACAGACGATCTTGTCCATGTATTGGATAAAATAAAGGCTCAGGAAAATCTAAAGTGCACACGAACAATGTTTTTAGCGTCTCGATGCTTGGTAAATTGTATAAAAAGGCTCAATTAAATTCGGCTTATCGTGATGCCCCAATTCCCAATTAAACATAACGATTCTATTTTGGAACCACCTGTCTAAAATGGCACGAGCCATCAAGACGTCACTCAAACTTATAAAAAAATATCTCAAATATATAAAACATCGTTAGGAATGTGGTGAACCGGACGTCAGATTGCCATATCCTAATACGCCAACTCGGTGGTAATAACCACGAAACAGCCGTCATTGTCTACCAGACTCCGAGGTTGTCCATAATTATGTGGTAATGTAAAAGACGTTCAAAGTGAATAATTTTCGTTCGGTTCACTGCAATATTTTCTCCTTTGATTTCTCTCGCTGTAGTAAGTACGTAGCTTTAGTGAGATATGGATGTCACATAATAAACGTACCGGGTTTGTCGATAATAAGCTTTTGTATTAAGGTATGATTGGATATCTGCCACATTTCAAAAATATTTTGAATTATACAGGGTGCGCCCAAAAAGTAGGGTGTCATAAAGTTAAATTTTTTTTTATGGGACACCCTATATCTTAGAATATTTTTGGATTTTGCATAAAATTACAATTATTTTTTATTAAGTGCATTATAAGTTTAAACCTAATAGTTTCCGAGATATCGGCTTTTGAAAAATGACATTTTTGAATTTTGACAGCTTTTAGCTTTCTAATGGTACGTCTTAGAGTAAAACGGCTTACATGCCCCTATCTTAGTTTTCAACTATCTTTCTAAAATTGTGAACTTCCGGTTAAACCGGATGTAGCTCAAAATCCGGAAATATAGTACTTCCGTTTTAACCGGAAGTTGATATTTTTGGGAAGATAATAAAAAAGTAAGATAGGGACATGTAAGCCGTCTTGCTCTATGGCGTATCGTTAGAAAGCTAGACGCTGTCAAAGTTCAAAAATGTCTTTTTTTAATAGTCGATATCTCGAAAGCTATTAGGTGTAGACCTATAATGCACTTAATGAAAAATAATTGTAATTTAATGTAAAATCCAAAAATCCAAAAAGATGAACTGAGGCGAGAGCTTATGGAACTCTCCCATGTATCTTTCAAACGACTAGTACTTTTGAAAGAATATATTAAAGAAAAATAAGCATTCTTGTATACTTTTTCCAAAGTCAGTTTGATGACATAAAAAAGCTTCGACCGGGCTTCAAAGGGACCGGCATCATAATCGTCAGATCTTTTTTTTTAATTCTTTAAGTTTTTATTATTAAAAGTGTTCTATTATATCAGTATTTAATTGATAGTCAATAACTTTCTTGTAAGCTAGTTTGCAAATATACTTTGAACCAAGAAATTTCCAATGTCAAAGAAAGAAAGAACAAGCCATTCATGAATATTATAATAATTTTTTAGGTACTTCAGAAATAGTATTTATACAAAAATATTTGAAATCAAACTAAAAGGAATTTCACTGTTGCTAAACAAAAAAAAATAACAATTAACAAACCCTTATGTTCCTCCTACACTTACGAAAACTTTGCAGAACTAGCAACACCCCAGCGATAAAGTGTCGCGGCTCACCAGCAACTTAAAGTGCGAAGTATTTCTTGCGACTGGGAAAATTAATAGAGCAGCACGTAAATACATATTTATATGCTGTAGACAAGAACAGCAAATAGTTAAAGGTTCTGCCAATTGGGTGATCCCTTTTCAGCTTTAAAATCAGTTGATGCTTGAGGTATGCGATATTGGGAATCCGACAGCGGCGTGGTTGGTTGAAACGATTTACTGTAATTTACATATTTCATTTTCTGCTATAACTGTGTGGTTTTAGACAAGTAAGGTTTTGCTAGGTAGGTACCTTTATTTTATTATATCAGTATGGCTTGTTGGCGACAATTTGAAACAGAAGGTCAAGGTGAAATATCGCAGGAATATAATGAGTCGGTGCCAGAGTCGGCCATCAAAAGCGAAATAAGTCCGGAATTAAGAAACAAAGATTTACATGTTCAATGTCAACGCATTATTTTAAACATGTACGCGTGTTTAAAAAAGAAAATACGTGAAAAACTGAAAATACGCTTTGTACAAGAATGTATTTGTAATGAATTAACACAACTTGGGTTTTATAAGAATTTATAACGTTATTAATTTGGAGACTGCAACCGGTCATTTCATAAAGCGCAAACCAATAAATCAAAAATTCAAAACGGCTGACAATACTAGGCACAAGGGATTTTATTCTGCGAACTATTTACAACTTTTATGAGGATAATATAGTGCCAACTTTAGAACTGGTTCGTGACAAATTTTGAGGTTACAACAACATTGCGATGTTTTGTTAAAATGTGGCTTTAAACATAAAAAATAATATAGAAAATCTAATGGTTATAATGGAATCCCTGCGTATCATTGAACTACGACAGAACTATTTACGCAATAGAAAGGAGTACTATGAATTCGATACAAGTATAATTTATTTAAATGAAACTTTGTTTGATAGTCATGACGTTGTTAAGTATGGTTGGGTAGACAGTACAAATTGTACTTTGGGTACACCGGTTCGAGAGGAAAACGCGTTATCTTGCCGGAAGTAAAGATGGCTTTGTATCTAAGGTGTTGCTCTTGTCAGCAAAGAATATCACCCAATAATCAATCTCCAACTTTAAGCGCAGTTGTCCTTGATAATATTCGGCAGGTAAGAACGGAATGAATAGCGATGTATGGAAAAATTAACCTGGAAATGAGTCTACTTCTAAAAGATCTGACGATTCCAATCATTAAATTGTTTATGAATTTTAAATTAATTATGTTCGTTTAACACGTATCTTAAAAACTTGTTATATTACAGAACGTTTACTGTGATTCTGCTGATGCGATTAATTTGTTGTTAAAATATGTATAGTGAAATCTAACTAATTACTGTATATTCCAACTAACCTAGTACCTGCCCCTATCCTTTCTTAGCAAGGAAAACTCATTCCTTGCGGCCCTGGCTGGACAAAGAAAGTTTTTTTTACATTGTTTTTTTTTTACCGAAAGGCCATTCTAAAAATATTAAATGCAATTTGCAGGCGAAGTCACGGGTACAAACCTCTTATCGATATTAACTATATTTTAAAATTGTTTTTGGCAAAATTAGCATTTTTCTTTTTTTATGTCATCAAATTAAGCTTGGAACAACTATACCAATTCGTTTTCTTGGATGAAACATGGATTTTTCAGAATGGTACCATTCGTTGATCTTGGCAAGATGGAAATAAAAGAAGTGCTAGATCTACTAAAGTTGATGGTAAAAGGTATTATGCAGTTAACAAATATATAAACTATGGGAAATTTTTGCATATTTATCTTGTTTTTATGTAAAAAAAAACTGTGTAATTCCCTCACTCGGATATTTTGGTTACAAGCTGGCAACACTGTCGTAAACTGACGTCACTCGAAGGGTATGACGTGCATCGGTTTTTGTTTTGCATCAACTATATAACGGTATCTGTTGGCTTTTGTCAATAACTGTTTATTTTGTCAGAGACCTGAATGGGGAAGATCACGACAGACTGATGCCAATCTTGTTGACCAAACCATCCTAAGCACTATGCTATAATAAAAATGTCAAATAACAAAAGGACAAGTAACATAATAATATTAAGAATGATAGAAACATTTAAATATCACTTCCAAAAACGTACTTTAAGGTTAAAAAATTTAAAAACCAGTCACAAAAATCAAGCTAAAACCTAATCTAATCTAAACTGAAATCATCCAGATCTTAATAGGGTTATGGAAGAAGAACTTTTTGCTAAACTGTTTGAGACTTCCTATATCTTTAATAATGACTGGAATATGATTATAAATCGGTTTACTCTCGTAAATGATTTCATGGTGAGGGCAGAAAGGGGTACTGGCGAATGAATGATGCCAGACTGGCGTGTCATACGTTCAGTAGGTGGTGCATGAGCTTCCCTGTTTTTGTGGATCAGAGTGGACGTTACCAAGTAGCCAACAGGATCCTGGAAATTAACAGGGGTCGGCAAAACTCCTTGAAACCCACATCACGCTACCAACCTCACAGCCTTTTTTTTGTAAAATAAATGCCATGCTTAGAAGACATTTGTTGATTAAGCCAAAAAATGGTAAGCCATTTCTAAGATGTGACTCAATGAGTGCACTGCCCGAGCTACACTATAACCTAACTTTATGTCTGGTTACCCTCACCGCAAAGCAGTTACTGGGCAACTTAACTGTAAGTCAAGAATGTAGTTCTAAAATCTGAGCTTGGAATCAATAAAAACACCAAGAAACGTATATCCAGATTTTTGTTCTCTTGGCTCTCTAATATCACACTTGAAGCCCTCCAGATGCGTTCTACTAGTATTAAAAGTATAGTACTATCGAGCCTCAGCCAATGTTCAGTCAGTTAAACTACGTCTGGATTGTTCAAATTATTAAGACGAAAAGATAACATGTAAGTTTTGTTTCTAAGTGATTGAATATTTAGCAATGCACCATAACTTTTTCTAGTGTAAATCTTCCTGTCATTGAAAAAAAATCCTATGAGAACTGACCCTGGCACTATTATTCAATTGACAAGATCATCCCGACCACTCTTAGTTGATCGTCCCACAAATGAGACTGCCATTCAAGATTTTGTTGGCCCAAGTAATAGAACACATTCCTGTTGCAATCTTATTGTGTAAATCAATAAAACTCATATTTAATTTAAGCCATAAAACTCACTAACCTGGCTTGCTTTAGATGACTTTTCGGATGTGGATAATGTGCTCTCTTGAGCGCACATGTATTAAGTCGATTGCGTCAAAGAATCTTTTGTGTTAAGTCAAAGTTTGAGTCATTATGAATGCATCCTTTACTTGAATTCGCCCCAGCGCAGCCTTGAGAACAGTGTATGATATAGTCATTTATCACACTCCAACCTTTTCTACTCTAAAAGCGCTGGAGTGAAATAAATAATAATTTGAAGGCGTTATTGTCTAACAGGTCTGCATCCATTAATAATACAATTTTATGCTATAACGCAAAAGAAAATAAGAAAAACGCAGCAAAGTAGTGCAATACTACTAACTACAAAAAAAGCAACCTAGGAATAAGTTACGGGAGTTACCACAAAAACATTCCTAGCCAATCGCCGGAATATAATGATTAAAGTAAATAGTGATATAAACAACATATTATGTAGAATAAGAACAACATTAAATAAATTTGATTTTATCTACCGCTATAAACTGACCATGAGTGCTGTTGGAAAACTAGTTCCAACAATATGTCTAACATTTACTATTTCTATTATCTTTTTATTTTTTTTATTTAATTATTCACCTCGCAAAAAGGGAAACGTCAACACCTGCCAAAAATCGTAAAATTGTTTGACAACTAAAAAATACCTGCTTTTTGTTGGGTGTGTCATGTGTAGGAAAGACACGCGGCGGCTAATTTAAAAAAAAAAGACCAAGTGATATATTTATTAGCAACAGAATCGAGCTGAGATAAGGATAGAAAAATTTGGTAAATTCCAAAATATTCTCTACAAATATATAGAAAAAGAAGTCAAAGAATTTATAGTGAAACATTAAAGTTCCTGACTATAATAGATGACCCCCCTTTTGAAATAATGTCCTTTCCATTGCAGTAAATTTAAAATAGATGATCAAAACAAGTAGGAAATATTAAAAGTTGATGATAAGGAAAGGATTTACTTAATATCTTTTTTTTTGATAAGTTTTATTACGCCCTTTTGACAAGGTATGTGGTAATTATAAATAATTTCTAGGCTAATTTGAATGCATAATTGGTTAAAAGATATTCATTTTAACAGTAATATAGATGCTTCCAATAATTTGGTTAAAAATTTGGATCTAAATGGTGAAGCATGGTATTTAAATTTAATTTCTATTAGGTAAATAAATTCATTTCACTTTCTATTTTTTTGTTTGCAAAGGGTGATCATTTTAATTTTAGACATAACTGAAAGCGGCAGACTTAAGAGCCTTCTCATGTTTATAACTACCCACAAGGCTGAGAATGTTGTTTTAGGTTACTTTGTCTAACTTTAAAATGAATTGGTTCACTTTTTGACGTAGGTATCTGTATTGTAAAAACAAAAAACAAATTGTTATTCTGTTCATCATAAATTTAAACCTATATTTAGACCGCATCACCATCATTTTTGCTTCTAATTTATCTAATTTGCATGATTTAGATTTAGAATATTATTGTGAATTGTATTGATAATTTGATTATTAAATTTAGTGACAAATAAAGTTGTTAGTTTATTAAAAGTCAAAATCATCTATTTTTTGAACTAAGTGAGATTGGTGCTTGTGAGATATACAGGAATGCAAGAATGTATATATGCATTTAAATGTTCTTGACCTACTAATAACTACGTGGGCCACTCTTTTTTGATTTTGGGGAAACTTTTCAGTTTACCTACATATTAAAAAGTGGTCCTTCGAGCCGGATAATTTTGGTTTTGTTAAACTTCCAATGGATTGTCACTGGATTTATTTTTGTTTAGGTAAAAAAGTATATAAATGATTTAAAATTTTGAAATAAGCAAATTGTGGAAGGGTATTATTGCTTTGGTATTATTCAGTAACAATTTTATAAACACAAATGTGTTTTTTCTCTCTCGCACTAGAAAGTGTATTTTTTTTTAGTTTTTGCCACTCTCGCTCACTCTCGAGCATATGTTTACCAGCACAATAAGTGTGCTAATCCTCTCACTCACACTCTTAAGTGTAAATTTGCTCGCACAAATAGTGTTCTCTCCCTCACGCTTTAAAGCGTATTTTTTGCTAGCACAAATCGTGTGCTCTCTCTCGCGCTCTCAAGCGTATTTTGCTCGCACATAAAGTGTGCTCTTTCTCGCGCTCTTAAGCGTATTTTGCTCGCACAAGTAATGTGTTCTCTCTCACGCTCTAAAAAAGTGTTTTTGCTCACATAAACAGAGTATTCTCTCTCACTCTTAAGTGTATTGAATTTGTATTGCACAAAACATTGTGCACTATCTCTTTCACTTTGGTAAATATTAAAATTGTGTTTAGCACAAAAAATGTGTTTTCTCTCTCTCACACTCATTAGTGTTTATCGCACCAACGTGTAAAAATATTTGAATTTTTAAGTACACAACTCGTGTAAGCTTTTTAAATCTTTGTTTCGTTCGTATAGTGGAAAAAAGGTTTCACTATGACGGATAAAACAGATTTATGCAAAAAACGCGGTGGTCATAAAGTTTTATCACTAGATTAAGCAATTGGTATCTCGCCAATTGTGATACTGAAATGAATCATTATCAGTTTAAAATTCGGTTAGAGAATTTAAGAAAGGCGTTTTCAAACTACTCTGAAGTACAAGACGCAATTGAATCCATTGACCCTGACGATTGTGATCGTGATGATATTAAAAGTAAATTTTTTAATGTCCATTCTCAATATGAAACTAAAATTGAATCGTTGTTAGAGTCACAAAAGACAACTCCATCTCTCGCTAATATAGCTCCGCTGGCTGCTCAGCCATTCATGTCGCAAATAAAACTCCCCGAAATTCACCTTACCACGTTTAAAGGTGACATTTCAGAATGGACCTCATTTTATCAACTGTTTACAGCATTAATTGACAATAACCCCTCTTTATGAAATGTACAAAAAATTAATGTACTTAAAATCTTTTTTAAAAAATGAACTATTAAAACTAATTGACACTCTCACAGTGACCGATCAAAATTATGATTCTGCGGTAAATATTCTCAAAAATCGTTATGAAAATAAAACTTTGATTATATACAACCACTTAATGAACTTGTTAGATATTTCCTCTATTACAAAAAGTAACTCACAAAATTTGAGAGATTTTGTTACTGATTGTAAACGTCAGGTTGAGTCATTAAAAAACTTAAATTTATCTTTCGAAGAACTCTGGAATTTAATTATTGTTCAGTTACTTGAAAGAAAGTTAGATTTTGTCTCAAAAAGGGCGTATGAATCAGATAAAGGTGTTAATCACCTCCCTAAATTGGATGAATTTTTTACATTTCTGGAGAAAAGATGTATTGTATTGGAAAATTTGGCTAGTTTAAAAAGCAGCTCTTCAAAAAGGTTAAATAACCTTTCTTTCCATGTCAATAATCAAACTGTTAGTTATAAAAATTGTGCATTTTGCAATGAAAAACACAAAATTTATACCTGTATGAAATTTAAGGGCTTGCAAGTTGCTGAACGACACAAATTTATTAAATCAAAGGCTTTTGACGTTTTAATTGCTTAGGAGCTAAACACCAAACACAACAATAACAATCTACACGTGTATGTTCCTTATGTTCTCAAAAACATCATACTCTCTTACACTTTTCAAATTATCAACATGCCCCGTCATCAAATCATCAAAACACGACTTCAAATTCACAAACGAGACTTCCTCTTACTCAAACCTCAAATGGTAACTTGACACAACAACCCAATAACAATTATACAAATTTATTCTCACAATTAGCACCTACTCCTTTCAAAACGGAAAAACCTCAATGTAGCAATGTAAAACCCCCTCCCAATTTAAACCAAAAAGAAACTCTTCCCTCAAATTCAAATTCTGAAGCAGGGGTATCACAATCACTCTCTGCAATGTCAACACAGCCTTTTCATGTGTTGTTAGCTACTGCTTCAGTATATATATTTAATGCCAATGGTGTGCGTACCTCTGTCAGATGTTTATTAGGACAGTGGTTCACAGACTTCTTTTATAACTCAAAAAATGATACAACAATTTAATCTTGAACCTTAAGAAAAACAACTCTGTATTTCTGGCATTTCCAAAACTAGTGTCCCTTCCAATCAAATGGTTGACGTGACATTACATTCTAAAACTCAAGATCATAAAAAGTTAGGTTATCTTGTGCAATACTTCCAAACATTTGATGCATCTATCTAATATATATATAGATTTGCATAGAACAATGTCTTCGGCATTTTCATTTAGAAGAGATTTACTTTAAAAAGACAAACACAGCCTAATCGCATATTCAAAGCCTTTGGAGGCAGCGGGGAGTTGTCCAAACCTTTTTACCAAAGTAACAGCTTATCCAGGACTGGATCTGACGTTTTTATTGCTTTTAAAGATGTCTGTATAAATCCAAAGTAAGTTTATCTGTGGTAATTGAAATTAATACGGGACTAGCTGTTGAAAACTAGTTTAAGTTTGATGTTCTAGGTTGTCGATCAAGCGAATGACTGTTCTTTGAATCGACTTGAGAAGTCTGAGAGTTTGAGTATAGAGCATCAAAAGCTGTGGAGGTGTATAGAGATTCTTGTTTCGAGAAATTGTTTCATACCTTTTCGGGGCTGCCTTGGCTATGACCGCAATGTGGATATGACCATTATGTTGGAGCGAAAAATTTATTTCTATCCGTTCAAATAGCACTATGCCTTTACTTTCATTATTTTTGGGTGAATTAGGTACTATGAGGGATGTTGTAAGAGCATTCTGAATTATTAAAGTAAATATTTCATAAGTCCCCTTTTAATGAAAAGCATTTTTCATAACGTACCTATCTACTATACAGGGTGTTTCAGAAGTACGGTACGTAACTTAAGGAGATGATTTCTTATGACATTCTAAGAGAAAAAGTTCTATTATCTATATTAAGACTTATTGTTGCAAGGTATGATTAAACTTGGAAAAAATGTACCTGTTCTTCAGGAAACCCACCTTGGTTGGATAATAGCTGGAAATGTTTCTTATAAATTCCTCAATACCAATGAAACTTCACAATTATCTTCTCCCTCATATGTACAAAGTTCTATACGAAAAAATGTCTCTATGTTCTTGCAAACTGCTGACGAACAATCAAATCTCCATTATCAGCTAGAAAAATTTTGGTCCATTGAGGAAGTACCCCAAAAGGTGATTCTTTCGCCCCAAAATGAGAAAGCTGAACGCATTTTTTTAGAAACCACAAAGGTTTTGCCGGATGGCAGATATCAAGTTGATTTACCCCTCACAGATCTAAATGAAAATCGAAAGCTCGGTGAATCCTTTTATAGAGCTAAAAAACGTTTTATGAACCTCGAACATCAATTCATAAAGGATCAATCTTCAAAAATAAATTATGAAAAATTTATTGCTTTTATTTATGCTTATAATCTATAAGTGCAGTCATTCACAGCAATGTCATCAAATCATAAAAATATTACCGGGCCAAAGTTGCTGCCTTGGGGGGCACCGCTAGTTGCCACACATTTTTTCGATTTATGGCCGCTAATTTTGAAACCTGAGATTGTGACTAAATCCCATATTGGCTAATTTACTCAGTAAAAATAAGTGGCCAATTCGATCAAAGGCTTTCGAGAAATCAGTATAAACTACATCCACGTGTTGGCGGTTATCTAATGGTCGAGCAGTAAATTGGGTAACACCAGCTAAGTTACGTATAGTACTGCTGTTAAAGAACCCATGTTGCTGTTCAGAGATTAAATGCTGAACTTGTCAGAGGATGTGCTGATATGAGGAAATTTCAAAGAGCTTAGCAGTTGTACTGACAGAGGTCTATAATTCAAGATTTTATCAGCATTGCTCTCTTTTTTAAATACGGCTGAGTCTGGCTTCCTTCTAAATGTCGGGAAAAAGTGTTTATTTTAATAGCGAGGTTGAAAAGACAGGACAAGAGCTGGAGCAGTGCTGCAGCACAATGTTGAAGAGAAAAATAGTTATTTTGTCGGGCCACAAGTTGTCTTATTCTTTATTTTTTTGAATGCCTTTCTTATAGATTCCTCTGATAGATGATCAAGGGTAATGTGTGTCCTAAAGTTAGTAACACTCTGGATTCGGTCTTGTGGGTTGCAAGTGGAAACTGTACACCCTACTAAGAATGGTAGCGAATGCATTTACGATCAAAGTGGGATCCAAAAACTGCCTTTCTTCGTCAGTAAAAGTTACAGGCAGCGTCGAGGAAGACTGTTGAATTGACAAATTACCTACACGTTTTAGGATCGGTAGCAATAGTGATTTTAGCTCGAGAAATGTAATTTTTGAATGCAATGTCTACCATTCCCCTTATACTTGCTCTAATATCGCTAAACTAAGCTTTGAGATTTTGCGAGTTTAAACTTTTTTAAATAGCCTATGTTTACGTTTTATGGTTTCTATAATATCAGAAGTAAACAACACTGGGAAAGATTTAGTACGAAATACGGATTTGGGAACACATGCATCGAGAACACCGTAAAGTAACTCGTATAATCTCTTGCAGGCGGCATTGATATCGCCAGCCTTGTAAACATCAGACCAATCAGTATACAGTATAGAGCTATAGAGCAAATGAAAATTGGCCTTTCTGAAATTATACTTACTCTGAGATGTATTGGTTGGAAACTAATTCCTTCTACCAGGATTAAGAGCTAGAGATATGTTAAGGGCGGGGTGATGATTGTCTTCAACAAGTGGAATAAGTTCCTTAAGCCGCGTCCAGATACGAGTAATGTAGCATGCAACGCGCAACGAATATACTGCGAACAACTCTGCAACAGTCTCGCCGAGAATGGCTTAATCCGCAGTCCACTGCCGCGAATCTCTTTGTGTTCGCATTAAAAACCAACAGGGGTATAGATAGCAACGAACCTTGTAGCGCCCATTACACGTAACCGTCCAGACGAGCGAATAGTGTTACATTACACGTTGCGTTGCATGTCGCATTACTCGTGTCTGGACATGGCTTTAGACACCTCACATTTAACGGTTGCGAAGACTAAATCTAATATTTCATTGAAGGAGTTTCCGATTTTATTTAAAACAAACAAATTTGAGAAGTTATTCATAATTTCTTTTTCGGATCGCTCTGCCTGTCATTGGAAAATATCAATACTTCACTCCCATGTAAGGAGTACATACTTTTAAGTTGCTCGAGAAACGTAAAAAGTTAGTTATAGGTTAAATGTGGTGGTATATAGATAGCAAAGATGCAAATATGACTATTTTAATTTCTAGTCTTCAAGCAACCAAGTCCACCCTAACGGCACTGGTACGAA
Organism: Polydrusus tereticollis; assembly: GCA_963920685.1. Lineage (NCBI taxonomy): Eukaryota > Metazoa > Arthropoda > Insecta > Coleoptera > Curculionidae > Polydrusus > Polydrusus tereticollis. The sequence continues at coordinate 55,597,069 of OY987335.1, forward strand.
TGGCTTCGACATCCACTTTCACCGCCACAAATACTTTTTTTTATAGATAACGCTACCCCTTCACCTCTAGTTACGTCCAACACATTACGGACCATATCACAGCGGAAAACGGAGTATCTGTTATGACAAAGCATTGTCTTGAATCCAAGTCTCAGTAACAACAATTAGGTCATAACGGCATACCGAAGTATAGAAATCACGCACTTTAGTATTCAAACCCCTTACGTTCTGGTGACCGCATGCCACGTCTAGAGTGAATGCAGACGAAATACTGTTAGACAATCCTACTGGTTTCAAGAATTTTTAAGCGTGATGATTTTCGGTACCCCCTTGAAATATTTTATTTTCAGACTGGCTTCTTCACTCTTTGTCTGTCTGCTAAAACGTTCTTTAGTTGTCTAAACTCCTTCACTTGCTTGGGTGTTTTTTTGTTTTATCAAAGCTTAGATAAACTCTCTTGTCTTCAACTCCTTGGCATGACGAACAATAACCCTAACATCAGCTGGTGACCCACACGCAAGATACCTAACACAGAACTGATCATCGGAGTACCAAAAAGTACAGCCCGAGGACAAATCAGAGACTGGATAAAACTGAAACATAACAACTACTGGGAAAATATTCCCAGACAAGTGCATGGGAAAGCCTTCATAGGCAGACCATGCCAAAAGAAAGCAAAAGAACTGCTTACAATGAGCAGGAACCAGCTGAGAATAATTACGGGATTCATGACTGGACATGCACCAGTCAAGGAACGACTGTACAAAATGGGACTGTACAACGGGGACTTGAAATGCAGACTCTGCAATAAAGAGACCGAAACAGTCAAACATATACTGTGCGAATGCGAGGCATTGGATCACAAACGGCAGTCGATCTATGGGCAGCCTCGGGCAGAACCAAATACATACACCACACACTCAGTTAAGGACTTGTACAAACTTGTGCAAGGTACAAAGATACTGGAATGGGTGGAATGAAGAAAATGGGTACATAGTACAATAAGCCGAAAGGCTGCAGTACTGACCGATCTGCAGGCGGGCCCAAACAACAAAAAAAAAAAAAAAAAAAAAAAAAAAAACACGCAACTTTCAAAGGTCTAGCTTTTGCCGGATTTTTACGTCCAACTAGAAACTCCTTTTCAATTTTTGCTTCAGGATAGGCCTCGAGGATTATGTCTGACGCCGTAATTAAGTCCAGTTGCACTTGGCAATAATTTTTTTTTTATTTATTTACTTTATTTCAAATTACATAAAATTTATACGATTAAATGTACAAACAAATATAAAATGAAATGACGTCCAAAAGAAAACTACATACCTATACATACCTACACAGTTTAACTTACACTAAGAATTTATAAAATCATCCAAACTGTAGGGCTCAAGATCCATAAGCATTTTCTTTAACTTTTGCTTAAATTGCCTTTCAGAAGTAATGCCTTTCATCCCGTTATCTAATTTGTTATAGAGTTTAATGCCCATATAGTAGGGACTTTTTTCAAATACAGTTAAATGGTGTATTGGGTAAGAGATGTCTCTTGTTCGAGTGTTATAATTATGATTAATCGGGATAAACATTGTTTCTTTATTTTTAAAAACAAACAAAATTAATTCAAATATATACAGAGCATGGATAGTAAAAATTCTCTTAGTTCTAAATACTCTTCGACATGATTCTAAAAATGGCCCGTGCCCTAGAGTTTGAAGCCCAAAAAATTATACCATACCTAGCAGTATTTTCAATGTTCGCAAAATATAGTATTTTTCCAGATGACTCATCTAAGTACCTTGAGACAAATCTTAGACAATAGCAAATTTGATTTAAATTACCATTAAGATTCTCTACATGGTTGGACCAGTCCAAAAATTCATCTATGTGAACTCCTAAAAATTTCGTACTGTTGCTGATTTTAAACTCATTTTGGTTTATTAAAATTGATTCTGGTTTTTCTGTTCTATTTTGCTTAGTTCTAAATATTTGTTTTTTCTCTATTTAAACATAATTGATTTTTTTTAAACCAACTATCTGCCAAATGAAAGATATTGCTTGCATTATCAGAAAGCTCGCTAATATTTAAGCCCTTTACCAATAAATTTGTATCATCTGCGTACTGTGTTATATTAAAATTTGGATGTTTTATTTCAAGATCAATATCATTCATAAAAATAATAAAAAGAACTGGTCCAAGAATACTGCCTTGTGGTACTCCTACTGTATTTTGCATTATTTCAGATTTATAGTCAATTCCATCTTTATTGATGACAACCCTTTGATTTCTGTTGCTTAAATAAGACCTAAACCATTGAAGAGCCTGTTCTTTAATTCCATACAAATAAAGTTTTTTTAATAGCATATGTCTGACTTAACAATCAAAGGCCTTTGACAAATCAAGAAACATGCCCATCAAGAAATTGATGGAGAGGTTCAGTTGACACGGCTTTCGCATTGGGAGCACCTTTTACTTCTATTTCTATTAGTCGACATTTTGATAATTTATGATGAGTAATCTGCCCGACGAAAACTTAAATTTTAATTTAAATGTCTGCAGGAAAACAGTCTATGAAAACTATTCGTTCCCAACTTTATTTGTTATAAACATACAAAAAACAACATTCTGTTTACTAATCATTGACAAAGCACGTATGCACAAATCACAAACTAAGAACTGATTATGCTTTAACTTCTATGGCAAGTTACTACTGGTAGAATTATATTACACACGTTTGAACCAAATAAATCGGCCTACTATCATCATAAACCACACAACATCTTTTTGTATAAAATGATGGATAATGTTTTCTTTTTGTGATTTTATAAATTTTTTTCCAATTTTCTGCAGAAAATAGGTCCTTCTTGTCGCAGGTAAGTAATTTCAATATTTAATTGGTTAAGTTTGCCCAAAATATCACTATTGTGTCAAAGGAAAATCGCTCAAAATTGGTAACTTACCATCAAAACCATGCAACATTTATAAATATTCATATTTTTTTGTTAAACTCCTATTCCACTTTTTATTCCAGAGCTTGTTTTAAATAATAAATAATATATCTTGCCATATTTCTTTACGTTACACAGGATAGTGACAATTTAAATACAATATAATTTAGTTCCTCGGAGAAGTTGTAAAATGTACCTATACTGAATTAGTGCCCTCTGAGTGTAATGTATGTTTGTAAACTGTAAATATTAGTTCTCGACAACTATTGCCACTACCAACTGCAATACAATAACTCTGTAATGCATTTGTTTAATGATTTTATAGTTGTTACTATTTTTTTAAATTGTCTTTAAGAAAATTATATTACATTGATTTTGAGTAAGGTATATGAAAGCCAGATTTTGATTGTTCCCATGTGGTATTTATGTTTTAAAGAAATAATTAAATTGTATATTGTATATTTATTTTTTATGTAGGTCTAAATATGATGTTGTTATCCTATTTTATGTAAACTGTTAGCCAGATGAAACGGATACACAAATTTTTACACACATTTCGAATTGAAATATTTTTTATATTAATACGGGTTTTAAGAAGTTCATTCGAATACGTAAACAAAAGTTTGTGTCGATCGTGAGATCTAAATAAAATAGGAACTGTTGCATACAGGGTGTTTATTAAACCCATTACAATTTTGCAAAATTTTATTGCTTCCAAAAACTTGCCAAATTTTTTTAGGGATTGGTTCACCACACACAAATGAACACTAGAAAAATTGCAAAAACCAATGAGTGGTTTTGTCGTATCTCTGATATTAGAAAAAATAAATTAGATACATTTAAAAAAAAACTCTTGTTTTTCATTTTACCCTGTATTATCTTGACAAGAAGCTGTATAAGACATTTCATGCTCAGAATTGGTTTGTTTATCAGTTCCCTTTTAAACATTTAAGACACCTGCAGTGCGCATGCAATATACAGAGTATGCAGAGAACTACCAAGAATTGATTAATATCGCGGATGGATCATCTTATACACTGCGTCCATAAAGTCTTGCACAAATTCATTTAAAATTCAGGGGCTTACTTTTTTTAAAAACGCTCGGACACGTCAATTAGTACTTTTGTTTGCGCATTTTTTAACGTAAAATGTTTTTATACAGGGTGTCGCACGTATGAGGTATGAGGTCATCAAGGATTTTTTTTAATGGAACACCCTGTATATTATATCAATTTTGAATTCTATGATGAACACTTAACACCTCTGGAAATCACGGTTTCCGAAATATTGACGTTTGAAAATTTATTTTAAACACATTTATTGATGACCTCATACCTCATACGTGCGACACCCTGTATAAAAACATTTTACGTTAAAAAATGCGCAAACAAACGTACTAATTGACGTGTCCGAGCGTTTTTAAAAAGTAAATACCTGAATTTTAAATGAATTTGTGCAAGACTTTATGGACGCACTGTATACAGTGCATTCGTAGAGTAGCGAATAAATTCAATAAAAATTAAGAGAGGAGTTGCAGCGAAATATACAGGGTATATTAAAAAAAAGGTATGACGTCTTCGTTTTTTTTTAAATGGAAACCCCAATTTTTTACTGCAGAATTAGAAAGAGCACATTTTTTACATACGGCAAGGTAAATAAGGGTAGTGGTTACATGAGGAAACGTTGAACAAAAATTGTCTTAAAAATTAAAAATGTGAAAAGTAAATATTTTGTATTGATATGTTTAATACTGATAAGTTTGTCCAGTGCATCCAAGACGACTGCAATATGGGAAATGAGTTGCAAGGAATACAGTGACCAAAACATAAAAAAAAAACCTCATCAAAGGAATTAATCGCCATTCTGTAATATCCGAAAAACTTCGATTCATACTTTCTTTATTTGATTATTTTAAGAATATGGTTAAAAAAGCATATCACAAAAATGAAAATCGGGAAACTTGAGGCGCTCTACGAAATAGAGTGCCCACAATGGATGTCTTAAAAAAATTTTTAAGACACCTACTGTTTAACCAAAATTACGGTTACAAAACGTAATATACATTTAAAACAAATTTTACATTTATTCCTAATTTATCGAATGATTCGTTATATTTGACAGACATGTATTTTGAATAATCATAGCGATAAAGTAAAAACTGAAAAACCATTTCGAGTATTGTCTCATGTTTTAAAATAAAACCCAAAAATTGTCAAATTCGTATTTAAGACATACCTCTTATACAGGGTCCTGGAATAGTGCGTCAGACATCCATAGCTTCTATATCTTTTTTTTTTTTTTTTTGTTAATTCATTTATTTACATAATCTAGTTTATCTACATATGCGCTTAAACTACGGTTTGGCTTCTATATCAATGAGGTTAGGAATTTTGTTCGAACGCAGACCTACCCTGTATCTATGAGTGTATTTCGGGGAAATTATTTCGCATATACTATACATACAAAACGATCCAAAAATGCCTCCACCTCTGGGCCCCACACGATTCCGACACATGAACGAATAGCCCTGTATCTCAAATTTCGTTCGAACGCAGACCTACACTGTATATATTAGTATATTTCGAAAAAGTATTTTCGCATAGGTATACAGAATGGTCCAAAAAAAAATTTTTTTTAATGCTACACCCTATAGTTTTTTGCATATTTTGGTTCTTGTTAGTGTTCTTTCTCATTGCCCAAAGTTTTATGTGATTTGCTTTATTCGTTTACGAGCAATAAATTAAAAACAATAAAAAACTGTTTTGCGCGCCTTGAAAAAACTATTAAAAAAACCGCCTTGAATCTGTTTTGCTTGAGCTACATAGTGTGAACTTGAATACAAGAGGTCTACCGATACTCTGACATTAAATAGTTTTAACTTATTTTATACTGGGTGTCCAAAATTTGGTTCCAAAAATGACAACTTTCAAACTAATTTTCAAATGAAGCACCCTGTATATTATTTTACTATCTAATGCAGAATTTAAACACAAATATTTTTTTGTATTACAAGTGTATTAGAATTCTGGATCGTTCTCAAAATATTCACCAAAAATCATAAATATGCCCATTTCATTACTCAAGTATTACAAAAAAGGTCTAGGCAGCCATGGAAACACATCCATGTTTATTTAAGAAATATATTTTTACAGTAACGCATGTATCTTAAAATATGTTTAAAATGTCTTCCATTTTGTTCAAGGCATCTGTCTATTCTTGCTTGAAAGGACCTTTCAACGGGTGTAATTGTTGCAAACACGTTGATTATTCTTTGTCGTATGTTCTGCTCAGTTGTTGGACGTTCCGTATAAACAAGGTCTTTTACATACCCCCATAGAAAAAGTCGAGCTTGGTTAAATCGGACGACCTTGCAGACCATCTAACTGGTCCACCCTTTTCAATCCAGCGATTTTCGTAAGTGTTATCTAACAAAGCTCTGACCTGTCGCGAAAAATGGGACTGTTGAGCTTGACTTATTTGAGCGTGGCCTTTTCCGTGTTTTATAGACCCCCTGGAATTAATGTCCGGACAGCTCTGGAGAGCTTTAATGAAGTATTGACCTACGTTCTACTGACGGTGGATCATGTTGTATGCTTGGGTGATATAAATGTTAACCTTTAAAACTTGGATAATCTGATATCGGAGTGTTTTGATTATTATGGGTTTCATCAGGTTATTGGCGAACCGACATGCATAACGGCGACCACTGCAACTTTACTGAATCCTATTTTTGTGTCTGAAGAGGGGCTGGTGGGTGACTGCTTCGACTTAACACCATAGGATGGACGCAGTTTGTTTCCATTAGGCGTGTCGTCAACAACAGGCCACAGTCATATGTTCTATACAAAATATAATAAACAAATGGCGATAATTATTCTTTAAAATAGTGTATTGGGTAGGCTTTGGTAATTAGCAACGTTACATCGTTCATTATTAGCCTCGTTAGAAGAAGAATATCAATTTAAAAAAATTTGTTCCACAAATCCGGTAACAACGCTTTACGCATTTAAGCAAAACCTTCAAGAAGCATGAATGATATTTTATGACCGCGAATACCGCGATTTTGGTTTCGCTCTTGAAGTGAAGTTAGCTATTAGCTTTTTTCCAGTTTTTTGTATTTTTCTAAGTTTTTGTGACAGTTTGTGATACTATTTAAAGACAAAATGGTCAGACAGTGCCAAGTGTGCAGAAAAATAGACTATTCATGTCGAAATCTAAGTTTTCACAGGTAATTTGAAGTTTGGGGTTAGGTTTACTAACATAGGCGTGGGAACTGCGGTTTTCGTTTGTTTTACCCATATATGTATTAGTACTATATGGCTATTACCCTGAATATCTTGAAGCAACAACAGAGATAGAAGATCCAGGGTCATTTCGACTTGTGCGCATGCGCCGTAGGGGTATTGCCAAATGTACTTTTATTTCGTTAGAACAGGGCAGAAGAGTGAGCAATGATAAAATTACCAAAAATCTTGCTAAAAAAATTGTAAACTAAGCATTAAGTCTGTACTTCCAATTATTTGTTTCCATTTCTAAACTAAAACGCGTTAAATAACAATTTCATATAACTGGAAGGTGACAACGTGACAACGTCTCATTTTTATTCGACATAACCTCGAAATCTTTAGCAAATGTTACTTTGTTTGACAGTTCGCTTCATCGAGTTGATTTGGTATTATTAACGGCTTTTGTGTACTGTTTATCTTTACTTTTCTGCAAATTTTGATTGTGTGTGTGAAGTGGGATAATTTTGTGACGATGCCGAGGCAAAACAGAATATCTTACATTATTTTAAACAGGCGTAAAAACTTAAACAAAGATTTATCGTTCTACAGGTATGTACCTAGACCGGATGTTTCTTCCTTTTAACTTACCTACGTTAATTTCGCGAGGGAACAATAACTAGGTAGTCCATTTCCTAAAGATTATTTTCCTTTACTGCTGTTGATATACTTATAGGTACCTACCTATTTTTACCGAAAATTTCATGTACTTCAAAGAATTCTACAAAAACCTATTATTTTACTTGTTAAACTCTAAGAATAATAAAATATCTAATAATAGTATATTATTAACCAAGGTTTAGACAGCCATCATTATTGCCCGAGCGGCGAGTTTAAATCACGAGGAGCGAAGCGACGAGGGATTTAAGACGCGAGGGCTATAATAAGCTGTCTAAACCGTGGTTAATATATTATTTTTTCCACTACTACAAACTTTTATACGACATTTATCTTTATAGTATTAATAATTATAAAAAATTATAGGTAGGTATAAGTATATTTTTTAATCAAGTTACCTGCGCTTTGGAATTGGCAAAATATTTTGTTGTTTTGTCAGGTGGCTTTGTCAATGTCAATTTGTGTTCATTTGTATCATCAGATTTCACGAGTTTTGCGTTTTTTTTTTTTTAAATGAGCGAAGAAAATGTTAGTGATAATATTATGTGTACACCTCCCGAATTAAGGATGGAAGCAGAAAAAATGTTGATTGTATCGATATTTTACAATATCAAGTAATCTAATATGTATTGATAATTATCTGGTTGCCTAGCCACAATGAATTGAGGTTGTAGAATTAAAAAATCAAGTTACCTGCGTTCAAACAAAATTCGGTTAAGGTCAAAGATCGGTCAATAATGGATTTCAATGGCTTATTATTCACCATGGTCAATAATGACTTATAAGGTAGAGAAAAACGATTTCTAGCGTTAATAATCGGTCAATAATGGCGATGTTATAGGTTAGTAGTGGAAAAAAGTTTTATTAATATGTTTTTCCACTACTAACCTATAACATCGCCATTATTGACCGATTATTAACGTTAGAAATCGTTTTTCTCTACCTTATAAGTTATTATTGACCATGGTCAATAATAAGGCATTGAAATCCATTATTGACCGATCTTCAAGAATCTATTTGAAGGCAGGTAACTTGATTTTTTGATTCTACAACATGAATTCATAAACATGAATGTGGTTAGGCAACCAGATAATTATCAATACATATTAGATTACTTGATATTGTAAAATATCGATACAATCAACATTTTTTCTGCTTCCATCCTTAATTCTGGAGGGGTACACATAATAATATCACTAACATTTTCTTCGCTCATTTTTTAAAAAAACGGAAAACTCGTGAAATCTGATGACATAAATGAACAAAAATTGACATTAACAAAGCCACCTGACAAAACAACAAAATATTTTGCCAATTCCAAAGCGCAGGTAACTTGATTAATAAATATACTTATACCTACCTATAATTTTTTATAATTTATAATACTATAAAGATAAATGCCTTATAAAAGTTTGAAGTAGTGGAAAAAATATTATGTTAACCACGGTTTAGACAGCTTATAGCCCTCGCGTCTTAAATCCCTCGTCGCTCCGCTCCTCGTGATTTAAACTTGCCGCTCGGGCAATAATGATGGCTGTCTAAACCTTGGTTAATAATATACTATTACTTGCGTTGTATTTCTTTTCTCAATCGAAATAATATATACAAAATCTTAAACAAATTTGTTGGTTTTCTGGGGTACTAGTATTATAATTTAATCGTATCGTAACTTTTAGGTTTCCCGCTGATCCTAGTAGACGAGCTCTGTGGCTTGAAATTTTAAATCTTCAAGATAACGTCCTTCCGAAGAGTGCTAACATAATATGTTGTGAGCATTTTGAGGAGCAGGATTTTACTCATAGGGCAGGTGGCTCCCGCATACTTAAGAAAAAAGCAGTTTCAAAGAAACCATTTGTGCCTTCCGTTGCTGATGACAGGTAAGTAGGCACCCAAAATATGTTTTTACTTTAAACTTTTAAACTAACAAAGTATAAAAATATAAATATATTGTGGATATATTCTCAGATATGTATCATAAGTTCTGTATTTTAGTTTAAAACCTGTAGTGGAGCTTCCAGTACAAACTTGTAATATAAGTGAAGAACTCAGTTGCTTACCAGCGACTTGTAATTAAAACAGCACGTAAGTTAAAGTTTTTATATCTATAAACTTAAATTGTTTATCTTGTATTTCTTCTTCTCCATAAGTAAATATCAATACATGTATTTATAAATGATTAGATTAGTAGAGTGGTGTAGTTTGGTATATTATAAACAAACTTAAAGAGGTTAAAGGTTTAATTCTTGCCTAACTTACAGGCAAAACTAGTTAAAACAGCCTAGTCAAAGACATATTTTTCATAAAGAGGGTTTCTTAGGTTTCAGCGTTCGTTTCATTTTATTTAAGCTTTCTGTTTTATTCTTGTCTCTAGATTAGTGACATTTTTTATTTTGACAGGTAAAACTAAAACATTATATAACTATATAAACTAATAATGATTTTAGCCCACCTCGAACCATCAGAAGTGTGGATCCCACAAAGTTCACATCGAAGCCTAGTTCAGTAGGATCTTCAACAACCTTAACTGGTTCGGGAACAGAAGTTCAGATATTAAAAAAAAATAGAAAAAGCTTCATATAGTATATCTAACGAAGAGCTTGTGGAGCTAAAATCACGTTTTAAAGGAAAGCTTCGTCTTGTAGGAAAATCAGGAAAGAGGTAAATATTTTTTTACAGTTTTGGTAACAATAATGATTAATAATCATCACAGATTACCCTATTTATTATATTATGTAAACATAATATAATGTACAGTGTGTCCATGCATGGAGTTGACAAAGGGAAAATAATTGTTGTACGAAAAGAAACTACCTTGGAGATATGTCCTTGGAAGATTGTGACAGTATACCTAAAAGGAATTTGAAGGCGATGAAAAATACAATATTAAAACAAAGAAAAAAAATTAAGGGACTTAATACCACCATACGAAGGTTAAGAGCAAGAAGACTTTAACTGGCTTACTCAAGTTTCTCGGAGAGGGTGGACAAGAACAAAATTTACTGGTTATGTGAATATTGGTACTAATTTAGATACTACCGGAGGCAAAAGAAGTGCTTGTGTTTATGGTGGTGGGCTTAAATTATTATTATTATGTATTTGTTAAATGATATAAATAAACTCAATCATGGTATTAAATTAGTTTTTAAATTAAAAATTTAGAATTAACCTAAATTATTTACTAAATACCTTTATATAATATTTCGAAACTATGTTTTTTATTACGAATAAATTCTATTCCGTTCTATTATTATATACAGGTTGTCCGAAAATTCAATTTCAATTTAAATTCGTATATTTCAAGGGGATATTCTACATGAAAAAGTTTATATAAATGTAGGTCCTTTAAAACCTTTCGTCGGGCGCAACCGTTCTAATAGATACAGAGGATGTTATTTTGTATGTTGTGAACCAGCCTTAACCCGGAATTTTCCCCACTTATTAGTAGCTTCATGGTTTTGGATGATCTTTCGATACGACCGCGCCAGTTAGTGTTCGAACGTCTTGCGAGTTAACGGCAGCCATATTGATCTGAGAGATACACTGCGCCCGATTGTGTAACGAATTGATAATTGCAAATATCGCATTTTTGGTAAGTTTAAAGAACTGTTTTCGTATATTTTAATTCATGTTGAATAATATAAAATATATATGTTGCATTTTTAGCAACAGTTCAGTAGATGATCTCTTGGATACACTGCGCCCGAATAAGTGATTAAATAAATTTTTGTTTTGTTTTTAGGCAATACGTACAAAAACATAGCCAGCAGTCGAAAACTGTATGACCTAGAGCATGTAGATGAGCTACTTAAATTGCTAGACGATGAAGAAGAAAACGATGTTGTTGAAAATTTCGACGAAGAAAGTGATAGTGATGGAGAGGACCACGTAGAAGCTCGTGATGAGGACTCTGAAACTGAACAGGATGATTCAGATGAGGAGGAAATAGAAGCTAATGTTTATTATTATTTATATAGTTATAATCCTAATTCAAACCGAGTTCGCACACAAAGTCAGAACCTTCTAAAACATTTACCAGGTGTGATAAAAGATGCAAGAAACGCAACAACGCCTCTAGAATGTTGGAGTTGTTTTTTTACCAATGACATTTTGGAAGCCATAGTTACATACACTAATTAATATATATCACTCATAAAAGAAAATTACGATCGGAAAGAGATGCTAAACCAATAGATTTAATTGAACTAAAGGCTTTTATAGGGCTGTTGTTTTCGGCGGGGGTTTATAAAAGCAACAGGCAGAGTTTGGAAGAACGTTGGGGAACAAATGGAGATGGTGTTGAAAAATTTGGATTAGTTATGAACATTAAAAGGTTTAAATTTATAATTCGACTGGCAACTGCGCCCGACGGAAGGTTAAGGACTAATTAAATTTAATGTTAACTCTCAATATCAAAAATTAGCGTTTATTAATATTAGTTCGTATCATAGACATCGTAACTATTAGACCCAACAATAACAAATAAACGTGTTGTCATTAATGTATTCCAGTCTAAAGTAAATCAACATGCAAGCTGCTCCCCTCCATTTGGCTTGCCAGACTGACTCCACAGAAAACGTAGTTTTCTGGGCTTACGCTGTTAAAAGTATTAACTTCTATGATTGACTAGAATAACATGATATGGGAAATTTATACCATTGCCTAAAACCTTGTAAAAAATCTGCAGTATGGCAACGCAGCAATAAAGGATCCGCCCAGATCCCATCATTTCTGTGGCCACCCGCATCGACTCGATATAACGGATGTGGCATTCATTTGTGACAGCGTTTTTCTGTGGGTTTTCCTGGAGTTTCGTCCGAGAAGAACCAACAAACGAGAAGCGACAATATGACATCTGGCGAAATCAATGTAGTGGGAGGTAACCCGGACAACTGTCATAAGTTTAAGCCGGCCCATTAGTCCGGTAGTCGATGAGTTATCGTTATCGAGTTTAGTTGTCTTTTTTGTTGAAAGCAGTGTATTGTTTAACCGTTTATTTTTGTGAGTGCTGTACTATTATAAAACTATGACTGGTAATACCTGTGCGTTTCGAGGGTGTCACTTAAAAGAAGGTCAAGGAATAAGCATGTTTTCATTTCCAAAGGATCCTGAACAGTAAGTACATTTGCACCGCTATGATACATTTGTTTATATTTGTTTTGTTGTATTCGCTCCGCTCCTCGTGATTTAAACTTGCCGCTCGGGCAATAATGATGGCTGTCTAAACCTTGGTTAATAATATACTATTACTTGCGTTCTATTTCTTTTCTCAATCGAAATAATATATACAAAATCTTAAACAAATTTGTTGGTTTTCTGGGGTACTAGTATTATAATTTAATCGTATCGTAACTTTTAGGTTTCCCGCTGATCCTAGTAGACGAGCTCTGTGGCTTGAAATTTTAAATCTTCAAGATAACGTCCTTCCGAAGAGTGCTAACATAATATGTTGTGAGCATTTTGAGGAGCAGGATTTTACTCATAGGGCAGGTGGCTCCCGCATACTTAAGAAAAAAGCAGTTTCAAAGAAACCATTTGTGCCTTCCGTTGCTGATGACAGGTAAGTAGGCACCCAAAATATGTTTTTACTTTAAACTTTTAAACTAACAAAGTATAAAAATATAAATATATTGTGGATATATTCTCAGATATGTATCATAAGTTCTGTATTTTAGTTTAAAACCTGTAGTGGAGCTTCCAGTACAAACTTGTAATATAAGTGAAGAACTCAGTTGCTTACCAGCGACTTGTAATTAAAACAGCACGTAAGTTAAAGTTTTTATATCTATAAACTTAAATTGTTTATCTTGTATTTCTTCTTCTCCATAAGTAAATATCAATACATGTATTTATAAATGATTAGATTAGTAGAGTGGTGTAGTTTGGTATATTATAAACAAACTTAAAGAGGTTAAAGGTTTAATTCTTGCCTAACTTACAGGCAAAACTAGTTAAAACAGCCTAGTCAAAGACATATTTTTCATAAAGAGGGTTTCTTAGGTTTCAGCGTTCGTTTCATTTTATTTAAGCTTTCTGTTTTATTCTTGTCTCTAGATTAGTGACATTTTTTATTTTGACAGGTAAAACTAAAACATTATATAACTATATAAACTAATAATGATTTTAGCCCACCTCGAACCATCAGAAGTGTGGATCCCACAAAGTTCACATCGAAGCCTAGTTCAGTAGGATCTTCAACAACCTTAACTGGTTCGGGAACAGAAGTTCAGATATTAAAAAAAAATAGAAAAAGCTTCATATAGTATATCTAACGAAGAGCTTGTGGAGCTAAAATCACGTTTTAAAGGAAAGCTTCGTCTTGTAGGAAAATCAGGAAAGAGGTAAATATTTTTTTACAGTTTTGGTAACAATAATGATTAATAATCATCACAGATTACCCTATTTATTATATTATGTAAACATAATATAATGTACAGTGTGTCCATGCATGGAGTTGACAAAGGGAAAATAATTGTTGTACGAAAAGAAACTACCTTGGAGATATGTCCTTGGAAGATTGTGACAGTATACCTAAAAGGAATTTGAAGGCGATGAAAAATACAATATTAAAACAAAGAAAAAAAATTAAGGGACTTAATACCACCATACGAGGGTTAGAGCAAGAAGACTTTAACTGGCTTACTCAAGTTTCTCGGAGAGGGTGGACAAGAACAAAATTTACTGGTTATGTGAATATTGGTACTAATTTAGATACTACCGGAGGCAAAAGAAGTGCTTGTGTTTATGGTGGTGGGCTTAAATTATTATTATTATGTATTTGTTAAATGATATAAATAAACTCAATCATGGTATTAAATTAGTTTTTAAATTAAAAATTTAGAATTAACCTAAATTATTTACTAAATACCTTTATATAATATTTCGAAACTATGTTTTTTATTACGAATAAATTCTATTCCATTCTATTATTATATACAGGTTGTCCGAAAATTCAATTTCAATTTAAATTCGTATATTTCAAGGGGATATTCTACATGAAAAAGTTTATATAAATGTAGGTCCTTTAAAACCTTTCGTCGGGCGCAACCGTTCTAATAGATACAGAGGATGTTATTTTGTATGTTGTGAACCAGCCTTAACCCGGAATTTTCCCCACTTATTAGTAGCTTCATGGTTTTGGATGATCTTTCGATACGACCGCGCCAGTTAGTGTTCGAACGTCTTGCGAGTTAACGGCAGCCATATTGATCTGAGAGATACACTGCGCCCGATTGTGTAACGAATTGATAATTGCAAATATCGCATTTTTGGTAAGTTTTAAGAACTGTTTTCGTATATTTTAATTCATGTTGAATAATATAAAATATATATGTTGCATTTTTAGCAACAGTTCAGTAGATGATCTCTTGGATACACTGCGCCCGAATAAGTGATTAAATAAATTTTTGTTTTGTTTTTAGGCAATACGTACAAAAACATAGCCAGCAGTCGAAAACTGTATGACCTAGAGCATGTAGATGAGCTACTTAAATTGCTAGACGATGAAGAAGAAAACGATGTTGTTGAAAATTTCGACGAAGAAAGTGATAGTGATGGAGAGGACCACGTAGAAGCTCGTGATGAGGACTCTGAAACTGAACAGGATGATTCAGATGAGGAGGAAATAGAAGCTAATGTTTATTATTATTTATATAGTTATAATCCTAATTCAAACCGAGTTCGCACACAAAGTCAGAACCTTCTAAAACATTTACCAGGTGTGATAAAAGATGCAAGAAACGCAACAACGCCTCTAGAATGTTGGAGTTGTTTTTTTACCAATGACATTTTGGAAGCCATAGTTACATACACTAATTAATATATATCACTCATAAAAGAAAATTACGATCGGAAAGAGATGCTAAACCAATAGATTTAATTGAACTAAAGGCTTTTATAGGGCTGTTGTTTTCGGCGGGGGTTTATAAAAGCAACAGGCAGAGTTTGGAAGAACGTTGGGGAACAAATGGAGATGGTGTTGAAAAATTTGGATTAGTTATGAACATTAAAAGGTTTAAATTTATAATTCGGTGCCTTAGATTTGATGATCGCCTGCCCAGGGAAGAAAGAAAGAAAGAAGACCGATTGGCAGCTGTGCGAGATATTTTTACAAAGTTCGTTAAAAATTGCCAAAAAAATTACTCTTTAGGGGAAAATGTAACAGTGGATGAGAAACTAGAAGCTTTTCGTGGGAGATGTTCGTTTCGCCAGTACATACCCTCTAAACCAGCAAGGTACGGTTTAAAGGTTTTTGCCCTTGTGGATGCGAAGCTGTGTTACTTATATAATTTGGAAATTTACGCCGGAAGGCAACCCGACGGTCCATTTAACATCAGCAATAAACCAGCAGATATTGTCAAAAGGATGATAGACCCTATAAAAGGCACAGGCCGAAACTTAACAGCTGACAACTGGTTTACCAATTTCGACCTGGTGGAAGACCTACGACAAAAAAAAATTTCATTCGTTGGCACAGTGAAAAAAAATAAGAGGCAGTTGCCACCACAATTTGTTTCATCGGTTGGAAGAAGTGAATATTCCAGCAAGTTTGGATTTAAAGATTCTACAGCTTTAGTCTCATATGTTCCAAAAAAGGGTAAGACTGTTATACTTGTTTCTACCTTACATAATGACAAATCAATAGATCCTGAAACTGGTGAAAAATCAAAACCGTCTATCATTACGTTTTATAATCAGACAAAAGGTGGTGTAGATACTGCTGACAAAATGTGTGCTTCCTACAACGTAGCTAGAAATGTAAGACGTTGGCCAATGGTTGTGTTCTTTTCTATGCTAAATATGAGTGGCATTAATGCGCAAATAGTCTACTTTGGAAATGGCCTAAAAGAGATTCGTAGGCAAATTTTTCTAAAAATGCTATCTCATGAGCTAGTGCAAGAGGAACTAACCAGAAGAAGCCAAAAAACAAGTGGAATTCCTTCCGCTTTGCAGGAAAGACTAAAAAGATTTAGGCCAAACATACCGAAAGAAAGACCACAGGAAGATGAGCCACATCCGAAAAAAAGAAAATGTTTGTCATGCACCTCAGAATCCGGTATCAGACGACTTTCTAGATATCAATGTAAAAAATGCCAACAATCACTATGCTTGCAACATGCAAATTTTATTTGCACTCCTTGTTTCACCGATAGTATTCAACCTGATGAGGATACTGAATAATGTTTGTTTAAAGTCTCAAATCTCTTTTAATAATAAATTAGTAATAGATTATCCTTATTGTATCAGTTTTTTTTATATTATTTAGTTCTAATAATTTACAAGTTTTAGTTCTGTATTATAACAAATAAATATTTCTAAAATATCACAATCGTTTTGTTGTTTACAAGAGGTCTGTGGGGGCGGTTGTTACGCCACTGACTGCTACCTAATATTACTAAAACTATCCATTGGTTAATTATTCTATTTAAAAATAAATAATTACAATTTGCTAATGTTTCATTACTGATGCTAAAATTAATAATTATTGGTAAATATATACATCTGAGTCTGTTAGATACACTGCGCCCGGACATGTACGTATGGCAACTGCGCCCGACGGAAGGTTAAGGACTAATTAAATTTAATGTTAACTCTCAATATCAAAAATTAGCGTTTATTAATATTAGTTCGTATCATAGACATCGTAACTATTAGACCCAACAATAACAAATAAACGTGTTGTCATTAATGTATTCCAGTCTAAAGTAAATCAACATGCAAGCTGCTCCCCTCCATTTGGCTTGCCAGACTGACTCCACAGAAAACGTAGTTTTCTGGGCTTACGCTGTTAAAAGTATTAACTTCTATGATTGACTAGAATAACATGATATGGGAAATTTATACCATTGCCTAAAACCTTGTAAAAAATCTGCAGTATGGCAACGCAGCAATAAAGGATCCGCCCAGATCCCATCATTTCTGTGGCCACCCGCATCGACTCGATATAACGGATGTGGCATTCATTTGTGACAGCGTTTTTCTGTGGGTTTTCCTGGAGTTTCGTCCGAGAAGAACCAACAAACGAGAAGCGACAATATGACATCTGGCGAAATCAATGTAGTGGGAGGTAACCCGGACAACTGTCATAAGTTTAAGCCGGCCCATTAGTCCGGTAGTCGATGAGTTATCGTTATCGAGTTTAGTTGTCTTTTTTGTTGAAAGCAGTGTATTGTTTAACCGTTTATTTTTGTGAGTGCTGTACTATTATAAAACTATGACTGGTAATACCTGTGCGTTTCGAGGGTGTCACTTAAAAGAAGGTCAAGGAATAAGCATGTTTTCATTTCCAAAGGATCCTGAACAGTAAGTACATTTGCACCGCTATGATACATTTGTTTATATTTGTTTTGTTGTATTTATCTGCTCTATTTTATTACGTGAAAGGTATATGGAAAAGACCTACCATTATTTATTATGTTATTCAAGTGAAGTTGATATTAAATGTATAAAAACAAGTACCTTTTTAAGGAAAGGCGACAGAAAGGTAAAAAATATCAAACTAATCTAAAAGAACATGTTTTTATTTTCCTAACAGATCTTGTGTTTTTTTGAAAAATATTCCTGAGAGCACAAGTACTTATTTTTATTTAGTAGTTTTTATCGAATATCATATTTCTACGCGCAGATCAGGTAAAATAAGTAAAGAGTAAGTAGTAATAAATACATTATAAAAAAAATCATAGGGTTTTCCGAAATTTACAACTTATTTTGTTTAAACAAAATAAAATATCATATTATCTACCTACCGTTTAAATTCTAAGTATAATATTTGCAGAATTATACCGTTGACTCTTACTGCCATAAATAATCTACCTGATTAAATCCTATTGTATACGCCTCAACCTCTTCAAAGCTGAATAAATGGGATCAGGGTCGGCTTGAAAATGTACCTACACTACATGATTTATTTTTATAATTTAAAATAAATAGACAGGTATTTTTAGTTTTAGGTACCTATAATAAATGTAAAATAATGATAACAATTAATGATAATTGAAAATAATATAATTTCAAAGTATAACTATTAGGATAACAAGTACAATAAAAATTAATTAAATTATTAAAAACTATTGACAATTTATTCAAAATTTAACTCTGTATTACTATCACTATCTTCATCTAAGCCTAAACTTATAATTAAGGGTTGAACATTTGTAATCATACAATTGTAAGAATTTTCCACCTTAAGTACAGGCTGTACACAGCTTTTCCAGCTGTCTGCAGAAATTTTTTTCTTACTTCGTTTTTAATTAATTCTACTACAGATGCATTTAATGTAGAAGAAATTTTATTTCTCCTAATATTGGATTTTAATTGGTGCCATATTAGCTCAATAGGATTGAATATACAATAGTATGGAGGAAGACGCAACACTGGATGTCCATTTTCTGCTGCAAGTTTTTCACACTCGTATTCCTTATTTATTTTAAAAGCTTTTAATACTTCTAGCAGTTCTCGTTTTTTGTAAATTTCTTCAAAATATAAATCATTTTCAATCATAAAATTTTGAATTTCTGCTTTTGTATTATTAGAATTGGGAATGATTTTTGCTTGCCGACTATGATAACTAGCATTGTCCATTACAATGACGCTATTTTCAGGTATATTTTTAAGGAGTTTATGTTTAAACCAATCTTTAAAAAGTTGTGCGTCGGTATTTTGATGGTAATCTAAAGAAGAATCTGCTATGTTTTTAGCTGAAAGCAACAGACAATTTGGAACAAACCCGTTCTCTGAACCAGCATGTAATATTGTGATTCTTTTGCCTTTATTTGATGGTGCCTTGGTTTGACAATTTTTGGAAGAATCATCCCAACCTTTTCTTGGAGTGTCATGGGTATCGAACCATGTTTCGTCAAGGTAAATAATTGGACGTTTTTTTTCTCTAAATTGTTTAACAGCTGTTAAATATTTAAGTCTCCATTCCCGTAAACGTTGAGATTCCATTAATGTTTGTCTTTTATTAATGCTTCGGTATTTAAAACCCATTTTATGCAATATTTTCCTAAGACTTGAAAGGCTACAAGAGATAATTGTTTCGTCTTTATTCAGCCGCTCTTTGAGGGAAATCAAAGTGGGTACAGTTTGTGCCTCATACATTTGGTAAATCTTTCTTCTTAATAAATCCATGTCATTTTAGTCAATGCTTCTAAACGTGCCAAAATCACTCCGATTTTTTCTAGGATTAACAGGTTTAAGTACTATGTCTCTTACTGAAGATAAAGTAGTTTTTGTCAAAGTAGACGTCTCTGCTAAAGCATCCATCGAATTAAAATTTCTACTCAAAAAAGATTGATACACATTTTTAATTATTAGTTTGGCATCGGTAGATAAATGCTTATTTTTAAAAATGACACTTGAAGATGCCCCCATATCAGCACAATTCCAAGGACGCCACATTCTACCACAATAAGCCGAAATAAAAATTACTCGCCGGAGGACCACTAAAGACTAAAATTATTAAAAATCAGTTTGTATTTATATATGCATCAGGCATAGGTATAAATTGAATTTGTACCTGGTCTGGCTCTACTCGAAAAGGTTTTAAAATTTGGGATTTCCTTATTTATTTTATGGTCAAAGGGATAATGAGGGTTTTATTGCAGTCTAAAGATCAACGATATAATTCTACAAATACTATAACTATAATTATTGTCCATGTACCTATCGAAGAATTGAAAAATAGCAGATTTACCTGTAAAAAATATCCAACATACTCTTTACATAAAGAAAATGGTTTGTAGCATTATAGGAGTGGGCTAAGAAACAATTTCTACCTGCATACATATCAAATTAAAGCCGCATAATGGTTCAGAATGTAGGTATACTGACCCTTTTTCTAGGTAGGTTCACCATCAAGAGTAATTAAGGACCCCAGTAATTTAAGATTTTTACAAATGTTAAACATACCGGTCATTCCATATCAGATTTGAAACTCAAATTTTAATTTCAACGAAAAATTTTTCTCGCATTCTTCAGAGGAAAACAATCGATAAGTATTTTTTTATTTTAATATGATATTTTTTAATCGACTTACGATTGTTTAAACTTTTGAGGTTTGGAAAATCGAACATTTTTTAATCACGCATAACTCGTAAACTATTCAATTTAGGTAAAAAATTTCCAAAATAATTAAAGTCTGGTATTTATATGAGCTTGTTGAAATTTTTTTTTTAAATTGTTTTTGTTATTTTATTGGTTTTTTTCTGAATTTGTTATAAACAAATGAAATTTTTTCAAGGTAGGATCCTTTTTTTTCAGCTATAAATATTCATAATCATGTTGGGAAGATAGTGTAAAAATTTCAGAGTGGGTCTCGCAATAGTTTACAAGATATTTAACTTATAAGAGGGCGCCTGCTATGAAGTTGCCTCGCTCCGTGCGGCGCGCGTCAGGACTTGAGCATTTGAGGACACGTAGTGACCGACTTATGGGGTTTTTTTCCAGATTATTATTAATCCCAAGATTATTTCTTTCACTAAAATGTCTTCGATGGAAAATCGCATGGGGTTTTCCACTTTAGTTTTTCCCGTATTAACGAGTCATGGTCACAGTGTAGTAAATTACGCGTTCATTATTCAAAATGCTGTTAGGGGTTTTCACTGGAACAAGAATCAAGCGACCCTTTCTCCAAACGTTTTTTATTGCAACAATCATGACTCTATCAAGCATGAAACGTTAGTCATTATTTCGGACTGTAAAAAACATGATTCTGCAGCGGTGTACTTATTTCTTCAAGCATTTAACGATTTTCTATCGAACCACTTTTTACGAATCCGGAAGTGTATTTATTTTTCCGATGGAGCGCTCCAACAATTCAAAAGCGCGAATCACTTTTCAACAATTTCCCATCATGAACAAGATTTCCATCGCCCTGCTGTATGGAATTCTCAAGCTACAGCTCACGGAAAAGGCCCTGGTGATAAGCGGGCGGAGCATTGAAAAGGATGGCACGTAAAGCCAGTCTTCAAATTACTTCCAATAAACAAATCGCTACCGCATTAGAGTTGTACAAGTGGGCTAAGCGTGATTCTTCATTCAGCCACATTTCAGTACTTTATAAAAGCGAGAAAAAAATTACGAAACGATGGCAACCTTTTTGAATGAGCGATTCGAAAAGTGCAAAACGATAACGAAAAATTAAAAATTACAGAGTGTCGTCCCGGCCGAGAATTGCAAACTCAAAGTGAGAACTCATTCTTCGTGCCCGGATTTCGAAATTGTGAGTTCCTGAAAACAGAGCCGAAACGCGTGCCTAAACGAAAAATATGTTGATAAAAATATATGCATGGTATTTTTGAAAATTACTGTGGTAAAAATTGTTATTAACTATCAACATCGAAACCTCTTGGATACTGTTAATTTCGTAATTTATTTATTATCGAAAAACTACAGTGTAAAAAACGAAAATAAGGTAATATTGGGAAAGCCAGATATTACGTCTCCTCAGACGCTCAAGTCCTGACCCGCTCTGCCCGGAGCGAGGCAACTTCATAGTAGACGCCCTCTTATAAATTAGATATATTGTGAACTATTGCGAGACAGACTCTGAATTTTTAACATCTTCCCAACATGATTATAAATATTTACAGATAAAAAGTACGAAAAAAAAAGGGTCCAACTTTGAGAAAAATTCATTTGTTTATAACAATTGAAGAAAAAAACAATAAAATAATAAAAACAATTATAAAAAAAGACTTTTTCGATAAGCCCATATAAAAGCCAAACTTTAATTACTCTAGAAATTTTCACCTAAATTGAATTGTTTAGGTTATGAGTGATTGAAAAATGTTCGATTTTTGAAACTTCACAAGTTTAAACAATCGTAAGTCGAAAACAAAAAATATCATTAAAATAAAAAATACGTATCGATTATTTTCCTCTGAAGAATGAGAGAAAAAAATTTCGTTGAAATTAAAATTTGAGTTTCAAATCTGATATGGAATGACCCATACATATTATGTATTGTTGGATTTTTGCCTCCATTTTCATGTAGAAAATCACCCTCTAAAGCAAAATAATAAGCCAAGCTGTGCGTAAGACCAGGTACGTAATATTATAATGTCTGCATTAACAACGGCAATTTTCGCTAACGCTCGTACCGTAATTTTCGAAATCATGTGTAATAGGATTCTTACCACTCTTGGTATGTAATATACTATTTCATTTCCTTTCTAAAATGTACTATGAGTAAGTAACACACAATTAATAAAACATTTCAAAAATATTTTTATTTTATTTAATTTTTTTTTGATTTTACGAAATTTTCTGGAAAGCCAATTACATGAAACACAGAAGATAATCATAAAAAAATTACTTCTTACTGGGTACCCACTTTTTTTTTATTTCAGTGTAAAGCATTTTCTTATTCGTTTTAGTGCTTCTTTTAGTGTAATAACCCGGACAACTGTCAAAATTTCAAGGTGAAGGACATATAATTTGGTACTCATTTAATTAATGCTAAACTCGGGATTTTGTCGCTTTTCGTTTGTTGGCTCTTCTCGGGTTTTGTCACATGCATATGTAAATGCAGCGTAATCCCCACTCCCGGCCCCACCTAGCTCCTCACAACGTCTCGCCACCAAACGATTATGTCACCACAATTTTATAGCATTTATGAATGGCGTGTCGGATCTATAGTTACGATGCCTATGGTTCGTATGCTAAAAGGCACACGGGTCCTTCGAGCGGTTGCAAAGAAATAAAATTGAAACTAGTCTTTGGAGGTAACCTTTAGACAGCCATAACTTCCTTATAAGACATTTAAGGACTTTCATTCATAGGAACTTATTTTCATATGTAGAATATCCCCTTGTAATATACGAAAGGAATTTCCGGACACCCTGTGTAACACTTGTTTTGTAAATAAAGCAAATTACTCTAATTTGATTTACATAATTTATTTAAAAACCCCATACCCGCCTACTTTTTCTTATTTTATCAAACCAAAAAAAAAAAAAAATTGGTTATATCTAGAGAGCTAGGTCTATTGTTTTCTTTAAACATTTTAAGAAGCGGTTTTATTGATAAAAAAAATAAAAATAAAGGAATCATTCAGACTTTACAATTGGATAAATAATTTACCATCATTCAACTTCATGATAATTAGTTTCTTTTAAGAAAAATGATGTCATATTGTTATTTTTATCATTTAAATTATTTAAGAATAATGTATTTTTATTTTTTATTTTATTTGCTAATTTTTCACCCACTTCTGAAAAATAATCAATAAAAGTATTTGCCATAATTTTTTTATCATTTATTACATTATGCTCATCAATTTTTATTTCTTTTATATTTTGATTTTTTTGTTTTTTACCACAAATATTTTTAATAGTTTTCTATAGATTTAATATTTGAGTTTTTAGAATTATCAATTTTTGATTTATAAAATTTAATTTTTTGTTCTCTTATTAATTTGTTTAATTTATTTTTTGTAAATTTTATATTGGTATAGTAATATATGATTATTACTATTTTCTTTAAATTTTTTATATTTTTTTATTTATAGAATTCAATAAACCATTTGTAATCCATTATTTTCTTTTTTTAATTTTAATTTTAACTTTAGATGTACATTTTTCAACATTTTTTTTAATTTCTGTTATTAAATTATTAGCTAAATTATTTGTTTCTAGAATTGAATAATAGTTTGTCCAATTTATTTTACTCATATTTTCATTTAGTTGTGAATAATTAATATATGGTTTAAATATTATAGAATTTTTTTTGAAAATTTTCATTATCAAGATTTTTTTGTAAAATTATTGGATAACGATCTGTTATTTGATATTTGAAAATCATTGATTTAAAATTATTTAAACTTTCTGCTGTTTTAATAAATATATGATCTATACAAGAACTTTAATTTCTAAATTCTCTAGTATTTCCATTTATAAAAGATATAAAACCGTATTCAGTTAAGATATTTAAATATTCATTACTATCATTAGAATTTGAAAATATATTAATATTTATATCTCCAATTAAAATTACTGTCTCGTTATTGCAAATATTTTTAATTTTGTCAAAAAAATAATTTAAGATCTAAAATAAAATCTGAAGTAGAAATTGATGGAGGTTTATATAAACTTATAATATTGATTTTTTCTTTTTTGAAAGTAACTTTAATAAATACTATTTTTATTTTACCTAAAGATATAATATCAAAAAAGTAATTTTGATCATCTTTAATATAAACTATAACACCGTCGTTCTGATTTATATTACCATTATTATAAATTAGTTTATAATTTGGTAATTCAAATAAATCAGTATTATAAATTTTCCATGTTTCGGTAAAAATAATTATATCAAAATCATGATTAAGTTGATATAAAAATAGTTTAGTTTTATCAAAATTTTTTGAAATGCTTCTGATATTATTATGATATATGGAAAAATTATTTAATGATTTTAATTTTAATCTGTTAAATTCATTTTTATCCTCTATTATAGTAGTTTCAATATTTTTTTAATCAAAATCTGATAAACTTTCTGTCATTTAAAGAATTTTAAAAACATTACTTAAATATGAAATTTTTCTAATAATTCTTAGTAATGTTTAGTATCTATTCAAATTTATCAACTGTTTCAATGTTTCTTCTGTATTAATATTTATAACTCTTTCTTCTTCATTTTTTCTTACAAAAATTTTCCCATTCTTAATCCAAATATATTTAAAACCTTTTTTCTTTAATTCTTTAGTCTTTCCAAATAAATATTTCATTCACATTAAGGTTTTTCCGTAACTTTACAGAGAAAATTTTAAAAATTGTAGGCGGCATGGCTCAAGGAATCGAAACAATTCTTAGTCATTGGCGTAAAAATATTTATAACAATATATTATATTTAATATATTTTTTAGGTACAAAATGTCAATAAAAGCAACATAAATAAATAATTAACATAAACATAATTATTTTAAATAAATTAATTTATTAGATATTCAAACACTCTACCATTTTGCTGTAAACATATATTTAACCTGTCTGTTAAAGATCTATTTACATTTTGTAACATTAAGGGAGTAACTGAATTAAATGCTTCTCTTATTCTTTCCCGCATGTTTTCCGCTGTAGTTAGAGGTGTTCCGTAGACCAGATCTTTAACGTATCCCCACATAGAAAGAAATCAAGTTTTATCATATCTAGTGACCTTGGAGGCCACAGAACAGGTCCGCGTCTTCCGATCCAACGGCCAGGAAATTTTTCATCCAGAGTATTTCGAACTCCAATATTAAAATGAGCAGGCGCCCCATCTAACTGGAACCACATTCTTCTTAATAGTCCTAGTGGTATATTTTCTAACAGATTATCAAGATCTTCATTTAAAAAATTTTGAAAAATATTCCCATTGAGGTGTCCATCAAAAAAATGAGGTCCTATTACGTGGTCTCCAATTATGCCTCCCCAGACGTTTAAGCTCCACCTATGTTGCTGGTCAATAGACCTTAGAAAATGTGGATTTTCATCGGCATAGAAGTGCAAATTATGTCTGTTCACATGATCATTATTGTGGAATGTCGCCTCATCGGTGTCATCGGTAAACAATACAATATTAAAAAATCGTACATCCTCTCGAATTCGAGTAAGACCCCAATTACAGAAATTTATTCTATTCTCAAAATCTTGTCCATCAAGTGTTTGATGCAGTTGCACACGATATGGATGGAACTTATTCTTACGCAACATTCTCTTCACAGAAGTTTGACCTAAGGCCAACAAATCACTTATGTCTACTGTACTTCTATGTGGAACTTCATAAACAGATAAACAACAGTTAAATTCATTTTCTTCGTTTACCACTGGCTTTATTCTTTCATGCTTTTCGTACTTAACTGTCCCAGTTCTATCAAATCTATCCATCTGTCTTTGAAATGATCTTGCATCTGGATGCGATCAGGAAACCTCTCGCAGTACACTCGGGATGCCAGAAGACAATTCTTTAAGCATTCTCCAAGGATATAAATCATATCAATTGATTCTTGGTTCATATACTTCATTTTTACTACAAAATACTACTTATTGAAGGAAGATACTATGCACAAAATGACACCAAATGTCACAGGATTACAAAAGTAAAATTACTGACAGCGACATACCAACGAATACCAATTTTTCGATTTCTTGGGCCATGCCGCCTACGATTTTTTAAATTTTCTTTGTAAAGTTACGGAAAAACCTTAATATCTCAAAATGATAGCGAGATACATACGGCAAACATAATATTTTCTGAAAGGGGACACTTTAGGCTTTTCGACGGCAAAATAATATACAGGGTGTTGTATCTAAGAAATTCAATTAAAATCGAATTGAAAATAGAGATGTTTGAACAAGTATTCTGGACACCCTGTATAATTAAATCGAAAAGTGAGGACGGTCTAGGATAAAGTAGGCCAGCATTAGATTACATGTAACTTTGTCAGGGAAATTAAGAAGCAGTGGCGGAGATATAACAGTTTAAAAAAAGTATGTTTTTGACTGATTTTTCTTTCTTTAATTCATAACTTGGCAACGCTGCATTCGATCTACATACAAATTAAAAGTTGAATACACAACCGATAGAGGCTTTATATGCCACATAAAAAGGTAGGGTATTCAATTTAACAAAAATATAGTTTTTGGTATTACTCTTTTTTGAGACACCCTGTATTCTTAAAAATAATTTTAGGTTATAGCAAAGGCGAAACGTTATAAGTTTTATTAAGAAAATTTTCCCATAAGTTCAACGGTTTAGCAACTATTGACCGACGCGCCCTTATTGGCCTACCCTGTATATAAGTTGCGTAATATCACAGATACGACAAAACCACTCAAATTGGTATTTAAAGTTTGTCTAGTATTCATTTGTACGTGCTGAATCAATCTCTAAAAAATGTTTGCAAATTTTCGGAAGCAATAAAGTTTTGCAAAATTGTAATGGGTTTAATAAACATCCCGTGTGCAACAGTTCCTATTTTAATAAATTCGATTGAATCGGCAGTTGGTTCCTTGTGAAACATTTTTAAAAATAATAAACTAAAACACTTTCTGCTTTTTAATGTTTCAAGGTTTTTAATAGAGTTACTCTACATATGTTTCGCCTTATTAGGGTTTTTTCAAGAGTACCTGATTAATACTAAATTTTAAGAAAGATCCTTAAACTATATATACCTTCTTTTATTGACCTAATAATATGTGGTTTCTTTTTATTGCTGTTTTGGAAAGTCCAGGGATGTTGATGGAATACATTTGTCAATAATAGGGGTATGGTGGAAATTTTGTTGGTCATTAGTAGTAATAAATGTATTATTTTTCAAAGATTTTTTGATTTCTAATTGCTCTAATAAATCTAATTTTTTTATTTTGTTTTCAGCATGAAGTAGTTCTATTTTATTTAGATTTATGAAATGATTATTTTCAATACAATGTGTTGACATTCCTGTGTTTTTGACATTGTTTAAGATTGATGTTTTATGTTCTTTAAATCTATTTTTAATACATCTGCCACTTTAACCAATATTTACAGCATTACAATCTGAACAATGGATTTTATAAACACCTGACTTATCTAGCTTATCTATTTTGTCCGTATTATTCACAAGTATCTTACCTAAGTTTTGTTTGTTGACGCAAATAGTTTTACATCCTAAATTATTCAACTTATTGCTAACCTTATTACTGAATTTTGATATGTGATTGACAAATTTGAAATTAGTTTCTTTTGGTGTATTGATACAATAAAATTATTTCTTTAACAGTTTCTTTTGTTTCTTTTTTAGTAAATTATCTATTAAGTTCTCTTTGTATCCGTTGTTGTCTGCTATCTGTTTGATGATACGGAGTTCTTTATTAAAGTTTTCTTTATTTAACGGGAAAGTTACTAATCTATGTATAAGACTGTGAAAAGGAGATAATTTTATTTGCCATGATTGCTTAGACTTATAATGAATTACTGTGTCTGTAATAATGGGTTTTCTATAAATATTATATTCTAAGTAGTTGTCTACTTTTTTAATATTAATTTCTAAAAAATTTATCTCATTGTTACCTTTTTCCATGGTTAACTGTATGTTATTATTAATAAGGCGAAACATATGTAGAGTAACTCTCTATTAAAAACCTTGAAACAATAAAAAGCAAAAAGTGTTTTAGTTTATTATGTTCCTATTTTATTTGAAGCACACCTCTTAAAAACCCTAGGCGTCTATCTCTGTTAATATAAAACAATATTTCACTTCGAAATGCATCTACAAATTTGTACTATCCGTTTTATCCGGTCAGCAGATTGGTTTAGATTTATTTATTCAATTATATACTGTTAACTATATTTATTTTCATTTTCATAAGTAAAGATGTTTATAAAACATCTAGTTTTGTGTTTAATTACCACTTTAAAATATTTAAAAAGTTTAATAAAAATGTTAAAAAAAACATTTTTGAAAGAGCCGACTTCGCGTATGCGCATGTCGATCAACACTGCATAATGGTCGGTGCATGTTTTTGACATTTAATAGACATGCGTGCATCCGTCCAATATTATCGCTGATTGTTTTCTTCAACCTTTCTAATCGTTGGTGGCAATACCATCACCACATTTCTACAAACTTTTTATCGTAGTTAATTTACAACATATTTCCACAGACTAATATGTACTTTTTGTTAATTAAAAATATTAACATTTAAGACTTTTTACCCTTTTATTAGAGAGCATGAGTAGAAGGACGTATAGCGACGGTTGGATAAAAAGGATCCCTGTAACAGAATTTCTTCGGGTTCCACAAACACACTTAGGATATCACAAAAAAATTTAATTGTAAAGAATAAAAATATGTTATTTTAGGATGGGAAATATGGTCTCAAGAAGATGGTTCCAGAGACATGAAGGAACCGCTCCGGGTGAAATCAATCGGGCAACGTCAGCTGAACATTTGCTATGAAAATATCAAAAAATGTTTCCTTTAAAACATCCAGCAACTTGTTAGTTCATGTCATAAGGCATAAATGAAATTTACAATCTTTCAGAATAATAAATATTTTTTAGAAGTTTTAGTTACCTTCGAATATTCACCAACATAATTTCTCTATCTACCAAAACATCTTGTGCGTATTTTATTAATCCTACTCTATCTGGCTGCCTACCCATATAGTCGTCAATTTGTTGTTTAATTATGCCAATTATCTAAAAAAAAAAAATTGTTTAAATTTGAAAGAAATTCTTTTTTAAGCGCTTAGTGCGTAATTCCTTAATAACTCGTAAACCTTATAGAAAAACTTAATAACTCGTAACCCTTATAGAAAAACTTTAAATACAACAAAAGCTTTTTTGTTGCTACAAATGCGTACAATAAAATTATTTTTTAATATACCGAGTATCCAAAAACAAAAATACACGACAAATAATGTTTTTTTTAATAACAGTATTGTACCGGGTGGCCAACTATGCGAGCTAAGCAGAGTATCTCGGAAACCGTTCAACGTACAGCTTAGTGCTAACGGTAGCTCTTAATTGCGGAGGCACTAAGTCGTAGTTCGATAGTTGAATACCTACTATCTTTCCTCGTCGCTGGCTTACCTTGGACACCACCTGGTTCGATATAAATGGCCTAAACCAGGAAAATATACCGAATACCTGTAATAATTGGAAAACCATATAATAAGTAAAACCAAGAACATTTTCCCACACGTTTCTTTTTAATCGTAGGATTTGTAAAAAGGATGTTTTATGCGAGTGGAAATTTATAGAGTTGTGATTAAAAAAGTAGGTGTGTGTAAGGTTATTAAATTAAAAATTAAATTATAACTAGATATAGTTAAGGAGCTTTTTTAAACGCAAAAATGTATTTAACCTGTGAAGATTCTAGAACCTTTATACCCTTCCATATGATATTTAGTTATAAAAAAAATATGACTCGCGTCAAGATAGCCTTACATTGTTAAAAAAAAAAAGTAAATTTAAAACGATTATAAAAAAATAGTAAAAAGAGGTAAGTAGGTAATACAAAATTATGATTAGACGACGAGCAATATTAAAAAACGTATATGAGCCCGCTACTCCACTGCGGACTTGCTGTACCTGTTACCAGCAGGGCATTGGAAGTAGTTCAGGAAGCTACTCGGAACGGCAGAAAAACCGGCAAAACCCTAAAAATAACAAATTTACAAATTACCCACTGAATTCCTAATAAATAAACAACAAAATGACCTGTAAAATTAAAAAGGCTTACCTCTAAAAGGGGAGTGAAAAGACCATGTGGTATTTTTTTATAAATGTAAATTATCTTTCCTTGAAGAATCAAAGTGAAAAGTCCCCATATTTTTTCTAACCGCAGATATCAATGAAAAATTAATAAACCAGGTGTTTAAATGAAATAGGAATACAATTCAATCGAAATTGTGGAAAAAATATAGAACATTTAAGAGTAAATAATATTAAAGGTAAAGCACTCATTTGCAATCAGTTTTAACCTCTATTATCTTCGAAACCAAGCGGCTTTTCAAAAATCATCAAAGGACAAAATATTGTTAGAACAGTCCAGGGAACACCCCTTCAATTTTTGCCGTATGTTTAATAAACCACATCCACACGGAGCCCGGACCGTGTATCGTTCGTATGCCCAAGTAGTTTTGTTTACTTTTTTCGGTGACGGTGGCAGCAGTGGCGTAGCTTCAGATTCCCCCCCCCTCAAAATTTATATTACGAGAAAATCACAGTTTAAGTTAGTAATGTAACATGTACATTGCCCTATGAAAAGAGTGCAAATAAAAAAAGTTGAATATTGGCGATTTGACTAGCACACATTTCAATAAAAAACATATAATTATTTATTTATATTACACTAGGTAATTATAACATGATTGTTATTAGACTACCCTATGTAGAGTATTCAAATTTAGGTATATTACATAACTATTTAAGTTTTTATAAGATCAATCTATTATTTAATGAAGAAATAATTTTGATTTATGTCATGGAATATCTTAATAAACTATAATTTAATCTAATTATCCACATCTGGCAACAGGTCAACGCGACGAGCTTAAGATAGTGGACCAGAAAAAGTGACTTATTTCACTCAGATCTCACATAACCAAAAAATATTTGGTGTGCTGAACATCTGAGAAGCGCCAGGTGTGTGCTGATTGTTCGTCATTAGCGTAGCAGTGTAAATACGATATTTAAGACGTCTCAAGCGAGCATTTGCGTTTAGATTATTTTATTTTCATATAATTCTGTATTTTCTTTAATAAAAACCTAAGTTTATAATAAAAAAATCATATTCAGAAAAGTTGTCCGCACGTCTATGACACGCGGCTTAAAACTCCACATGTATGACTTTTATTTTTTCTTTCTCTATATACGTCGTAGTGCTAACCTCGCGCGGCGGACTATACTCGTTATTTCCACCCTGTATATTCATAACTTGGATGAAAATTTGATCCTGCACCATTCTTAAAATACCTACTAGTATCTATACAACTTATGGAAATATGAACATTTAAAAGAAGATCAGGTACGACGAATAAGAAAAAAATTCAGGGACTGGCTCCTGCAGTAAAACCACTGATAAGTGATGACAATTAAATTACCTCGATCTGACAAGTTCCTGTCATTAAAAAATAATAACACATTTCTTAATAAATAAATTTCGGAAAAAAAAATGAAAATTAATTAACCGTGCAATAAAACCAAAGCTTGAAGTGCGATTCTTTCATGAATAAAAAAGCCCTTCCCATAGCGAGGGGCGAGGGAAATAGAGAGTAAAAGTAGTGTCTATAATAAACATAACTATAATGGAAATTAATCAGAAAACAGAAAATATTTCTTATAAAAAAAAGTACCAGTCAGTTCTATTCTATGAAATTCATATTAAGTATAAATAAAAAAGTATTTTTACTTACTACTTTACAATTACCACAGAAAATATAGCTACGCAAGAGAACTCTGAAGAGCATAGGAAAAAAGCGAACGTGCAAAAACTCTCTTTTTTATTCTATAAAATCCTCGAGGAGGTCGCCACCATAAGCAGATTCTATATTATTTTTATTTAACGCGTTCATGTCGCCATACCACCAACCAAGTGTTGTCATATCGTCCTTACCGCTCGAAATTCGATTCTGGTAAAAATGAATAACATTTTAGAAAAGAAAATTATAGCTACGATTTTAGTTAATCCCATTATTAAGTATTTGAAGGGATTCGACCGGCGCCACATACGGGTATTTGAATCTAAAAGATGGCCAAAAATCATTTTAGTAAAATTGTCAATATTAAAAGACAAAATGCTTGCTTACATAGCCAAGGCTATCGCGCATCATGTAGCAGCAACTGTTTCTTTGTCTACTTCTGCGGCGCCCGTCAAGACTAGTCGGGATTTACCGTTCGCTTGGAGTGTATGCGTGATTTGTCGATATTAACTTTTCGTGTTCTCAGTTTACTTGTTATTAGTACGTGTTTTGAAACTGTAAATAAAATCTGTATGATGGATCCGTTAAAACCTGGTATGTACCTTTTATCCTTAATAATTTTCAGTTTAATCAACGTTAAATTCTAGATTAAGTATCAGAAACAAAAAAACAAAGAAAATATGTAAGTTTAGATGTTTTGAACAGATTTTTTAGAGTTTTAGTTAATTTCTAAGCATTTCTATGCTATCAATTTTATATAGAATTGAAGTAGGTACATTGAATAAGACATTTAAGGTAAAAGTTGCCGTGGAATCTCGCAGATGTATTTTTTCTTACTTTTTTAAATAGGTAGGGTAAATTAAAAAAAAAATGCAAATTAAAATCATGAAATCATTAAAATTAAATTAAATTAAATCATTAAAATCATTGTCCATTTTTTGATTTAGGGCCGTCTGGAATCAAATTCTTAACCCGAAAATACATTTATAACATAGTGGAAGCTTCACAGGAACCCAGTATTGACAAAAAGTTGAACCATATGGAGGAAACAGTAATCAATAAGTTCTGCGAAGATGAACATCAACAAAGAGATTGGAAACATAAATTATCGTTGATAAA
The DNA here is from genome assembly GCA_963920685.1 of Polydrusus tereticollis. Classification (NCBI taxonomy): domain Eukaryota; kingdom Metazoa; phylum Arthropoda; class Insecta; order Coleoptera; family Curculionidae; genus Polydrusus; species Polydrusus tereticollis. The sequence continues at coordinate 55,630,913 of OY987335.1, forward strand.
GCATCAATTTCAATTCAGATGGCAAGCAGCATACAAAAAGAAAGACGTATTTGAAAAAAACAACAGTGATTGGCTCGATGGAGTGACCTCATTACAATTGGCAACAGGTATGTGTTACTGTGATTTGATGGATATGAAATCATTCTCCTTTCCTTCTCACTCTCTCGAGAGAAAGTATTGTAATCGTCCAATCGATTTTTTTAGAACTCTCGTTGAGTTATGACCCCCAAAGTCCGAGTTTATACCAATAAAAATTGTGTATTTGCGTGGGTTTGAGTGGGTGTGCGTGTGTGCGTATGTACGTCATATTACAAGCGATACCACCTGAACGGCTGGAGCGATTCTTTCATATTTGATATTTAGGCTTTCTCCGTGTATGTTTTGGGAGGTTTTTTTCATTTACTTTTGTAACTTAAAAATTAAGGGTACTTTAAAGAAAAAAAAAGGTTTTACTTAAAAAGGGCCCCTACGATTTGCGTCAAAATTCCTATACAATATAATGTTTTTATAAGACAAATAAAACGAACTTGTATCAAACACGACTTCTACAATTTTTTAACGAATGCTAATATATAATAATTTTTTACAGACACAAGTCCAGGCTGTCCTGAAAAAGCATTCGCAGAGTCGAGTGAGAGAAGCAAACGCCGAAAAACTCAAGAAATTCGGTTACATGATATTGAAAAGCTGAGTTATGCAACTCAAATGAAATTTCGCGCTATAGGCAATGTAGCCGCATTGAATGTTGTAAAAGATTTAACAAAGAGTCCAAGACGAGCTCAAAAATACAGATCAGCTTTTAAAGAGAGTAATGAAGAGAAGATTTTTCAATTATCCAGTTTAAAGGCCTTAGCTATGTATGTAGAAGCTGGTTTGACAAGAACACAATATGAAACGATCAGATCACACAAAAAGAAGTTGTATCCTTGTTATACCATTCTCCAGAGAGCTAAAAATGATTGTTACCCTATCAGAGAGTCCTACAGAATTACCGCTACTTGTGCTGAAATAAACTTACAAGACTTACTTAATCATACTTCAAGATTAATTATGTATTTAGAGGAAGTTGTGGCTACATTAAAAAGTGAAGACAAACAGCAAATGGAATTGATCTGTAAATGGGGATGCGATGGGTCGCAGCAAGTGCAATATAAGCAGAAGTTTGAAAGTGAGATAGACTCAGACGCCAACATTTTCCAAAGTTCTATGGTACCATTACAGTTAGTATGTGGCAAAAACAAAAGCGTTGTTTGGCAAAATCCGACGCCCTTATCGCCACGATATTGTAGACCAATTAGAATAAGATTTCTACAAGAGTCTGTTGATATCACGAACGAAGAGATTCAATATGTTAATTCGAAAATTAATGCTCTCGAGCCAACGGAATTTCAAGGTACAAAAATAACCCATACTCTGCTTTTTACCATGGTCGATGGCAAAGTATGTAACTCAGCAACACATACAACATCGACTATGAGGTGTTATATCTGTGGTGCCACATCCAAAGAATTTAATGACTTATCAAAAAAAAGGGAAGTAAAACAGGAATCATTACAATTTGGCCTTTCGATACTACATGCCCGAATAAGATTTTTCGAAAACCTTTTGCATTTATCGTACAAACTACCTCTCAAAAAATGGCAGATAAAAACACAATCCGATAAAGATGCAGTAAAACAAAGAAAAAAAGAAATACAGGAAAGATTCAAAAAAGAGATGGGTCTAATTGTGGACGTTCCGAAAGCCAACTTCGGTAATTCTAATGATGGCAATACGAGCAGGCGATTTTTCGTTGACCATGAGCTGGGAATGGGACTATTCAGCGCAGGCGTTTCAGCGCCGCCGTTTCATCGCTAAGACATTTCAGCGCCAGCCCATTTCAGCGCTAAATTATTTCTCAAAATTTTATTATTAAATATTTATTTCTATATATATATTTCTACCTTTGTTTCCCCCGGAAATGTGGAATCTTTATAATCGAACAATAAATAGAAATAATCGTACAAATAATCACTGTGAAGCTGCTCATCGCCGACTGCAGTCAGAATTAGGAATGAACCATCCAACAATATGGAAGTTTTTAGATGGATTGCGGAAAGTCCAAAAGGGGCGTGATACTTACTATGAACAATTAATTGCTGGTAATCCGCCCCAGATTAAATTAAAAAAATATCGTGATGCAGATGAACGCATACTCCGCATTGTTACCGAATACGGTAACAGAACTTCAATAGAATATTTAAGAGGAATAGCCCACAATTACCAAATGACTGATTAATTAATTGTATATATTATATTAAAAATGTTATTAGTTTGTAGTACCAATATTGTATCTTTTTGTAGTTTTATTTAATAAATTTTATTTATTAAACAAATTTTAGATATTGTTTTTTTTTAGTTTGTATTACCAATATTTTATCTATTTTTAATTTTATTTAATAAATTCTATTTAGATCATTTTTATTATAAATATTTAATAATAAAATTTTGAGAAATAATTTAGCGCTGAAATGGGCCGGCGCTGAAATGTCCTAGCGATGAAACGGCGGCGCTGAAACGGCGGCTCTAAAACGGCGGCGCTGAATAGTCCTAGACCCCATGAGCTATCTGCATCAATAACTGGCATAGATTTAAATCTAATATTTAGGTTTAAAATTATCATGGAAGCCTTATCGAGTGGACACAAAATCAACGTAGAAGCATTTGAAAAGTATGCAAGAGAAACTGAAGAACTATATATTCAGTTATATCACTGGCATCCAATGTCCCCGACTATTCATAAGATTCTACGACACGGAGCAGAAGTAATTTCATCGGCCCTGCTTCCAATCGGTCAGCTCTCGGAAGAGGCTGCAGAAGCCCGTAACAAGCATTTTAGGAATTACAGGCTAAATTATTCAAGAAAATTTTCCCGAGAAGCATGTAATCTGGACGTTATAAACAGACTCTTACTGACGTCAGACCCTCTCATTACGGGTATGAGAAAAGTATCAACAAAGAAAACAAGACCGTTTCATAAAGAAACGTTAAATTTACTACTGCCTGCCGAGCCGTCAAAAAGTTGTTCTTATTTAGAAACCGACACCGAGATAAGTACTGACGAGGATGAGGTATAATTTGTTTTAGTGATGTTATGTGAGTGTTTTTTTTATAATTTGTGTCGAAATAAATGATACTACATTAATTTTGTAACTATTAATACCCCTAGACCCATTTTCAGACAAAAAATATTTTTGGCCATCGGCGCCGGCGGCGCACTTCTTGTTTAGGCGGCATCGAATCAAAGACGTCTATTGTCAACGTCTTTATTTTAATATATATTTGAGGTAAATTGGAAACAGAGGCCAGTTGTAGAACATAGTTTAAAAAAAAGCCGAATATTTTATTGGAATCCTATACGCATTTCCTTGCATTCTAATTTTTCTTTCTGTAATATGACTACAAGCAGTGGTTCAGCAGGAAAAAAATGCGAGTATTTTTAGTAGTGTGTATTATAATAGGGGTGGGCCAGGCGCATATTTTAAAATTATTTTACATTACACAGGGTGGCCCAAAAAGTTTATACGAAATAAACGTAATGTTTTTTTAAATATAATACCTTGTATTTTATTATTTTAGGTTATTGCCATTGTCTTGATAATTGAATAATTAAATAAAGGAGTATGAAAGTCAAATGATAGTAGTTTTTACAGAAAGGTAACTTGTTTATAAAAAACGTTTTGCTGACATTCGCGAAACACCTAAAAACAAGTAAATAAAATGCTTGCTTATCAAAGATTGCTTGTAGGTAGTTTATAAGCAGATTAGTTTTGTTTCCAAATCTTGTACTTTTATAGAAGGTGTTGAGGGAAATAAAAACCAAAACTTTCATATTTTTTTTTAAATAGTAATAAATGACGACTTGTATAGTATACTTTCTATTTTAGGATTTTCACTTTTTCTTAAATGCGTTTCTGAACTTTATGTGGCCTTAAACTTTGGCTGACGACCATAACAATTCGACTATTTTTTTTTATAGAACATATAATGTGATGGCTTTAACTACTCCATATTTCTTGGATAACATTGTTACACCTACAACCTTTTGATAGTCTTCTGTAATTTTCAATTTTCATAAAATGCTAAACACTTTTTTATATTGGCCATTTTCAAACGCACAATTGACAAAACACAAACAATCACAACTATTTGCTACGGCAAATAAGCTACGAATAGTAAATCATGGTTTTTGCAGGTCAATAGAAGTTATTTCTTAACACTGTTTACATAATCGAGTGTTGCGCCTGTTCACACTATAGAGTATTAATGGACATATTTTGTTGTTCACGTTATTGAGTAGTTCACATAAGTTCACATTAACGCAACAGAGCTAAGCTAGCTCTGCGTCAATTAAGTTCTACTTACCCCCTGCTTCACAGGCGGAGTAGACTAAGTAACAGAACTAAAGTCAACCTCTATAGTCTTGGTCAAGCCGGTTTTGAGTTATGATGCGCCATCATGGTGCAACATAAGCTTAGCGGAGCTGAATAAGTTTCAGGTGATTCAAAATAGAGCATTGAAAATGATCGCAGGTGCGCCAAGATATACTTTTAATAGAGTATTGCATAATAATGATTTTAGAATACAGACATTAAACGGATATTTCTTAAAAATTATAGCAGACTATTACAGACAAACGGACGTTTCGACGAACATACTAATAAAAGACTCACATACAAGAGTCAGACCAGACTCAACCTACAAGCTACCTAGAGACTGGCTCCCTATGTGAAAGCCCACTTACCAGTAGAAAGGCACTGGAAACAGTAGAGAGGTACTATCCAACACCGTCTAAAAGACGGTTAAAGGCATATAACCTAGCAGCTCCATAAAAAAAATGCATACACCCACGACACACGACCAAGAAAAGCTCTTGCCGAGTTAAAAATTCCAAATTTCAACGAAATTGCTGAATAAGTACGCGAAGAAAGAATAAATGTCAAAGGTTTTACCTGACATAAAACCCCCTCAAAATCCTGTATATAACGCGAGTCTACTGTATTATTATTATTATCATTATATTCTTATTTTGAAAGAAGTACCTTTAAATAAGCTTTCATTTCATATACCACTAAGCATATTTAATATCAGCCGCTTTTCTGAAATATCAGTTCAAACTTCCTTAATTTAATCATTCACGGTATTAAGCAATAATTGCATGGTCCCGAAAGAAAATTACTCCAACATTTTTTCCAAAAACTGATTTCGTTATATTTAATCAGTTTTAGTATTTTAATAACTTTACATCAATAATTAAAACATTTATTTTTGACAATTAACACCCTATAAAAGCGCTTACTCTCACGGTGTAGGCAAGGTCTGCTTGCAAGTTTCTAAATAAAATTCAAATCGAGGGATATCGTATATTTTAAAAAATATACCTTTATATAAAAATAATTAACAAGAAACCAAAATGTTCTTTTTTTAATTAAAAGTCACTGACTATTTCCGCTTGATACAGTATTTGACTTTTAAAATCAATATAATAATAATATTATTACATATTACACACTAGATATTATATATTTTCGAAACACCTTATTTAAAACTTTTATTTACAGCATTTCTATTGCCAGTACTAAAAAAGACGATAACAAAAGAGAAATCATAAGAAATAAAACGAAATCAGTTTTTGGAACATGATGTAAAAAATTTTACAGTATTTTTTTTACGTGCTAGTGCAATTATTGCATAATATCATAAATGATGTAATTAAGCAAGTTTAAATTGATATTCCAGAAAATCGGACGATATTAGACAGGCTCAATGGTATATAAAATGGAAACTTATTTAATGATGCTTCTTTCAACATAATAAAAATACTATTCACTTCAAAAAATTGTGAAGTTAGATTTGTATTTTCTTCAACACCCTGTATAAAATAAACAATTTGGAAACATAACTAGTTTGCTTATAAACTAAAACTTTCAAAGCAATCTTTGATAAACATGTATTTTATTCATTTGTTTTTAGATCTTCCAGGGATTTCATGAAAGATAAGACGTTTTTGACAAACAAGTTAACTTTCTGTAAAACTACTAACATTTGCTGCCCCCATGATTAGAATAATGGCAATGACAATTACATTTAAAGAAAAGCTTATTTCATAAAAACGTTTTGGACCATTCAATATACTGTAAAATGATTTTAAAATATGCGTCTGGGCCGCCACTATTATAACACATTTAAACATTTATGGCTCTTTAAATTTTTCATGGTCTTCCATCCTATCCTCGCTTGACCACCCCGTATAGCCATTGTAAGTTTTAAAAGTGTCACCCTGTATTAAATAAACAGATACCAAAACGAATTGAAATTTAACTTAAAGGCGCGTGGATGCAAATAACTCCAATTTTAGCTTACTTCTTTATTACAAAGTATGTATTTATACAAACTTACGTGCTATTTTCCCCGCATTTACGTACACAACGGTTTGTTTAGCAACATGGTATGAACCATGGACTCCGTTTAACGGCCTCTCGTGGATCACCGTGAACCGTGACGCCGAAGCCGCTTAAATCGCATTAAGAACTCCGCAGCCGCCAGCCGAGCTCTTTTTCTGGGGGCAATTTGCTGCCACGTCTCCAGAATTCTGTTACGAAGCTACATTTTCTGTGCTATTACGATTACTTCCGTCCTCGTGTGAATAAACATGCCGGGAACGACTAAGGAAGGATTATTCGTCTACACACACTGTCCCTCACAATGAATAAATGCAGTAAACACTACTAAAATATCAAACTTTTTTTTATGATAAGGCACAGCACTGCAGGATTAACCCTATATGTCGCTCTACGAGCAGTGCGTGTGCGCAGGAAATGATTCACGTTGGTGTTCAATCTTTGGGGATTACGTTTATGAGCGGAGCCCCAAATATGCGAAGACTACTCCCGAGATGGCCGAATTTGGGCTTTATAGAGCATCAAAAGTTGTTGGGGTGTATAGAGGTTTTTAGTTCGAAAAAATATTCAAGCTTCTGCGAAGCTGCCTTAGCAATGGCCGCAACGTGACTAAGCCAAGACATATGACATTTAGAAAAAACTGCCGCCTGGTTTTTTGAGCGTTAAATTCTAATAGGTTACTGTCACCCCAAGACAGCATTTCTTCCAGGTCTTTGTTGAGATGTAAGACCTCTTGCTACCTATAGAGATGTGCATTGGCAGTCGGTGTTCAAGCATCCAAAGTAAAAGATGAAACAAGTGTGCTGTCATCAGCGAAGCTATACAGGGTGTCCCAGAATATGTGGGCAATCTCCCGGATTTGGATACAATATGAAAAAATAATATGACAAGTTCCCATAAAAAAATGTCCTATAGGCCCTCCCTACTGAGATATAAGCCCCTGAAGGACGCCTCTGGAAATCGGATTATCTTGAATAATTCTTAAATTACTTGGTGTAATTTAATAATTTTTCAGTATGATGGTTACTAGGTAAGTCTCCTCAAAATGAACCGTTTTAATTTTATTCGGCTTATTTAGTTTTCCAGGGACGGACTAGCTTTAACAGAATAATGCTTATTTTTTTTTTATCCTGTATGATAGAGGCATATCAATAATACTATTGAACAGCTGAAACCCTAAACTAAAAAAAAAGTACTCTTCATCGACATCGATAAAGTAAACCGTTTACGAGAAAAAATTTTTTGTTCCATATGCCTTTTTTTATGAAATATTCGATAAATACCTTATTTTTACTGATTCATTTTGTACGTCGGTTCAACATGAGCTCCTTCTACTGCAATGCATTCCATAGCCCCACAAAAAAAAATCTAATGGATTTAGGTCTGGTGATCGAGGAGGCCAAGCCACTGGTCCTCCCCTTCCTATCCATTGATTTTCGAAGACCCTGTTTAGGTGTTCTCGGACTACTAGACTGAAATGTGGCGGAGCCCCATCATGCATGAACCACATATTATGTCGTAGTTGCAGAGGTAGATCTTCTAAAAGTTCTGGCAGATTGTTTTGAAGAAATTCCAAATACCTTTCTCCATTTAACCTTCTTGGCAATACAAATGGTCCAATTAAGTGTTGTCTGATAATTCCGGCCCACACGTTGATGGGTTCAAATTGGTGCTGATGATGCGTTACAATAGAAGCATGGGGATTTTCCTCTGCCCATAAATGTAAAATATGAGAATTTATGATGCCGTTTTTGGAAAACCCAGCTTCGTCCGTGAAGAGAACTGAACCAATGAAATTTGCATCGTTTCTGTGCCGATCTAAAACCCAGTTACAAAATTCCATCCTTTGCGGAAAGTCTTCAGGAAGAAGCGCGTGGACTTTTTGAAGGTGGTATGGATGTAACTGTTGCTCTGTAAGGATTCTAAAGACCATTGATTTTGAACAATCAAATTCGGCAGCCAATTTTTGAACACTTGCAGCAGGATCTACTTCTACGGCATTAAGGATGTTTTCTTCAAGACCATCAACGCGATGGCTTTGATTTCCACAGTTGTGACTGGCTTTGTCAAACTTTCCTAAAATTATTTACGACCTAAATACTTTAAATCAAATCTTTATCATCCGATAAGTACAAATTAACAATAAAACAACTTAGTTTTTACCTGTCTCTCTTAAACGACGATCTACTCTTTCAAAGGTTTTTCTGTCAGGAATTCTTCTGTTTGGAAATCGTTCTTCATAAAGCCTTCGGGCTTCTAAGGCATTACATGATGCAAGCCCATACATTAAATGCATGTCGGCATATTCCTCAAACGTAAATTCCATACCAAAACGAAGCAGAAGAAATAAGATCAAAAACTTAAACACACTTAATTTCCAACTGACACTGTCGTAGTTATTATTTATTTTAACTGGTACATATCAACTAAACCATATCAGAAAATAAGGTATTTATCGAATATTTCATAAAAAAAAGGCATATGGAACAAAAACTGTTAAAGCTAATCCGTCCCTGGAAAACTAAATAAGCCGAATAAAATTAAAATGGTTCATTTTGAGGAGACTTACCTAGCAACCATCATACTGAACAATTATTAAATTACACCAAGTACTTTAAGAATTATTCAAGATAAACCGATTTCCTGAGGCGTCCTTCAGGGGCTATCTCAGTAGGGAGGGCCTGTAGGAAATTTTTTTATGGGAACTTGTCATATTATTTTTTCATATTGTATCCAAATCCGGGAGATTGCCCACATATTCTGGGACACCCTGTATATAGTCGTGACAACATGATTTTTAGCTTTTTCCAAAATATCGTTAATGTATAGTAAATAGAGGGTGGGCGATAATATAGAACACTGAGGGACTCCGGCGTTGATGTTAAATGTGTCGAAAAGAAATCCGTCCATCGCCACTCACAGAGAACGGTCTTTAAGAAAGCTTGAGAGCCATGAACAAAATTAAACCGGCATTCCGTATGCCCTTACTTTATTTAGGAGCTCCTCATGCCATACTCGGTCAAGGGCCTTCGAAATGTCCAGTACTAGCGCCCGGGACTCCCCATGATGTTCTATTCCATATTCCAAACGTGAGTAACATAAGCGAGAAGGTCTCCTGTTGATCTAGACTTACGAAATCCATACTGGCGGTCACTAATAATGTTGAAGCTATAACTTTTGATATAACCGAAAGCAATGCGACTGGATGATAGTTGTTTAGCAAGGTCTTCTTGGCGCAGTTTTACAGCAAGAAGGAAATATTCCTTTTTTGTAAGATAAGTTGAAGCCTACAAAATACCGATGTCAATTTATCAGCGCATGTTCTAATTACAATGACTGGAATTGCGTCAGGACCAGAAGCTTTTTTGGTGTCAAGATTCGTTTAGCATGGCGCTGCCGGAAAACAATCTCGGGCATTCTCGATTCTACCGGGGGAATGTTCGGTGGAGCTTTTCCCTGAAAATTAACCGTTGAATGTGAAGTTAACAAAGATGGTACGATTTTTGGCTGTAGGGTTTTGACGCCATTGTCCATAGAAATAGTATTTGATTTTACAGCTCGTTCGTAATTTTTGGAAAACCAGGGCTTGCCGTTAGAAGGGCACTTTTTTGCGAAAGGGATGAAGGTTTTCATGCCAGTAAAGATAACCTCTGATACTTCTCTAGAACAGATAAATGGATAGTCAGAGGTAAAACAAACGTTCCGCCAAGGAAAGGTTCGAAAATAATCCTTTAAATCATCCCACTTAGCTGATGTGCAAGGCCAGATCTTGCGTGGTTTAGGAGGCGGTTTGGCACTAACTGGTAGTTTGTTCAGTGCTGAAGTAAGGTTATGGTCACACGTTCCTAACGGAGGCTTCACGGTGACAATGTATAAGTCGGGGTTTGAAGTTAGGAAAAGATTCAACAAACTAGCAAAATCCCCATCTCGGTCTGGAATCTGAGTTGATTCACTCACGAGTTGGGTGAGGCCAGAGCTGATGGCAAAGGATTCGGCTTCGCGACCTTGCTCGTCGGTTGCTTTTGAGTATTTTAGTCAGTTGACATCGTGAACGTTAAAGTCGTCAAGGATGACAACTTCGGAATTGAGATCGTGGGATTGAAAAAATTTGAGTAGTATAGTATTAGCAACTGAGGAAAACAAATCTCTATAATGGGTATCGCTTGGCGGCGGGTAAAGACAGCAGATGAATTTAGTAATTCTCTGCATTGATATTTTAAACCACATTACATCAAAGTCATTAGGCTCGAGTGTCTTCTCTCATTGACAAGAAATATCACTGCGGACAAAGAGACAAGGTCAAAATTGCGCCTAATGCCGCGTTCTCAGAGCTTTGTTTTGTCGCAGCGACACATCCCCAACACACGTTTATGTAACATGTTATTAATTTATTTTAGTAGACAAAATAAATGTTTTTTGATTTGATTTGATTTGACGTCGCACCGACAGAAAGGTGAAGTTGAATTAATCCAACTACACGGCGACGTCTGCTGGCAACACAGAAGTGCGAGTTACGGGAAATAAAATACTAATTTTCTATTGGCCACGCAGCTCTCTCCTGAACGAATCTCTGAAAACGCAGCTTAAATCGGTGATGAAAGTCGTACCCAGGATATAAATAGCTGACCGTACTAATCGATGATCTGACCTTTGTTTCGGTTAGTCCGAGTTCAGTCCTCTTATATTGCAAAAGTCAATTTGAAAGCTGCTAATTTTGGGATTTTTTCACACCATTTCAATTTTCAATGTTGTTCGAAGGACCCGCCTGGCTGTTGGAAATGATGGATGTTTGGATAACTTCGCTTGATGAGGCGCCAGGACCAGCCCCCACCCGGAGATCTGATCGAGGGGCGAGTTTAACTCCGGGACATTTTTATCTTGGAACCATCATGGCATTTTTTATATTTCCCACCCTGGTTACCGGAGACATCGGCACAGCGACGAAACGTTAGCTCAAAGAGCAACTTAACCCCACCTAAGCCGATGCCGATGTCAGATGAGCCAACATCTACCATCTAACCTAAACTACCCAATTATAACGCTGTATTACTCTGCTGTGTCAGCAATGCCCGAGCGCCGGCGTCTTTACTTAAATGTCATAACTTATATGACGTAGGCGAATTTGGATTTTTGGGCCTCCTTAATACCAGGGCCTCCCCGCCTGGTTTGACGCTACGTACCTACGCCTTTGGATATTAGCATAGTGCTGACTTGGTGAAACACATATTGATTGGTTATATCTGAAGTCGTTTTAAATATAAATGTTATGTAAAAATATGTGGAACCGTTTCTAAGATGTTAATATTTGAAAAACACTAATTTTTCATAAATTTCTTTTATGTCTGCATTAAAGAAATAAATAAGGTAAATATTAAAATATAATTAAGCTTGAGATATTTCTTGATAATTTTAAGTGTATTAAAAATATAAAAGAAAAAAAATATATAACATTAACTTTACCTCAAAAATTGATGGTACATTTGGCTGCAAAACCAAACTATGGTCTAGTAAATAGGCCCTCAATAATGTGTGTGGATATACGGCCAATCTAGAAATTAATCCTGTCAAATGTAAATTAACGTAGATCGAGTTTGATAGAAAGTTCTTAAGTTTTCCTAATAGGATTGTCAAAAATGGTCCTGCACTTGGTGCTTCTTCTAAATATGGGCTATCATCTAAACTAAGAGACAAATGGCATTGTTTTGTCTTATGGGAAGATATCTGCCAAAAATCCTGGTCTTCTTTTGCATCCTCTATATTCATATTAAAACTTTCATAGCCACTACTGCGTTCTAAAGAGATGAGACTATAACATTTCTCATCTAAAATTATTTTTATATATCTTATTACTTATTCTCCATCTATTATTCTGTAATTTTTTATACATACCTGCATTTGGCAAAATATCATCATCCCCATTATAACTATTACTCCAACTAGAGCAAGCCTTTTGACATTGACCTATTTTATTTCTAGCATCACAAAGGTAGGCATAATATTTTCCATATAAACTTTGTTTATGTTTAAAGTGATCCCACCGTATAAAATTACCATCCAAATATGCATCATTATCTTTCAATTGACAACAGATTGGGGCTAGTGATAAAAGTTTTTCAAAACTAGGGCACAAGGGATCTAGGGGTAGTAACATTTTTCGTTGTGAAATCATTATATGAAAACATGGCTAAAATAGAAAAAACACGCTGATACGAAACGGGAAAATTAATTTTACAATTCGAACAAAAAAAAATTAAAATTAATTATTAAAATATTTAACGGAAAACATGTTCAAATTAAAGTGAAATTTTTTAAAATTTGTGACTATTTGATACAGCAAATTGATATAAATTAATGCAGCCATATACAGGGTGTCCGGAAACTTCGTTCGTATATTTTATATGAATGTAGGTCCTTAAATGTCTTATAAGGAAGCTATGGCCGTCCAAAGGTGACCTCTAAAGATTAGTTTCCCTTTTATATCTTTGCGACCGCTTAAGGTATCGATGTGCTTTTTGGCACACAAACTAATATTAGCAATTGCTAATTTATGATATTGAGAGTTAGTATGAAATTTAGTCAGGGACGTTCTTACGGGGGGGGGGGGGGGGGCTGGCTTAGTTTATTTATTCCTAATTTTTGCACACGACCCATTTAAAAAACTTTACACAAAAATTATAATTTCAGTGATTTTTCTACACAAAAAAGGTATTCTTAAAAAAAATTATTGGGGCAATGATTTAGGAGAAAAATAGATTTATTTAAATCATTGCATAAAGTATTATCGAATTGTGTTTAAACTAAAACATCAAAGTAGTCTTATGACAAATACAAATTTGAAGTCAAAAAACCATCAAGAAGTCCATGGTTAGGGTTAAAATAAATTGACAATGACAATAATTAAGTCAAAACGTTGTTTTATTGTAATTTTTAAACAAAAACAATTAAGAGTTGTTGGTTTAACAATAATAAACTGAAAAAAGTAGAAAAGTTACAACAAACGTTGAAAATGGTTTCCATTTATATCAATACAACCAACTAAACGATTTCTCATTGATGTTCGTACTCTTGCGAAAACTTCTTCCTTATTACGAATTTCCTCGCAACAATAAATAACATGTTGTTCCAATTGTTGTACATTTTCGACAGGTACTGAATATACCAGAGACTTCAGATATCCCCAAAGAAAGTAATCCAATGGATTGAGATCAGGTGAACGGGAAGGCCAGGCAATGGGCCCACCTCGGCCTATCCATCGGTCTGAATATGTTTGATTTAAATAATCTCGAACCAATCTACTAAAATGAGGTGGAGCCCCATCATGCATAAAATAGTTTGTAAGTCTTTGCTGGTACGGCACATCTTCAAGTAGAACAGGCAGTCTTATAAAAAAATCTAAATATGCAGGCCCATCTAAACGTTGAGGCATTCTTGATGTTTTTTTGACTTCAAATTTGTATTTGTCATAAGACTGCTTTGATGTTTTAGTTTAAACACAATTCGATAATAGTTTATGCAATGATTTAAATAAACCGATTTTTCTCCTAAATCATTGGCCCAATAGTTTTTTTTTAAGAATACCTTTTTTGTGTAGAAAAATCACTGGAATTATAATTTTTGGGTAAAAAAGCACATCGGTACCTCAAGCGGTTGCAAAGATATAAAAGAGAAACTAATCTTTAGAGGTCACCTTTGGACGGCCATAGCTTCCTTATAAGACATTTAAGGACCTACATTCATATGAACTTTTTTTCATAGTTTCATATGTAGAATATCCCCTTAAAATATACGAACGAAGTTTCCGGACACCCTGTATATACAGGGTGACTCGGATCTAAATGTACATACATCACCAGGAGATAGTGGACATCTTGGGGGTTCTAAATAATCTATCTTTAGTGGGTCCATCTTTCCTCGTTACTTAGATACAGAGTGTTTTATAAGGTTTGGCTCATTTTTGTTTTTACCATAATTCTTTTAGCACCCGGTATAAAATGTTCATATTCGGTGAAAATATTTTGAGTAGCTATCGCTTCAAAATGCCGTATGAAAATTTTTTGAAATTCAGGTCCGGACTTTAAAAACAAGACTGATTTCATTTTTTGAAATTCAACACCCTGTATATCATATTTTTGTCAATTTTATTTTTTATTTGAAAAACATAAAAAACTAATTCTAATGACATACTTATCAAAATCCCCGCACTCGCCGCTCAGCCATGATAAAATGCTCTTCTTTAGATATTGAAACACATACAAAATATTAACTGTTTTTATAACGACAATAATACCAATAATAACAAAAATAACAAAAACATAATTATTTGAGAACATTTTCAAAATGCCCACCATTAACTTCTTCACATTTTCTTCCTCTGATATTTAAATTTGAAACTGCACTTCTGATTACACCTAGTCTATTTTTTATTTCCTGAAATGAGTGATAATGCGTTGCAAGAGCTGGTCCCGTGTATTAATTTCTTCCTCGTAAACTAAATTTTTCATATACCTACCCCCAAAAAAAGAAGTCCAGCGGGTTAAAGTCAGGAGATCTTGCTGGCCAAGAATGGGGCCCCCCACGACCTATCCATCTGTTGGGATATCTATTGTTTAAAAGTTCGGAAACAATTCTTGCATAATGTGGAGGGGCTCCATCGTGTTGGAAATACATTCCTCTTAAATTAACATTCTCATTTTGGAGAAGATTTGGCAAAATGTTTTCCAAAAAGTGTAAATATTGGTTTCCATCTAATCTTTCTTCAAAGATGTGTGGGCCAATCAATTTACCATTGATTATACCTGCCCAAACATTTATGGAAAATCTATGTTGCGAGTGCGACTGCCTAATAGCATTTGGATTTTCTAGAGACCATAGATGACAATTTCTGGAATTGTTGACTCCATCTCTGGTAAACTGAGCTTCATCGGTCCACAAAGTCCGGTGAATATCTCTTTGGTGCCTCCTAATCCACTGACAAAAACCAAACGGTTAGCATAATCACCTGGTTCCAACCTTTGTACCTCTTGGATATGATAAGGATATAAGCCTTCATTTTTTATTGTTGAATGGGTTAATTTTTGCGTTATATGCAGACGTCTAGCAATTTTCCTTGTGGATGTTTTTGGATCTTCTTCAATCAAATTTAAAATGTCTTTTTCCTGTTGAACTGGGTGTCTTACAGGCTGATCAATATTATTTTGTGTCGGAAAATGTCCTTGTTCACGAACGAAAATACATTTGAAAATGTTTGATGGTTTGGACATCTTCTTCCAGGAAACCTTAATTCATACTCTCGAGAAGCTCGCCCGTTACCATCGCAAAATCCATATACAAATATTATATCAGCGTATTCTTGGTTTGAAAATTGATGGGGCATTTTAAACGAGAAGTAAATGTTTAACAAAAATATCCTCGTAATGCCCAAAAATCTGACAGGTTATACCTGACAATGACTTATTATGTTTTGTTGCCCCCCAATATTTCGTTGTTCTGAGGTGCCGAGCCATGGAGTCAAATTAAATTGAAAATTTTCAAATTTTAACACGCCGCTATTTTATTACTTTGGTTTATTTCTTATTATTGGTATTATTGTCGTTATAAAAACAGTTATTATTTTGTATGTGTTTCAACATCTAAAGAAGAGCAATTTATTATGGCTGAGCGGCGAGTGCGGGGATTTTGATAAGTTTGTCATCAGAATTAGTTTTTATGTGTTTTTCAAATAAAAAATAAAATTGACAAAAATATGATATTCCTACAGGGTGTTGAATTTAAAAAAATGAAATCAGTCTTGTTTTTAAAGTCCGGACCTGAATTTCAAAAAATTTTCATACGGCATTTTGAAGCGATAGCTACTCAAAATATTTCCACCGAATATGAACATTTTATACCGGGTGCTAAAAGAATTATGGCAAAAACAAAAATGAGCCAAACCTTATAAAACACTCTGTATCTAAGTAACTAGGAAAGATGGACCCACTTAAGATAGATTATTTAGAACCCCCAAGATGTCCACTATCTCCTGGTGATTTATGTACATTTAGATCCGAGTCACCCTGCATATAGTTATATATATATACAGTAATGTTCGCTTATAACGAACCCACTTATTGCGAACTTTCGTTTATAACGAACATATTTCTAAGGTAGAGCTTTAGTAGGTAGGTATTAGTATTTATCGTTTATTGCGAACTTCGCTTATAGCGAACCGTTTTTTTTGGTCCCTTGAGGTTCGTTATAAGCGGGCATTACTGTATATATACAGTATGTCTCCGTAAGTTCGCACCATATGGTGGAAAACTTTGTTATTATTAATTTTACGAAAAAAAGTTATTCTTTATAAAAAGCTCTGCATGGTCTAAAACCTAAAATGCCACTATCACATATTAAATTTTCCCAGGCATATACGGGGTTTGTCAATAAATATGAATTTTGCCCAAGAGTAAACTACCTTTATTTTTGACAATATCGAAAATTCTTATTAAAAAAAGTTGATCAGAACTAATAACCACGTTTAAATATGCAATTACACCCATTTACGATGAAAAAAATATTTTTTCTTTTTTGAAACGTATGTTTACAATAATAATGCAAATTTAACTGTAGTCACATGTAATCTAGGGTGCTCCGACATACAAATGAATTGTTGATAGCAAGAAATGTTTGACAGTGACCGTCCAAACGCGTTAAAATTTATAAAGTACATAAAAATGGTGTTATTAAGTTGTGAAGAAAAAATTAAAATTGTTTTGATTGTGGGAGAAAACTATAAAACGCATAGAGAAGCAGCAATTATTTTTAATGATAGACATCCCAATAAAAACATGAATCATTCAACTGTTACAAGAATAATGAATAAATTTAAGACTACTGGAAGTTTAAACAATAACTTTAATGGAAAACGCCAAAAAGTGGTTGCTAATGAGAACACGCAGTTAGAAGTAATGCTGTCTGTTGTAGAACACCCAAAAGTGTCATTGCGCAAAAGAAAGTCGTTAATACAACAAAATGTAAGTAAAGATACAGTGGAAAGAATTTTAAAACGAAATAATTTCAGACCATTCAAAGCAAAAATCGTTCACACAATGAAAGAAAGGGAACTATGATAGGCGCTTTGATTTTTGCTCTCTCATCCAAGGAGAGTTAGAAGAGGACCGTTTTTTTCCGAGACGTATAATTTTTTCCGATGAGGCAACATTTTCTTCAAATGGAACTCTCTCGTCACAATATTGTCGCTGGTGGTCTGATGAAAATCCCAATTTTACAATAAAGTCTCGTGACCAATATTCATTTAAAACGAACGTGTGGTGTGGTATTTACAAGGACAGATTAATAGGACCGTATTTTTTTTCACCAATCTATGAATGCCGAACGTTATTTACAATTTTTGCAAAATCAGATCAGTGACTTCATGAACGAACTACCTTTGCAAGAACGTCAATGTATTTGGCTCCAAAAGGACGGTGCAACATGCCACAGTACATTAAATGTTAGGGCATATCTTGAACATTTGTTCCATGGAAAAGTTATGCACAGATTTTCAGATATTTTTTGGCCTGCTAGATCCCCTGACCTAACTCCTCCAGATTATTTCTTATGGGGTTACTTAAAATAAAAAAGTTTACCAGCAATGGCCTTTTCATGATGTTAATCATTTGTAGAGGATAATTACACAATCATGCCGAGAAATTTCTTCAGAAATGATAAAGAAAGTATTAAGGAAATTTGCCAATAGAACGATGAAATATATTGAACGAGAGGGTGGATATGTTGAGGCATTAGTGGAATGAGTGACAATTTAATCTATATTTATATCTATTATTATTATTGTTACAATTTATTATTTGTATGTGTTTTCTTATTTGCAATATAAAAATTATAAAAAAATAACAAAACCTATATTTTTTATCGTAAATGGGTGTATTTGCATATTTAAACGTGGTTTTTAGTTCTGATCAACTTTTTTTAATAACAATTTTCGATATTGTCAAAAATAAAGGTAGTTTACTCTTGGGCAAAATTCGTATTTTTTGACAAACCCCGTATATGCCTGGAAAAATTTAATATCTGATAGTGGCGCTTTAGGTTTTAGACCATGCAGAGCTTTTTATAAAGAATAACATTTTTTCGTAAAATTGATAATAAAAAAGTTTTCCATATGGTGCGAACTTAGGGAGACATACTGTATATAGAAAAACCAAAAATATTGGGTTATATTATATATATATATATATAAAGTGGATAGGTATAGTTGGAGTCAAGCAAATATTTGACGCGTGACACTTCCATCTTGTCATAACCACATTTTCATTTTGGTGTATTTTATTAGTCTAGGTTTTGGCATTATGTTTTTGATTAGGTTTAGATTAGTTTTAGGTTAACTTTACAATTTGTTACTAAATATAGTAATTGTAATACCTTTTTTGCATTTGCAATTTGTTTAAACCCTTCCTAATAATTGGGCATTGAGCCTGTTAGGTAGGTCTTTTTGTAAATAAATAAATAAATAAATAAATAAATATTTGTCCAATACTAGAGTTATTTCGATTTCACCAACTTTATAACAGCTGATACTTAGTCAGGGCCGGACTGACGAATATTGTTATTTATAAACCTTTGCAGAAAATGATTGCTGGGAAACACTACACAAATAAAGACAATAGAACACTATAAAAAGGCAATAAAATGATTTAAATACTCAAAATCCAAAACCAAATACAGAATGTCAACAAGACACCGACATCACTCGTTTTGAAATAAATAAAATGCGGATCTGCAGCCCATATGATTTGACCTAATCGACGAGAATTATGTATATCTCTTTTTAGTCATATAAAAGGATAAAGATACAAATATTTCGAGTGGGTGGTAATTATTGTAATATAAATTAGCTATTAGTAACTTTTATATTATGAGTGGCCTGCCGTATTTGACACCCATGACAATATGGAAGTGTCACGCGTCAAATATTTGCTTGACCCCAACTATAGTCTTGATCGACTAGTTAAACAGAAAAACCAAAAATATTGGGTTTGCGATCTAATGAAGATGTAGGGCTGAAGAAAAACTCTTTTCTACTGTACCAAGCTTTCGGAAAAATTTTATTTCTTCATCACGGCTACAATATAAAGCAAAACGTTGTAAAGACAATACAATTTTGTGACCAAAATGTACTTACATGTAAAGTGAGTTAATATTGAAAACACGTCTTGTATAATCCTCGTGGAATCATTATTTAATATAATTACTACATACTAATTTATATTTTTAATAATATTTGTTAACAAACAGGATAACACCTGAAAAGCCAGTGGCCGTTGTGATTTTTTTTAAATATAAAAAAATGGCGTTCTTTCGTTTCTTTATTTAAAATTTTAGATTATTTCAATGTAAGGAAAGGAGACAGACACACAAAAACGGCACTGTGTTTGGTTCGTATCAATACCGATCGATATTGCGCGAGCATCCGTGGCGGTTTACATAGGTATGTCGTTGATATGTGCACTAGGAAGTCAGTAGCGGCTCTTAGTTATCGACTCTGATTTTGATAATTTGTTGAAATTTGTGGAAAACATTTTGAGAATTTAATTTTAGGAAAGTTACTCTAACAACTCGTGTCTGTCACCGACGGTCGCGTCAATACAATGTTTTTTCGGATTTTTTTAGGAAAGTTACTCTAACAACTCGTGTCTGTCACCCACGGTCGCGTCAATACACTGTTTTTTCGGATTAAGTTTACTTATGCATAGAAGAAAAAACATTTTAAAATATTGTTTTACAACATTGTGCACACCCGACAATAACCTGTCTGTCACACACGCTCGCCGGGAATGACACACTCTGCTGTAATTAATTTGAGAATTTGTACAGTGTTAAGAATTA
Organism: Polydrusus tereticollis; assembly: GCA_963920685.1. NCBI lineage: Eukaryota > Metazoa > Arthropoda > Insecta > Coleoptera > Curculionidae > Polydrusus > Polydrusus tereticollis. Next base: position 55,651,231 of record OY987335.1, read on the forward strand.
GTTTTTTCACTATCCGCACAACGTCATGCCTGCCACTCATGTGTGTGTGCGAGCAGTGCTATCGTGTAAATATTTAATCAAAATTTGGTCAATCACGAGAATCAATCAGATCATGAGCACAAAGAAAATGTCTCTCACACAGACAGTGCATTATGTAAGAATTAACGATAAAACTGATTAGTAATCTCGTCATATCACACCCACGCAACGGCTCAAAAATTGTCTGCCACACGAAAAGGAACAGGAGCAGACAGAAGTGATACGACGAGACCACACCACTACGTGTTCTTGTGTTTCTATTGACAATTGACAAGAAACATGCTCACATCACAACCTATTGTATATTTTTTTTTATTGTGTTATTATGTGTATGATCTCCCGCACCGACAGCTGCGCCCATCTGTCACATAGGAACAACGTACAATGCTAAGGGATCATTACCGTCAGGAATGCTTAGTGTGTCTCGATGGAATTGCATACTAGTTATTCTTTTAGTAGGTTAAAAATATTTTTCTAATTTGAATCAAAAGAAGAATCAATTGTATTGTCCTCCATCGGTCTAATTGATCTATTGTTTTTATCTAGATATAATAAATACGAGTAAATGGCACTAGGGTCATCAATATCTTTTCTTTTATTAATTGTGGTATTCTTATGGTGGTGTATTTCTACCATTTCTAAAAACAATCTTTTACGTAAATTTTTTTCTTTGATAAGAATGTTGGTTTGGTCATAGTTGAATTAATGTGAAGTTTCAGAGGAGTGTTGTGCGAGGGCGCACGATTGTTTTTGCAATCTACAGTCACTTTTATGTTGTGTAATGCGATCTTTGAGAACACGAGAAGTTTGTCCAATGTAAGACTTATTACAACCAGAACAGGGAATGTTATACACAATCTCCGACTATTTTAAGGGGGGGTCTTTGTCTTTAAGTTTCGTATAGTCGGATTTTGAGTACTTGGGTACTATCTTAATATTGCGTTCATCTCGGAATACTCCCATTATTTTTGTGGTTAAATCCTTGACATAAGGTATAGAAAAATAGTAGATTGGTTGGTTTTCAGTCAAAAAAGCACTGATATCTGGCGACGGTAATCCACCATCACCTCTTTGCACATCGTTGGCCGGCCTTGTATTGAAAATGAGTTTTTTTAACATTTTTTCTGGGTAGGAATTTTCTAGGAGGGTATTGTGGAGTATTTTTAGGTTTTTTTCTTTTAGGGTGGGCTGTGAGATTTTTTCGACACGAGTTTTCTGCTTTTGAACAAGTGAACATTGGCTCCAACCGGGTGAGTTTTCTCAAATAAAAATAAAGGGTTATAATGCTATAATTAGCTTCTGTAGAACTGATAGAATCCATGGGGGTGTGGGCATCTAACTTAAAGATAACCTAGACTGCCAAGAGCTTAACTTGGTAGATTTCTCAAGAGAATTACAGTGTGAGGTAGCTGGGATCTATGTTCCCTCTATAAAACCCAACGTCTTGTCGGTTTATAGATCCCCAAAGGGAGGACTAAATAAATACTTAGATATTATGTCTCAGACCTTAGAAAGAATAGACTCTACAAACCATACTATAATAACTGGTAACTTTAATGTGCATTATGAACTGCACAACTGTAAGGAGGCCGAGTATCTTAACTTCTTTTTTAGCTCCTACGACTTGAATCCAACTGTAAAATTCAAAACTAGGGATAACGCTATTCTGGACAATATATACATAAATTTCAACGGGTCCAACCTAGATATTTCCCCAGTTGCCTTGGAGGGTGTCTCAGATCACTCTGGAATAAAATTTAACACACCTTTAAAATTTTCTTATAACCAAAGCACCAGAGTCACTTTTAGACCCGTTACTGAGGAATGTCTTACTGATTTGTAGAATCAACTGATAATATATGATTGGTTGTCTGTGGCGGGAGCTGGTGAGGATGTGGATGATCAGCACTGCAAATTCTTTACACTTTTAATCAATGCTATTGATAAAAATATACCACTTAAATCAAAGCTAGTTCAGGAAAATCAGCAGGTCCAAAAAATCAACTGGTTTAATGATAATCTTAGAAATATGAGGGGCAGACTACAAACACTCAGTCTCCTTAATAAACAAAATCCAATTCTGGTCCCTAAAAACATGGTAAGTAACTACAAAAAACAATATAGGAAAGAGATAGCCAAGTCCAAAAAAGCTGCCCATGATAACTTCATTAGCAATGCAGGTCTTTAGCAATGTGGAATATCATAAAATCAAACAGCAACTCTGTTTCTGCCCCTGAAGCCACTCAGCTTAATGCTCAGATTTTCAATAATTTCTTTATAACAGTAGCAGATGATATAATTAAAAATCTTCCTCCTACTAACTGTTCCTACTCTGACTATTTAACAAAACAATACACAGGTAATAGCTTTAAGTTTCATGAAGTGACTCAAAGAATGGTTTTTGATAAAATCTGTGACCTCAAAAACAGTGGTAGCAAAGACTGTTATGACATCAACACTAAAATCATCAAACACCTTAAAGATATAATAAGCAAACCTTTAACCGACATGTTTAATCACTGTATTTGAGTCAGTAAATTCCCATCTTCTCTCAAGTTAGCAAAAGTTATACCTATTTTCAAGATTAAGGGTGATCCCGAGGATCAAACAAACTACCGACCGATATCATTGTTACCAATAGTTTCAAAAGTCTATGCATCACTACTAAAAGATCAAATGAACAATTACTTTGAACAAAACAGCATTTTTGCACCAAACCACTTTGGCTTCCGTAACAAAAGAAGCACCACTATGGCAATAAATCGACTGACTGAGTATGTGGCCGAAGGGCTTGAGGGTAGGCAAAACACTTATGCTACTTTCCTGGACCTGACTAAGGCGTTTGACTGCATTTCTTTTCAGATCCTCTATAAAAAACGAATCCACTACAATTTTCACCAAAGCAGTGTGACCCTTATCAGGTCATACTTGGAGGAAAGGGAGCAGTATGTTCTTTTTGGTAATCAGCAATCAGAAAGACAGAGGATCCAGCATGGTGTCCCTTAGGGCTCTGTGCTGGGTCCTCTGTTGTTCCTCATATACATAAATGATTTGCCAAACTTCTTTAATATCATAAACTTACTCATTATCTTGTTTGCTGATGACACCACCACATTGCTGCGTTACCACCCCTCGGACCCTATTTTGCAGTGGACTCTACTTGAAGAGGAACAAATCAAAAACTAGTTTCTGGCTAATAAACTCAGTCTCAATAATGACAAGACTCAGAATATGAATTTTACTCTGCAAACTTCAACATCAAACCTTCAGAATCAGGATTCAGTCAAATTCCTGGGGGTGTACCTAGATCCTGGGTTGACGTGGGAGGCACATGTCAATCACCTAAGCCTCAAACTATCAAAAATTACCTTCTTGATAAGAAGTCTATCAAAAATTGTATCCCAGGGCACGCTACTTATGGCATACGATGGATACTTTAACTCTAACTTATTCTATGCAATTTTAAACTGGGGTCATTCTCCTATTTCTGTACAAGTCTTTAAGTTACAACGACGCTGTGTTAGAATAATTGCAGGCATAAAGTATCGCGATTGTTGTAGAGATGTTTTTACTAAACTGAGACTCCTTACCTTTCCTTGCACCTTTATTTTTCACTGCCTGATCTATATGAGGCAAAACCTAGACGATTTTAGAGTGCACAGTGATAATCATTCCTATCCAACCAGGAACAGAGAGAACTTGGTTCTCAGCTGCCGCAGACTGCACCGTACTAGAAGGGGTACCGACTATTATGGCATTAAATTTTTTAATGCCCTGCCTATGGAAGTCAAAGGTCTGGATTTGGCTCATTTTAAGTCTAGAGTGAGAAACTACCTTATGAAAAATGCATTCTATTCCACCGAGGAGTACTTAGAAAGTGATTTCAACCTCTAAATGTAAACTATTATTAACTGTTAATGTTTGCCTCACTAATGTACCTACTCTATGTTGTCTTTAGATTATGTTTGGTATTTTTACATTTAATGAATTTTAAGCTGTTATTGTCACTTAAGAAGTCTTATTATGCTATCTGTATTATTACTATTTCTTGACCTGTAAAAGCACATTTGTGTAGTACTTTATTAATAAAGAAACTAAACTAAACTAAACTAAAAGAAAAAAACCTAAAAATACGCTACAATACCCTCCTAGAAAATTCCTACCCAGAAAAAATGTAAAAAAAAACTCATTTTCAATACAAGGCCGGCCAACGATGTGCAAAGGGGTGATGGTGGATTACCGTCGCCAGATATCAGTGCTTTTTTGACTGACAACCAACCAATCTACTATTTTTCTATACCTTATGTCAAGGATTGAACCACAAAAATAAATGGGAGTATTCCGAGATGAACGCAATATTAAGATAGTACCCAAGTACTCAAAATCCGTAGGGTCAGCTTATACGAAACTTAAAGACAAAGCCCACCCTTAAAACAGTCGAAGATTGTGTATAACATTCCCTGTTCTGGTTGTAATAAGTCTTACATTGGACAAACTTCTCGTGTTCTCAAAGATCGCATTACACAACATAAAAGTGACTGTAGATTGCAAAAACAATCGTGCGCCCTCGCACAACACTCCTCTGAAACTTCACATGAATTCAACTATGACCAAACCAACATTCTTATCAAAGAAAAAAATTTACGTAAAAGATTGTTTTTCGAAATGGTAGAAATACACCAACATAAGAATACCACAATTAATAAAAGAAAAAACATTGATGACCTTAGTGCCATTTACTCGTATTTATTATAACTAAATAAAAACAATTTTTTTTTTTATGATAAGGCATAGCACTGCAGGATAAATCCTTTATGACGCTCTGGGAGCGGTGCGTGTGCGCAGGAAACGATTCACGTTGGTCTTGAATCTTTGAAGATTATAGTCGTTGGGGAACACGATCTCAGGGAGGTCGTACCAGAGTGATGACGTTCTCCAGATGAAAGAATTTTGAAACAGTGTCGTTCGAGGGACACTAAGCTGAACCACGTACTGGTGGGCTGCAGTGGTTCGTCGTATATTTCTACCATGCACCGCTCTGGGTGGTATCAAGCGGGCAACCTCAGTTGAACACTTGCCATGAAAATATTTGTAAAATAGACTCAAGTCGCCAACCTGCCTTCGATGTTCAAGGCTTTCCAGGTTGTTTGTCAGACTATGGTCACCGATCAAGCGAATGGCTCTTCTTTGAATAGAATCTAGCAATCTCAGGGTATGTTTAGGAGCAGAGCCCCAAATATGCGAACAGTACTCCAGCGATGGTCGAATTTGGGCTTTATAGAGCATCAAAAGTGGTTGGGGTGTATAGAGGTTCTTAGTTCGGAAAAGTACTCCAAGCTTCTGCGAGGCTGCCTTAGCAATGGCCGCAACGTGGCTATGCCAAGACATGACTATACAAATTAACGCCCAATAAATGAATTGATGAAGCCAAGGGAATCGAGTGTCCCGCCATAACTATATCCGGTTCTTCAACATTAACTTTTTAAGAAAAAACTGCCGCCTGGGTCTTTTTAGCGTTAAATTCTACTTGGTTACTGTCACCCCAAGACAGAATTTCTTCCAGGTCTTTGTTGAGATGTGAGACCTCTTGCTGCCTATAGAGATGTGCATTAGCAGCCGATGTCCGAGCATCCAAAGTAAAAGATGAAACAAGTGTGCTGTCATCAGCGAAGCTATATATAGGATTTTAGTTTTTTCTAAAAGATCATTAATGTAGAGTAAGAAAAGGGTGGGCGACAATATAGAACCTTGAGGGACTCCGGCGTTGATGTTAAATGTGTCTGAAAGAAATCCGTCCATCGCCACACGCAGAGAACGGTCTTTAAGAAAGCTCGACAGCCATGCACAAAATTGAACCGGCATTCCGTATGCTCTCACTTTAGTTAGGAGCCCCTCATGCCATACTCGGTCAAAAGCCTTGGAAATGTCCAGTGCTACCGCCCGGGACTCGCCATGATGTTCTATTGCGTTGTTCCAAATATGAGTAACATAAGCGAGAAGGTCTCCTGTTGATCTAGACTTACGGAATCCATACTGGCGGTCACTAATAATGTTGAAGCCTTCCAGGTATTTTAATAATTTTTCGTTGATAGCCTTCTCCATAACTTTGGATATAACCGAAAGCAATGCGACTGGACGATAGTTGTTTGGCAAGGTCTTCTTGCCTTTTTTGGGTATGGGCTGGACTCGCGCAGTTTTCCAGCAAGAAGGAAATATTCCTTTTTTGTAGGATAAGTTAAAAAGCCTACAAAATACCGGTGTCAGTTCGTCAGCGCATGTCTTAATTACAATGACTGGAATATCGTCAGGACCAGAAGCCTTTTTAGTGTCAAGACTCCTCAAGATTCGTTTAACATGGCGGTGGCGAAAAACAATCCCAGGCATTCTCGATTCTACAGGGGGAATGTTCGGTGGAGTACTTCCCTGAAAATTTACCGTTGAATGTGGAGAGAATAGTTCCGCTAGTAGGTTTGCTTTCTCCTGTGCTTTGGTCGCAATGGTGCCATCATAACGTGTTAGAGGTGGAATGGTTGACTTGGTAAAGTTCTGACTGCGGCCTTAGCTACCGACCAAAATGATCTTGAGCCGTTAGGACATTCAAGAAGTCTGTCTTTGATCCTCTGGTTGTGTGCTTCCTTGCTTTGGTTTATCGTTTGCTTGCATTGGTTTCGAGCGTTAACAAAGATGGTACGATTTTCGGCGGTAGGATTTTTACGCCATTGTCGGTAGAAATAATTTTTTGATTTAACAGCTCGTTCGCAATTTTTGGTAAACCAAGGCTTGCCGTTAGAGGGGCAATAGATCAATTAGACCGATGGAGGACAATACAATTGATTCTTCTTTTGATTCAAATTAGAAAAACATGTTTAACCTACTAAAAGAATAAGTATGCAATTCCATCGAGACACACTAAGCATTCCTGACGGTAATGATCCCTTAGCATTGTACGTTGTTCCTTTGTGACAGATGGGCGCAGCTGTCGGTGCGGGAGATCATACACATAATAACACAATCAAAAAAAATATACAATAGGTTGTGATGTGAGCATGTTTCTTGCCAATTATCAATAGAAATACAAGAACACGTAGTGGTGTGGTCTCGTCGTATCACTTCTGTCTGCTCCTGTCCCTTTTCGTGTGGCAGACAATTTGGGAGGCGTTGCGTGGGTGTGATATGACGAGATTACTAATCAGTTTTATCGTTAATTCTTACATAATGCACTGTCTGTGTGAGAGACAGTTTCTTTGTGCTCATGATCTGATTGATTCTCGTGATTGACCAAATTTTGATTAAATATTTACACGATAGCACTGCTCGCACACACACATGAGTGGCAGGCATGACGTTGTGCGGATAGTGAAAAAACTAATTCTTAACACTGTACAAATTCTCAAATTAATTACAGCGAAGTGTGTCATTCCCGGCGAGCGTGTGTGACAGACAGGTTATTGTCGGGTCTGCACAATGTTGTAAAACAATATATTAAAATGTTTTTCTTCTATGCATAACTAAACTTAATCCGAAAAACAGTGTATTGACGCGACCGTGGGTGACAGACACGAGTTGTTAGAGTAACTTTCCTAAAAAAATCCGAAAAAACATTGTATTGACGCGACCGTGGGTGACAGACACGAGTTGTTAGAGTAACTTTCCTAAAATTAAATTCTTAAAATATTTTTCCACAAATTTCAACAAATTATTAAAATCAGAGTCAATAACTAAGAGCCGCTACTGACTTCCTAGTGCACATATCAACGACATACCTATGTAAACCGCCACGGATGCTCGCGCAATATCGATCGGTATTGATACGAACCAAGCACAGTGCCGTTTTTGTGTGTCTGTCTCCTTTCCTTACATTGAAATAATCTAAAATTTTAAACAAAGAAACGAAAGAACGCCATTTTTTTTATCTTTAAAAAAAAATCACAACGGCCACTGGCTTTTCAGGTGTTATCCTATTTGTTAACAAAAATTATTAAAAATATAAATTAATATGTAGTAATAATATTAAATAATGATTCCACGAGGATTATACAAGACGTGTTTTCAATATTAACTCACTTTACATGTAAGTACATTTTGGTCACAAAATTGTATTGTCTTTACAACGTTTTGCTTTATATTGTAGCCCTACGACTCAAGGGATTATACTCGATCAACATATACATTTGTGAAAAAAATGTATGCCCTATCATGTATGAATGTTCAGTAATAGGTATATCACATGAAAACTTGGTGTATTTAAATAAATTTATGATGCTCATTTATTTAACCCTTTGATACATTTTGACAGGTCTTGAAAAATTCCAGTTTCGTCATTTAAAGTGTTTTCCAAATCTTAAAATAAAAGCTCTATGAGTGCTGCAAAATATACGGAAAAACTCTGTACAATGTAAGGAAAGGTTTTAAAATCAATAAAAGTTCAAAGAAAATGCCTTCCTCCTTTTATGAAGAAAACGTTGAGCGACTCACGCTGGAACACGCCACTTCCGGAGGAAAAAAATAGTCGTTATAATAAAATTGCAGCTGGTTATCAACGTAATATATCTGCAAAATTGCGAGTAGCTAGCAATGAGAGTAAACTTTTATATTTTCCACAGTAAACTTTTATATTTTCCACATCTTGTATCTCAGTTTTTCTCACAGTTTCCGGACATGTTTATCACTGTCACTTTTTTCCTAAAATATCGTAAGAAATTACAACCTGAAGTTACTGCATTTTATTACATATCATCAAAGGCGGCCATGTGTAAAACTAAACATATGGATCGATTTTTCATTTTTTTTAAGTACAAAACGTCGCGCATCGACGCTATAATATATATCTATATCCAGGTTAGCTTTGATTTTTACCTTATATTATACGGATACGCTCTCCCAGCGATATTTTACCCTATATCTCATCCCCTTTGGTGTCGTCGCGTGCAGATTCGCAGATGTCGACTGTCACTTTTCATGATTGTTTATATCGTTGCTGTGCTTTTTTCCCTAGTTTGAGTTTTGTTTATTGGTATTTTTAGTATGTAACTAAATCTTTTAAATTTAAATATTTATTATTTTTGTTTAAAAACGGAACATTTTATACAGTGTGGTCGATTAAGTGTGCAACAAATGAAAACTTCCTTATTATTAGTTTTTCAGAAAATTTTATTCTTGATAAAAGTTGGTACATGTCCGACAATCATTTGAAGCGCACTTAGAATGGCTTCAAGTTAAATAGGATACAGGTTAGGTCAAAAAATATGAAAATCGTTCAAGTACTCTTCTGTCGAAAAATAGAGAAAAACGTTATTAAGAAAAGTTGTTTAGAATTAAAAAATATGTACAAATACAAAGTCATAGCCTTCTATCTAAAAAAGAAAAACTAATAATAAGGAAGTTTACATTTGTTGCAGACCTGATCGACCACACTGTAGAGTGTGAGAAAATATTCATGTTTATGGAAAAAACTACACACTACATTATAGATCAGGCTACTGAAACTTGACATGTTTATGAGGAAAAAACCATGCAACAGTACACACTACACTATACTATACATATATACACAAGCCCATCAAAATACGTCGTTTTAAAGGGATACCCAATATTTTGGTATAACTTTTTGAGGCCGATACTATCTTATAAAGCATGTGTTTTTACATAAAAAATCATAGTTGCCGACTTTTTCTTTTGGTCGAGACCGATAATATAGCCAATAATCATGAAAAATTGATAATTATTAATTTTTATATTTAACTGCAAATGACTTTAAAAGTATTTAAAACAAAAACAAATTTTTTTTTACAGATTTAAAGCCTAAACATTTTTGTTGCATGACATTTTGCGAAAGTGTAAATTTTAACACATATGTTATAACATTTTATGATTAAGCCATTACATATATTTTTTCACCAAAAATTGCAGAATTTTATTGGCTTTATTTTGTATCGATTAATAGTAGCTCTGTCTTTATTAATAACAATAGTATACTCCATTCCACAATAATTCGTTGATTTCCCGACCGCAATAATATTTAAACCCAGCCATAAATAAGTGCCTTTTGAAAGGGTACAGGTCCTGATTACCTACTAATTTCAATAGGTTAGGTTAGCTATTTTTAATAAAACAACAAATATAAAATAATAGCTAAGTATCTTTATTTTAATCGCAGCAGTTTAAAGAAGAGCAAGCATGCGTCAGCGGCAGAGTCGCGTGGTCTCTCTCTTGCGTTCCCGCCTACCCCACTACCTAACTGATGCAGATGCAATAATTGGTTTATATCGTTTGTTTGCTTTATATTTAGCATAAATTCATGCGTGTATGCGTATAGTGCATCATTGTGGAAAATAAAATATCTGAAAAGATCAGAGAAGAAGACGCCAAGAAAATGTTAGATTTATATTTATAATAGAACTTTATTGAACATAGTTCAAAAGGCCATCGACCGAGGTCCTTCAGCCATAATAGAATTCACAGGGTTTAATCCGTTCATGTTAATCAATCACTATCAAATTTCAAGAAAAATGGATCTTCCAGTAACAAAAAGTTTGCAGAAGATAGAATAACGATTAACACTGAAGTCAGATTTTTGAAAGTTGTTCCTAGAGATCAGATAAAGACTTTAATATTGGTTACAAGAAAAATGAAATATAAAACATCATCAATCCTGAAATTATGTTTCGAAGAATGACTAGTGCAGTGCAGTATAAAGAACTTAGTTTTGCTGATGTTCTTAGTTACGAGCCCTATTCCAGTATCAATTTTTCATAAAGACCGCACAATGAGAAAAACTGCCAAATCTGAATTGGCGAACAAATGGGAAACATTTTCGAAAACACTGTATGAACAACCTACAGAAATTAAATCATATTTTATTGGTGGTATCGTGCTGTTGCAGGAGTTAAATGAAAAAATATTTAAAACTTTTGAAGACTTGGGAGATGTGGTGTCTTTATTTATAAAGACAATACTTATTTCAAGAAAAGATCACTAATATTCGATATACATGATAAAGAAGGCTTCCTTAAAAATTTAGAAAGACAAAAGAGAGGACAAAACAAAATTGGAACATATTCTATAATTAGTAATGTACCCCTCTACAGACATTTTCTAAAATCGACGACAAACAAGATGTCTTTGATTAGATTCATAACCCAGCATGTAATTGAGTTAAGACAAAACTGTCTAATAACAAAGAAGTGGTACTTGCGGGAGGTCTTTACTCTCGCCCATCCGTATGACTCCAAAGAAGAACGCAGCAGGTGTTGTTTGGACAGTAGGGGTATTAATCTACTGACAAAGAAGTGCAGTTATCCTTTGCCTAGGATTGACGATAATCTTGCCATGTTAAGAAATCCCCGATATATTTCTAGCATTGATCTTCGACATTGTTTTTGGCAGATTCCCTTATCTGAGAGTTCGAAGGAAAATACTTTTTCTGTGGCTTCTCGAGGTGTATTCCAATTTGTAGTTTTACTTTTCAAACTAACCAGTGCTACGCAGAATCAACAGAAGTTATTTTGATATTTATTTATTTTATATGGAATTTCAACCAAAGGTGTAAGATAGTTGGGCGATTTGATTGTTCTTGAAAGCAGTTTTGAGGACCATATTTCAGATTTAAAGGAAGTCCAAAGTCCATCGCCGTCTGCTTGATGCTAACCTTACAATTAATTTTGAGAAATGCCAGTTTTTTGTTTTGTTGTCGATGGTTCTCGTTTGAGAACAGACCCATAGATTAAAACACCACATCCCACTAATAAAATTACAACTTAGATCCAGAGTTTTGTCTCAAAGTGTTCATGGTCTAGGAGACTTATTAGTCATATTAGCACCTTGGGTACATCTTTGAATGGAGAACATGGAGAGCAGCAGAAAAGGAGTATTTTAAGAAAATTTAGGACAGATTGGTTTCTGCTCCGATTTTTACTTCTGTCTTTTCCTTTTGATATTGAATGTGACGCAAGTCGGTCTGGATTGGACACAGCACACTTCAAGCCCAGGATGGAGTTGTAACATGGAGAATCCTCAAGCTACCCTAGCAAGATGGTTAACAACTATCCAGCAATACGATTTCGAAGTTAAGTACCGTCCTTGAAAGGAGCATGTTTTACCAGATTGGAGCCAGAAGGTCATATTGACGTTCTGGATTTTTCTTTAAACAATTTAGACAATTGGTATATTGGTCTGATAAAATTTTAAGAGTCAAATAGTATTCCTTATTGGACAGTCAAAGACTGCATACATACTTCTAATAAATTGTCTTTAAAGGCTAATGTCTCCGATTGAAAACTTATTTTATAATTTAAAGAGAAGTCAAAAATCTTATTATTGGCCACATTTAAAGTGTTTGATTTTATTCCTGGCGGCGTAACCTGTCAGTCAAAAAATGCCTAATTTTTCGCGTTTTGGTACTATGGCGAACAAAAGAAAAAGTTTCGTTTCCTTTTGAATTATTAGCCGTGGATGTAATGGGTTCATTCCCGCGTAGTTCCAAACAAATTGCTTTTTTAGTCGTTGCTGCTGATTACTTTACCAAATTTACCCATGATAAACCGACGTTTTTAAAGAGCATTTTTCTAATTGAATGACCTTTTATTTTACACTTCCTCCAAGCCGTGTTATTTTGCTAAATAATACATAATTTAACTCTGTTAAAACATAATTTAGCGTCCTGGTTGATTTGCCTCCCTATTTTTCTTATTTAATCAGAATTATTAAGCGAACTGTAAAAGAGTAGTAACTTTTGCGCTGTAGTAAGGAGTAATTTAATCTAGCAGAACTAAACTACTTTTACAATTTTTTTATTAAATAATTTTTTTTTAAATTATTTTACGTTATTTCATTTGACAGTGCATGTCTCATTGTTTCACTTACAAGGAGTTGATATTGTATGGTTAGCTTAAACATGAAAGGCTGTAAGTGTCGCTCAAATTTCAATCTCATTTGGCTTATTATGACATCATCTGGAGTTTGCACTAGTGCATGTTGCTGTTACTGGCAAGCGCCATTTAAAATAACCCCTCCGGTGACATTTGTCACGCAATTGAGCTAAATGAGGTAGAAGGTAACATAGGTATTAGAAAAAAGCAAATTTCAACCATATCAATAATTACCCCCTTGAAAGGTTACAAAAGCACAAGAGCGCCATCCCGAGTTTGTTGCAATGCAAAAGAAAACTACATAACATGCCATGATATTATGGCAACAAAAAATCGGATTCACCGTCACCTCTTCTATTGTAATTCTTTTACGAACGCTAAAATCTATCTAGTACAAAAATTAATATGCCTAGTCCGCTGAATTTATAATATCATATATTATTATAGCTTTATAATTAAATGCATTATTGTGTAAAATATCGCATCGATACTGATATATATTATAACGTCATTGTGCGTCGATTTGCACTGTAATCATAGCGATATATATCTAATATGTAAGATATAATATAAGCGTCCCAAGAAGAACCTTAATTTTAAAATGGCCACCGCGGCTTCTTTGATAGATATGTATTCGTTTGACGCAATAATTTGTGAAAACGTTTTGTAGTAAAGCCGGCGAAATTTCACGAATGTTATGTTAGATTTCGTCCTATAGTTGTTGAATAGCCTCTCGGTGGTTCTTGTAGACTTTACTTAAAAAAAAAACAAACCGACGAAGTCCCAAAAGAGTCCAATTACAACTTCTGGGTCGCCAGTTTGGATCTCCGAATCGAGAGATGATATGCTATGGGAACTTTATTTGCAATCGTTGTTTCGCTTGCGGTGTGGCAGGTCGCGCCATGCTATTAAAACCACATTTCATTACATCGACTTCCTTTCAAAAAAAGTTTGTCAGCATGATGCGGTGGCAATCACCATTGAATATAGTCCAATGATCCCTATCCCTCCTACTCACATGCGGCTTTTTCTGTAAGCACCGGAAGCTCTTGTTTTATTAAATTTTCAATTCCGGGACAATTAGGAAGATTTGCACACCAAAATTATCACGTAACCTGCGAATTGTGGCTGTAAAATGTTCTCAATTTGTATAATGGGTCTTCAAGTCGTGTAGTAGACCTTCAAGAGTGTAACGCGGCATTTTTGTAAATGTCAATGTTTCCACAAGGCACGTACCAAATGTGGCCGACTGAGGATTTGACAGTTAGCCATGGTGCCTACGCTATTCAAAATGAAAGTTGTTAATCGGACACCCTTTATTTTATTATTGCTCACCGTTCGTCGCCGGCTTTATAAGCTGATACTTCATAAACTATGTTATATTTGGTTTCTTGTCGCGGTACAGATGGTGTTCAAAACTGTAGATAAATGCTCTAATAGAAATATGCATGCGGTTAGTACTGATTTTAAGAAACTAGGGTAAATCATAAATTTTACTTCACATTGCATGCTCAGTATTTTTTTTTAAATCATCTGACGCTTATATGAAAAGCTCTTTCTCTAGCACTTATTTAGAAAGTACACATTTATTTTTGTAACCTTGTTAGAGATCACACGCTTGGAATTAAATAGTCCAGTCGCGAACCGTACAAACTTTTCGCTCGTATGGAATATGCCATAACTTGTTGTAGAATACACTATTATATTCTTTAGGTATCTACCCCCGGTTAAAATATCTTTATGAAGGGTTCTTTACGCACAACGATTTTACAATTATGAAAATAGTAAATATGTATGTTAAATTTACCTGCAAATTTTTAAACACAAGCTCTAGTAATAAATCTTCACAATTTAAATCAATCATACTTTCAAAAACTGCTAATGACACTAGACATAACTGCCTCTCAGAATTTATCCGTTGAATTAAAATATTTAAAAGTCTCTCTCTATCATACTCTACTTTTATTAGAAACTGTAAGACAGAGTGCAATAATCCAGGTTCTGTTACAGTACGAATAATTAACTGCAAGTAGGCAGTAGCTGCAACTTGTTCGTGAATATTTTGTTGTAACAACGCAGCTCCTAATACTGGAATAAGAAATCCCCTGTACAGAAATTCCTGAAGTTGCCGTCTTATCGTAGAGTGTGCTACTTGCGCTATTGCGTTACTAAATTCTAATGACGTTACAAACGATAAAAGTCCTTTAATTTCATTAACATCGTCTGGCGTAAAACGATGCCAGTCAGGTACACCTAAAAAAATCATAAAAATGTTAATATTAAGCCTTTGGATTTTTGTAATATTTTTACACATTTTAAAAGGTATGTAACAATCAAGATGCGTATTAGCAGGCTACTTCATGTATTTGGAGGGTTTTTTTATATACAGGGTGTCCGGAAAATACGTGTACAACGTTTGACGACAGACTCCTGACGTTAAAATAGGTCGATCTAAGCCGACTTAGTTATATCCAAAATTGTCTCGTTTAGCCGGTAAAGGGCGTCAAAAATTTGTAAAAATATTGGTTTTTCCTAAATTACGTAAAAACCTGCTAATCGATTTTAATGATTTTTAGTATGTAGATTAATACTATAAAATGACGTTTTCTAGTAGTATAGCCACGGGCTGTAAGTAAGTGGAAGTGTTATAAAAGTGATATAATACGTCAACATTTCTCCTGATTTTTTTATATCAACGGCGTCATGACAATCCAGATATTTTTGTCGAGTGACTGGATGTATTTGGAAACTATTTTACCTCTTCAATATTTTTCGTTGGGTGAGCTGGTTTGCCAGAAAAAAAATATTTACAATTACCTGCATACATCAAGTATTAACAGTAATAATAAAACAAAGTACAACAAAGTTGGAAGTATGTATTAAAAATATTGTAAGAAACTAAGTAAAACGAAAACATTACTTAAGCAAATGTGTAAAATGACCGCTATCTTGCTGAATACACTTATTAACACTCCTTAAAAAATTATACTGGAACCTATTTAATGTCTTGGGGTTATTAAAATGGTTGCCTGCATTTAAAATCCGCGTCAATAAATCATGGCGTGTGTTTACCGGGGTCTTGTAAACTTCTGTTTTAATAGCGCCTCACAAAAAGAAGTCACACATATTTAACTCAGGAGAATGTGGTGGCCATTTTACTGGTGCATCATTGCCCGTTCCAATCCATCGGTTGGGATATTGATGGCGTAAGTATGCCGAACGGCAACAGAAAAATGGGGCGGGGCACCATCATGCATATACCACATTTCCCTCCGAAGTAAAAGGGGCAAATTTTCCAGAAGAATTGGTAATTTGTCTTGCAAAATATTTAAATAAATATTTCCATGTCTAGAATAATAGGACCAATAAGGTAGCGATCAATAATACCTGCCCAAATATTTAATTTAAATTGATGCTGATGATGTGCAACTTTAATGGCATGTGGATTTTTATCGGAATAAATATGTTCGTTGTGCAGATTGGTTACTCCAGATCTTGTAAAGCACGCCTCGTCAGTAAACAACATTTTTCCACAAAAATTTGGATCACGGATTCTTTTGTTTCTAATAAATTGACAAAATGTAAGCCGCATGGGGGGATCAGTCGGTAAAAGTTCCTGAACTTTTTGCACGTGATATGGATGTAACAATTGTTCTTTTAAAACCTTATTGACAATCGTTTTAGGTACATTTAACTCACGTTCTAAACGACGGGTACTGGTACTTGGTTCTTCTTCAACTCTTTCCAGAATGTTCTCTTTTGTTTCCACAGTTCGAGTTGTTCGCATACGACCCCTGCCTTCAAATTTTTTCTCAAAGCTGCCCGTTTCCCGAAGATGACGCTCGATATTGGCAAATGTTTGGTGGTTTGGCATTCGACGGTTAGGAAATCTCTCCATGTAAACCCTAAAGCGCGATTTATACTTTGACGCTTGACGGTCACGTTTGAAGTTTGACGGTGACGCTCGTAGAATTCCATTTTTGGTGCATTTATAGTTTGACGTTCAACATTTTCGTGTCATAACCTCATTATTTTGTTGTGTTCCGTTGTTTGTTTGTTTTGTAAAGAATTGTTTTTTCTAAAAACATGAATTCGACTAACGTGGCTATGGCAGTGGGGATGACGATGTGTTTGCTAGCAGCAGCATTACTTAAAAAGAAACAAAAGCGAAAAAGGCAGTATAAAATTAGACCCATAAACAGAAGACGACATAATAAAGTCCAAATATTATACAAATATGAAAGAGCAGTATCGACAGTTAGCTATCACGTGCAAATACTGTCGCGTCCTATTGGCTGTTACGTCATTTTCTACGAGCAGTGAGCGTCAAAAGTTAAAATTGGTTTATCTGGAACGTCACGTCATCGTCAGCGTCAAAGTATAAATGGGTGTATATATTTCCTATTCTTCAATCTTCAACCGACCACGTCAACGTGCTCGGCAAGCAGTGAGCGTCAAAGTATAAATCGCGCTTAACACTCTGACGCCCATTTCCTTGACAAAACCCGTATACCAGGAGCATGTCAACCTTCTCAGAGCTCGTATAATTTTCCATGTTTAATGGTAAAATGAACTTGTAATTCAAGAATGTTGATCGTATACTTTAGTCAATTTCATAGGTGACAATTTGTCAATAACTGTCAAATTATTAAATGCCATAGCAACAAGGTCACTAAAAAAATTATTGCTACAGGTAATTTGATTTTAATTTTATTACTAATCTTAATAATTGATGTATGCAGGTAATTGTAAATATTTATTTATTTTCTGGCAAAACAGCTCATCTAACGAAAAATATTGAAGAGGTAAAATAGCTTCCAAATACATCCAGTCACTCGACAAAAATATCTGGGTTGTCATAACGCCATTGATATAAAAAATCAGGAGAAATGCTGACGTATTATATCACTTTTATAACACTTCCACTTATTTACAGCCGGTGACTATACTACTAGAAAACGTCATTTTATAGTATTAGTCTACATACTAAAAATCATTCAAATCGATTAGCAGGTTTTCACGTAATTTAGGAAAAACCAATATTTTTACAAATTTTCGACGCTCTTTACCGGCTAAACGAGACAATTTTGGATAACTAAGTCGGCTTAAATCGACCTATTTTGACGTCAGGAGTCTGTCGTCAAACGTTGTACACGTATTTTCCGGACACCCTGTATATTTGGTTTATGATTTCATTTATTTTAAATTTCTGTATGACTACGAAATAACCCAATAAGCAAGAAAATCGAATCTTGATTTGTAAATGAGGTTTTAAGATGCAACCACGCTGAACTGGCAATTGAGCACGTCGACTACGAGCAATTCAAAAAGTTTAAATGCAAAAATTGTATAATTTTATTTACATTTTCAGATTTCATTCTCAGAAAAGAACATTTGGACATTAGAAAAGTTTTATTTTCTTATACAGTGTGTAAAAAAAGTTTTGACATATTTTTAAGTTTAAGTTATTCATCGTAAAAAGTTCTGCTTTTTGCAAAAATATATTAAAAATTTACCATTAAGTCTAGAGGGCGGCGAAAAAATATACAGACTCAAAATTGAGTTAAGAGAGAAATGCCCTCAATTTCTATTTTAGAGCAACATATTATAAGAAATATTACTAAGGACTACTAAAAATAGTTGAATACAAAATGCCATTAAAATATTTTCATATGCAGGGGCAATACATCCCAACTGTTACGACCTATTTAATAATCTTTTAAAACCGAATTGCGACATTGTGGCAATTAAAATTTATAGAATATTCAAAGACGTAGGTCAAATTCAATCTGCAGTCTTTTTCTCGATAACTGATATTCAATTTTATTTACGGTTTGACAGATCATTCCTCGTTTAATAACACACGGTATGCAGAGTTTCAAAAAATTCAGCGTATAAGGATCGAACATTGACAGTCCCATATCAGTCAAAAATAATTCACTGTTTTTTATAAAACTTTTATGTATTATTGATAATACCCTCTGTGTAGTATAGTAAAATATTATAATCACCTTTTGTATTTAACCATTTTTAGTAAGCGTGAGTAATATTTTCTTGTATGTACCTAATATTTTGCTCTAAAATACAAAATTGTGGATATACTGTATTAACAAAAATTTACTGTTATATCGAGCGAGAGATTGCATAAGACGAAAGGGAGGTATCGTTGGGAATTTTGGCATAAAAAGCAGTATATTCTAGATTTACTGGTCAAAACATGGGCACCCGCAAAAACTATGTTCTAAGAACAAAAATAAATGTGTTTTTCTTAAGGATTATACAGTGTGTACATAAAGTAAGAAACAATTCATTATTTAAAAATCCAAACATATTTCGGAAAAATCCTGGGACACGTATACAATAATATTTAATTGCGCATTTTTCATGGGCGTGCTACGCCGATATGTTTCAAATGCAATAAAATAGGAAATTTTAGTTTTTGTTTTGGTAAATTAATTTGTTCCGTTCGAAGTTGTTAAAATAAGCCTGATGATTTTTGTTACATTTACGCGGTAACTTTATTGTGAAAAAGTACAAGAGAGGTATTACTGACTTTGTTATAAACGCGTACTTTGCATACTTTAAAGTAAAACTCGGAGATCAGGCTAAATCTTGGGCACCGCATGTTGTTGGTAAGATTTGCGAAGAAACTCTAAGGCACTGGATTAAAGGAACAAGGAAGGCACTATTCTCTGGAATACCGATGGTGTGGAGAGAGGCCAAGAACCATTCAGACGATTATTATTTTTGTCTTAGCAACATTAAAGGTCATAATACCAGAACTTTAAAATACATCATGTTTTAAAGTTCAAGTTATAGTTAAAATTAACCTTTTTGCAAGAAGAGCTCAATGATCTATTCCGAGATTTAGGACTTCCCAAATACTAGGATCTAGATTAAAAACGCAATCGCGAGAGTGAATTTGTCGAATATCTTGTAGAGCATGGACCACCTGTATATTGTAAAAATGTAACTGGCCTAATTATTGCGCTTGGTGATTCCCAATATAGACTAGCTGAGTGGAGACTTTTCATCGACTTTCATCGTCTTAAGGCAGTTCTTTTACCTAATGGCAATTTTATGCTTCCTTTTCCTGTGGGCTATTCGACACAATTAAAAGAAACTTACAAAAATCTTAAAGAACTTCTCATGAGAATAGACTACAAAAATCACAACCGGCTTCTATGAGGCGACTTAAAAATTGTAGTCCTTCTATTAGGTTAGCAATCTGGATTTACGAAATATCCATGTTTTTCATGTGAGTGGGTTAGTAGAGCTAGTCACCAACACTAGGTAGAAAGAAATTGGAAAAGAACAAAGCATTTAACACCTGGCAACAAGAAAGTTCTTCATAAAAGTCTAGTTGATCCTGAAAAAGTATTTTTACCTCCACTTCACATTAAACTTGGTTTAATAAAGCAATTTGATAAAGCGTTGGACAAAACAGCTCGAGTTTCAAATCCTTGACTGAAAAATTTCCCTATCTATCAGAAGCGAAAATTAAAGAAGGTATTTTTGTTGGTCCGCAAATAAGAAAGCTAATGAAAACTGATGAGTTTGAAGCGGTCATCAACAGCACCGAAAAAAATGTGTGAAAGGCTTTTAGGGATATTGTAAATAAATTTCTGGGAAATAATAAAGACCCGAATTACGTGGACATTGTGGAGAAGATGCTGGACCAATTTAAGGAATTAGGTTCATTTCTCATTTCACGAACACCACCTATTTTTTGATATCTCGGTATAGTAAAACTGTTTATTAGTTTTTGGTGAACAACCGATAAGAGGGGCATTAACGTCGCCTGGCGACGACTCATGCAGTTATCACCATCTCGCATTTGGTCATTTGTATTTTGTGGTATTTTCCCTTCTCGTCAGATGCTAGTCTCACTGGCGAAAGGGAAAAAACGAGCCTCCTAGAAATGTGTATCTTTACGTTATTGGTTTCCGATTCACAATCGATCAGTGTTGCCATTTATGTTGTTGTTGACTTCTTGCAAGCGTGCCGGAGGTTTTTTAAAAAGAGACCAATTTTTAAGCGACTTTTTAAATTTGAGGAAATGTTGGTAATTAAATGAAAAATGGAAAATTGCTCAGTATAAGAAATCGTGCTACTAGACTACTACGGACTATATATGCACTCCATACGTCAGAGCAATTTATGTCACAATTATCGTTCCATGTTTTGTTTGCCATTCTGACAACACTGCAACCGACGAGAGGGATGCTTGACACCGCCTGGCCGTGACTCCAATTGTGACCAACGCTTTGCAGGTTCTCTCTCCGACTTCTGAACTTTGATAAGTTCCTGTTAGTTTGGACCAGGTGATGCGTTCGAGCGCCCCAAAATGTCGATTTTTGTTACATCTCGTATTTGCATGGCATATTTTGTGATAGATAGTGCGGCGCTTTGCGGTCTTTTCCGTCTTGTCACATCCTAGCGTCACTGACGGGCCATGATACGACGAAACGCATCTTGGATGAACCTGTCAAAAAGGAAAAGGTGAACCTTCCAGAAATGTAAATCATAACGTTTCTTAAAACCCATTGTTTACATAATATGATTGGGATTACTTTATCTCACTAACTAGAGCCCATAATATATATTTCTAAAATCCAAAAAATGTTCTGTTTAAAAATGTGGACCTAATGATAAATGTTAATTAAGTGTGTACACAAACTTTAATAAAAAAATGTTTTATTGATTTTCAGACAAAAAGTTCATAGGTATAAGCAACGGCTCTGTTTTCCAGATACAGGGTTTTAAAATTTCAAATAACTTAAACATTTATTTATGTATCTTCAGAATAGTATGAGCTAATTAATTAAATCTTGGCACACACAATCGCTACATTTTGTACTAAATTATTTTCAATGCATCCCTGGGCGTAGATGTAGGTCTTAAAGGACATTTAAAGAAAAAAAAATGGGCAGCACTAATTTTTTTAAATTTAAAAGCTTTGTCGGTTAGGACGAGTAAAAATACAAAAAAAAATGTCTCTTAATAATTCTTGATACACTGAACCTTTTAAACAAATGTCCTAAACTCCTCTAAACAAATTTAGTGGTAGTCATATTAATTACGCAGAACCCAACAAAAGATTATTAAGATATTCTTCCGAAAATAGAATTTAAAAAAATATAAACAAGCGATACTATAAATATACTAGATACAAGGTATTGAACCAATGATAAAGACGTTGTTTAACCTTCCTGAAAGATTATACATTTATAGATTACACACGCATTAAAATCTGTTCTGGTTTAGTAATAACTTTTTGTTGAGTTCTGAGAAATTCCAATTACCACTTAAATTTAAATCAAGAGGAATTTGGATTTGTTTTTCCAAAAAGGTACAACGTGTCAAGAATTATCAAGAGACATTTTTGGTATACTTTTATTTGCTGTATCCGACAACGCTTTTAAATGTTCAAAAAATCAATGGCGTGACATTTCTTTTCTTAAAAAATCCTGAGAAGGTTACCTAGATCTATGCTCATGGTTGGATTGAAAATAATCTAATACTTGCAAAATGTAGTCCTTAAATATTTACTAGTGTGTGCCAAATGTAATAAGTTCATACTGCTCAGTAAATGCAAGTGTTTAATTTATCTTGGAAAACAGAGCCGTTGCGGTCTCATGCTTACATAAACTTTTTGTCATAAAATCAATCAAAAACGTTTCTTAAAGTTTGTGTAGATACTTAATTAACACCCTCTGTATGCACGGAATTTGGTATTTAAAAAAAATTAAATTTAGGCAAAAATCTGGTGTTTTCGATATTCAAATTTTAATGAAAGTTAAGAATTCAAACGAAAACATACAACTTCTGTCTACAAACTTTTTTCATTATTCTTTAAGTAACTAACTACTGTTGGGGAGTCAATAGATGAGGAAAGGCCGTCACTAGTTTGTCGCCAACGGCCTTGCCAATTGAAAAATGCCAGCTCAGTGTGAATACATATTATATACGATTGCGAATTTGAAATGTGTTTTCCAGTAGGTTTTTATCAAACGAATTGGATGTAAACGGAAAACCACTGACAAGAAGCTAGCTTAATTTTTCAAAAATATGGAAATACCAAACAGTTTAACGTTATAGCAAAAATTATAACACACTGTTTACCTAAGTTTTATTATTAAAGTGTAGAATAAAAATCATGTATTATTACTTAGCACTTATAGTAGTATACAACCCAGCAAATCAATGGTTCTCAGATATTTAAACAAAAATCACTTCTTCGGTTGGCTCTCCTTAAGTGTATACGGAGGATTGAAGAAAATTATGAACAAAAATGTTTACTACTAAAGAATTTTTAGATTTAGTCCCGTACTAATAATTTTTTCGATACCTTTGGATATTGAGACCGGAAGCAACGCGACTGGTCGATAGGAGCTTGGCAGGGTCGCTTTGCGTTTTCTGGGTATAGGCTTCCAACAATAAGAAAAGACTCCATTTTTGTAGGATAAGTTGCAAAGCTTACAAGATACCGCTGTCAATTCATCGGTGCATGTTTTAAGCACCATGACTGGAGTTTCGTCAGGGCCAGAAGCTTTTTTTATGTCAAGACTAAGGATTCGTTTAAAATGGCGCTGCCAGAAAACAATCTCAAACATTCTTGATTTAACAGGGTGGCGCTTTTTTCTGGAAATTACAAGTTAAATGTGCGAAAAATAATTTGCCCAGTAAATTTTTTTTCGCGGATGTGATCACAATAGTGCTATCGAAATCAGAGATGGTACTTGGTAAATGTCTAAATTAGGGACCGAACATAATGATCTTTATCCCTTAAGACTGAGAAAAAGATAGTCATTAATCCTCAATGTGCTTCGGTGCTATGGCTTAAACTTTGCTTGCAGTACTTTCGAGCGATTTTTACGCAACCCACGGTAGACAAAATTTCTTGACCTGCCAGATCGCTGGCAACTTTTTCTAAATCAAGACTTGCCGGAGGAAAAGCATTTTTTTTTTGGAAATATCACACAATTTAATCGCATAGATTTATGGATGATAAGAGGTAAAGCAAACGCTGAGCCAAGGAAATAGTCGAAAATGGTTTTTTAGGTCGCTCTATTTAACTGATGTATATGCCCAATGTTGCGTAGTTTGGGTGTTCAATACTAATTGTTAGTTGCCTCAGTGCCGAAATAAATTTGTGGTTAGAGAATTATAACGGAGGCTTTAAGATAACGTTCAGTTTTAAATGAGCCAAATTGACGACTAGCAAAATCTCTATCAGAGTTGGTTCGTCTATAAGAGTTCAGTAAGGCCAGAGCTGATAACAAAATATTCAGCTTTACGATCTTCCTCGTCCCTAGTGTTTGAACCAGTTGTCGCAAAAAATGTCAACTTCGGAATTAGGATCCAGCGTTGCAAGAAGTTGATAGTATTAGTATCAAGAAAAAAATAGGTGTAGCTTAATTATTAGCTTATATTTTAAACCGCATCAGTACATCAAAAAATGTAGGCACATGCACAAGTGTCTTTTTTTATAATCAGGCACGGTATTGCTGAACAAATCCTTTATCGTGCTGCAAGTACGCAAAAAGCGATTCAAGTTCTCTCGTGAGTATTGTTCGAAGGACCCGGTAGACTGTGGAATAGTGGTTGTTACTGTTATATCGCTTAAGTGTTTTGGATTTGTCTTTATCATGTAATATTTTTTTCCGCGCGGAAAACCCAACAAAGCCGATCTTTCTATTCCCCTCCCCCCCCACACACACACCACATATACTCATTAGGGGAATATAAACTGTTTGATACAAAGATTGTAGCACATTTGCAATTTTCTCATAACTTAAAATAATATTATATTAAAAACAAACTTTTTAAAAACTGCGAAAATAAAATGTATACTGAAAATATTCAAATTAATATTTTTAAACGGCCGATTATATTTTTTTGTATTTCCAACACAATTGCGAAAACCAAAATTTAATTTTAGTAACGTGCAAAAAAATATTTTTTTAATAACACACCAATACCCTTAATGAGGCGCTAAGAGCAGCCTCTACCCAGAAATCCGATGTTGCTAGTATACCTGCCGAGCTTTTTTTTTACCTTAGAACCTCCATTGTTTTCCTTGAGTTACCACCCTGGAACCTTAAAAATTAAAGATAGATACTGGCATTCTAAAAAAACTACCTTGAATGTTGTATTTGTTTCCATAATTTGTCTATCTTTAAAACTCGATCCTAAACGATTTGTCCCAGCTTTTTAAAATAATTTTCGGTACTTTTTTAAGTTCCTGCCAAACTCCGAACGGTACGGATTAATGCTTTGAGATTGTAATGATATATTTATATAATTTATGAAAACCAAAACTGATTTGTAATTTTTACTTGACAGTGAAGTTTAATGTATTATTTAACTGTTTACAATAATAATAATAATAAAATTGCCTACAAACCACCAAAACACAGTTTTTTTTTTTAACTTAGTCAGCAGCTTTCCATTATTAAGCCTTTTCCATACCTATATCATCTATAACATTTGGTAATACAGAGTACAATCCACTAAGCCCTGAGGCTATTAACACAGAAAAGTTTGAATGTTCTGATATGTACACTGCTACATCCTTATTCTTTTTTGATAATGACATACAAAGCAGCAGGGCATCCCTTGCTCTCATTCCAATAGCATCTTCTTTATGTACAAAGGAAATAAGTAACGAAAATATGGTAAACCTTAAAGAAACAATATTCTTAACAGAGAACAAGGTCGCATCTTAAAGGTAACAAATATCAAATTTATGAAACCTCCGGTCCGTCGCGTAGCCCCATAGTGAGAACCCACTGATGCGGGGGCCCGCCCGTTGGATAAGTGAGACCAACAATGCCGCACAGGGAACTTGCACACTTTTTTATATGGCGTAAATACGCTCAGTTGTTGTTAATAAACACGATATGCAAAATATGATGCCTGAAATATTATTAATTAACGTGTTATTAATAATTGTTAGTTTAAAATTTAATCTTTTTTAATAATTTATAATTTAAAAGTTTCATGCGCCGATGCTGACAAATCATTTCAAACAAGTTCATTAGCGCGAGAAGCAGCGTGACGTCACTTGGCAATACATCAGGAAGCGGTGGCGGCGGACGATTCTTGTCGCGCCTGATTTAAATAGACGAGTTTTTTAGCAGTTATTTTTATGGTATTTGCAATGGATAATAGTTTTTATTAAAATTGTATGGTACTACATTATCAGAATCTAACCGTAAAAATACCGAATAAAATATTTAGTCGACTACCAAGGGACAAAAAGGTCGTAGGTCAAAATGCATGAGAGCCATAAGAAAAGAAGATTGCCAACAGACTTCAGGACTCTACGTGTGTGAAGATAATTTTAGTGTTAGTACCTATAGCTGCAATAAATTATTTGCTTTTTTTACATTCCACGTTTGCTTACCTATATTATTATCTTATGGTTTTCAGCGTTATTAATTTGAATTGGTATGCAAGTTCCCTACTACGGTATTCCGAAGATTTGGCTAAAGCCCAGATATAAATCAAGTTATTATATATTTTTCGAAAAGAAAGTTAGAAAAAAAAGTTCCTAATACATTTCATGATATATTATGTAGCAGTTGCTTAATTTTTTTTCTTAATAAAATAGACACGTACGGGTGAGTCTCCCTTATTTTTAATTTTTAAGGCCCAGCATAATTTCTTACCTCTCACAACGCTTTTTAAAAGATTTTAGGTTGGTACACAACGTACAGTAGTACAGTAATACCGTAATTAGGAGGTCAACGATATAATGTAAACTTTACTATACAGTAACTAGAAAACAAAATGAAACTATTTTTATGACGGTACTTGGTAGGGTCCACCCACAGCAAAATGGTAAAATGAAAAATGTCATTAATATCCATGTGCCCCGTTACTCGCGATCCCATCTATTTTGCTTGCCATAAAATCCCACCTGCAAAAGTTCCTAATACATCTTATGTTGAAATTACTTGATTTTTTTAATCTGTGCCTACCCTGGAACCCTGGTTTCCTTAAAAAAAGAGACTTACCAACGACGAAACAAACATTTCCTGTAGCATTTCAAGCCTAAGAAAAACTTTGTTTAAAATGGGTTTTAAATATCAGACAATTGATAAAACACAAACCTTAATGGAATGTCAACGTTTACAGGAATGGCGTCATAAATATTTAACGGTTATTAAACAATATGACCAATTATTTACCTCGACGAAACATAGTTCGATACACATGAAAGTTAGGAAATGTGCAAGAAAAGAATGAAACGATTTTTCAAAAAAATGTCAAACCAAGGTTTCTTCAAATATAGACAAAAGAATAACAATAATGTACACAGGTTCACAAAATGGATTTGTTCCGATCTGTCTGTTGCTTTCAGCTAAAAACATAGCAGATTCTTCTCTAGATTATCACAAAGACTCTGATGCACAACTTTTTGAAGATTGGTTTGAACATCGACTTCTTAAAAATATACCCAAAAATAGTGTTATTGTAATGGACAATGCTAGTTATTAAAGTCGTCAAGTAAAAATGTTTTCTAGTTTTAACAGTACAAAAGCAGAAATCCAAAATTTGGTGATAAATAGTAATATATATTTTGAAGAATCTTACAAATAACGGGATCTTTTAGAAGTATGACAGGCTTTTAAAATTAATACGTGTGTGATAAACTTGTAACAGAATATGGACATACAGTGTTGCGTCTTCTCCCCTATTATTGCGTATTTAATCCAATCGAACTAATATGGCACCAAGTAAAATCAATGTAGCAGGGTTAATTTACATAATACGCACTATTGGTCAGAATCAAATTATCACTGGATGCGCCAAGTGGATCACCAAAACAACGTGTGGTGCGGAGTGTTAGGGCACTGAATTATCAGACCGTTTATTTTTAATGCCTATCTAAATGGCGTTTCCTACTTAAACTTCTTAGAAAATGATTTGCCTATCCTTTTAGAAAATGCTCCTATTTAGTTTAGTTCAGTGTAATGTGTACTGTAAACTGTAAAACCCCATTAACTTCTGTTAAATTTAAAACTTCTCGTGATTTCGGTAATTTTAATCATGATGATTTCCTTGCAGATATGTACAGTTACAATTGGGACTTTTTCTATTCATTAGATGATGTTGATTTCACAAATTCTGTTAATAAGCTATTTGATAGTCATGCGCCTTACAAGCCGTCACGCCTGACTAAGCCGGACTGGATTACACCTCACATTAAATTTATGATGCGCTTGAGAAACATTCCAAGTATAAAAAGCTAAAAACTGGATAACTTGGAACGACTACAAACAGCCAAGAAATCTTGTCACTATGTCGGTACTCAATGAAAAAAGAGCCTACTTAGATGAACAATTTAGGGCTGACCCTAAAGGGTTTTGGCGTACACTTAGATGGCTTAATATTAACTCTACATCAGATTATGATCCTGCAGAGATTGGTACTCCTAATAATTTTAATACGTATTTCTTGGAAAGTATTCAGCCTCCCAGTCCAGGCTGATAATACATTTATAAATCATTATATAAACTCTACTCTTGGTCATAATAATTATAATTTTAAGTTTTCTGTGGTGGATGCTGACAAGGCGAAGAGAATAATATATCTGTTA
Organism: Polydrusus tereticollis; assembly: GCA_963920685.1. Lineage (NCBI taxonomy): Eukaryota > Metazoa > Arthropoda > Insecta > Coleoptera > Curculionidae > Polydrusus > Polydrusus tereticollis. The sequence continues at coordinate 55,679,746 of OY987335.1, forward strand.
CGTTCTAATGCCAGGGGAGCTGACGGCTTGGACCGGAAAAATATTTTATTGTTAGTCCCCTATTTAATTAAACACATTACTTTCATCATTAAGTCGTGTATTCTTTCCAGCAAATTTCCAAGCCAGTGGAAAATTGCAAATGTTCTTCCCGTAGATAAAAAAAAGTAATCCTAGTGAATTTTCCCATTATAGACCTATAAGTTTATTGCCGATCTTATCTAAAATTTTGGAAAAAGTCATGGCTGAGCAACTAAATAGTTATTCTATACAACAAAAAGTTATTCCTGTTTCTCAGTCAGGTTTCCGGGTGCGGCATAGTACAACCACAGCTCTATTAAATGTTACCGATGATATCATTTGTGCATCTAATATTAGTAAGTGTACCTGCCTACTGCTTCTCGATTACAGTAAAGCCTTCGACACCCTTGACCACAATACACTGTGTACTAAACTTACGTACCTTGGCCTCGACGTTACTGCTGTCGAATTTTTAAGAAACTGCCTTTGTAATCGACGTCAGAGAGTAACAGTTAACAATACTTTTTCTGATATGTTAAACATGAGCCGTGGGCTACCCCAAGGCAGTATCTTGGGCCCATTGTTGTTTTCGCTGTATACGGCAGATTTTCGAGGCTATTTAAAACATTTATATTCGCATCAGTACGCTGACGACTTTCAATTATATTATAGCTTTGGTCCTGGTGATGTTAAGGTGGCTAATACTAATATTAATCAAGATCTTAAAATTATCTATTAAATATCTCTTGCCCACAGTCTCTCATTAAATCAAACTTAAACACAGCTTTTCCTGTTTGGTAACAATACTAATGATATCTCTGGGAACCTCATAACCTCAATATCAATATGAATGGTGTTTAGCTCGATGCCTCTGAATCATGCAAGAACCTAGGTATTTACTTCGATTCTAAATTGGAATTTAGGCCGCATGTGTCATTCTTACTACAAAAGAGCTATGGCAAGTTAAGAACATTGTACATGTTTAAAAACTTTTTGTCGACACCTGTTAAATTAAGCCTGTGTAATTCGCTTATTTTATCAGCATTGTCCTACTGTGGTGTACTCTTTTGGCCTGCTCTATTGCTGGAGGATAAAAGCAGTCTGCAAAAGCTTCAGAACAGTTGCTTAAGATTTTGTTGTGGGCTTAGAAAGTTTGATCATGTCACCCAGCACTTCTCGAATTCTAATCGGTTAAGGTAAGAGCAGAGGTTTCAGTTACATTTATGTACTTTAGTGTTACTAGCCTGAATATCTTCACGAAGAACTTGTTAAGGGCTCTGACGTTCATGAAAGACGAACGCGTCATAACGATCTTCTTTCTGCCCCCAGACACAGGACAGCCTTGTTTCAGCGATCATTTACCTACAACTCCGTGAAATATTTCAATCCCGTTCCAACTAATGTAAAAAGCTGCTCAACAGTTGACACATTTAAAAAACAACTTTAAACTTATATTCGATCATTAGAACAAATTTAACTTTACTTCTTGTATTCTATATCTACCTTTTAACACCAAACCAATCACAGTGGTCGCTATGATTGACGCTTTTGTTTTTTTTTCTTATAGGAATTATATTTTAGAGGAATTATAGTGATAATTTCATTGTGTATATTACACAAGGGTAAATTTACATATTATGTTTCCCTGTATTTTTAATTTTCGTATTATTTTTTTTTTCATTGTAAATATTTTAATTTTGATTTTCTGGGTTTTCGGAATGGAGGGGCAGTGTTTGTTTTCTGTGGCGTTTCGGTTTATTTTAACTTAAACCATCATCAGACTAAGAGTTGAAATGGACCGAGGCGTCGCGGAGGGCGGGTGTTGTTTTTCTGTTCCGGGATTGACCGGGGGCCCAGGAATTGTTGAACTAACGGTCAGGAAACAAATATAGAAAATTGTTAATATACTTTTTGCACTGAGTGGTTAGATGAGTAGCTCTGCTAGATCTCGACACTCTTGTCAAATATTATATTTGTATATTTGTTGAATATTTTAAATAAAGGCTATTTATTATTATCATTTTTATTATTATTATTATTATTATTATTATTATTATTTTTATAATATAAGATGTTAGACACCCAAATCGCTGGATTGGGAGGAGTAGTTTGTTTGCGTGGCTACCTAGATCACTGGATTTAACTGTGATAGATTTTTACTTGTGGGGACGAATAAAAGATGTTGTTTATAAAAAGCGACCAACCACACGGGGCAACATGATTTAGCGAATTCAAAATGCAATAAATTCGATTTCACGAACTGAAATTGAAACAGCTGTTTCTAGTTCTAGAGCAGCAATTAATAGTTGTATTTTACAAAACGGAGGTCATTTTCAACATTTATAAAGTGTGTTACTCGTTTCCTTAAAAAGTTTTTCGTAAGTATTTTAATTTTAGCTTTAAACACGCTCAAAATTTTGTCTTTTGCTTGATTTTCACTAGTCCTTAGCCTAGATATAGTGTAAAGGAAGGCACGGAATATGACAAATTAAAACTCATTACTAATCCAACCTACACACTTATGAAACTATGAAAACAATCACTTCGTTTAAAGCGTTAAAAATGATTATTTTGGGAATAACTTTGAAACGATACAAATTATCTAACTGCGGTTTTTACGTTTTTTCTTGAAAATTTAATCTGCTTTCCGATTATGATATGATAATTATAACGTATGATTTACCTTTTCGGGATAAAATCAAAAAAAAATTGTTATTATTACAAATTGCGCCCTCTAGCCATTTTATTGGAAACTGTAGTATGCCACTGGATATGATAATTAAAATACTTACATTTCTCTTCCAAACAAGCTCAAGTTTACTAAAATCGGATAAATCGTTTAGAAGTTACAGCGATTTAAATGAATACTTTCAACAGCGTCCCCCACTCTTGTCAAAGTAGGTACGCCAATGAGCCTTATACAAATTTTAAGAAATTTTAAATTTTAATATTTTTTTTTACTTGTGCCTTGCGGTAGAATGCGAAACTCAAAAATAATTTCCAGGATTTTCTCATGGTCACTTTAGTATTGATTTTTTCCCCTGAATTTCTATGCCTAGTAGTTTCCGAGATATTGCCGACGACGACGACCTTAACGAAACACCCTGTAGAAAAGAAAAAAAAATCAAGGAGCGAGAAAAGTATAAAGCAACAAAAAAAAATCATAAAAAATACAGAACAAAAAAAGAACCAGGAACACAGATACGATGGTAACTAGAGGGTCCGGTTTGAATAATATGTCACCTAATGATGATCCAGAGGTACAGAAACTGACATCAAATTTTCCTGTAGAAAGAAAAAAATCTGGAGGATAAACCAAAGACGACATCGTGATAATGTCAAATGAAATAAAATATTAAGAAATTACATTAATAAAATTTACAGTCCTTTACAAAGATGCAACCGGGGAGGACATTGAAAATGCCGAAGCAGAGTGCAACGCTTGTGACTATTGTGAGATTTGAGATCTGCGAAAACTCATAGATTTGAATGTTATATTTAGGTAGCTGATATAAGGTGTATTGATTCATAATATAAAAAATAGTAAAATAAAGGTTATAAACTCTAACGCGCCTCTAAGGCATGGTTTGTCTGGAGCAGTCAGCGGCCGCGGCTGGCGTTCGCGATTGGTAGCTCGGTACTGGTTTAATGCGATTTGTATGTACACGGTTTCACTGCCGCAGCTCAGCGACGCAGCGTTCGCCGTCAATTGCAGTGGCTGCGTTCGGACTGCTAGAGAGACCAGTCCAGCCGTGATCGCTCAGCAGAATGCCACCGTTTTCGGCAATTGCTGACGAGTGTTTGATAGAGGCGGTGCAAAAGTACCCCCCTTTATACAACTATGAGAACGAAAATTACAAAAATGTTGTAATGAAAGAAAATGCATGAAAAAAAGTGGCAGCAAGTGTAGGGAAGAACGGTAAAGTGTACAAAACCATTCTGTTTATTTTTCAGCATTACATTACAAAGCTTATAATTAGGGTAGACTGGGGCAACTGCGAAGCCTTTTTTAATAGTTTAAGTTTATTTCCTTCCTACTTTAAATATACAATATTTATAAAAGTGTCTTTGTCAGAAAGTAATAGTTTAATATGTTTACTTTTCATACTGCATAGGGCACTCATGAATTATTTTTGAGATCTTAAGATTTGAATGATTTTTTTTTGTACCGAAATTTTACACTTACCCCAAAAAGGGAAAGTGTAAAATCGGAATACAATTTCCATGCATGTTCGCAGAAGCGGTAATGGGAAAGTGTAAACGAAGTTTATATCTCCCATGCCAATTTTTCTTTTTACAGACTTAAAAAAAGATAAAAATCTGGGAAGTTATGAACTTTTTATTGTTGGGAAATAGTTAGCCAAGCAAATCATAAAAACGAAAAATTAAAAGGTACCTCTGAAAAATAATCAGTAATCCAAAATAACCCTAAAAAAAATTCCTAATAACAAGAATAATATTTTTATAAACGTATTTATCCGTTCAAAACCCAATGTTTGGCTTTAATCTCTAAAACAGTAGGAGTTATTCCCAAGGAGAAACTAAAACAGAAAAGAAACTTAAAGTTTAAAAATTCGAATAATTTTATGGAACTTGTTAAATATTGTATCCCGCAAATTTCACATTAAAATGAAAACCTCCTCGGCGTGTTACTACCGGTTCAGGTAAACGAGTCACTATATCGTCTAGCTGTACTACATCGACATCATCGGTGAGTGGCCATAAAAAATTGTCTTTTAGTTTTCTAGTAAACTTGAGTTCAAATCCGTTGTCAATAATGTGTATTTAACCAGGACCCAGTCTTCAATGGAAATATTGTCTTTGTTTATTTCAGGAATCTGATCTTCGCAATCCGATTCTAAAGTGAAACTTTGATCCGATTCCATAAAAGGTACACTTTCATTATCTGATTCACTGGAGCTGGATTCAAATTGATACGGACTTGGTCGACTTTGTTTACTCTTTCGGTCAATTTTCATAGCTGGTTTAGATATGGTAGATGAACTTGTAGAGATTTTTGACTGACTACTTGCGATAGTACCTGCAATGGTTTGGCTACCTTGAATTAAGCGCTTTCGTTTCCTTGGATTAGAAGGACTCTGTCGGAGCGAATCAAGTAGTAGATCATCAAAACTTGCCTTCTTTTCTTGCCGATTTTCGGTTGTAGCTGGTACTACAGATTCAGTTATAGGCTCCTGATGATTATTTAGTATATTTCTTCATTTTGATCAGAGCTGACAATTACTTTGAGATTGGTGGCACTAGATGCTGAAGGAGCTGTAAGTAATTCTGCATTAGATGCTAGTTTCCTTTTAAATGAAGCGCCAGATGTAGAAGGCTTTACTGTTTTTAACATTGAGTGTTCGAAAGCAGCGGTTTTTTCTGTTACATTCGGTGCTACCGCTACAGCATCATGTTCATTCCTTTCAATATCAATGCGTTCTGGCCTCGGTTGTAAATCTGTTACAGATCTTTGATTTTTTAAGTGTTCCTGCCGTCTTCTTAGGGCATCGATGCCATACTTTTCTTTAGGAATAACATGTCTATTAAATGGAACAATACCACCCTTTGTGAATCCTGTTTTTATGATTCCGGAATCTACTTCAGCCCAGGTTTTCACTAGCAATGTGGCGAAGTCCCTTTTTGGTAGTCATTGTCCCTGATGACGTCTTTGCCATGTTATTACTTCCCTCTCCCATATTGCCTTAAAGGATCTAAACATACTTAAATCGAGAGGTTGAAGTAAATGACTTGTATGGGCTGCAGTTTAAGTATATGAATATTTTCTTCTCTTGCGGCTTGAATTAATAAGCAATCCACATGCGAAACATGCCCATCATATATAACAATAATTGGTGCCTGATCACGAACCAAAGGAATAAAAGTCTTTAGAAAGTAATTTCTAAATATTTCGGAGGTCATCCATCCATTGGCGCTGGCTGCATTTACGGTGTCTTTGAAGAAGTCTTTATTTCTTTCTGAAATCCAGCAATATTATTGCCTTTAAATATTATCAATGTTATTGCCTTTAAATATTATCAATGGTGGCAATTTTCTACCACTAGCACTTGCTCCAGCCAGGACGGTTATATTTTCTCTGCCCGATCCAACAATAATGCTTGAAGAGAGGTTGCCTTTCGCGCCAACAATTTTAAGACGAGAAGGATCTGTACACAGTGAAGTCTCATCTAAATTGTAAATACATTCAGGACGATCCTGAAGACCAAACTCCAATATAGGCTTTTCCAATAAAACAAAATATTGGTCTATTATGAATGGGTCCGTAGATTTCTTTCTGCAGTAGTCTAAGCTTTGTGGTTTCTTCATACTCAAAGAGTGACGTTGTTTAAACTTTATTAGCCAGTCTGTGCCTGGCATATTGTTCTTAAAAGGATTGAGAATATTATTTAAAGTTACAAAGTCCCGAACTTTTTCTTGAAGCTCTCTCGAAGTTATTCAATATCCCCACTTCTCCATTGTTTTTATATTTTCGGCCAGTTGACACTTATCTTGCCAAGAAGGTATTGGAGGTCGGCCCTGTGTCTTGCTTTTTTCGCCACGGCGGCCAGTTATTCTACAGTAGATTGTAATGTATGGGATTCTGAATTCGGTACTAGCCATCGGCATGGTTAATTGACCTTGATTGACGGCATTTACAGCAGCATTTAATTGCTCCTCCCCATAGGCAGCCCTATCGGACTTTCTTTTATAATTTCGTACCATGACGTCAACTCTCTGTAAAGAATAAAAGCTTTAAGTGTCAGTGCCAACGAACTTTAGCATTCCCAGGAAAATGGGGCAAGTGTAAACTAACCTTTACACTTTCCCCATTACAATTTTCACACATGCCCCACATTATGTTTTTTATGGGGGAAGTGCAAACCTGTTCGTGAGTAAAAACCGCTTTTAGATTTGGTCGGTATATAGGATTTTAAAGCTACAACAATTGACTAAACATAAGAAAATGCAATAAAACTAAAAGTATATTATAAGTTTTTACCTTTGACCAATTTTTTATGGAGATATCACACACTATTCAACGGACGGATTCGGAGGTTATGTTACAAATGACTACTCAGAAAGAAAAAAACACCTGGTAACTCGCCGGGAGTAGATAATTCAACAGCGCTAACGTATAGTTAGTTGCCTCGAACCACACAGACAAGTAAACTTTTAATATTGCCTGATTGGCGCTCTGATTTTCCACTTATCCCATTTTTACAGTCTACCCTATACCATATTCAAATCCAAGATTATGCATACGAAGGAAATATTGATCAGTACTTAATGACAACCGTAACTCTATCTCGATTGGTCAAGCGCCAATAAAACTAAAAGGCCCTGGGCGACAGGGTTGAATTTAGTTTACCCATCATTTTCGCATTATTGCATTGTATCGTTTGGTGTTATTGTTTGTTATCAATATTTTGATATAAATATTTGTGTTTTTGACCGTTGTATTTGATTGTATACAGGGTGTTTCAGAAGTACTAACCTGAACTAACCTGAATATGTGTCCGGAGTTGCCCCGTTTTTGATGTGCAGAGTGTTAAAGTTTTTTTAAAAAAATAGTTTTTTTTATTATTTCTGTAAATATCCTTTTCCCGATTTTATTGCAATTTGGTACTGTTATTCATAATGATAAGGGGCTTAATTAGCTCTAACTAGATTAAATTTATAAAGTCTAGTGGCGTCCCGGGAAACACTTCAACGGATATTATTGACAAAAAATGCACGCCACTGACTTTTTTCTAATTTTGATATTTTGATATACCAACTAATGATACAATTTTAAAATGTTTTGATTCTTTGACGTCTTAATCAAATTGATTTGTTTACTTGGTATGCTGCAGCTTTGATTTAAATATGGTATAGTATAAATTCAAGTGTTATTATGACGTTTGTTGAAATGGAGGAATTTGTGCTAACATCTCCTCTTCGTCTTCTTCCTTCAACAACAGCATGCAACTAATGTTATTGGCGTTCATTATAAATCATAGATAAGCGCTTCCACTACGAAATACGAATATGATCTGAAACGCGCTGCTCCAGCCGCGCCAGCCAAACCACCTTGTGGCGACTACTGGCGACGGCCAATTGCTACGCTCGATCGCGAACGCCAGCCGCACCCGCTGACTGCTCCAGCGAAACCATACGTTTACTCTCGACTTGGTCTGATCCCGATCATTTTAATTCGGTGTGACGTCAGGGACAAATGCAACACAAGAATTTTGTTGAATTCCGTACCCATACTAACGTGCCCGTGCGATAATATAAACATTTTCAATGTTAAAATGCACGCCACTGACTTTTTTCTAATTTTGATATTTTTTTCGGATATACCAACTAATGACAATTTTAAAATGCTTTGATACTTTGACGTCTTAATCAAATTCATTTGTTTACTTGGTATGCTGCAGCTTTGATTTAAATATGGTACATATAGTATAAATTCAAGTGTTAATATGACGTTTGTCGAAATGGAGGAATTTGGGCTAACATCTCCTCTTCGTCTTCTTCCTCCAACAACAGCATGCAACTAATGTTATCGGCGTTCATTATAAATCATACATAAGCGCTTTCACTACGAAATACGAATATGATCTGAAGCGCGCTCCAGCCGCGCCAGCCAAACAACCCTGTGGCGACGGCCGATTGCTACGAATGCTACGATGCTACGCTCGAGTGCGAAACTCGCGTCTATAGGCAGAAATATCACTTTGGCTTCCTGGCTTCCGCATGCGCAACTAATTACACTTCACTTTTCCCTCCGTTTCAGATTGTTTTGTTTTGATTTTTGAGGTTATGTCTCTGGTTATGTTACTTTTCATAATTTGTTTTATTTTTGATGTTTTTGGGATTTGTAAAAAAATTAGTGTATAGTGTTTATAAAATGGCGAATCAATGTGATACACATAGTCCTTATCACGAAATAAGAAAAAAAATCATATAGACAAATTAAATAAAAAAAAATGATTTTTAAAAAGAAAAGTTTGATATCTTGAAAACATGCGTTTCCGGCTCTATGTTTTTATAAAACTTTTTTTCATATTTTATGACGAAGGAAACACTCCATGAATGGACACCACCTAAAATATGAAAATTTAATCTTGCACCAATTATCAAAGAACTAATGCTGCATTTGGAAACCTCAATCCGTTTTTCAGTTGACGTGTTTCGGTGATTGTTTAAATAAAGTTTAAAAGACTTTTTGTCACCTTTAAAAAAAAAACCTAAATTACTAACTTTTTTTCTGTCTAGTCCTAGGTAAAAATGGGTAGAACCATTCGAAAGAGGAGTAAAAAATATACACCTCTTAAAAACTACACAACAATTGAATAAATAATAGTCCAAATATAAATTTTTAAAATTGCTAAAATTAACCAATTTTTCACGATTTCTGCAAAAATACAATTTTGCCAAATCTAAATTTTATGTCTAGGCTATTTTTTATTCCATTGTTGTGTTATTTGCAGAAGGTATATAGTTTTTACTCCTCTTTTGAATGATACTACACATTTTCACCTAGGGCTACACAGAAAAAAGTTAATAATTTAGGTTTTGTTAAAAGGTGCCGAAAGGCACTATAAAATTTCATTTGAAAAATCGCCGAAACCCATCAACTGAAAAACGGATTGAAGTTTTCAAATGCACCGTTAGTTGTTTGATAATTAGCACAAGATTAAATTGTCATAACATTTTAGGTGGTTTCCAAACTTTTGGCCACCACTGTATATTTTTAGAAACATTAAAATAATTTATTAATTTTATAAACAATTTATCAATATCGTCTCTTTTCCCAATATGGACGCAGCCAATTTCAACAGATTATCTTAATTTGAATTTGGCGCGCCAATGTGTGCATGCGTAAGTCAGGAAGCCAAAGTGATATTCCTGTCTTTAGACGCGAGTGATCGCGAACGCCAGCTGCACCCGGTGACTGATGACTTCTCCAGCGAAACCATACCATTACTCTCGACTTGGTCTGATCCCGATCATTTAATTCGGTGTGACGTCAGGGACAAATGCAACACAAGAATTTCGAATTCCGTACCCATACTACGTGCCCGTGTGATAATATAAACATTTTGAATGTTAAAAATAATCCTCCTTCAACTCCAACACCAGGAGCTGTACCTGACCATATAATACTTAATGGCCAAGAAAGAACTGCAGCAAGACGGGGGAAGGAACAACAACTAAAGAAGAAAGTAAGCCAGGCTGCACACCAAAGATGTACGCCATTAGGTGTCACATGTGCGATACAAATGTATCGCAACTAATTTGTTGCTCGTGTATATTTGAATATGACCACGCACACTGGCTTAACATTTGTGGCGCGGTTCTTTTGCAGCATGTCTGCAGTAAAGGCACAGGTTGTTCTATTTTTGCGGCGCGATATAGGATTTAGGTATCGCTTTTATCCAAGAAATTGAACAAACCCCTGCAATACATGATTACAGTGCGTCAGTACTTTGTATTTTGCTTTGTTATACGTGGCTCAACTAAATCCAATAACAATTTGTAACTGATCTGAGACATTCTATAATGCGATTAAAATTTTTTTGGTCATAATTTAATTCTTTCGAAACTTCCAACGATTGCACAACGATCATGGTAAGGATGAACCTATTAGTAATCACGTATTTTTTTATTTCTAATTAAATTTCTCATTAAGAAATCATCTTCGTAGAACGACGATAATAGTTAGAGCCGCGGTGACAAAAATGCATTGGAACTCCCAAACGGATGAAAAGCACGTTTTTGTATAGTTCGAGTGTCGTTCTCGAAATCCGTGTTGTCGAGTAGGGGTCTGGCGCTCGGCGGTGAGGGGCTATAATATTTCTTTCAAATTTTGACCAGCGGTTTAAAAAAACATTTCCCAAACGGATAAAAATTACTGGAGGGCATCTAGGCAACCCCGCAATTACCGGAAAAATATTTTCATCCGATTTGATCCTTGCCGTAACCTCCAGTACAATTAAATGGACCCAAACTCCGAAATTAAAAAAAAAAAATCAGCCGCATGCATGCAACCGGACTGAAATGAATCGTTATTATTTATGTTATTAAAAAAAAAAGTTTTCATCCAAACTGGCTAAACTATGCCAAATAACAAAAAACCTCGCCAGCACGCGTGATTTTGATCCCGGAGTTCTCCGTAAATTTTCTGCGAGATTTAGATGGAAGTTTCGTAAACTTATTTGTCTCTGGTTTAAAAATATAAAAAAAAAATGATATGCTCCCGAGAGGCGGTAAAATGTTGAGTGACTATGCAATGGTAAGTAAAAATTTTCATGCATGTTCTGAAAGATCTGGTCTTGGCCGCAATAAATTTGGATGAAAATAATTTTTCAATGTTCTGTAGGTGTCAAAGAACCTGTGTGCAAATTTTCATCCATGTGGGAATTACTTTATCAATTTTTGCCCATTTTAATTTTGAAAAACTGTTATAAAGCGATGGCAACACATGGAGCAAAAAAAATTTTTTTACATATTCTCAGACACGAACTCTAGCTCCCTGCCAAATTTCAAGTTTAAATGAGCAAATTTTTTCCCCCCCTTTTTTTCATTTTTTTTGAGCTCCTGGAAGAGGTCTTTGCAAAGATCAAATCGGATGACAACATTTTTCCGGTAATTGGGGGGTTGCCTAGATGCCCCCAGTAATTTTCATCCGTTTGGGAAATGTTTTTTTAAACCGCTGGTCAAAATTTGGAAAAAATATTATAGCCGCTCACCGCCGAGCGCCAGACCCCTACTCGACAACACGGATTTCGAGAACGACACTCGAACTATACAAAAACGTGCTTTTCATCCGTTTGAGAGTTCCAAGGCATTTTTGCCACCGCGGCTCTAACTATACCGATGTTATGATCACTAGACTAGCCGCAATTGTTGCTAACACAATGCGCGGTGCGCTCCCGTTGTACGTACACACGCGGCATATGTGGCTCTGTTAGTTTTCAAAACACAAATGTAGCAGATACAAATAGGTTATGCATGAATTAACTTTACTGAAGTCCAAAGTGTCTTTTTAAAAAGCTTTTATTACACTAAAAATGTTACAACATTGTTTTTTGATAAAATCAGAATACAAATTACGTGTTACAACTTTAAATGTTCTCAACTGACTGACTAGTTTTGATTTATAAAAGAATGAGGAAAAAACGAATTAATGCATTGGTGGCAGAATTGGGTATTGTCCATTCATATTGTTTAGGGATTAGGTGGTCAGATAACTCATGTGTCGTGCTTCTTCTGTGTGCGGTTCGCCTAAGATTTACAGAGACTTTAACAAACAAAACGCAAACTAATACGTATAAAAATACTCAACGATATAAAAAGAAATATTAAAGACCTTTGAAGTTACAAAAAAGTTTCGAAACTCCCTCACCCAACAGTAAAGTTATCGACATTATACATCAAAGAAGTTAAGAAAAGTTTATTGTTTGGAGAGGTTTTGCAGGACGAAATAAAAACGAATGTTCAAAAAATGAAGACGCAAAAAAAAACAAATAACGGCAGCTATCGTGTGTACCGAAACCCCCCTGCTCTGCTGGTGGGGTTGCCTATCGTCAGGGTGAGGGTTGTTTGGAAGAAATCTTTATGAAGAAAACAAATGCAGTTGGCGAGAAACAGACGCTTTTATTGGTGCTTCGTTGATGTAAGTATAAGAAAAAATCTAAAAGAAAGTGAAATTGCTAAGCCAGAGGTAACACGGCGAATCTTTACAATAACTTTATAAAAAAATGAACAATTTATTATGAGACTTACTGTTGTGAAGTAATTCAAAATTTACAATAAGCATATTTATAGCAAGAAAAAAACAACTAAGGTCCAACAAATATTAAGTCGAATAACATAACTTACCTACAAAAAATGCTATGATGATGGTTCCAAGATCAATATATTCCGGAGTTAAAAACGCCCTCCGATCGGATCTCCGGGTGGGGGAGGGTCCTGGCGCCTTATCAAGCGAAATTATCCAATCATCCACCATGTCCAGTAGCCATGCGGGTCCTTCGAACAATATTCTAAATGGAAATGGTGTGAAAACTGGAGTTGTTAAAAGACCCGAGATTAGCAGCTTCCAAATTGACTTATATATATAAGAGGACTGAACTCGAACATCAATGCAGTCCATCAATATCTACAATCTACCAAGCCTCTTGTACTTGCACTAACCGAAACCAAAGTCAGATCATCGATTAATACGGTCAGCTATTTATATCCTGGGTACGACTTCCATCACCGATTTAGGCGGAATTTTGGCCTTTGTCTCTTTGTCCGGAGTGATATTTCTTGTCAACGAGAGGAGACACTCGAGCCTAACGACTTTGATGTAATGTGGTTTAAAATATCAACGCAGAGAATTACTAAATTCATCTGCTGCCTTTACCGGCCGCCAAGTGATACCCATTATAGAGACTTGTTCTCCTCTCTTGCTAATACTATCGACTTTTTGCAAACCCACCATCCCAATTCCGAAGTTGTCATCCTTGGCGACTTCAACGTTCATAATGTCAACTGGCTCAAATACTCAAACATGACCGACGAACAAGGTCGTGAAGCCGAATCCTTTGCCATCAGCTCTGGCCTCACCCAGCTGGTGGGTGAACCAACTCGGATTCCAGACAGAGATGGTGATTTTGCTAGTTTGTTGGTTCTTTTCTTAACTTCAAACCCCGACTTGTACACTGTCACCGTGAAGCCGCCGCTAGGAACGTCTGACCACAACCTTATTTCGGCACTAAACACACTACCAATTAGTGCCGAAGAGCCTCCTAAACCACGTAAGGTATGGCATTATACATCAGCTAAGTGGGATGACCTAAGGGACCATTTTCGAACGTTTCCTTGGCGGGACGTTTGTTTTACCTCTGATGATACATCCGTCTGTGCAACAGAAATATCGGAGGTTATCCTTACTGGCATGGAAGCCTTCATCCCTTTCTCAAAAAAGTGCCCCTCTAACGGCAAGCCTTGGTTTACCAAAAATTGCGAACGAGCTGTTAAATCAAAAAATTATTGTATTTGTTAACGCTCGAAACCAATGCAAGCAAACGATAAACCAAAGCAAAGAAGCACACAACCAGAGGATCAAAGACAGACTTCTTGAATGTCCTAACGGCTCAAGGTCATTTTGGTCGGTAGCTAAGGCCGTCAGTCAGAACTTTACCAAGTCGACCATTCCACCTCTAACACGTTCTGATGGCACCATTGCGATCAAAGCACAGGAGAAAGCAAACCTACTGGCGGAACTATTCTCTTCACATTCAACGGTAAATTTTCAGGGAAGTACTCCACCGAACATTCCTCCTGTAGAATCGAGAATGCCTGAGATTGTTTTTCGCCACCGTCATGTTAAACGAATTTTGAGGAGTTTTGACACTAAAAAGGCTTCTGGTCCTGACAATATTCCAGTCATTGTAATTAAGACATGCGCTGACGAACTGACACCGGTATTTTGTAGGCTTTTTAACTTATCCTACAAAAAAGGAATATTTCCTTCTTGCTGGAAAACTGCGCGAGTCCAGCCCATACCCAAAAAAGGCAAGAAGACCTTGCCAAACAACTATCGTCCAGTCGCATTGCTTTCGGTTATATTAAAAGTTATAGAAAAGGCTATCAACGAAAAATTATTAAAATACCTGGAAGGCTTTAACATTATTAGTGGCCGCCAGTATGGATTCCGTAAGTCTAGATCAACAGGAGACCTTCTCGCTTATGTTACTCATGTTTGGAACAACGCAATAGAACATCATGGCGAGTCCCGGGCGGTAGCACTGGACATTTCCAAGGCTTTTGACCGAGTATGGCATGAGGGGCTCCTAACTAAAGTGAGAGCATACGGAATGCCGGTTCAATTTTGTTCATGGCTGTCGAGCTTTCTTAAAGACCGTTCTCTGCGAGTGGCGATGGACGGATTTCTTTCAGACACATTTAACATCAACGCCGGAGTCCCTCAAGGTTCTATATTGTCGCCCACCCTTTTCTTACTCTACATTAACGATATTTTGGAAAAAACTAAAAATCCTATATATAGCTTCGCTGATGACAGCACACTTGTTTCATCTTTTACTTTGGATGCTCGGACATCGGCTGCTAATGCACATCTCTATAGGCAGCAAGAGGTCTCACATCTCAACAAAGACCTGTCTTGGGGTGACAGTAACCAAGTAGAATTTAACGGTAAAAAGACCCAGGCGGCAGTTTTTTTCTAAAAAAGTTAATGTTGAAGAACCGGATATAGTTATGGCGGGACACTCGATTCCCTTGGCTTCATCAATTCATTTATTGGGCGTTAATTTGGATAGGCATTGCTAAGGCAGCCTCGCAGAAGCTTGGAGTACTTTTCCGAACTAAGAACCTCTATACACCCTAACAACTTTTGATGCTCTATAAAGCCCAAATTCGACCATCGCTGGAGTACTGTTCGCATATTTGGGGCTCTGCTCCTAAACATACCCTGAGATTGCTAGATTCCATTCAAAGAAGAGCCATTCGCTTGATCGGTGACCATAGTCTGAAAAACAACCTGGAAAGCCTTGAACATCGAAGGCAGGTTGGCGACTTGAGTCTATTTTACAAATATTTTCATGGCAAGTGTTTAACTGAGGTTGCCCGCTTGATACCACCCAGAGCGGTGCATGGTAGAAATACACGACGAGCCACTGCAGCCCACCAGTACGTGGTTCAGCTTAGTGTCCCTCGAACGACACTGTTTCAAAATTCTTTCATCTGGAGAACGTCATCACTCTGGAACGACCTCCCTGAGATCGTGTTCCCCAACGACTATAATCTTCGAAGATTCAAGACCAACGTGAATCGTTTCCTGCGCACACGCACCGCTCCCAGAGCGCCATAAAGGATTTATCCTGCAGTGCTGTGCCTTATCATAAAAATATAATAATAATAATACCAGACACAATTACAATCTTGTAAAAGACGCAATTTTCATTATCAGGCAATTCAATTCTTTCACCCACTTAAGAAGCGCGGAGATAAAATAAAATAAAATTCTGCGTTCTGGGTCATGCCGGCAGATAAGGAACCATCACGCAAAAAAAGAACAAGTACTTACAAAAAACAGCTAATTTAGCTGACACATAAAAATGCATCGACCACAGGACGAAATTCGCATTTGGCCTGTTTATTAAAAGACGCTCGGTACTCGACAATTTCAACCGTTGTGAAATGCCCTGAAAACATCCAATCCACCCCAATAGCCATTCTGGTAGACGTGCACGGGCAGAAATTAAAAAAGTATTGACTTATAAACGTGTTAAAGCCATAATCTCAAGTTATAATTACATAAAGGTTAAGAATATAAAAAGTTTAACCCAGAAAAAAAGAAAAGGATGGCCCAGAAAATGGAAAAAGTTAAATTGGATATCGAGTTATTTTGCGTTTGTTTTGCCAATCTTAACACTACACAGGCAGCAGGCAAAAAAGATTGCATAACCTTCAGAAAAAAAACTACGCGAAAAAAGATTTTTAAAAGACAATGCAAAATTTATATAAAAAGTTTTTTAGAGATTGCTCATTCAAAATAAGCATTGCCAAGTTTTGTAAATTAAGATCATTTTGTTTGAAACCAGATGTTATAACAGAAATACATGCCTTTGTGTGAAGCACGTGTGTATAGAAAACGTATAAAATGTAATGAAAAGTAAGCCAAGAAAACTTTTTTTCTTAAGTAGGATACGAAACATGAAAAGAAAATCGGTAAAAACAGAAAATAAATAATTTGAAGACGATTGCACCGTAGAAGAATTACTGGAACATTTTAAACGTTCATTGAAAACAGTGCTACCCCCATAGGGCATGTATTGTTCTTAATAATTGCAATTAAAACAATGTTAATAATTTTATTAGGTAAACTCTCCACACGTATAATACCGACTGACGACTGTCTCACCCTATTTATCCACCGATTGGTGATCTCTATACTCTAGAATGTTTACGCATTACGTCACAGTATATTTTCTATATACTACAGGGCATATCACCAACAACAATTTGTAAGCAATCCAAAAGTCAAATTATGTTTTAAACATTAATTTTTCGGAAAATTATATTTGCAAGTTTAATCAAGAAGATCAGAGCGTACATATGATCCAAGAAGCAGATCTCTCTCTAGTAAACAAGGCGATTAAGTAAAGTGTTTCTCATTTTGCAGGCTTTCAGATGCCATACTGTATAATGCCTGCGCAGGCTGGGCTTATCTAAAACCCATCATTATGAAGGCATTCAAAAATTGCATATTATAAGTGACGGGCCCACATGTTAATACAAGAATAAAACGAACTCGTTGTGTCAGTTTGCGAATTTTTTTAATCTTACTTATTTAACATGGAATTTTTATGAAGCAGGCCACGGCAAAAGCGTTGCAGATGGGACAGGTGGTCCTTTAAAGAGGTAGATCGACACAGCGGTTGCTCGTGGAGACGACATCCTCAGATATTTTTATAAAATAAGACAATTAAAGCCAAATATTTTCTTGCATGAAATAAACTCGTGGATATATAAATGAAGTACAAACATTGCTTCGTCAAATTATCTGGAAGTCGTCAGAAGATCTGTCGATAAAAATTAAATACGTAAGTTGTTTGAAATGTCACGAAGAATGCGACCACTGCTTATTAAATACAGGGGAGTATGGCTTTTAGCCAAATACCGAGAAAATATCGAGTCCAAGAAATAAGCACTGCGATAGAAAAAACTGTACCGGAAATCAAAGTCGACAGTATACTCTACCAGACAGGAGATTTTCTATTGGTAAAATGTTTACGGAAGAAAGACTATCGATATTTCGTAGAGCAAATATTTGAAAGACACGAAAGCAAATGTAATAAAATGTTTAAAATATTCTGAAGATGCATTTAATTGATCTTCAAAAGATTTATACTTCTTTAATTAATGTTCTAAAACTTATTGAACCTATGTTAAATAAGTAGAATAATAGGACTTTAGTTCCTATAAGATGTAGAACAGTTCTGTTTTTATGATTCGATTTTTTTACTCACATTTAAATATGTATCTCTTAGTAGATAAAGCTTCATTTCTGATTTATTTAGTCCAAAGAAAGTATTTTTTGTTTTGCTTTTGATAATGTGATTTTTAGTTCCTAAATAAAGGCATAGTAGATTGTGTACAATCATTTAGTAGTTTTTCTTTAACACATAATAGCTTAACAATAATATTTTAAGTTTTATCATTACTGTCCCATTTTCAGTCATTTTTGGCCCGTTAAATTTATATTAAAATATGGATGCAACTTCTAGGTTTTTTTAGTAATAAATCTACAGTACAAAAAGCAAGTACCTTAATCAATAGCTATATTCGCTTTTGATAAGTAATATTTTCTAAAAAATAGAATAATGGAAAAAATTGTAACAAAATCATTATTAAAAATTTCCCAAATTTTTTGTCGAAATTTTAAGCCATTTAATCTCTAATCTTTGAATTATTTTTTTAGGTTTATTAAGTACCAGTACATAATTTTAGTAATAATTTATAGTTAAACAAATTAGCAAAGGGGCAGTAGGGATAAATTTATGGTAATAAATCAGTCTGCTAGCATTTTTCCATAACTTTGCTCGACTTATTTTTATCTTACATATAAATATAATACCTACCTATTTGTTTACAAGTGTTATGATAAATATACATTTTATTAAAAAATTCATAGCATTGCCTTAAAAAATCAAAGTTACGGGAGACTCACCCATACAAACAGTGTCATAGGTAATATTTTTTCATTTTCTTTTAAATTTACTTAATATTTTAAGACAGACAACTTTTTACGGGTTTAATGCATACACCTTCGACACTTTGCTATTTTTTCGAACGAAACTAAAGAATCCGTTGTCAAATTTGTCATGGCTGTCTTAGTTTTTAATCTACAGGTTCATTTAAAAAAAACTTCGCTGTATTACCGTTACGTCAAACTTATCAAAAAGGTAAAAAACTGATCTTGGTCAAAAATTTTGCGTGAAGCTCAGTGACGTAGTAATTTTTGTTTTCTAAAAAATTTGGCTTTTGATATATAATATATATTAACCAAACCTATAGTTTTTTAAATGTGACACTTCTGCAAACGCTATTTTAGGAATTAGACATTATGATACTCCGATCTATTTTATTTTTATCATCGGTAATCCTAGCTAAAAAAAATCCTCATCGCTTCGCACTTAATTATGAACTTTATGCTCCGGAAATGAACATTAATACCAGAGGTAAGGGTGCCAACTCATAAATCGTTTTTTTTTTTAGGGGGCACCGTTAATGGCAAATCATGCCTATCGCTTGCTACCTGACGCTACAGAGAATCAAAATAATATCAACACTTTTCGAAAGTCAGTTACACAGTATAGCCGTTAATGGGAAATCATGCCTATCGCTTGCTACCTGACGCTACAGAGAATCAAAATAATATCAACACTTTTCGAAAGTCAGTTACACAGTATAGCACACGTACAGGGTGTCAATTTTTCGATGTAATTGCAGGGTATCTCGGTAACTAGTAAAGATAGAGACTTGCGGCTTTTACATTACTGCGCTACTTTTTCGTGAAACAAAAGATGCCGCAAACAGAATTGTCATAGCTTTTTTAGTTTTTAAGCTACAAGGTATTTTCAAAAATGTTTGCTTTTCGACCACCCCCTGTATTTCGGTTACCCTTTAACTTTTCAGAAGATTGAAAATTGTTTCTAAGACAGTTTTTTAAGTAGAATACAGTGGCGTACTTTTTCTATGAGAGTCTTACTTTTTGAGATTTAATGCAACCATATGATTTTTTATATGGGACACCCTGTATATTATTCTCTTATTGATTGGGCTATTTTTAAGTTTTTCAAAAATATATAATATTTGATAGTTATTATTAACAATAAAAACACAAATCAAAAAATGTAGAAGATTAGGGTAGTAGGCTATGAAATCAGTCACACAAAAGAATATGTCATTACTGCTAAAATAAATATTATGTAAAAATACATTAATATTACATTTATACCTGGGGACCCATATATTGTATTATGGCAATTGATAATGCCTGTGTGGAGCTCATAAAATAAAATCCGTCAGTCCATATTACTTTTGTAGCAAACTGCCTGTCGACTCGTATTCGATTTAGATACAGTTGCAAAAGAATAAGTCGTCTCACAGCATTCCCAGTCCTTAAATGGTGCACAATCTTTACTTCATAAGGTTGCAAATGATATGTATTTAATAATTTGTTAGACAGAGATTTTATTCCTCCGAAATCTTTTTCTAGGACTTTACGCAAACTTCTAGTGCCTCTACAAAAGCCATAACTTTCATTTCGTCCCTTTTGCTTTTATTATATATGATTTAGGACATTTAGGTCTTGGTTTTATAAATGATCGATTCTTAATTAAATTAATTTTTAAACTTGAAAATGCTACTTGATTGGGCTGCCTTCTCTCTGGATATCTATGAAAGTAAGAACTCCCATAAGTTAGATATTTAAATTACAAGATTGTAAGTTTACCTATTCTCTCTCTTAGCATACTTAAAATGTATTTTTCAAAATCTTCACACTACTTACCTTTTAGTTTTTTGCTATGCAGGTACATTAATATTAGAAAAGTGTTTATCTTATTTTTAGGAATATTTGCAAAATTCGAAATTTGGTTGTAGTATCCTTGCAACAAACATGAAGTTCTTGGTTATTTAAAAAAATTAAATCCAAACAAATTTTACAAATTTGCTTCAACTTGATGAAAACCGTTCAGAAGTGATTTTTTTGTGGTTGATTTAAAAAGGTATTACACCTCGATATTTAAAAAATCATTATACAGGGTTAATCTACAGTTAAATTTTTTTTGACTTTTTAAATGCTGGGCTAAAAATAAGGTTTTGGTACCTGTGGAGTTTTCAAAATGGGCCACACCTATTGTCCCTTTTCTCAAAAGAAACGGTGGATTACGGATCTGTAGAGACTTTAAGTCAAGCTTAATCCTCAATTGGTGGATTACGGACCTGTGGATACTTTAAGGTCACGATCTTGAATTGGAAGTTCAACAATAGGTATCTGCTTCCTCCCATCAAGTATTTGTTTAATCAGCTTGAAGGCGGAGTCGAAACTTCAAGAATCGATTTGCCGAAGGCAAACCAACAAACATTACTCGCCGTTCTTAGATGATATAATGGTTACCGGTAAAAAAGTGCAGTAACATCTAGATAGATTGAAATAAGTTTTAAAAAAATTGAAAGACTTTGGACGTTAGGTAAAAAAGGAAAAATGTGTTTTTTTAAGACTGTTACACATACATTGTGGGGCATCAAATTAAAACCAAATTTGATCTGTTGCTTCCTCCGACTAAGCATGTTGTAAAAAAGAGGCAACACGATTTTAAAAATAAATTTAAAGAATTAAACCTCTCTTTTAACCTGGGAGGAGTGTGAACTAGAGATTGTCGTCCAAGGTTTAAACCCTGATGTAAAGGAATTATTCATAATATTATTATTTAACTATTTATTTGTATCACTCTATGTTCATAGTAAAGGTTTAATTTTTATTATTACTGCCTTATACGAAAATAAATTTATAAAATTATTTTAAAATAATACTCTTATTTATTGAACACTTTATAACGTTGGCCTTATTATGAGCATTCTGTTCCGAATAAGACCAATGACAATTAACGACAAAAAAAATCAGTTCTGGTATTAAACACTTTGGAAATCAATTGAACCGAGTTATGCATTTGTTGATCAAATTGTTTTAAAATAAAAAATGAAAATTGATCCTGAAGGTTAGTTTACGTTCTCAAAGTATGCCGTGGAATCAATCAGGCATGTCTTGAATTATTACTCTTGAAAAGTAGCCTAAATGAAAGGTAAAGGTGAATCAAAAATAGAACTGTCAAGTTCTGAAGTTTTTATTTTTAAAGTAGGCATTACATACATGTACATGCAAGTTTCACCCAAAACCAGTTGGTCCGTCTCTTGCATAGCAAGCTATATTATATTTAGGCAATTCGGATGCAATTCTGTTTCTGACAACAGTGACAGTGCTGCCAACTATCCTAAATTAACCTCTGAATCGCCTTGCTTTTGCTATTTTCCATTTTTTAAACACTCAACCGAGTTTTTAATGGGTAACCATAAATAGTAGTCACACGACCTGAGATCACAGGACCGTGGTGACCACCTAACTGGCATATTAGGACTATGATTCGTTCTTCAAAAAATTATTCCAAAAATTTAAATTATCAAGAGTTGCGTGAATTGGTGCGTCGTCCAGCTGGAAGTTTTAGTTTTCTAAAATTTCATAACGGTATCGCGCCGAATTAAGAATTTCTTCAAACAAAATCGGTCCAATTAACCTTTTTTTCGATATGACCGCCCACACGCCAACTTTCTAAGAATATGCATTTTCAGAATTTAACATTCTCATTTGTTGAAAACTTAAATAACCAGAGAGGTAAAACCATGCGTCGTCAAATTACCCATAACCATTCTGACAATTGCATTCGCCGCGGATTGTCGTTTCGCATATGCAGGTCACATTTCAGGATGGTCTTGCAGGTTCCGTAGGATACATTTACTAGCTGGCTCAAACGCCCAATAGGGGGCTGTGGGTGTTCGTGTTGAATAAACCCACTGGCCATCAACCCTTTTACCATTTCTAAAGTAACTTTCACAAAAGATTTTTTTTTCTGCCGTGATTACCATATTTAATTTTCTTCAACGTAAAAACTTCAAAGGTGGACAGTTCTATTTCTCATTCACCTTTTCCTTAAGAGTAATAACTCAAAACATGTACGATTGATTCCATGGCAAACATTGTGAACTTTTTTTTTAACTTACGATACCCTTCCACAAAAATTATTTTAATGTTTGTAATTATTGTGTGTCAACACTTAATTATTATTATTACTAGATTTTTTTCTGTAAATAACACTATTTCTAAATTGCGCGAAGCAATTGGTTGGCCCTTAAAACTCTCAATGATTCTTGTAAATGCAATTAAAAAAATAAAAAAATGTGCCAATATTTCGTTAAAAAAAAGCCCGCCATTTTGAAACCACCTTTGAAAACCTCTTGGTTGTTTTAGGTATCAATGTTTGTTTTCCTTACTTTAGCTTAATGTAATAAAACAGCTGCCGCAAATGCGCCTACCATATCTGTCATTACAACTAATCCAACCCGAAATATCGAACGGCTCTCTCAAAAAGAAAATGTTACGTTAAAAGATTTGGTATTATCGTCTAAAGGTGCACGTGAGCACGAGGACTATACAATTCTATATTGATTGTATGCTCAAAGGATTTAACTGTACGTAAGCATCCCCAACAAGGGGACTTACTGAAGGAAATAAACTAGGAGAACGGTTAAAACTAAGACTCGGCGTTTCAGATTAATCTAGAGTTCTAGAGACTGCCGTATCACTTTCATCTCCTAACAAAATACAATTTCCAATATTTATCATACAACAAGATAACTGCACTATTGACGATTGAATTTCGCAAAGATTTTCTATCTCGGTACAAGAATAATGAACGCCAGTTAGATTAATAGTATAGCTGCGCTAACGCAGAGCGTGGGTTCTAACCCTAAACTTGTTAATTTAAAGTATTTGATTGATTAGGATGATATTAACTTATATACATGTTATATGCGCTTCAGACACGTGCCTGACTTTGACCATTAATAACCCGGTGTCATATGGCGATATTACAACACCTCTAAAATTGCAATATAATCAGTATCTTCATGTTGCAATTATCACGCCATGAATATACTGACTAAGCAATTTGACCTATTATAAATACATGTTAACAAGAAAGTAAGGTGTTCTTAGATAAGCCGTTATAATGTCAGTTTGATTTTAAAACATTATTGTGTACAAGTGTACTAATTTTAATAAACCTTTTTTAAAAAGAGAATTATGAGTGTTGTGATTTAACATATATGCATGGCAAGTTTACGTATCAACGTTCCCTGCGAGACGCGGTACCCGAGACGAGGGAGGCGTGCTACATTTAAAAAGTCTCGTTTATATTTAAACTCAAGGAAAATTTTTCGTTCTCAAAAACATACTTAAAAATTCCTAAAACTAATAATTAAAAAATTCCGAAACAGTAGTAATTGGTGAGCGCGAAATAATAACACTTCTTTTTCTTTATCACGCGAGCCAACGCAATACTCAAGGATATTCAGTCACCCTGTCTGCGACAGTATTACGATGTCCCAAAATTTTATTTTTTTCTTCTCCAGGTTGTTTACCTTACTCGGCTTGGATGATTCTTGAATAAAAGTGTTATACAGACACCATTCTTAAAATTAAACCAATAGCTGTTCGCAGATAGCTTCCGAAATATATCAGGGAATACAGTTACCACACGAAGAACTAAGATCAGGAGTACGAGTCTTGTCGTGACATTTTAACTAAAGTTCTTATTGCACGCTAATACCATAGGAACAGATCCTATAGTTTTCAAATTATGAAAGTAGGCAATAGACGGGGATTCAAATAATAGATGGTTCCGCGATATGGAACCAGGCAAACAGACATTCCAAAATATGGATTGTCCGGAATTATTTCAGTATTCAGATAAAGTACCCAAATTATGAATGGGTCCGAAATATGGAAAAGGGCAAATCAGGTATCTAAATAAGGGATAATTCTAAAATACGAAAGTATACGAATAGAGATTCCAAATATTGGATGATGCTTAAACGGCGAAGTAGGCACAAAACGGGAGTTTCAAAACTCTTGAAGTTTGAAGATACGAAATCTGACAAATAACTTAAAGTTAAACTGCCGAGAGTTTAAAGCAGACCAGAAGTCGAAATTAGGGTAAGCTTATCAAAATAAGGAAGTGTCTGGATAGGGGATGGTCCCGAGTTACGGAAGAACGCAGGAACAGTTCCTAAATTATGGGAGTTCCGAAATACAGAGACGGACCTTTAACTTTAAATTAAACCCGCCAGGTCGGTTATACAGCACTTTGCCGTAGATAAAATTACTTTAATGATGATAGAAATAGAAATAAATTATCGAGTCGACCAACCACGAAACTCGTTTCTTTCAGTAAAAGGGTTGGCATCGCGAAAAGCACCTAAAGGGACACTAATAACTAAACTAAAACACCTTAAGGATTCATCCTGTAAAGGTGCGTATACATTTGCGAGCTGAACCGTTCGCGAGAATATTTTCACAACGCACTCCTAGCGATCCATAGGAAAGAAAGGAACCAATCGCGAGCCACCAGTAGCCATGCGTGAACATCATCTCCTCGCGTGAGTAAAATTAGGCAATTTTGATGATGAGTGATTAAGTGATAAGTTCTGCAAAAAGAAGAGGAAACAACGACGTTGATGGCACACTAACCTGTATAAAAAAAAATGGGCTGATGCCGGGCTTATGCTTGACGCCTCAAGAAATAAGCGGCCTATACAAGGATTTCAGTTTCAATACATTTTCCTCTCGTCATTCCCTAATTAAATGAAAACCGGCGAAACAAATCAAAAGGCATAAAGTAAAAAAGACGCTGGAGCCTGGAAGTTCGCGAGCAGAAAGAAGAAAAACTAAGTGAATACGACATCGTCCCCATGTAAACGCCTTTATGATGTTCGTCAAAAAAACCGACAGAATTTGAATCGTCATGAGCGGTTCACAAACAGTTTGTTCGCCGCTCCAAAGCCCGTGCCAATCATGAGAACGAGCGGTTCGCGCCTGGAAGTTCGCGAGCAGAAAGTAAAAAAAGTAAGTGAATACGACTGCACGTTTCTCAAATACAAAGAAAAAATGACGTTAGGTCGACGTGAGCCTTCATTAGTACTTTCAAAAATAGAACGTAACCTAACTATCCAAGATTTTTAATCTCGGGTTATGCAGGTGAGCACTAAGTGGACGCAAAATTATTAATACAAATTTCAAAAATGCTGCAATAAATAAATGTCGACAATTCACATCACAATGTTTACTTACTCACCCAGGTCCTTCGGTAAAATCACATGAAGGACGTATCTTCGAAGTTGGAACCACACTACACAGCTTTATCAGCATGCCACAAAAATTATTAACACCCGTACGTATGGCGACCAGAATTAATATCACTCATGGGGACTAATTACCCAAAGACAAACTCAAAGTTCATTCCGATAATTCTACACGATGTGTAAAATTTAATTCAGAAGTATGTCGAGCGGCCGGAAACTTTTCCTGGAGCAGGAACAGAGAATATGTATCCTCTCGGGCAGGCTGAAATTGATCGACGCTGTGATTTTGTAAATAACTCTTATTTGTGAACGGCCTTTGATGAAATAAAACAGTGATATGTGGAATAACGATTCCCATAGAAAACTGATAAATTTGTACGATTTTTCATATTTTGTCGCAGTGTAAAACTTATGAATACCACAGTTATCTATTATCACGTAGGGTAGACAGGGGTAATGCCGTTCACCACAAATACTTGATAAATACGGTGCTTAGAAACACGGCACTTGGGCTGAGAGGCGAGGGGGGTGACGCCTGATCAGGCCAGCGACATAAAATCGGTCCGCTTGCAAAGTCAAGAGAGTGAGGTGCGCTTATTTGTTTTCTGCCGATGTGATCTAATTGTTTCGTTGGACATTTTTAGCGGTAAGTCAAGACTTTTCATTTATTTATCACGTGTATTAGCATTTAGGCTGCTAAAACGTTTTATTTAAGGATAACGTTAACACTTTTGTACAATTGTCTATGTATGTATTTTTTATTCGAAATGTAATATGAAACGGTCGTCTTGGGGTTATGCCGCTCAATGAACGCCATTACCCCATCGTGATATATATATTTTTACAAATATGCCCAGAAAACGTCAAAGGACCACTGCCAAAGCGGCTTGGATCGAAGAAGACCTACTACATGTCAGAACTGCGAGCGATTGAAACAGGGATGTCGACAAGACAAGCAGCGCAAACACATAAAAATCCATTTACTACATTGAGAGATAGACTAAAGAATCAAAACATGGGCAGACCAGAACTGGGTCGTAAACCAGTTTTTAATCAACAGCAAGAAAAAGAAATAGCTGAACAGGTTAAGCTGCTGGGATCACTATACTATGGATTAAGCGTTGCAGATTTGCGTAAATCCGTTTACGAGTATGCAGAGCTTAATAATATCAATAACAATTTTGATAAGGGGAACAAAATGGCTGGGTTAGATTGGGTGCAAGGTTTTTTGAGACGCAACCCTTCTGTGACTGTACGTAAAGCTGAAGCAACAAGCTTAAATAGAGTTTCTGCTTTCAACAAAGAAGAAATAACCCACTTTTACAAAATGCTTGGGGACCTAATGGAAAAGCATAGGTTCCCTCCCAATAATATCTATAATGCAGACGAAACAGGTGTCACAACCGTCACAGATCCGGGAAAGATGCTTGCAGAAAAGGGCCAACGAAGAGTAGGCGCGGTTACAAGCGGCGAACGAGGCAGAAGTATAACAGTTATGTGCGGCTGGGAATTTCATACCACCAATGTTTATCTTTCCTAGACAGAGGATGACACAGTTATTAGAAAAGGATGGACCACCTGGTTCATTATACACCAACTCCAGCAACGGCCGAATAAATGAGGAATTATTTGTAGCCTGGATTAAACATTTTGCAGCATATGCCAAGCCTACGCAAAACTCTCCTGTGCTACTAATAATTGGTAACCATAGCAGTCACATATCTCTTCCAGGGTTTAACTTTTGTAAAGAAAATCATATTGTAATGCTCTCGATTCCCCCACATAGCTCTCATAGAACACAACCTCTAGACGTGTCTTTTTATGGCCCCCTGAAGGCTGCTTATAGACATGAATGCAACATGCACATGAAGACACACTTGATGGCTAAAATAACTCCGTATGATGTTGCCTGTTTATTTAACAAAGCATATGCACAAGTTGCAAATATAAGCAAAGGAGAATCAGGATTTCGAGCCACCGGAATCTACCCTTTGAATCAAAATGTTTTTACCGAGCAAGATTTCCTAGCAGCATCGCTGATGGCTCAAGCTCAACTCTCGGACCAACCCACTCAAAACGAAGACGAAATTGACGATCATATTGGAGCGACACAAACCCATGACATGAATATCAATCAAGCACCTGCATCCCCTGTTTCTGGTTCATCGCTTGAGATGTCAAACCATCAAGATCTTAAACCTTCTGCATCTGATCCACTAATGGAAACGCCAAATCAAGAACTTAAAGCTCCTGTACTTGTTGTATCTGAGTTCCAGTGCATAAAATCTAAATCACCCGTTCCTGGTCCATCTAATCAGGCACTTTTCGGCGAACAAAGACGAGGTCTTGTACCTTTTGCTAATATAGCGATGACCCCAACTGGTGCGCCATCTTCAAAGCCAGTTCAAAGAAAGAAAAAACAACGTTCGACCATATTGACATCAACTCCAATGAAAAACATTCTGGAAGAAAAAGAAATAAAAAAAACAGCAAAACTGAATAAGGCTGGAAAAAAGGACCAAACAAAAACTAAACGACCGTAAAATAATAAGAATAAGAAAGCAACATCTTGCAAACGCAAAGTTTTGCAAGATAGCTCATCAGATGACGATGCACAAAATCTAAATGTCTGCGACGATGACAGTGATGATGAATTGAGTGTGGAGGGGGAAGAATATAATAAATGCAATATCTGCGAGGAAATTTGGAAGAAGTAAAGAAATGTGGTATCGCTGTACCGTATGCGGGTTATGGTCTCATGCCATGTGCTATGGATGGGATTCTCCACATGGAAACATCTGTGATTTTTGTAACTGAAACTACAATGATGATGATGCTCAACTATGCTTAGAAGACTTTTTTATTTATTTAAGGTCGTTCTTTATAGTATTTGTTAATAAAAATCTATCTCTAGGGCTATATTTTAAAAAAGCAGATTTGAGCGTCATAACCCCTTTACCTGAACGGCATTACCCATAGCCAGGGGCAATGGCGCTCAATTCTGTTTTTTTTTTGTAAGTTTTGCTGCTGTTTGTAAGTGAAATATAATTAGGTTTTGTGTTAAAATGTTGATTACCAAAGAGTTAAACTATTGTTAGTCGTTTTTACTTTTAATATAAATCAAAGTTTTTTAAAAATACCGTGTTTTTTCCTTAACTGAGCGGCATTCCCCCTGCTTCCCCTACTTATTAAGTAAGCTTTGAATCAATTAACAAAATAGTACGAGAGAACTACTAAAGCACAGTCACAGTACTCAGGATGAAGAATCGTAAAATTGAAAGCATCGAAAATAGACTTAATACATTGGGTGCAGGTTCTCACGACCACGAACCCTACGAAAACCCAAGGGCGTCTGTAGGTCATAGCGAATACCAGGATCTAAGGTCGAAAATGAACGACAGAGCTAATAGAAGAAATAATATTATTGTATTTAATGTGTACGAAAGTAATTCTGACAATATAAACGATATAATACGATAAAAATCAAGCACAAATAATCTCGAACAAATTAGAGCTCCAATATTATAACAGTTTTGAGGTTTTCAATTGGACGAGGGGGCACAAAAACAAGACCAATGAAAGTATCTTCTCCAAACAGCAGTACGGCAAGTCAATGTATTAAGAAAAAAACTAATATGGAAGAATCTGTATTCTATATAAATAATGTTTAAATTATTAAAAAATTTTACTGTATGACTGGCTGTATGGCTTGTCAGTCGAATGCCACAAAAGAAAAAGATCTGTATACCAACTAAACACAGAATTAACAATAATACTTCAGAGATTAGAGTTAAACAAGTTGCAAAACAAATCAATCCAACATAAATCTGACTATCTATCTAACCTGAACAAGTTGCAAAACAAATCAATCCAACATAAATCAAAGAAATTGAGAGTCCGGCAAACCCCATTACGTATTTATTGTCAGGACGTACTGGAATAGGGACGAAATTGAAGCAGTTTAGACATGGGACCATCTATGCCCAGTATAATGTTATAAATATTGTGAAGTTATGGTTTTGCGACAGAATTACCGGGCAACTCTAATGCAATGTATGAGGAGTTTTGCTTTCCTAAATTTGTAAAAGTATATCAAATAATCGTAAAGTATTTTTAGATCTAGTATTTAGTTATTTCCAATGTGTCGGTGTTTATATTACGGATGATTACTGCTACCAGCAAGCAATGACATGTATACTTTTTCCAAAGTCAGTCTGATGACATAAAAAAACCTTCGGCCGGGCTTCAAAGGGACCGGCATCATAATTGGGGTTGTCAGATCTTTTTTTTTAAATTCTTTAAGTTTTTATTATTAAAAGTGTTCTTTTATATCAGTATTTCAGTATTTAACTGATAGCCAGTAGCTTAGAAAGCTAGTTCGCAAATGTACTTTAAACCAAGAAATTTTCAATGCCAAAGAAAGAAGGAACAAGCCATTTATGAATATTTTAATAATTTTTTAGTACTTCAGAAATGTTATTTATACAAAAATAATTTAAATCAAAATAAAAAGGATTTTCACTGTTATTAAACAAAATAAATAAACAATTAACAAACATTTATGTTCCGCCTACACTTACGAAAACTTTGTAGAACTAGCAACACCATAGACACAGAACGTCGCTGGACGCTAGCAATTTTAAAGAGCGAACTATTTTTTTCGAGTGGGAAAATTAATAGAGCAGCATATAAATACAAATTTATATTTGTAGAGAAGAACAGCAAATAGTTTAAGGTTCTGCCAATTGAGTGATCCTTTTAAAATCAGTTGATGTTTGAGGTATACATGCGATATTGGGAATCGGACAACGGCGTGACTGGTTGAAACGATGTACTGTAATTTACATATTTGTATATTTATTTATATTTCACTTCTTGCTATAACTCTGTGGTTTTAGACAAGTAAGTTTTTACTTGGTACCTATATTTTATTATATCAGTATGGCTTTTTGGCGACAATTTAAAACAGAAGGTCAAGGTGAATTAACGCAGGAATATAATGAGTCCGTGCCAGAGTCGGCCATCGAAAGCGAAACAAGTCCGGAATTAAGAAAATAATTTATTTAGACGAATCTTGGTTTGATACTCATGATGTTGTTAAGTATAGTTGGGCAGACAGTACAAATTGTAGTTTTGGTACACCGTGCTCGAGAGGAAAACGCATTATTATTCTTCATGCCGGAAGTAAAGATGGCTTTGTACCTAATGTGTTGCTTTGGTCAAAAAAGAATATAACTCAATAATCAATCACTAACTTTAAGCGCAATTGTCCTTGATAATATTCGGCAGGTAATAACGAAATGAGTAGCAATGTATGGAAA
This sequence comes from Polydrusus tereticollis, assembly GCA_963920685.1. NCBI lineage: Eukaryota > Metazoa > Arthropoda > Insecta > Coleoptera > Curculionidae > Polydrusus > Polydrusus tereticollis. The sequence goes on from OY987335.1 coordinate 55,711,065, forward strand.
AATTGCGTAGCTCATGTTATAAAAACAGAAAATGAATATACTGTTTCACCACCTACAGCGCCAGTAGTAATACAACCTGGAAACGATTCTACTTCTGAAAGTTCTAACGATTCCAGTCATTCAATTGTTTATGAATTTTAAATTAATTGTGTTCGTTTAACACGTATCTTAAAAACTTGTTATATTACAGAACGCTTACTGTGATTCTGCTGATGCGATCAATTTGTTGTTAAAATATATGTAGTGAATTCTTACTACTAACTGTATATTCCAACTAACATAGCACCTTCCCCTTCCTTCCCTTCTTGGAAAGGAAAACCCGTACCTCCTGACGGTCTTGGCTGGACAAAGACAATTTTTGTAAATTGTTTTCGGCAAAATGAGCATTTTTTTTTACAGAAGGACCATTTTAAAAATATTCTCTGGAGGCGAAGTCATGGGTACCAACCTTTTATCGATATAAACTATAACGAACAAGCTGTAATATATACAGGGTGAGGATTTTAAAGTGTTACAACGCAATATCTGAAAAACGGCTATAAATATTTTAGTCAAATTTTGGGACGTGGATAGGGAGGTTGGGGGACAAATTTTAAAATATTTTTGATATTTACCCCCCCTCCAGATTTGATGTGGCTAGTGACAAATTTGAAATGTCAAATGGAAAGGTATTTTTTTTTTTTGATAATTCGATTCCTCGTCAATAACTACGTAAGTGAGCAGAAAATTGTTACATTTGCTCTACTAGTTGCTTAGTTACGAATTTTTCAATAAATAAAATAGGAATACTTAAAAATGATAATTCCTTAAAAAATCTAACGACGATCATGCTTCAAAAGGTGTTCGAAATGACCCCCATCCATTTCTAAACATTTTGCAATTCTTTTTTGACATGAGTTGCGCACGCGAGTTAACATTTGAGGCGTTACTAAATTACATGCTTGTTGAATACGATCTTTCATGTTTTCTGGTGTGGTCGGTGGTGTAGCCATAACTTTCTCTTTTATAAATCCCCACAAGAAAAAATCTAATGGGGTTAAATCTGGTGACCTTGCAGGCCAATTTACAGGACCACCACGACCAATCCATCTGTTTCCAAACATTTCATTTAGTGTATCTCGAGCTTGTCGGGCAAAATGTGGCGGAGCACCATCTTGCTGAAACCATAGTTCTTGTTGATTTCCATTATTATTCAGAAGTTGTGGCAAATCGGTTTGTAAAAAATTATTATACATTTCTCCATTTAGGTGACGGTCAAAAAAATGTGGTCCAATGACTCTATCTCCGACTATGCCACACCAGGTATTAACCGACCAAGGATGTTGGTTTGGCAGAAATCTCATCCAGTGAGGATTTTGAGGTGCCCAATAGTGTAAATTGTGCCGGTTGACCTTAAATTAAGAAAAGCAAAATTGATTGAATCAGTATAAAATTAAAAATAAATCTAAATGTATGTGAATATTCTCTAAACACCCGTTAACGGGTGTTTAGATATGTATTTATTTATGTACACCCATCAAGTAGTGGATTACATATTTTTGATTATTAAAAGTTACATTAATCCATATTGATTTAAATAATTACCTGACCACAATTGGTAAATGTAGCTTCGTCAGAAAATACTATCTTTCTTAAAAATGCATTGTTTTCGTGAATTAAAGTTTGTAACCACGTACAAAATGTAATCCTATTTTGAAAGTCTTGGCCATACAATTCCTGATGAATAGTTATGTGGTAAGGGTGAAAATTGTGCTTGTGTAAAATAGCCAGTACCGATTTTTGGCACATTCCTGAATCACGAGCAAGTTCCCTTGAACCAACATGAGGATTTACAGCTATTACACCCAACACTCCAACGGCCATATCGTCATTAGTTTTTGTTTGTCTTCTAACTCTGTTCTTATTTTTTAGGATTCCCGTGCTGCGGCCTCGATCTTCTAATCGCTTAAATGCCATATGAGATTTTTGAATGGCGGGAAACCTAACAGTCCACAATTGCGCCGCTTCCCGGTAGTTTTTTCTACATTCTCCCAGAATTAACAACATGTCTATTTCAATGTCATAAGATTGTTCCATAATTGCACTGAATAATGAACTTTATCAGATTATCACTACTTGTCAAAGTCAAAAGTGGTTTCCTAGGATACAACATAATTAAAGGTTTGGATAAACAATAATCATAGGTGTCATGATTTAAAATGTGTAGTTTTAAGTATTCCTATTTTATTTATTGAAAAATTCGTAACTAAGCAACTAGTAGAGCAAATGTAACAATTTTCTGCTCACTTACGTAGTTATTGACGAGGAATCGAATTATCAAAAAAAAAAAATACCTTTCCATTTGACATTTCAAATTTGTCACTAGCCACATCAAATCTGGAGGGGGGGTAAATATCAAAAATATTTTAAAATTTGTCCCCCAACCTCCCTATCCACGTCCCAAAATTTGACTAAAATATTTATAGCCGTTTTTCAGATATTGCGTTGTAACACTTTAAAATCCTCACCCTGTATAATCATATAAAAAATTTACAACAATCCGTATTTTAATTATTTGGTAGAAGCGATGCCTATGGTCAGGAGTTTTGTAATATGGTACAAAGACATTTATTTAATTATTTTTAAGACATTTTAAACCAAAATAAGATACGGCCCTACAAACCCCATTTTAACCACTAATTAGAAGAGGGCGATGATGGCAAAAGGTTAAATTTTTGTTTGTGGATAGGGAGTATGATTTTAGGTGGTAATAGGGGATTTCAAACATTTATAATGTTCTGGGATAAGTCCACGTTTTCGACGAATGGAACTGCGGCATCGCAACATGTTCGCTATTGGAGTGATGGTAATCCTATGGTCAGAATCCCAACTCGACGTCTATATTTAAAAAAAAAGTGAATGTTTGGTGCGCTGTTTCCTACTATGGTATAATAGGGCCGTATTTCTTTGAGAATACTTGTAATTGAAATTCTTATTCAAATATGTTAAATACTTTCATTTCTGATCATTTGGAACAACTGCCATTAGATTACCTAACCCATCGTGCATGAAGTACATGTTTCGGCGGATTTCAAGTGTAAGTGCTTTATTAAATCCTGAAATAAATTTAATTTTAATTTAATAACACAATAAATTATGCATCATTTAATAATAGTAAAGTAAACTACGAATCAGCATACGATCAACTTGCTGGCTCCTACTATTTCATAAAAGTACAACAGAAAATTGTAAGTTGAATGACCAGAGAATATACAGAGTTCAATAGCAAAGCATGGATTTCATTACTCATTAGTTAGATGGGGAACCAAAATTATTACATGGCGATCCTGCTACAGCAAGAAAAAAATAGATTATTAGAAGTACTACATGGCAGACAGCCATAGAAAATGGGCAAATGGTTTGTTGGTTTTGGTGGCTCTGGTTGTTCTGGAAATAGCCTACATGATTTTCTAGCGATATTAAAAAAAGAACTAAGAGCAATAAGAAGAGAAATGTAGAAATACGAAAATCCCGCAGTGATGTAGCAGAAGAAGAAGACCAAGTTCAAACATTTTTTTAGTTTCTTTTTCAGCAAAGCAAGCAAAATGGGTTATGTAAGTAATTAAATAATAATGGAAATAAAATTGGGAAAATGGAACAGTGATGGTATAATTATATGGACAATAAATACCTAGTTCAGAAATTTATTTAGTTACAGTAGGTATATTTGTTATCAACAAAATATTAACCCTTCAAACAATTAGTTGCATTCCGTTAAATGGGACATTCAAATCTAAATAAAATTTATCAAAAACTGACGCAAAAACGGACAAATATTTTTAAGTTAAATTACGAAAGGCGCAAGACGCACTTAAAAGCAAAGCTGGACGAGGCAAAAAAGTATCCTTTCACAACTAAATACGGAAATAGTAACGGTTAATCAGAGAATTAAGGATTCTGAATTAGACGATTCCGAAATCGAACTAGTAAAAAGTTAATCGGGAAAATTAGAACACTATATCAAGAAATTCTGGATTTTGGGAAAAAATACGAAATATCTGATAAAACAGTACGATCTTAAAGTTGCTGTGTCTTCTGCCTAGCATGAATGATACGGAGGAAACCACAAACAAATTAATTGATGCTATAGAGTTTTACCAGTCGATGCTTAATGATGCCGGTAAACCCCTATTAATAAAATTTGTGCTTAAAACACGGTTATCAAATAGCGCCAAATTGCGACTTAAATCAAGTTATGAATCGGTAGATGCTTTAATCCTCGACATAAAAACACATATTTTAACCAAAAAATCTGACACGGCTATACAAGCAAAATTACTGCGCGCTGAACAAGGCGAAAAATGTATTGAGGATTTTGGGAAAGAACTAGAAGACCTGTTTGTAAATTTAACTATTGCTGAAGCGAACGATGATAGTAATTCATATATTTTAAGACCTAATAATAAAAAAACAGTTATTAAAAGGTTTGCGGACGGACTTCGAAACCAAAAATTAAGTACTATTATATCATCAAGAAACTTTGCATATCTAAAGGACGCGATAAGGGCAGCACAAGATGAGGAGGTTGTGTCTAATAATAATAATTTTGTCACAAGTGATGACGTTTTCAAAACGGGGTAGAGGCAACCCAAATAGATCTTTTACGCGTGACTCTACGTATAATAGAAACTTTACAAGAAGCAACAATAATGATTATTCAAATAGATATTCAAATCACTTCCAAAATAGTAGTCAGTCACATATTAATAATTACAATCCACGATATCAGCAATTTCCAAGAAATTTTAGAGGACGTTCATTTACCCGAGGTGACAATAATCTGCGCGGCTCAAGGACATTTAAATATTATGTGCGTTTCGCTGAGCTAGGGAGCAACCCAGGTCAAGAACATGCGAATCCCAGTACTTTCCAAGATTGTTCAGAAACATTTTTTCGTTCCTAACAATTAATATAATATAAAAAATAATGTTTTTACCTATACAAATAACTACTCAAATTCAGTTACTTTTGCTACGACAAATGAAAATTTAAGCTTTTTAATAGATACAGGAGCTACTATATTATGTACTATTAAATGGAAAATTTTAAATCCAAATATAAAGTTTTATAAAGAAAAAAATTAAAATTAACGGTATAGGAGGAACTTTAGTTACAGAAGGTTATGTTTATCTAAAACTTAACGCAGAAAATACCTCATTTCTCGAAATATTTTTCTAAGAAAATATAACGGAATTAAAAACTACGAGGAAAATTAATTATCGCTAGTAAATTTTTGAAATATAATTAATTTACCTTTAAATTCTTATGGCAACAATATGTTAATAATACCGCCACGCTGCGAGACTATTCAATATCTACTTACAGAGATACGGGTAAAAAAAGTACTTAATTTGTTGAAAACAAATTATTTAAACAACGAAGAACAACATTCGGTAGAAAACATTTGTGCACAATTTGCGGACATTTTTCATATACCGGAAAATACATTATCAATTACAAATCTTTACGAACAATCTTTTCACTTAAAAGAAAACTCAACATCAACGTACGTTAAACCCTATAGACTGCCACATTCCCAAAAAAAGGAAATAAATAAACATATTTCAAAAATGTATGAAGAAGGTATACCTGCGAGTGCACACAGTGAATGGTCATCAACAATTTTACTTGTACCAAAAAAGATGGATCCTAGCGACGATAAACGTAGTAGACTTATTGTCGCTAGGATCCATCTTTTTTGGTACATGTAAAATTGGTGATGAACATTCACTCTGTGCACTCTCAATTATACCTTCTTCATACATTTCTAAGATCCAAATGAGAAAAGTATATTGCTCCTGCAAGAGAATCTAAAATATCTGTAGGCCATTTTTGGTCTAAAAGTTTCTGATTGAAAATTCTGTAGTCCGCAACAAGTACTATACTACGTTTCTCACCGCTAGCATCCATCTTTTTTGGTACAAGTAAAATTGTTGATGACCATTCACTCTGTGCACTCGCAGTTATACCTTCTTCATACATTTTTGAAATATGTTTATTTATTTCCTTTTTTTGGGAATGTGGCAGTCTATAGGGTTTAACGTACGTTGATGTTTAGTTTTCTTTTAAGTGAATAGATTGTTCGTAAAGATTTGTAATTGATAATGTATCTCCCGGTATATGAAAAATGTCCGCAAATTGTGCACAAATGTTTTCTACCGAATGTTGTTCTTCGTTGTTTAAATAATTTGTTTTCAACAAATTAAGTACTTTTTTTTACCCGTTCAACTGATACACTCTGTAAAGAAAAGCTACAGATTTCATAATTACTCAATTTTTGTGTTTTTGGAATGCAATTTGTTAAGCAAACTTCATCTCTCGTATTTAAAATTTTTATCGGAATTTTTCCGTCTATTGGTTTTGCTAAGCTGCTTGCCAGAAACACACCCGAACACAATTCATTTGGTATAACAACACATTCTGTAAGTAGATATCGAATAGTCTCGCAGCTTGGCGGTATTATTAACATATTGTTGCCATAAGAATTTAAATGTAAATTAATTATATTTCAAAAATTTACTAGCGATAATTAATTTTCCTCGTAGTTTTTAATTCCGTTATATTTTCTTAGAAAAATATTTCGAGAAATGAGGTATTTTCTGCGTTAAGTTTTAGATAAACATAACCTTCTTTTAATTTTTTCTTTATAAAACTTTATATTTGGATTTAAAATTTTCGATTTAATAGTACATAATATAGTAGCTCCTGTATCTATTAAAAAGCTTAAATTTTCATTTGTCGTAGCAAAAGTAACTGAATTTGAGTAGTTATTTGTATAGGTAAAAACATTATTTTTTATATTATATTAATTGTTAGGAACGAAAAAATGTTTCTGAAAAATCTTGGAAAGTACTGGGATTCGCATGTACTTGACCTGGGTTGCTCCCTAGCTCAGCGAAACGCACATAATGTTTAAATGTCCTTGAGCCGCGCAGATTATTGTCACCTCGGGTAAATGAACGTCCTCTAAAATTTCTCGGAAATTGCTGATATCGTGGATTGTAATTATTAATATGTGACTGACTACTATTTTGGAAGTGATTTGAATATCTATTTAAATAATTATTAGCTTCGTTCGTACAGACGTCGGAAACCGTCGGCAAACTGTTAGCGCATGCGCGTTTGTTTAAAAGCGTTCGCACATGGCAGATCGCAAACCGCTGATAGAAAATCCCATGTTCGCACAGGCCCGATTGTTGGTTATGGATGGGTTTTCAACCGTCAGAATAATTCGCTGACTGCGAGCGGATTTTTAGTTGAGGACTTGCGCAGTTGGCGTAGTTGGTAAATCAAAAATCAAAATTAACCTCAAAAGATGTTTCAAGGCAATGAATTTAGTTAGTCTAGTGATGATGAGTTATATTATGCACACGTTCATCGAAGACCAAAAAAAGACAATTTTTGGAGGAAACTGTTCAACAATATAATGACACTAAAATTCTGGAACAGTTTAGGGTAAGCAAGAGGGTGGCCAATGACATAGCTGAACATGAACACACTTGCATTTTGCAAATTTTGTTGTTCCTAATGCACTCTTTTTATTGTTTTTATTTAAAATATTTATAGGTTAATTTTCTGTCATCAGCCAGTTAATCTGTAATCTGTCAGTTGCTCTTGGTACGTTCGCAGAGCGCAAAATTTCCAACCAGTTCACAATCGATCACAAACTGCGCATGCGCATAGAAAAGTTGGCAATCTGTTAGCAATTTGCTTGCACGAACGAAGCTATTATTGTTGCTTCTTGTAAAGTTTCTATTATACGTAGAGTCACGCGTAAAAGATCTATTAGGGTTGCCTCTACCCCGTTTTGAAAACGTCATCACTTGTGACAAAATTATTATTATTAGACAAAACCTCCTCATCTTGTGCTGCCCTAATCGCGTCCTTTAGATATGCAAAGTTTCTTGATGATATAATAGTACTTAACTTTTTGGTTTCGAAGTCCGTCCGCAAACCTTTTAATAACTGTTTTTTCATTATTAGGTCTTAAAATATATGAATTACTATCACCGTTCGCTTTAGCAATAGTTAAATTTACAAACAGGTCTTCTAGTTCTTTCCCAAAATCCTCAATACATTTTTCGCCTTGTTCAGCGCGCAGTAATTTTGCTTGTATAGCCGTGTCAGATTTTTTGGTTAAAATATGTGTTTTTATGTCGAGGATTAAAGCATCTACCGATTCATAACTTGATTTAAGTCGCAATTTGGCGCTATTTGATAACCGTGTTTTAAGCACAAATTTTATTAATAGGGGTTTACCGGCATCATTAAGCATCGACTGGTAAAACTCTATAGCATCAATTAATTTGTTTGTGGTTTCCTCCGTATCATTCATGCTAGGCAGAAGACACAGCAACTTTAAGATCGTACTGTTTTATCATATATTTCGTATTTTTTCCCAAAATCCAGAATTTCTTGATATAGTGTTCTAATTTTCCCGATTAACTTTTTACTAGTGCGATTTCGGAATCGTCTAATTCAGAATCCTTAATTCTCTGATTAACCGTTACTATTTCCGTATTTAGTTGTGAAAAGATACTTTTTTGCCTCGTCCGGCTTTGCTTTTAAGTGCGTCTTGCGCCTTTCGTAATTTAACTTAAAAATATTTGTCCGTTTTTGCGTCAGTTGTGGACTGCAGAATTTTAAATCAGATACTTTTAGACCAAAAATGGCCTTTGCCAAATATTACGGATATTTTAGATACTCTCGCAGGAGCAATATACTTCTTTCATTTGGATCTTAGTCAGGGACACTATCAGGTAGGACTAAATAAAGAGAGTAGAAAATATAGGGCTTTTACCACAGATAGAGGTCAGTGGCAAATGACGAGATTACCAATGGGCTTGAAAACTAGCCCTAGTGCTTTTTCAAGACTAATGACGGTGGCTATGTCAGGCCTAAATTACGAAAAATGTTTTGTTTATCTAGACGACCATATTGTGTTTGGTAGAAATCTTGTTGAACATAGTAAAAATATCATTAATGTTTTCACTAGACTTCGCAAAGTAAACTTGAAATTAAATCCTTTAAAATGTATATTTTTAAAAAAGGAAATTATTTATTTAAGTCATACCATCACTGATATAGGTATTTTGCCAGATCCAGACAAAATAAAAACTCTAAAGAAGTACTCAGTCACAAAAAACGCGGACGAGGTAAAAAGGTTTGAAATATTAAATCTTAAAAATCACTGACAGGAATGGTGATATGGATTGAGAGAGAGAGGTTGTTTAAAATATAAAAAAAAATTATAGAAAAAGTGTGGAACGCGGATTAAACGGCGCCTTACTGATAACGCCCTAAATTTAGACCTTTTCTGTCTTGATAGCTCTACAAGTAACACGTAATGTGATTAAAATTTAAAGTTTTCAACTTATTCAAGTTTTATTAGCCTGAAGACATATGACACGATCGTCAAACATTCAGGGTGAGTGTGGTTTATTTAATCATAGAAATTTGAATTAAATTTGAGGAAAAATAACTTTAATTAAAAAAGAATACATCTATACCGCGTGTTTCGACTACTGGGGAAAACTAATTGGATTTTATCGTTCTAGCTAATGGTAGCAACTTGATAATGATAATATTTGCATAACGATAGACCAAAGACCGTGGGCTTATAAGAATTAAACATACCTAACTAAGGAAGAAATATTACTGGGGTTTAATGTTGAACCAATGCAAGGGACCGTTTGAAGGACAAGCAAGGTCTACACTCATTGGGTTTTTCATGTAACGAACTTCTGGTACTGCCATCTCTCATCATCCCCTCATCACCATTACCGAGTCTGGACCAGAGTCGTTTTTAGCCAGTAACACTACCAAGATAAGTGCTTAATTCCGTTATAGCTACGTCCTTCGTCATAAATATAGTTTGTAGTGTAGTATAGGAATAGTTCAATAGATAAAGGATCTAATTTAACTAATTTTAAAACTGATAGGGAATTTTTGTGATAATACATATTTAATACTATAAATTTGGTACCTCTGGAAACTTGAAAGAAACTGTGATATAATTTGATCAACCCAATTGCGCAAGGGTTGCAATTCATTATTACAATAACTTATTAATTTATCTACTTATACAAGGCTCATAAATTGTAAAGTATATAACGTATCTTAATAAAACACTATCAGTAACAAACAAGTGAGTCCTTATTGAACTTTGTTGTAAAATACCCCTTGGAACATTACAACTGGCGCCCGAGCTTAAATAAAATCACAGGTTCTTTGACTTTCTGGGTAGAATTGGAAGTGAAACATTGTATAAACTAGGAGTTACTAATAAGCAATTCTTGTATTTTTTTTTTTTTTAATTCTTGTGCAATTGTACAAGACATTCATTGTATTGGAACTAATGTATTCATTGTATTCATTGTATTGGAACTAATTATTGAATTTTTTTTAGGAATATTCAGTCACAGTAAGTGGCAAATTATAAAATAAAGGAGACGAGACGGACGTACTAGTGTTGTTGGCTGAGGGTCGCAGAGTAACGCGAGCTGGAAAGACACCCTTGGTACTTGCGGGGAACGAGGTGGTAAGACAGTTTTGATTATTAGCTGGGTCTGCGGGTGCACTGGGCTTGTGCAGGGAGCACACCTTTATACGTTTAAATAAAATTGAAATCAATAATTTATTATCAAGCAAGGTATAGTCATACCAACAGATAAAGTAAAAATAAATATAAAATATCATTAATTTATGATTATAATTTTTTTTTTTTGAGAAATCATTGTCTCGCGCATGTTGATCATCGCTGCAGCGACATTATTACACAACTATTTGTTTATTTATTAAATTTATTTATTTGCTATATAACTGTAGGGGAAACACTCAGCACATAGTTATATTTCCTTATACCCCTTGTATATTATTTGTGTAGATGAACATATTGGGAGTGACAGTGGAGTTAAAGTGATTATACTAGGGTGATAGTGTGTTGATATACATTTATTTTGTGTGGCCTTGAGCAAAATTCTGCAGTGATTGTGTGAGTTAGTGTACAAGATTCAAGAAAATGGCAGATAATGAAAAAACAGAAATAAGTAATGAAGACGAAGCAAGCGGTACACAGAAGAGGAATTTAAAAAATAGTGGGGCTATACCAAAAACAAAAATAAATCGAAATGAGGAAAAGCATAGGAAGACTTTAAGATACGAGGAAGTAGACCGACTGAGAAGAGTGTCAGATATGTCTACCACGTCCGAATTTAGAGGGTTCGAAGAACAAACACTGCAGACAGCAGAGAATGACAGAGTAAATCGTTTGAACGACCTGATAGACGAATCTGAAAGAGAGTTCCATAAGCAGAAAAAACAAAACCAACACAACGAACAGCGAAGTAGAAGTAGTAGTCTACGAACTGTCTGACAGTGATGATCTCTATGAGGGGACAGTCAAAAAACATTATGAATGCAATAAAACGCTACCTATGAACGGCACGGCAAGAAATTGCAGGAAAAGCCTCGACGCAATGTTCGCACGTGACGATGAACAACGCAGTACCTCACATATGCCAAGTCACCATGAGGAAAGGGACGGATATGTATACAATGACACGTTATACAGACAATTCAGATTTCCTGAACCACCAGCAAGGGATGCAAGGATTCAAGGCAACAACACTGTTGTTTATAGGTTACCCATAGATGCTAAGAGCATGCCGACTTATAATGGTACAAGTGGCATAAATCCAATAGAGTTTTTAAAACGATTAGAAACCTGGATGGAAGATAACCAAATACAACCTCCAGAGTATACCAGCTTGGCCAAAAGAAGCCTACGTGGCGCGGCAAATCCATGGAACGAGCTGTTCTGTGAAGAAATCAGAATGTATGCTACTTGGAAACAACATTTCCTGCAAAAGTATTGGAGTCGCAATAAGCAACAAAGTGCATTAATGGAAATTTATAATGGAAAATCTTGCCAGACAGAAATTTCAGAAATGGCTACGTATTTCCTGAGAATGGTAAAGAAAATAAAGGAAATTGACTTAATTTCTATAAAGGAAGGAATAGAAATGCTGATAAACCATTTTCCACTGAACGTAGCAAGGATACTGATCAGTCTAAACCCAAAAACGGCAGAGAACATTTATGAAGTGTTGGAAAATTTCGATGACCTAGAAAATCACGCAAGACAAAGAAGATCCGCGACACCCAGAAATGAGTTTACAAGGTATCGACCAAGATATACACAGGATAAATATTTTGACAACAATTACAGAAACACAATAAGAGAGAATACTACGCACACTTCAGGAGTCAACTCACAAAACTATAACAATAGACACCAATATAAAAATGATGAATATTATAATAGAAATAAAAGTAAAACAAACGATGCCTTGCGAGTGTCACCAAACGGGTTTAGAAGATATAACAGACTGAACCAAAATGAAAAACAAGAAACTCTGCCGAGACAAAGAAATTCAGAGAACATACAGTATGACAGAAGAAAACAAGCAGAGCTCAGCTACACACATAAGCCAAGACAGTATTCAACAAGGGAGAACACAAATAAGTATGAATACAAAACAAAATCTCAATACAATGTCAACGCCATACAATTAGACAGCACCCAAGAACAATATGACAAAGGTCCACGGGATGATGAACATAATGAGCACGAAAATTATGATTCGGAAAACTAAATAAGGTGTATTCATATAGCTCCGATGATACACCTCACATGGACACAGGAGCTGTGTTAGCTAAAGAAAAGATATTGGAAAGAAATAAAGAACAAGGCACAATAATATCAACAGTAGCACAAATTCATACAGCAAAAAAGCAAAATAAAGAAATAGATAAGACAGTAATTTGTGATACCATGTTCATAGAAACTGAAGAAGAAGAAATTGAAGAAACAAAACATAAAATGCCAATAATTCAAGCCAAAATAGAAAATGTACCATGTACAATTCTGGTTGACACTGGATGTCAAATAACATGTATTTCAAAAGAGTTTTATGAACAGATAATTAAAAATAATGAAAACATTTTGGCACTGCCAGCTACAGGTATTAAATTAATAGGTGCTACAGGAGGAAAGAGCAAGAATGTTTTGTGCCAGGTTTACCTTAAAATGGATATTGGGCATGTGGAGTATTGCCTTGTGGCATTGGTCGTAGAAAATTTAATATACAGGGTCATTGTGGGAATAGATTGGCTGTATAAGATGGAAGGAAAAATAGATTTTTGTAAAAAAAAATTGCAAATTCAAAGTAATGCGATACCATTTGTACACATGAAGGAGAGCTCAGAAAGTAGCAAGGTTATGGTTATCCAAGATGAAACTAATTGGAAAATACAAGATACCATACCAAAGAATATTGAAGACATACCTGAGCAAATAAAGCATTTGGTCGCAGAATTTGAAGACATCTTTACAAATAAACCAGGAAGAACTGGAATATACACACACAAAATAAGACTCATAGACGATAAGCCATTTAAACCAAGGTCATACCCTGTACCACTATGCCACAAAGAAAAAGTAACAAGAAAAACTGAAGAAATGCTAGAATGGGGCATAATAAGAAGATCAGAAACGCCACGCCGTATATCTCACCAATAGTTCCAATAATAAAGAAAGATGGGACAGTTAGGATTTGTTTAGATGCACAAAGCCTAAATAAAAGGATTGACATGGACTATGAGTGCCCACTACCTACAGAACACTTATTGTATCAATATAGCCCAGCAAAATATTTCAGTACCCTGGATCTCACCAGTAGTTTTTGGCAAGTGGGCCTGTCAGAAGAATCAACTAAATATTGCGGATTTCTATTTGACAACCAAGTGTATGAATTCTTAGTCATGCCATTTGGTCTTAAAACGCAGTAGCAGGTTTGTCACGATGCATAAACATGATTTTCAAGAAACACAGCGATTTCGTGTCGTGCTACATAGACGATATATTAGTCACATCACCTTCAGAAGAAATACATTACCAACACCTACGAACAGTATTTGAAAATCTGCAGAAAGCAAGATTATCCGTGAACCTGGCAAAATGTAAATTTTTTAGAAAGGAAATTCCCTTTTTAGGACATATACTAACAGTTGACGGCATTAAAATAGACAGTTCAAAACTAGATACTCTACAAAAGTACCCAAGACCAACAAACGTGAGAAAATTGCGAGGATTTCTAGGCACATGCAATTATCACAGGCGTTTTTGCCCGAAGTTCAGAGAAATCTTGCAGCCATTAATATCTTTACTCAAAAAGGGACAGAAGTGGTATTGGAATAACGAGCAAGACAATGCATTCATCACAGCCAAAGAAAATATTATTAGAGCAAGTCAATTGTATCATCCAGATCTTAATAAAGAATTTCACATAGAAACAGATGCAAGCGCAGTGGCAGTTGCCGGAAGACTCTTTCAAATAGATAACAATACGCAACATACAATAGCCTTTTACAGTAGAAAACTTACTATGGCGGAAATGAATTATTATACATGTGAGCGTGAATTATTGGCCATAATATCTGCTTTACTTCGATGGAAGACATTGATTATGGGCTCAAGAGTAATAATATGGAGTGATCATAAAAGCCTATCGTTCCTACTAAATTGTCAGCTATTAAACCCACGATTAACCAGATGGTATTTGAAAATACAGAACTTTAATTTCGAAATAAAACACGTTCCTGGAAAAGAGAATGTGATAGCAGATTCATTGTCAAGAGTGCTCTATGACGACAAGGAAAATCAGAAGGACATAATTGTTGCAAGTATAGAAATATGGGATAATAGAAACTTAAAGAAAAAAATTAATAACTTAAAGGAATTGCAAAGTGCAGACAACACTCTATGCAAAATTATAGACCAATTATTAACTGCAGACAATAATTTAAAGAATCAATATAAGTTGCACAATGACATACTATGGCATTCTGATATTATAACAAAAAAGTGGAAAACTTGTATACCAGCCGCACTTATAGAGGACATAGTGAAAGAACATCATGAACAATTCGGTCATTTTGGGGCTTGGAAGACATATAAGTCCTTATCGCAGTGTTATTACTGGAAGAACATGAGAGAGTCAGTTAAAAAAATCGTGAAGTCCTGTGAATTATGTCAGCGATCAAAAATTTCAACTCAAGCAATAAGCGGTGAAATGAAGTCAGTCATACCAAAGAATGAGAAGGATTTACTGGCTGTGGATATATTTGGCCCGCTTCCAGCCTCAGTAGCAGGGGTCAAATATATTTTTGTAGTCTTGAATGTTTTTACCAAATACATCAAATTGTATCCAATCAAGAGACCAACTGCAACAACACTTATATCTAAACTTGAAAAAGACTATTTCCAACACATAAGAAGACCAAACAGTATACTGTCAGACAATGGTAAGCAATTCCTATCAAGAAAGTGGAATATATTTTTAGAAACTAACAAAATCAGGAATCTACACTGCAGTATAAGACACCCGCAAAGTGACCCCAGTGAGAGGTCAATGCGAGAAATAGCTAGACTGCTAAGGACATACTGCCATGACAAACACACAGCTTGGGCTAGATACGTTAGCAAAGTGGAAATGATGATAAATTGTGCCATTCATGAATCCACTGCGGCAAGCCCAATTTTGTTGGAAAAAGGTATTCTGCCAGAAAATGAAATAAGAAACCTACTCGGTTTGCCTACAGACCAACAAAATGTAAAATTAAACAGTGTACTAGCAAAGGAAAAATTACTCTCAAAGGCCGAGAGAAGACAAGCTAGACATAACAAGAATAGGAAATATTTACAGTTGGACAATTGGTTTGGCTACGAAGCAACAACATATCGTCAACGGACGATAAGGAGATGAAGAAATTATTTCTCCTCTACGAAGGCCCTTACAGAATCAAGGACATTGCAGGGCATAATGCATATATTTTACAAAATCAAAAAACTAATTCAATTTGAGGAACTTTCAATGTAGTTAGTCTAAAACCATATATTTAGTTACTACGTTTATATCGATGGCTTCAAGCTGGATTGAGTCAAAGCGGCTTGTATAAGGGACTCGAAAAAACTGAAATAAACGAGCTTCAGTCCGACTTCAAATATTCAAGTCAAGCCTAAAAATAATTGGGGTTGACTTTATTCAAGTGGTTTTAAAACATGATATAAACGGTTCAAGCCGCTCTACTGCTGCCTAACTTCAGATCACTACGTCATCGCCATATGATTTTGAAATGGTTAAAATCGTTTTTTCTTTTAAAACATTTAAAAACACTTTTACTTCCTCATTGGACCATACATTTCGTTTACCTTTTTGGTCCATGGCAAGTTTTTTCAGCAAGTTAAAAGGAAAATTGCACAGTTACCTCGACCTGACCTGGACACACCGGAAAGTGAGGTTATTAAAGGCAACGGTTATTTTATTTAATCGAAGTTAGCTTCAAAGCACATGCGTGTTGTTATAAAATTGAGCTTGAAGTCAAATTTCAATCCAAATTCAAGTCGCCGAGATAAACGTGAGAGCTTAACCTTGAACTCTAAGCCGCTTTAATTTCAAAGCAGCTTGAGGCCATCGATATAAACGTAATAAGTGCGTGGCCAGAGAATGGACAGGTTTAGTGGGGCTATGTAGGTGTAGGGATTAGCTTGTGACAGGTATGGACTGAGGTAGTGCATAAGAGTGAAGAGACAATTAATTTCTCAGAGCAATTTTTTTTCCTTTCTCAATAAAAAACTGATTTCTCCTCTAAATTAATTAGTGGGGCTATGCAACGATCGTACTTTCAGTACTCACCCCCAAAGTATTTAAATTTAACATATCCATGCAGGGAACCGTGAGGGTGTGCTTCCCTGGCGGGTGTGTTGGCGAGGGCCCGGTTCGATCAGACTGCACACTGAAACCCCTTTGCAAAGTCTTGAGGGCTGTTCGACGGTGACATAAGTAATCTTATTAATTCTTAAGGAAATTGTATTTTATTTTGTAAGTTAATCAATGTTTACATTTCCATTTTTGACACTGTCAATTTCCCCGATGTCACTTTAGACAAGTAAGTGACATTTCAAACGTCAGATTTAAATAATAGAAATATTAAATCTTAAAAATCACTGACAGGGATGGTGATATGGATTGAGAGAGAAAGGTTGTTTAAAATATAAAAAAAATGATAGAAAAAGTGTGGAAAACGGATTAAACGGCGCATTACTGATAACGCCCGAAATTTAGACCTTTTTTGTCTTGATAGCTCTACAAGTAACACGTAATGCGATTAAAATTTAAAGTTTTCAACTTATTCAAGTTTTATTAGCCAGAAGATATATGACACGATCGTCAAACATTCAGGGTGAGTGTGGTTTATTTAATCATAGAAATTTGAATTAAATTTGAGGAAAAATAACTTTAATTAAAAAAAGAATACATCTATACCGCGTGTTTCGACTACTGAGGAAAACTAATTGGGTTTTATCGTTCTAGCTAATGGTAGCAACTTGATAATGATAATATTTGCATAACGATAGACCAAAGACCGTGGGCTTATAAGAATTAAACATACCTAACTAAGGAAGAAATATTACTGGGGTTTAATGTTGAACCAATGCAAGGGACCGTTTGAAGGACAAGCAAGGTCTACACTCGTTGGGTTTTTCATGTAACGAACTTCTGGTACTGCCATCTCTCATCATCCCCTCATCACCATTACTGAGTCTGGACCAGAGTCGTTTTCAGCCAGCAACACTACCAAGATAAGTGCTTAATTCTGTTATAGCTACGTCCTTCGTCATAAATATAGTTTGTAGTGTAGTATAGAAATAGTTCAATAGATAAAAGAATCTAATTTAACTAATTTTAAAACTGATAGGGAATTTTTGTGATAATACATATTTAATACTATAAATTTGGTACCTCTGGAAACTTGAAAGAAACTGTGATATAATTTGATCAATCCAATTGCGCAAGGGTTGCAATTCATTATTACATTAACTTATTAATTTATTTACTTATACAAGGCTCATAAATTGTAAAGTATATAACGTATCTTAATAAAACACTATCAGTAACAAACAAGTGAGTCCTTATTGAACTTTGTTGTAAAATACCCCTTGGAACGTTACAGTATATTTAGATATAGTCGGACCACTGCCAAAAGATATTAATAACTTTTCTTATATTCTCACGCTTCAATGTAAATTGACTAAATTTGTCGTGGCATACCCCCTTCGCAATAAAGATGCAGCATCAGTTGCAAAATGTCTTGTGAAAGATTATATCTTAAGGTACGGTATTTCCCCAAGAAGTTGCTACTGACCGAGGATCTGAATTTATATCATCAACTATGACCGAGGTTTGTAATCTTTTAAAAATTAAATAAATTCAATCCACTGCATATCATCACGAGAGTATAGGTGCTTTCGAAAATTCACATTAAGTGTTGGGCGCTTATCTTAGAAGTCAAACTCAAAATCATGATGCGGCTTGGAATTTATGGATTTCATATTGGTGCTTCATGTACAACACGACTGTGTACATACCGAGACTAAATATACACCTTTTGAACTTGTTTTCCGTAGAAAATGTCCGTAGAACTATAAATAACTTTGACATATATAAATAAATAATTTATATAATGTAATTTCGTTAAATTTTAGTTAAGAGTATAAACTGTATAATTTTTGTTATTTTAAAATTGCAATGTCATTGCCATCTCGAAGAAAATAATTTTCATTTCAAAAATGAATGAAGAAAATTCTTTGCATAAATTCCGGGGAGGTGTAATATGGTCCGAAGACACCCTGTATAATAACACAATAAATTATGCATCATTTAATAATAGTAAAGTAAACTACGAATCAGCATACGATCAACTTGCTAACTCCTACTATTTCATAAAAGTACAACAGGAAATTGTAAGTTGAAAGAACAGAGAATAAACAGAGTTCAATAGCAAATCATGGATCTTATTACTCATTAGTTAGATGGGGAACCTAACTTATTACAGTTTAATGCTTTTCTGTTATTAAATTAACAACTATAACTTATGTGTTAAATGAAAAATTGATTAATCCTTTTGGGACTTTAAAAATACTAACTTAAAGGGGTAGTATACCTGACAGCAAAAAAATTGTACAAAAAAATCTAAGAACAAAATTTTAAACTGTAGTTTCCTGCGATAAGTAGTTTTTAAATTATTAGCCACGAAAGCGGCGTTACGCATCTCGACATCGCCGAGTCCGAGGGCAGCACCACAGAGTCCGCCCTACGAGTCTGTGGCTACGACGGCTGAGGAGGCGCACACGCACCGCTCCCAGAGCGCCATAAAGGATTTATCCTGCAGTGCTGCCTTATCATAAAAAAAAAACAGGAGGGTAAAAGGCATAAAAAAGTCAGGTTTAACTGTAGCGGCATAGGCGTGCGGTTCCTCGTTTGATATTAATATTTTATAAGTTAATAAACTAAATTTGCTTCCTTTTATTTTAATAATTAAACCACACCACTGTCCACTCTCAGCGGCATTAAGTAAAAAAAAATGCAGTGGAACACACAATTTTTAGGCATTATTTTATTCATGTGTTCACCACAATATTTCATCGACTGGAAACAGCCGGCTGGAATAGCGTGGGCGAGAAAAAATTCATACGCGGTCTTATCATCATAAAATTAGGTCATTTTTATTTAAAATTTATTGGTAAACTTAGCAAACCCGGTACAGGACTTTTTTTTTATTCGCATTCCATCCATAGCCACAGAACCGTAAGGCGGACTATACAGACTACCTGGCATCGGAGTTTCTCATTACGATCCGTGTCCGTACGCGTTGAGATACAGTTGCGACTTGAAAGCAAAGGAAATTTTGCTACATTATTTTGCAGGCAAGATGGCTTTTGGCTGTGAATCAAGGCACTGCAAGAAAAGCGAGCTGAAGAAGAAACATGACAAACGGTATCACGATGAAAACGTGGCAAGGTTAAAAGACGCAACTTAGTGTAACTGCGGAAATTGTATGGTAATGCCAACACCAAGAGAGAGTTTGTTGGGATAACCTAATAAACATTGTGAGAAACGGAGAAGCATGTATTATATATCACGATGCATTTAATAACCTATTTTTATGACTAGACTCTTTTAATTTATTGCACTATTGTATTATTGTAAAGTGTAGTACACAGGACAAAAAGAAATTTTGATGAATCTAATAGATTGTGCTTACAAAAAAATTATTTTTTGGATTAACAGCTGGGCATTAATTGAACGTCATAATAGACGTAATTCCATTGCGTGCGGTAAATCCAATTAGATAGTTTTACCAAGAAATAAACGAAGATTATACAAGATTTAGAGAATATGATGGATAATGATATTTTACAATAACCATAACTTGTGAAGTGAAGTTTTAATTTTTATACAGAACAATGTTTGAATTGTTACTTGGCTTACCTGAGGTTTCATTGAAATCTTGAAAAACGGCTAGTTTTTATATAAAAAAGAAATCGCAGTTTTTGATAAGCTTCTCAAAACTTTATGCTGAGGCATAAGGTCCTGCTGGTTATCTCCCAACATAATCCTCGTCTCTTAAATGTACACTGCAAACGACGTGGTTATGATTAGGTCGAAATGTTGCCGCTTTGTTCGATTTTTCCGGACTTTATATCACTGCCGCTCCTTTTCATGTCTTGGAAAACTATGCAGCGTCACGTTAGAATTTTTTAAATTATTGGTACAGTTGACAACACAACCGTTAGGTATTTTTGGGCAAAATTGCAATCATCGCCAAAATACAGTCGCAGACCAAACGTAAACTAAACTGTAGCACGCGTGTAATTCCTACGGCAGTGTGGCAACCCAAACTACTGCTCTGCCGGTTGACTGGCGATGTCGAGATGATGATGAGATCGACTCTTAGATATTTTTAAAGTGTTTTTAGAAATTATCATGTATTGTAGGTATACTGCCCCTTTAAGAGCGATAAATGATTACCTTGTTTCATTGATAACGCCACAGAAATAATGTCTGATATTATATAGGGTGGGTTGCATATATATGTACCACGCAAGCAAAATTTCCCTGCCTTGAAAATCCCAACGATTGGAAAAAAAAGGGAGTGCACAAAAGATCAAAATTAACAGGGCAACCCAATGACTATAACAATTTTACCTCTCTAATGACTAGCTGCAAAACAATGACAGCGCAATGCTATTCTGGGGACATATAGAGAATGGAACGAAATATTAATAACAGTCCTCAAGACCTCTAATAATAATTTATTAAAAGTAAACGAGTTTCTTTGGAACTACCAACTACCATAATTGTGGGTGACTCGATGGCTACTACTGGACAGGACGTGGCAGATCTTTTTAAGGAATACTTCTAGTGTTTATGTGAGGAATAATGTTCCCACATCTGATCATAATTTTAATTTTAAATATTATGCTTCTATAATCGTCCAATTGTAAGCAACCTAATTATTTCTTTAAACGCTGCGTTTGTACCATGTGGACCGTTCTGTCTACTTTATTTAATAGGTCAATGAAGGTGCGGGTGTTCACGAGGGGTGGAAGGAAAGCTCAAGTCGGGTAACAAAGATACTATTAACTATCGTAGTGTTTGATGCATTGTTGTACGACTAGCTCTCATGGTTTTGTAATGAAATTATTATTGACCAGTAACATGGGTTCTTTAAAGAAAAATAAACAACTATCAACTTGATAGTATAAGAATTGGATCGGTTCGATGCCTTGAAGAGCGGTTTACGAGTGGACCTGATCTACACAGACTTCTTCAAAGTGTTCGACAGAGTTGACCACAGAATTTTACTTGCAAAGCTGGCAGCTATGGCGTTTAGTCCCACACTAGTGTGACCGTTGCGGGTTATTTAGGGAACCGCGTATTTAAGGTTAAAGTCGGGATGTGGCGGTGTCAGGTTAGTACCGCAGGGTGGTCACTCCATTTCTGTTTACTCTGTTTGTTAATGATGTCGGAGAGCACATAGATAACAGCAGGCTCTTAATGTTCGCTAATGATGTCAAAATGCATGACGTAATTAACAACATTACTGTTACTGATGTGGCTTCATTGAAGAGTGAAGTGAGTAGAACTGTGGTGTGGGTGGTTATCTAAATCGTCTACAGATAAATGCAAATAAGTGCTATCCAACTGCAATCTTTTTTAGGGGACTAAGTAGATGAAACTACAGCGGCTATGGTGACGCCTTGAAAGGGGGTTAATAGAATTCAGAATCGATCTAGGGGTGACTACTAGCGCTTGTCTATCAAGTTAATGCTGTGGTCGCCAGGGTCTCCAAGATGTTGGGTTTTATCCAGACAAATTTTCGCTTACCTCTTTATGGTTACTACTGTGTCCTGTGTGTGGTGAAATCAATATTGGAATACGCCACAGTTGTGTGGTCTACACTGTACAAACTGTGGAAATATAGTTTGAAAAAAGTTGAAAATAGATTTTTCACCAAATATAAAAGTTAATCATGATTACTATTTTATTAGAGGTATGTTGCATGTTGCATCTGGATCTGTTAGTCCATATACTAGTGCATGAAGTTACCTTTTTTGTTAGAATAGTTGGGGTTTTATCGCATGTCCTATTTACTGGGTTGTATACCAAAAAATAACAAATTATTTTATATTGGCCACCACAGTACCAATTATGCTTTCCACTTATCCTTAATTAGAGCCATGCGTTTTATTAACCAGCGACACGAGCTATATATATTTTCTGACCCCTTTACTTCCAATAATCAGGTCGACTATAAATAATATGTTTGAATTAATTGAATGTGTTGTTATTTTGCCAAGGTTAAACCTTGGTTTTCCAAGCTAGAGTCGACGTAAGTTGCGCGAAAAAATCGAACTATGCCTACAGTTATTCATCAAATCTCCTGAAAATTTTCAAACCCTTCCTACTTTAGGCCTCTATTCATTTTGTGCCTCAAAAATGGCGTAAACTTAATTTCGGGGGGTTGAGGGCTGATCCACACTTTTGATGGCCGAAATTGTATGTCACCGCCTATAAATCTTGAAATTAAATAACACCATCTATGAAAAATCTAAGATATGGGTTTCTTGCATTTTTTTGAAACTAACCGTTTTCGAGAAAATCGCTAGTGAATGAAAGGGGAGCATTATCAAAATATCAAACAACAAAAAACGTAGTGGGCTGTGACTGCTTTTTTCTTTCTGTTTATTAACTTTTTGACGTTTTGTGTCGAATAAATTACATACGGTTTAGTTAAAAGTGGGTTTACGTCTCATCCTGTTTTTCGTTTTAGTGTATAGTATATACGAAGTTAATCCGAACAGCTAAAAAACACTCATGTACCGGGTCTGTTTAGTTTATCAATAAATTTTAAATAAAATTTACCTAATTTTATTTAAAACCGACCACGTATGATTTTTTTCTCGCCCACGCGTTCCCCCGGCCGGCCGCTTCTAGTTGAAAAAATAAAATAATTCCTAAAAAATGTCTGTCCCACTGCGTTTTTTACCTGTTGCCCCTGACAGTGGTGCAGGGCCGTAGCTAGGCGTTACCCATGGGGGGGGGGGGGGGGGGGGGTTTAGGTAAGAAAACTCTGGCAATTTATTAGAATTATTATTAAAATTTACGGTGGTTAACAAGGTAGAACTGAACATTCGTTGTTATGGGGGGGGGGGGTTTGAACCCCTAAACCCCCCCCCCTTATCTACGGCCCTGCAGTGGTGTAGTATATTTTTTAACTATCAAAATAGGGGGGAAGTAAATTTAGTTTATTCTTTTATTCGTTATTGGAAAATTTAGAGTGTATCCTTAAGAGTGTGCCCAAGTGTAGTGTTCTCTAAGTTATTTTATTGTTGTTACCGTTGCTGCTGTTACTGTTGTTATTCAGTGTCGTGTTTTTCTAAATTGTTTTGTTGTTACCGTTCTTGTTGTTATTGTTCTTATTTAAATATTTAATCAAGATGGCGTTGTGACGACCTTTTGATGTTTCTGCTAATAAAACGAACACTGTGGATTTCATGGCGAAGCCGTCGAAATTTTGTAATAAAGATTTACATGTTCAAACCCAGAGACTTATTTTAAATATTTACACCTGCTTAAAAAGTGAAAGTCTGGGGCCTCCCAAAACAAAATATTAAAAAGGATTTGTGAGCTCACTAAACTTGCTCGAACTACAACTCTCACAGTGA
This sequence comes from Polydrusus tereticollis, assembly GCA_963920685.1. Lineage (NCBI taxonomy): Eukaryota > Metazoa > Arthropoda > Insecta > Coleoptera > Curculionidae > Polydrusus > Polydrusus tereticollis. The sequence goes on from OY987335.1 coordinate 55,735,237, forward strand.
TTAGAGCAGGAGTTATTATCGACGATTTCGTAAAGCGAAAAAGAGCTAATCAGAAGCTTAAAAAAGTTGATAATGGTAACAAAGAAATTATACGCAGAGTCGTGTATCAATTTTACGAGGAAAACAAAGTCCCGACATTAGAAATGATTCGGGATAAGTTACGGGATTATTCTGATTATGAATATAAATCTCTGGACACATTACGTAGTATCTTACTAGATTGTGGCTTCAAAAGATTGAACCAAAGAATGGTATAACGGAATCGTCTCGTATCGTAGCATGACGGCAAGAATATTTACGTAAAATTAAGGTATATCGCCAATTAAAAAGGGAGATAGTGTATATGGTTGGGTGGATGATAGTAATAAGTGCACACTAAATTGACCTTGCTCTCGCGGTAAACGAGTTATTATACTACACGCATGCAATATTAAGGGTTTTGTTCCTAACGCTTTATTGTTGTTGGTCAAAAATATAAAGCACTCATCGGCTGACTACCGTAAAGATATGACCGCTATTCGAAAAATGTTTTATTGAAGTTATTGTACAGTTGCTGTCAAATCTATCCCCCAATTCTGTCATTGATACGGACAATGCATCCTATTATTCGCGTCTACATAACAAAGTTCCTAACAGTAGCACAAAAAAGGATGCAATTCTTGGAAAGTAGAAACATAAAAATTCCTCAAAATGCTAGAAAAAAGGTGTTATTGCAAGCTATAAAAAAAAGAGAACTTTAAAAAGGAATAATAATATGTAATCTACAAAGTATGCGAAGCACATGGTCATACTATTTTACGCCTCCCCCCTATTACTGTATATTTAATCCAATCGAGATAATTTGGGCTGCAGTCAAGAACAAGCTGAGAAAATATAGCCAATCGCCAACCGACAATGCTTTTGTACTTGGGAATATAAGCACAGTTGTTGATCAAGTAAACGATAGTGGTATATAGATGAAATGTATCCAGCATGTCATAGAATGAATGAAGGAGGATGAATATTGTATTTTACTGGCAGTTGATCCCATTATTATATCCCCAAATACGGATTCACGCTCTGGAAATTTAGAAAGTGAATTTTGACTCTTTATCAAAATCACAAAAAATAAAATATAATGATAAACGGGTAGTAAGTGTTTTCTTGTCAATTTTCAATTTAAAAAAAAATAGATCCGTGTAGTTATATAAAAATTATTGGGAAGAAATTCGGAATAATTTAAATGCTGCCCCACAATGCCGACCTCAATAGTTTCTCATGCTCTTCCAATTGGTTTTGTACACACAAAATAAAAATTAATTAATGTGGTAAAATATTTTCAATTCATAGTGTTGCACGCCGCCCATGCTTCTGAAAGAAGTTGCCGCCTATAACCTGAATTTCGGTTTTTTGCTGTTCCGATTGACTTTGTATATACTTTTACTTACATTTTCTTTTTCTCTCTATTTATTACAGATAACTAACCTGAACTAACCATATTTATTCGAACGTCTCGCTGACATCCATTTTGTTTATGGTCTGACTAATGGTAACGCACATCAAGCTCGAAGATTGTACGCAATAAGATTTGCTAATCGAAGGCTCCAGGTAACAATGCGCGACTATATAGACTTAGTGTTCCCGAATCGGTGGATTGGTAGAGCAGGTCCAATAGCTTGGCCCCCCACGCTTTCCGGATTAAACCCCGCTAGATTTTATGAAAGCCCTAATTTAGAAGCCAGTGCCTTCGGTCAAGATCCTCCGTCAATGTACCATTGATGCTTTTCAAGTTGTAAAATACGGTCTCGGAATTTAAGAACGCGTACGACATTACGAGGATAAGAATAGAGGGTTGTATCACAGTAGGGGAAGGGCATTTCCAGCACTTCATATAAAAAAATCAAGGTAGTTTCATTCATACTGTTATTTTGTAATGTTTAAATAAAAAAATTTTAATGGCAAACACTCTGTAGTTTATTTGACATAAAACGTCAAAAAAATAAATTAACAGAAACAAAAAAGCAGTCATAGCCCACTACGTTTTTTTTAGTTTAATATTTTGATAATGCTCCCTTTTCTTTCGTTCACCAATGATTTTCTCGAAAACGGTTAATTCTATTAAAAAAAAAATGTAAGAGACCAAAATTTCAGATTTTTCATGCCCGACTGAATGGATGTTTAATAAAATGAATAGAGCAACTACGTTTGTACATTTAGTCATCGCTTACTGTTACAAATAAGTACAATAAATAATTAAAAATATGGAATTTTGACCTTGTATGTCAAAATAAATATAAAAAACTATATATTTTTGGCAAGTCCGAATTGGGCGTAATCAATATAAAAAATAATATATATAAAATGACTACCGACGCCACTTACCTCCACGCCCAAAAATAATATCAAGATCAAAGTTTACCTATTTAATAAGTTAACGCATAACGGAAATAAGCATGGTGCTTAAAAAATAAAGATTTTTAAAATCACCCTGTAGATTAAAAACAAAGACAGTCATGACAAATTTGCAACGGAATTTTAAAAAGTAGCAAACTAAAGTAAAAACCGCAACACTCTGTACTATAATTTTGCAGCGTATCAGATAATTTTTTCATACCTTTTTATTTGTGTTTTGTTTTAAAATTAAATAAAATATCTTAAAGCTAAGTGTTAATATTTCGAAACCAGTTGAAGATAGGTATAGGGTATGTTTCAAAAAAAAATGTCTAGAACTTATCTTAGAATTTAAAAATGTAACGATACAGGATAACGGAATATTAAAAAGTAGCAAACTAAGGTGAAAACCGCAACATACTGTACTAGAATTTTCTTAAATAATAACTGACACATCAAGCTGAAAGTCATTTTCAAATTTTAATCAAAAGCTAAGTTTTATAATTATATAGAATAAATTAGAAAAAATATACTTTTAATTTTTAGAAACATCCCCTTGTATCTCAAGAGTAAAGCCATTTAGGACTCACGTTAATATGAACTTTGTGTCTTAAAATAATTTAACCCAATCGCATTTTAAAATTTGCTACATTTTTAATTATTTTGTTCGCAGAGCCATCAAATCAAGTGGCAAGCATAAGAAACTAAATCCAATTATTTTTTAAAAATTTAACACGCTTTATGCCCTTGATGAATTATTTTTGACAGTAGCAGTCTATGTGGTTATTCTGACTGCTGTGCGAACGTACACGTACCTATTAAAATATTTATAAACAAAAAACTATGATCTGATTATTTATTAATTATAAGTACCTGTGAAAATAATGGCTAAAAATAATAAATGGGGCTTACCTATTAACATTTCTATCACTCACAAAAAAAAAATCAACAAATTCCGGATGTTGCACCAGTAAAGTACTTAGCTGATTTAAAAGATCTACTAAAAGCTTATTTATTTCTTTTGAAAATACTTCTCCATGACACGATTTTAACAATTTAATCATTGGTTTTAAAAAAGCATTATGCTCTAATAACAAGTGCCTCGACTGGGTAATTAGAGTGTCATATAATTTGATTTGCTCACAGCGTACAGCATTCGTATATCTGAAAAAAATTTGATTTACAGCAACATAGAATTACTAAAACTATAACTAACCACTTACTTGCCCGAGCGCATACTCCATTCAAAGAGAGTATCGAGAATATTTTCTCTTAAAAGGTATTCTAAACATTGTGACGAATTAACAGTCATGCGCAACCTGTCAGTTTTTTTCATATCATACAGTAGCAAAGTGACCATCTGTTCTAGATGGTTTACAACACCCAAGACATCATCATGGTTTGGTAATTGCTAAAAATTATGATAAGATTAAAAGATTATTCCATTTTATAAGGGGGGAGGGGGGGGGGGCTTTTGAATTTTAAAATAGGATGATGTACTTTTGTTTCTAAAAATTTACGTATGTTTACAAAAAATATAATATTATTATGATTTATTAGGTCCTGAAATAAAAGAAAAATAATATTTACCAATTAAATAAACTTATTTTACCGTTATCATGCTCGAGAAGTTGTTCGAAATGCCCCCCTCTAACTTTCAAACACTTCCTTACTCTTTTTCTACATAAATATCGTCAATAACTTCTACAGTACAAGTACAAAGCTTATGACGTCATCACCCGGGGGCCGACGAATAAATGAATACGACATAATATTATATGCTTTTTGTTAGATTTATGATTTTGTGTGATTTCTAAATTTACCTATGCACTTTAGACCATTGTTTTTAAGTATTTAAGCAAATAGCGCATTAATATAACTAAAAACCTAAATGAGGATAAACTATAAATAGGTAAATAATGATTTTTAAAATAACGATTTTAACTGGGTACATGATCTCTAGGATATTGCAAAGCGCATCTGCTTAATTTAGTTAAGGTGTTTTTGTTTGTCAACACCACCTTTCCGAACGAAAACATACCCGTGCGTTTTTTAAACTTTGTGCACTAGTTGGCAGGTAACAAAAAGGTATTATGTACTAAATATACAATTTATTGAATTCCAAAAGTTAGTTGCTTTCCTTCGCCGGATCGCCGGATTCATCTCCAGACGCGTTTCGCTGTATAAAAGCTCGTCAGTGAAGCTATAGAATCCGACGAAGGAAAGCAACTTTATACTTGACCCTGAAAGATCGATGAATAATGGCAGATGTAGCCTTTAAGCGACATCTAGTGGCAATCACATGCATCAACCTGGCCCGTCTAACAGGGTCAAGTAGGCTCTTAAAGTTGCTTTCCTTCGTCGGATTCTATGGCTTCACTGACGAGCTGTTATACAGCGAAACGCGCCTGGAGATGAATCCGGCGAAGGAAAGCAACTAAGTTTTGGAATTCAATAGTTGGTACTCGGCCCGTAACCGAGATTTGGCCTTTAATGCGCTCCTGGCGGCGACTCTGTGAGGATACCGGCTCGCCGGATTTTTACAATAGTTTGCTTCTCCGACTCCGACTGATTTTGTTAGACGGGCCAGGTTGATGCATGTGATTGCCACTAGATGTCGCTTAAAGGCTACATCTGCCATTATTCATACAAATTATTATTAAACATACCTATAATAAAGGCATTTATTGGCAGTCGTAGAAAAAGGTATTTTAGAAAGGACAGGATGTGGGTACACCATATTAAGTTTCTTGTTTGTTGAAAAATTTGACATCTTTCCTATTAATTGCATTATTGTCGAGTACACACAAAATTTTGTATCCGTTAGCCTCTTAACGAGATATTATTGTATTGAGAAAATGGAAAAGCAATTCATAGCCAATTTTAGATAAAGGTACCGGCAACGTGAACACCTTTCAAATTTGAACAAATACTGGTAATCAGGTAAGTACAAGAATAGTTCTTATATTTATTCTTGTGGTATAGGTATGCAGTTGTTGCTAACAATACATTATTATTTTTACTGATATTCCTTCCCACCACGTTTCCCCTTTTATAGTCTAAATAAGGGTTATAATGAATTTTATCCATTAGCAGAGAAACATATTTGTCTTGCTCATTTAAATATTTCAAAATATTTTGTGCATAAGTCAAAAAAATTGTCCCCCATCAACATGAGGATCAGTTAAAAAATGATTACAAGCACACTTGATAGTTTCAGGATGAGATAAAATGATTGGCCAGTTATTTCTTACATATCTGTAGGCATGAGAACTGAATGTATATACAATTATTGTACAAAAGTCCATAGTTGTAGTGTAATATCTGTATCGCTTTTTTGGCAAAGTTCTTTACTTTATTTGTTTGTAGATAAATTGCAGTATTTGTGCTAATAGTATAGTTTACCAGCTCGAGAATACCTTCTAAAAATGATTTTCGTTTGCACTCCCAGCAGAACTGTGCTGCGGATTACAAATGCATAAAATGCGCACAACCTCACGCCACTCGCGAATGCCCCAAAACCCCCGGCACCCCCGCCACCTGCGCTAACTGCGGCGACTCACACGCCGCCAGCTACCGCGGGTGCGCCAAGTTCCCCAAACTGCGCAGACCCGCAGCCCCCCAGACCCAGGCCCCAAGAGCTCAAGCCCCCCCCACACTCACCTCCTACGCCGGCGCGGCCAAAGCGGCTAACAAGCCCCAGGCCCCCCCAACAGCCCCCCCCCCCTACCCAATCCAACAAAACCCACTCGAGGCACTAATGCCCCTTCTCAAGGCCCTAGTAGCCCACCAACCTCGTCCTGGCCTCCTGGAACGTTGATGGCATAGCGGCCCGAAAGCCTGAAATAGAAATATTCTTAACCAGGCATGAGGTCGATATCCTTGCGCTCCAGGAAACAAAAACTACCCCCGACAAACGCCACACATTCCCAGGCTATCACGTCTACAGAATAGATGGGCCAGCCCTCCTAGTACGTAAAGCAATAACCCACGACATACTCACACCTACCCAGACCAATAACTTCACATTGTCTAGCATCCTAGTCCACACTAGGCACAATGGCACAATAACTATTCACTCCTGCTACAAAACCCTCCTATTTCCAATAACCCAATTCGATATTTCAAACATCATCCCGCCCGGCAATAGCACGGTGGCGATTGGGGATCTAAATGCTAAACACCGCGCCTGGGGCTGCAGGCGTAGCCTGGCAGATGGCAACACTCTGCTAGCCGCGACTGAGGCCCTCGGAGCGGTGATAGCGGCCCCTCAAACCCCAACGTTCTACCCTGGCAATCCCCAACATAGCCCCAGCACAATCGACTTAGCCCTACTCCGAAACATCAACATGCCCTATGTCATTGCCTCCTTGCAGGAAGGCACCACTAATCACAACCCCATTATTCTAAGCCTAGGCAACAACAACCCCCCCCCCCCCGACATCCCCCCACGCAACAAACTGGCCCCAACTGAACAGACAAAACCAACACCACCTCTCCCCCATTACACCCATCACCTCCAAGAATGAACTTGATGTGGCGGTCTCCAGACTGGAGAACGAGCTCACCCAGGCCATTCAAGCCAGCAACTCCCAAGTCCCCCCCCACCGACCCACCCCCCAGCACACCATCCTACCTGACAATATCAAACAACTCTACCGTGACAAACGCGGAGCCCGCCGACCATCCCAATACACACGTCACCCCCAAGACATTCACGCATACAACGTCGTATGTAGACAAATCAAAACCGCCCTTTTTAACTAGACAAGACCAATGGACTGATAGACTTCGCGAACTAAACCCTCAAGACAAAAGCATTTGGAGAATGCAAAAAACAGCCCGCAAATTTCCCCCCGTTCAATCTGCCCAAGGCCTTAAGTATGAAGAAGCAGACACATACGAAAGGCACAGCAGACTAAACGATAACCATAATATTGACCCTGATCATGAAGAACTGGTGGACACGCCAGACTAGTCAGACGCTCCGACGAAATTGAGGAAATCCTCAGACCACTTTCCCCTCGCAAAGTCTCAGAAATCATACTCTCGCGTAAATTAAAAAAGCCCCAGGCCTCGACAAGATCTTCAACAAGATCCTCAAATTACTCCCCCGCAAAGGCATGGCCACTCTGGCCATAATCGCCAACGCCACTCTCAGGCTAGCCTACTACCCCAAAAAGTGGAAGGAAGCTACTGTTATCATGATCCGCAAGTCCGGAAAGGATCACTCCTTTCCCCAAAATTATCGCCCCATATCACTCCTCAACTCAATGGCCAAAATCATTGAAGTCATAATCCTCAACCGCCTCAAAGAGAATTCCACCGAACTGGAAGTCCTTTCCGACGAACAGTTCGGCTTTCAGGAAAATCTCAATTGCGAACTCCAAGCCCTCCGAATCACTGAGTTCATAACTCAGAGCTTCAACTGCAATTAGTACGTCGGGATAATCTTATTCGACATCGAAGAGGCCTTCGACACCGTTTGGCACGACGGGCTGATTCACAAGATGATAGCTCTGGGTTATCCTTCAAACTTGGTACGCCTCATTCAATCATACCTCGCCCGCCGCAAAATCAAAGTCCGCATCGGACAGTCACTTTCAGCCCCCCGCGCCCTCGAAGCGTCCCACAAGGAGCAGTCCTATCCCCGCACCTCTTCAACATCTTCGCCCACGATGTTCCGAAACCCCCCGAGAGCACCTTGGCCCTCTATGCCGACGATACCGCCTTCATCGTAAGGTCACTGCCTCCCTACCTGGTCACCAGAAAGCTGCAAACAGCAGCAAACGAATTTTCCAATTACTGCGTTAATTGGAAACTTTGCCTCAATCCCGACAAAACCCAAACCATCCAGTTTGCCCGCAGAAGGCTACCTCCCATCGACGCGGTTAACCTGGATGGACGCGATGCCCCCTGGTCCGACGCAGTGAAATACCTCGGTATCACCCTCGACAAAACCCTCCACTGGCAACACCATATCCGAGGCAACCTCAATAAAGCCAGAACGACCTATTCTCTTCTCTACTCCCTTCTCAATCGCCACAGCGCACTAAGCCACAAAAACAAGACCCTCATCAAATCCATCACCAGACCCGCCCTCACATACGGTTCAGTGGCGTGGGGTCACGCAGCCCCCTCCCACATCAACCGCCTCCAATCCCTTGAAAATCATTACATCCGCACCGCCATGGACATCCCATGGTTCATCCGTAACGCCGACTTACACCGCGACATCAAACACACACCACTTCCCAGTCTCTACACGAGAGAAACACAAAGATTCTAACTTCGGCCCCAGATCACCCAAACCCCCTTATCAGACAAGCCTCCAACTATGACATCGATGCCCCTTATCGTCATTAAAGACCCCATCACCAACTTCTCTAGGCGCGCCATGTAGCACCACCACCCTCCAAAGTTCCCCCCCGATACGCCCCACAAAACCCATAAAAAAACCCCTCCCTCAGATTCCAGAGGAAAAGTACCTTCAGTACTTTTTGGTAAGACCCTGCGGAACTGGACCACACAGAGGCGTGAAAGGTAGTCTGGAATGAGTGATTGAGACTCTAAGCAAAATAAGCTTAGGGCCACAAGGACTCCCGCCAGACGAGCTCACCTCTCCGCGGGTGTGTGTGTGTGTGTCCTAATAATCTTATACCTAAGTACTTATATGGTCTTTTCGGGGAAGAAGGTGTTTATTGTGGAAATTAGATGATAATTTAGTACTTATAAAAACGAAGAACTGTATAGACTTTGGATCATTTTTGATTTCAACTGTTAGTAGTGAAATTGTATAGTTGTGTCTACAGTGCGTTTTTATTTTATCTCTTCAATATGCCGCGAACGTATTCTGGGTCAAATCGTACTCCGTGTGGTCGACGAAAAAGTATTCAACAAAGACTTAAATTAATCAGGTGAGTATCTGCTTTTATTAATTTTACAAATAATAGTAAAGTTTTAAAATTAGATTATACTGTTTTTGCTCTTGTCCATGGGCTGTAGAAAAAAAATAGAGAACAACTCAAACGTGCATTATCTTTATGTCCAAGGGGTTCAGTTTTCGTGTGTTTTCATATACCAGCTCCCTTATTTTAAAAGATAGAAAGATGGGGTTTGCGGCTTCCTGTTCTATTTTTTTAGGAAATTCTCATTGCCCCAAACGAAATTTTCATAGCCCTCTCAGTTTCCGACCCGACATACAGGGCGATTTTGAAAATTTGTAATTTGTCATTTTTGACGCTCCCCTATCTCTCGATTATTTGATAACTTGTCAATAAGGTAAAAATGAGTTATTATAGAGTTTTTTATGTAGAATTTAGTGGCGTAGTTATTTTTTTCTTTCGTTTTTCAATTATGACCCAAACGTGTTTTTTTTTTAATGGAACACCCTGTATATTTTTAGGTCAAAGGGTAGCTTTTACTCTTTGAAAATCAGCGATGTATGACACTTATTCGTAAACAAGCAATTTCAAATTTTTCCATAAGAGCTTAATGTGTTAGAGAGAGATGGGGCGACCCCGCTCATACTTATACATAATTTTTTTTTTCTGAATTTTCAAATAAGTGTGATACATCGTTGGTTTTCGAAGAGTAAAAGCTACCATTTGACATAAAAAGATACAGGATGTTCCATTAAAAAAAAAAACACAAGTTTGCGTCATAACTGAAAACCAAAACTTTTTAGAAAATAAAAACAACTACGCCATTGAATTCTACATAACAAACTCTATAATAACCGCTTTTACCTTATTGATAAGTTATCAAATAATCGAAATATAGGGAAGCGTCAAAAATGAGAAATTTTCAAAATCGCATGTCAGAAACTGACAGGGATATGAAAATTTCATAAAAAAATAAAACAGTAAGCCGCAAACCCCATCTTTCTATCTTTTATAATTAAGGAGCTGGTACATACATGAAAACACACGAAAGCTGGATATCCTGTACACTCCCTTCCAAAAAAGTGGCCGTTCTGCTTCTTCGATTGATTTCACCTAAACTGCTCATCATAAAGTTTGTTAAAGGTTTTTTAGCACCTTTATTATAGGTCTGTAGTTCGGAAACGACATTACGGATAATAAAGAGGTCTGCAGAGTTTGAAGGATTATTTCTCGTTGAAAAAAAATCGTGAGACACGCCTATAACGTAACCAACAAGCTTTAATATTTTACAGGGTGGGCAAGAAGGTATTACAAAAAATTAAAAATTTGAAGAATTTTATTAGTACCTAATGTCTTGTTATGTAATGTTTAACACAATATTTCGGGTTGTATTCGCAAATTTTGATTATTTTGTGTCCTTGATCAAGAAGTAACGTAGTTTTTTTAAAACAACTGCTGTTGTGGATAAGGGCATCAGCCCCTTGGTGCCTATTTACACCGGGTATCTTCTTTGAAATGAACTCATGACACGTTCTTGCCCGCTTTTTATTTAAAGTCCTAGGACACGAATTATCTTAATTTTTTTGACAAGCAACTGAGTGTAATAAAGATACTGAAAATTAGCCACCTTAGTATGATTGTATGCATAATAATAATCATCCTTTTAAGAGGAAGCTACTATGATTAAGTTTGTTTAAATTATTTTAAGGCTGTTATATGCCCTCGGGGCATAAAAAATAATTGTTTTTATATTATTTTAGTGAAATAAAAATTAAAATTTTGTAAAAATCTAAATGTCAATATGTTTTCCAAATGTATTTCTTATTTTTTTTTTCGGACACTCGGCATATAGTTAGACGTGTTGTATAAGTATTACATACAATATAGTCATACATGCGCTCAAGCGCAGATCCACCGGAGGGCTCATGGGGGTCATGACCCCCCCTCCCCCAAATAAACAGAGGAACATAAAAAAATATTATATATTATATTTACTTTGCTGTTTTGACTAACGCCGCAGCTTGGTCACAATCAAAGCACCTCATGTAAGTATTTAAATTTGGTCTATCCATTGAATTGAAAAATAAATAAGAATATATAGACTTTTTTGCAATTGATTTATTAGTATTATCACCGTAGCCTCGGTCGTCTTTGTCCGTGTCGCCAACTCGGGGGCGGCAAGCTTCGAGTCTTGAGCGGCGATATCCTTCGTCAATGCCGGGCGCGCAAAAGAATAATAAAACAGGGGCTTTTATCGGAATTGTGTTGAACTGTTGAAGTCGTTTTAGTCCTTTGTTTAATTATTGTTTTTTTAGGCGGATAGGGAATAGTAAAATGTCGTGTAGTTTGATATTAAGCCCTAAAGCATAAAGCATTTTGAAATTTTGTGGTGAATTACTCTATAATTTTCAATAAGCGTAAAAATTGAATAGTAATGGTAAGTAACGAAATGTATTTACATTTTTTACCTATTGCTTCTCTGTCAACAAAGTTTGTAAACTTTTAAAAAGGAATGCCTAGAGGAATGCTTTCAGCGGATTTAATAACCTATTATTAAAAAAAAAATAAAAAAACAACAGTTTTTTGTAAATTAAACCAATTATACTGTGTACGGCAGCTTATAGTCCACATTTTAATAATTTTAACATTGGCATTATGATACGATATTTTCGCTGGAAACGCGAGCGTATGTCAACGTTGGTTAATAATAATAATATTATAATATATAATAGGTAAATACTTAAGAATTTGGAGCTGTTAAATAAAAGATATACTTATATTTTGAGGCGTATGTATTTGTACACCTACCTCTAGGTATATGTCATGTATGTAAGTGTTTGTATGTCTGTCTGGTTTTCTGGTTTTTCACATGGTTTTCCACTTTATTAAGAATATTTTTAATTAAGGGTGCTAAAAAAGTGGGGGATCATATTATTTTCCAATACATGATAAAATTTAATTATATTCATCCGTAAAATGTATTTATGAAAACTTATTTTATTATTCTGGAGATTTATTATATAATAATAGCATCAATACACAAAAGTGAAATATATTACTTTTCTGTGAATGACTCCCCCCCCCCCCCCCCAAACGAGGTTCTGGATCCGCTCCTGCACGCGCTAAAAGAAAATTTTAATATAAATACGTGCTCAGGTGACTAATTTAGAATATTTGTGTTAAAAGCAGGTGCTGGTCAAAAAATTAGGTTCATTTCCGTCCTAGGGCTCAATTCAAAACTGCCAACAACTTGTTGAGAGATCGAATAAAAGCATAATTACTGTTTTTACAAAAATATATGAACCTTCTATAACTAAAATATCTTGGTTAAAACTCTTTTCATTTGAATAACGCAATTATCTTTATTTTATATTACACTTTGTAATTTTGGACAGCCAGAGTATGCTTAAGGAACATCAGTTTTTTCATTTTAAAGAAATAAACGAAACCAGTTCATTTCTAAAAAAAAACAGCGTAAACAGGCACTAACGGACTGATGTCTCTAGTTATGTCCAGAATAGCGGATGATTAAAAAAAAAAGTAAAAATGTCGCGAAATATTGATCCGTGATGTTGTTTACAAACTACCGACCTATAATAAAACAATTTATAAAACTTTATGATGAGCAGTTTGCATTTCGGTCAGTCAACCGATTTCCATAATATGTATAAGTATACCGGGTGTAACAGGATCATGGTACACCCCCCGTATGTCCGTTAGTTTTAAAGGTAATTGATAGAAATTTGGGATATCCCACATACATAATAAGCGGCACTTTTTGACCTACAAATGATTTTTTTTCCACTTCCGGTTTTGCCGGAAGTGTCACCAACTTTCGATTTTTAAATAGAACACCCTGTATATTATTACATTTTTGAATTCTGCATAATTTTCTGAATCCAATGATACCACAAAAGTGACATTTCAAACGTAAAAAAATTTTATTATTTAATTCTTAATTTTCCATTTAAGTGTGCCATGACGGTTCCGATTTATTCCAATTGACCCGTCTAATGCTAGAAAAATCGAAGTCTCGTCAAAAATACTAAATTGCGTTTTTTATAAGCAAATAAAGTTCATCGTAATCGTTTTTGGGGTAAAACTCAATTTTTTCAAATGGAACCATATTGGTACCGTGGTACCATTTCTTAGTACTATTAATAAGGAATTTATTCATACCTGGTAATAACATGTGCGATAAATACAATCAAAATTACAGCTAAAAGAAAATAAGAAAATACAATTATTTTGTTCTAATTTAATGCTAAAAAGTTACTAAGGTGGCTTTGAAAACAATAAAATTATTCCTTCAGATTGTCAAATAAGTATTTGGTGGTTTATCGGTGTTTTTATTGTGTATTGGAAAAGTCTTTACATTTGTTGTTATTTTTGTTCAAAATGCCGCACATTTATACAAGAGATGAAAAAGTGGGCATGTTAATTATTTATGGGGAATGTAGAAAAATGTCGTTGCGGCTAGAAACCTTTATGCCGACCGATATCCTGATAGACAATGTCCAGCGAGAAATTACTTTAATCGTCTTGAAAATCGATTCCGAAGAGAGCCTAACCATGATCCCGAAGAAAACTTCATCATTGACGAAGGAACGGAAATTAATGATTTAGCTCGAATAGAAGTTGATAAGACTGTTTATTTAAGGCAAATTGGGTTTGAGTTGGAAATTAGTCACCAAACGGTAAGCCGAATCTTGCACAAACATAATTATAAATCATTCAAATATCAATTGCACCAGCACCTGTACAAAATTGATTATGAACGTAGGATGGAATATTGCAATTGGATCTTGCAGAATAATGTGCAGCCAAACAATGCTTTTTTGGAAAGGATTTTATTTTCGGACGAGTCTAGGTTTACAAATATGGTATTATTTAACCGACAAAATACAATGTATTGGTCACAAGGCAATCAAAATTTATTGCGGGAGGGCAACTTTCAAGTGCGGTTCTCACGGACTTATTACGAAATTGTAATGTCTCAATTTTTAGAATAGTAAAGATAAGACATGGAAGTTGTACGGTGCATAGCGATTTTCTTGAAAAAACAACTATTAGCAATGATATTAACCTATGAACAATGCCTAAAATACCTACCTTAAGTGACAATTTTTTCATAAATTTTATCACTATTTTTTTAAAAAACACTATGTACCTTACAAATATAAACATTCCTTTACTTAAATTAAATTTGTCCCGACATGGAATTTAAATAGCCTTTCCAGGATATTACATTAACAAAACGGTGTTAATCATCCTATAAATTTACGCAAAGTCTACCCTTAACAAAAAGTTATTGCCGATATAAGGAGCAAAAGGTACAACGTGCCGAGATAAAATATCAAAAATATACCTTTCGCTGTTTAACGAACCTCCACGTGGAGGAACAAGATCTGTTCGCGCTGTTAAGGAAATTCCTTCCCAAACCATCACAGAGCCTCCATTAAATAAAGTTGTTTCACGTATGTTGCATTGGGCATACCGCTCGTTTGGTCGTCGAATCACTCTTAGACGTCGATCGGAGCTATACAGGCAAAATCTAGATTCGTCCGTAAACAAAACATGCCCCCAGTCCTTAATAGTCCAGTTTACATGCTGCGTAGCGAATTGTAATCTAGCTCTACGGTGATCTGCGTTTAATGCGGGGCCTGTCGCTGGTAAAGAATTTTTCACAATAAATGGTTGATTCCGTTTAACTACCTGCGACGTCTTGCAAGAGCTCGGCCATAAAAATGCAAATAAACTGTCGGTCAGGGTCGGATTATAATTTGTAATTATAGCAGGTAATATTTAACTATCTTGTGCTTGCGATAACATCTTTCAGTCTTTGTGTTTCTTAGGAAGTGTTCAAGTTGTGCTACGGTTACGATACAATAATTTTAAATTATTTACCAAAAATGTATACGTATAAAAACAGATATTATGTGGCGTCCGTGGGTAAATATTAATAGTGGTGTTTCTAGTGTTCCGTTGAAGAAAAACCACTTATCTCTTGATGCTAAAAACATTGAAAAAAATGTATATAGTTCTTTACTTGACCAAGGACTTGAGGCGAGTGCTGCCGCAAGTGTAACAAGTGATATGACTAAGGTGCCTCTTACTCCAGTAAGACGAATTGCAGTAAATCCCGTCAAATCAAGAAAGAAGCGTATAGATACCGGTTTCAAGAAAAGTATCGATGAAGGCGATAAGGGCCTAATAAGATGAAAAATCTACACCAAGTATGAAGAGCAACGTGTCCCTACATTAAAGAGTCTAAAACAGCAGCTCACCAATGACGAAACCCAAATAAACTGTAGCATCACTAGTCTTTTTTTTTTATGATAAGGCACAACACTGCAGGATAAATCCTTTATGGCGCTCTGGAAGTGGTGCGTGTGCGCAGGAAACGATTCACGTTGGTCTTGAATCTTTGAAGATTATAGTCGTTGGGGAACACGATCTCAGGGAGATCGTTCCAGAGTGATGACGTTCTCCAGATGAAAGAATTTTGAAACAGTGTCGTTCGAGGGACACTAAGCTGAATCACGTACTGGTGGGCTGCAGTGGTTTGTCGTGTATTTCTACCAAGCACCGCTCTGGGTGGTATCAAGCGGGCAACCTCAGTTGAACACTTGCCATGAAAATATTTGTAAAATAGACTCAAGTCGCCAACCTGCCTTCGATGTTCAAGGCTTTCCAGGTTGTTTGTCAGACTATGGTCACCGATCAAGCGAATGGCTCTTCTTTGAATGGAATCTAGCAATCTCAGGGTATGTTTAGGAGCAGAGCCCCAAATATGCGAACAGTACTCCAGCGATGGTCGAATTTGGGCTTTATAGTGCATCAAAAGTTGTTGGGGTGTATAGAGGTTCTTTGTTCGGAAAAGTACTCCAAGCTTCTGCGAGGCTGCCTTAGCAATGGCCGCAACGTGGCTATGCCAAGACATATGACTATCCAAATTAACGCCCAATAAATGAATTGATGAAGCCAAGGGGATCGAGTGTCCCGCCATAACTATATCCGGTTCTTCAACATTAACTTTTTTAGAAAAAACTGCCGCCTGGGCCTTTCTAGCGTTAAATTCTACTTGGTTACTGTCATCCCAAGACAGAATTTCTTCCAGGTCTTTGTTGAGATGTGAGACCTCTTGCTGCCTATAGAGATGTGCATTAGCAGCCGATGTCCGAGCATCCAAAGTAAAAGATGAAACAAGTGTGCTGTCATCAGCGAAGCTATATATAGGATTTTTAGTTTTTTCCAAAAGATCGTTAATGTAGAGTAAGAAAAGGGTGGGCGACAATATAGAACCTTGAGGGACTCGGGCGTTGATGTTAAATGTGTCTGAAAGAAATCCGTCCATCGCCACTCGCAGAGAACGGTCTTTAAGAAAGCTCGACAGCCATGAACAAAATTGAACCGGCATTCCGTATGCTCTCACTTTAGTTAGGAGCCCCTCATGCCATACTCGGTCAAAAGCCTTGGAAATGTCCAGTGCTACCGCCCGGGACTCTCCATGATATTCTATTGCGTTGTTCCAAACATGAGTAACATAAGCGAGAAGGTCTCCTGTTGATCTAGACTTACGGAATCCATACTGGCGGTCACTAATAATGTTGAAGCCTTCCAGGTATTTTAATAATTTTTCGTTGATAGCCTTCTCCATAACTTTGGATATAGCCGAAAGCAATGCGACTGGACGATAGTTGTTTGGCGAGGTCTTCTTGCCTTTTTTGGGTATGGGCTGGACTCGCGCAGTTTTGCAGCAAGAAGGAAATATTCCTTTTTTGTAGGATAAGTTAAGAAGCCTACAAAATACCCTTTGTGTCAGTTCGTCAGCGCATGTCTTAGTTACAATGACTGGAATATCGTCAGGACCAGAAGCCTTTTTAGTGTCAAAACTCCTCAAGATTCGTTTAACATGGCGGTGGCGAAAAACAATCTCAGGCATTCTCGATCCTACAGGGGGAATGTTCGGTGGAGTACTTCCCTGAAAATTTACCGTTGAATGTGAAGAGAATAGTTCCGCCAGTAGGTTTGCTTTCTCCTGTGCTTTGGTCGCAATTGTGCCATCAGAACGTGTTAGAGGTGGAATGGTTGACTTGGTAAAGTTCTGACTGACGGCCTTAGCTACCGACCAAAATGATCTTGAGCCGTTAGGACATTCAAGAAGTCTGTCTTTGATCCTCTGGTTGTGTGCTTCTTTGCTTTGGTTTATCGTTTGCTTGCATTGGTTTTGAGCGTTAACAATGATGATACGATTTTCGGCGGTAGGATTTTTACGCCATTGTCGGTAGAAATAATTTTTTGATTTAACAGCTCGTTCGCAATTTTTGGTAAACCAAGGCTTGCCGTTAGAAGGGCACTTTTTTGAGAAAGGGATGAAGGCTTCCATGCCAGTAAGGATAACCTCCGATATTTCTGTTGCACAGATGGATGGATCATCAGAGGTAAAACAAACGTCCCGCCAGGGAAACGTTCGAAAATGGTCCCTTAGGTCATCCCACTTAGCTGATGTATAATGCCATGCCTTGCGTGGTTTAGGAGGCTTTGGAGAATTTTGTCTGAAATAGGCTTCAGATATCGTAAAATTGATAAAAAGCAAGTACTGATGGAATCCGCCCGTTTAAGAAAATGGCGTTACGAATATATAACATTCATAAGAAAATACCGATCTGAAAATCGTCCAATAATTTACCTCGACGAGACGTGGTTTGACACCCACGAAACACCTTCCAAAGGATGGTCTGATTCATCCGGCAAGTGCACAACAAAAGCTCCGTCAAATAAAGGAAAAAAATTACTATCTTACATGCAAGATCAGAAAACGGTTGGGTCCCAAATGCATTGTGGCTTTCTGCGAAAAACATTAAAGACTCCTGTGTAGATTACAATGAGGATACGACGGCAGAGCTGTTTCAAGAATGGTTCCAGAATTGTCTTTTGCCTAACATTCCTCCGAATAGCGTGATAGTAATGGACAACGCTTCCAGGCTCAAATAACACAAAATTAGAAATTCATAACTTTATGGCGGCGAATGACATATATTTCGAGGAGAATTATACAAAAAATGAACTATTACAAGTTTTAAATTCAAGGTTTTTTTCAACCCTGTATAAAATCAACACACCAAAATAAGACAAAAAGAGTAAAGAAATGTAAGAAAAAAAAAACTTTTCAAACCCGGAAACCTTGAACTACAAAAAACGCCTTTTTGGGATATCCTGTAATATGTAAATTTCTCTACCAATAAATTTTCATTTTTATTATAAAATATGTAAAAAAAGACAGTTTTTCTTTTATTTTCCAATTTATTTGATGAATTTTGCTAAACTACAATATATTTTGGGGCACCCGGTACACTAAAGTCACTCAAAAATGTAACGAAATATTTTCGATGAACCTCTTCCATTATTTTTTATCTATAATTATCTATTTTTAAATAAATCAAGACAATTGAGAAGTAGCTTTTGAGCCGCATAAGTTCAAAAACGACTTTTTGGGACATCCTGTATATGTGAATTTTCGTATTCCAACAGAATTGACCCTTCTCTACCAATATATTTCCATAGATACCTAATCCTTTTCATTATTTATATGCTAGAAAGCAGTTCTGTATATTTTCCCATTCTAAATATGAATTTTGGTCAAGTCAAACATAATTTATCTAGTAGACTAAAACCGGTCAAAAAAATTGCGAAATGTTAAATATCATCGCCAGAGTTGGTTGGTTAAGAGTTTATTTATAATTATTATCCCCCTTTCCAATAAATACGGCTATTTCTAGAAAAATTACTGCGTTCACTAGAAGAAAACTTTTTTTAAAACACATATATCACATTTTTTCTCTCCAACAGTATGTAATTTTATCACTAAAAGCAAATTAAAAGTCTTATTTTTGACATCTTGACGTCTATCGTAAATTTAATCTTTGCCAAATACAAACTGTTTTTCATGGCTAACTTTTTTTGGAGAATGTGTGATATTTTGGCAGTTTTCTTAGCATAAAAACTTACATAACTTTTTAGGGATAATTGTTATGCCCGAAATACAGGGCGGTTTGTTAAAAACGTCTAAAATTAATCCCTTTAATAACTCAAAAGGTTTCAATTTTAGAAAAACGCTCTTGAAATGAAATCTCTGTAGTTTTTCCTTTCTACAAAATGGCCTTATCACTTTTTTTATATCACTTGTTATAACTGAGTTATCATGGCCGACTTAATTTTTTTCGAGATTTTTTTAAACACGGACCTGGATTTTTTAATTTAATTTTTTAAAGCACATTATACCCCAAATACAATGATGTATCGCTCAACCCTGTTTAATTACGTTTCTGCACAAATTATACATAAACAGAAAAAAATTGAAAATATTCTCAGTACCTACGCCTATGGTTCTTTCAAATAATATTTTCATTTCACTTAAATAAAATTGAATCAAAATAAAAACAAATAAAAGTATCTTATTTTATTTAAAATGAATGTAAACATCGTACATTTGGGTCATTTGGCCAAACCTCAAATAACACTCGTTACCTAATTTTTATGAAGCATTTATAAGGTACCGTTTGTCCTGAAGATTTGAAGTCAATCCAATAAGTAGTTCTTGATATACACGAGATCAAAATCAAATAAAACGCTCGCGAGGCGATGACGTCATTACCTCCCATATTTCGTCCGCTTTGAACTTGTGCAACGGTCTTTCTGCGCATACACAGGGGAGGTGCGCTTACTGTTTCTTTGTTTTAACTTGATGTAACTACATCAGAAGCTTATTATTACTACTCTTAATAGTACATTCTCTAGCAAGTAGGAAATGCCATTCCATACGAGTTCTAGACTATACTTTAACACTAATAAAAAGAAAGAAAGAGATTATTAAAAATAATTTTTTTCTCTCCTGTCGATGTGAACTCCGTTACCAAGCCACGGAAAAAAGGCGATGTAAATGGCCACCTGTCTTCTTAGACATAAACAGCAAATAACCAGACTTGCGGTAAGAGATAGTGACGTCACACAGCGGTTTCCGTGAGTCGATGTTCGTAAATTATTTTAAAGACTTAAAAGGCGTCAGAAAATTAAAATTTTTGTGCAGTTCACGCTAGAATTGAAAAATCTTTCAAAAAATGTAATTAAAAAAAAATGCTAAATGACCCCATTAAATGGAAATGAATAATAATGTTTAGTTGAAAGCTGAGCTTGGGGTTTGACACAATCGATGCTGGTTTTTGACTCGTGGCAAGTAATATACACGGTGTCCAGTTTTCGTATATTTTACGGGTTATCTGCGTTATTAGTAAAGATAGAAGGTTGCGGTTTTCGCGGCACTGTGTTACTTTTTTGAGAAACAAACGATGCCATCAACAGAATTTTCATAGCCCGCTTAGTTTTTTAGATACGGGGTGACTTTGAAAATTTTGCATTTATACCCCGTATCTCGGTTACGCTGCAACTTATCAAAAAGGTAAAAAATGAACTTATTAGTTTTTTTCAGGTATAATCCAGTGGCTTAGTCAGATTTTTTCTATGTTTAATTGCTTTCGAGAAAAAGAGCAAACTTGCATTTTTTTAAAGGGGACACCCTATATATTTTTAGCTATTATGATTTAGTTTATCACAAGCTTTTTAAAAATATATAATACTTTATAGCTGTTTTCAATGTGAAGCTCAAAATTTACATTTTTCAACAAACTTACATTTTTTTAAACGGCAGACCGTATAAATTTTAAGATTAAACAATTGTCACAAACTTCTCACAAATATAAAACACTCATTTTAAAAGTATATACCTATAACAATAACTTTTATAAATATAAATAACAATTAACTCAGTTGTGTTATACGTTCAAAAATTAAAAGCTACAATTATTTGATGATTTAGGAAACTGTCTCATAAATATTGCTCAAACTGTTCTCCATTATGCCTAAGACATGTTTCACACATTGTTCTGATTCGCCTCAGTGCATTTAAAATAATAAAAGGCCGTGCCTGTAACTCCCTAAAGGCACTTTCAGTGGCTTCTCTTAAATCTGCCATCGTTTGGTACTGGACGGTAAAAATTTTATTTTTTAGGTAGCCCCACAAAAAAAAATCCAAAACCGTTAAATCGGGTGACTTGGGTGGCCATCTTACAGGTCCATGTGTTCCAATCCAGCGGCCAGGAAAATTATTGTTAAGATATGCTGTTACAATTTGAGCATTGTGAGCGGGAGCTCCGTCCTGTTGCAAATATAAGCTATTAAGATGGGCTAGGGGCACATTCTCTACTATTTCGGGCACAATGTTTTCCAAAATTTCTAAATATTTATTTGCAAAAGACCGCCTTCAAATATTATATAAAACTTTACTTCCCAGTATGAAGCATGAAACGCTAAACCCAAATCTGCCTTGCCTTTCCCGTGGAAATATAACAAGTTGATTTTCCTGGCACCAAAACCTAGTATTTTGCCGATTAAATATACCGGCACTGGTAAAATGACTCTCATCAGACCCTATAATCGTTCTTTCAAAATGATTTTCTCTATTTACATTTTGTAAATACCAATTAGAAAACTCTACGCGGCGCTCTGCGTCACCGAGATGTAAGTTTTGTACGACATGAAATTTGTATGGCTTAAACTTGTGTTTTTTTAGAATAGTTTGAACCCTTAATTTTGTAACACCGACAGAACCTTCCACTGTTCTTCAAGAACTACTTTGATTTGTTTCAATTGAAGCCAAAACGTTTACTTCGTCAATGTCCTGGTTTTCCTTATTGTAAATACTAGGTCGGGGTTTGGAAAATGAACCGACTTCAATTAAGTTTGATTTTATTTTTAAAAATATTTTTTTATCCGGCTGTCTTCTTTCTGGGAATCTGCGAATATTACGTTTTTATAAATTTTGAAATATGATGAAAAATATAAAAAGATGCCCATACCTGTTAAAATAAACTTCTAATGCTTCATCCGAATTTTCGTTACACTGAATATAACAAACGAACATATCGTAATTTTCATAATTCTCGAATTTTGCATTCGCAGCCATAATTAAGAAAAAACTGCTATTTATCGAAACTGAATAGAAATAAAGAACAGAAAATGGATAACCTATTCTGACAGTAAATAAAGATTTTTTCAGATAACAAGCCTGTCATCTTTTGTTTTCCTAAATACCCGTCATGGCCTACTAAAAAAAAATGTAAATTTGTTGAAAAATGTAAATTTTGAGCTTCACATTGAAAACAGCTATAAAGTATTATATATGTCAGAGCCGCAAAGGCGTTGCTATGGTTAGACCGCTTAGGCATATTAAGATCAGTACGACACTGACTTTTAATGAAATGTAAATTTAATAAAGAATACTTATTTCTAGTTAAACGTGATTGCACCACTAAAGTAAATCATTGTAACAGGTACTAACAAAAACGAAGTACAATAATAAAAATAAGAAAAGGGGAACTGACGATCCGCCGCCAACAGCCCGACCATTAAGAGAAAACACTTCTCGTCCCAAAATTAACCATTGCGTGGATAACGCTCTATACGGACTGCCTGGCTTTATTTCATCCACTCTCGGTTTCCCGTAGTGTGTTCCCAAAAACCGATTACCTAATTTTTAAAAGCTATAAATTTAGTCTATACTAATGTCTCTACTTTAAAATGTCAACGCGCAAAGAATATATTGCAGACACATAAGAGCCTGTTTGTGTGGCCAAACAGAGACGTAGATGAACTTTTCATTGGCGGCGCCGACATATATTTTTGAAAAGCTTGTGATAAACTGAATCATAGTAGCTAAAAATATATAAGGGGTCCCATTTAAAAAAATGCAAGTTTGCTCTTTTTCTCGAAAACAATTAACCATAGAAAAAATCTGACTAAGCCACTGGATTCTACGTGAAAAAAACTAATAAGTTCATTTTTTACCTTTTTGATAAGTTGCAGCGTAACCGAGATACAAGGGGTATCCCAAAATGCAAAATTTTCAAAATCACCCCGTATCTAAAAAACTAAGGGGGCTATGAAAATTCTGTTGATGGCATCGTTTGTTTCTCAAAAAAGTAACACAGTGCCGCGAAAACCGCAACCTTCTATCTTTACTAATAACGCAGATAACCCGTAAAACATACGAAAACTGGACACCCTGTACAGCCTTGTATATTACTAAGTAAAATATTTAGCTATTTTTTTTATTCGCGATTGGATTTCCTAATTGTGGAGAGAAGCTATGCTATTTTTTATCCCGAAAAAATTGAACCTTCAAGGAAAATATTATTTATTCACGATTGAGTGTCTTAATCTTGGGCCTAATTTTAATTCAGTTCTACTTAGTTAAAGTTTGATAAACAGCATTTTAAATAAAATAAGATACTTTTATTTGTTTTTATCTTGATTCAATTTCATCTAAGTCAAATGAAAATATTGTTTGAAAAAACCATATGCGTAGGTAGGGTACTGACAATATTTTCAAAATTTTTCTGAATATGTATAGTTTGTGCCGAAACATAAGTAAATAGGGTTGAGCGATATATCATTTTATTCGGGGTAAAATGTGCTTTTAGAAATAAAATTAAAAAATCCAGGTCCGTATTAAAAAAAATAAAGTGGGCTATGATATCTCAGTTATAACCAGTGATATAAAAAAAGTGATAAGGCCATTCTGTCGAGAAGAAAAAAATATAAAGTTTTTATTTCAAGAACGTTTTCCTAAAATTGAAACCTTTTGAGTTATTAAAGGAATTAATTTTAGACGTTTTTAACAAATCGCCCTGTATCTCAGGAATCAAAAATAATTGGGCAACGCAGTTAGTGGATCTTAAAAAAGCTTTAAAAATGGCACATTTCTCCAATATAATCAACTTCGTAAAAGTTACCGTTTACAAGATACCAATAGTGGACAATTAAATAGTTGCCACCCTGTATAAATATGCAAAATCCAAAATATACATTTCACGTCTATTGAGGAGAGGTTTCCGATGAGGCAATTAAGATTTTGATCAAAATTTTTTTTTACAAAAAAAAAATTATAACCCGTTTTAAAAATAGTAATTTTTAGTTTTTCTTCAAAATCTACGATATAAAAATTTTTTAGGTATATTCAAATTCAAATTCAAATTCTAATGGTCATTTTTGAATTTTCATACATTAAAATAAAATACTTGCTATATTCCGATTTTGCTGCATTTCAACAGCCTTCGGAAGGCGACGGTTCTCTACAAGACCAAAAAGTTCAAAACAATTCAATCAACTTTTGCGACCCCTATCGTGCTTTATACGAAAATTTTTAAATGTTGACTGACGTTTTATTAGGTTCTGTCATACAGTCCCTACATCTAGTAAACAGAACTACAATACGGTTTAAATACTGGAGACTTAAAGCCAACCCCACGAAATCACAATTAATTATTTTGAACCACAATCCGATTATGCAATCACCCACCATTACAATCAACCCCAATACATAATCCAGACAAAACCAAGTATAAAATACCTCGGAATTACAATAGATCATAGGCTAAACCTAAACAAATATTCAAAGAACATTTTTAAAAAATGTACAAGCATTTTAGGAGCCTGACAAACCTACAAGGACAATGAAATTTCAAGAAAAACTGCTGCACACATATACAGGGTGTCCTAAAAGGTATGGTCAATAATTAGAGATCGAGTAGATTGGGTCAAAATATGGTCAGGTTATGTAACATTCGTATGTCCCCCAACCCCCAGTTACAGCCTCTCAGAGAGTAGACCCTGTCTGTAGATGTTTTTTTTCTTAATATTTTCGAAACCAATAAAGATCCAAATTTGAAATTTAGGTATTCTAAGTAAGCTTTACATACATGCAAAATCGAACTGTCATCGTTAATATGTCGACAATTTACAAGCAGCGTCAGAAATAGGGGAGGGCGGAGTTAAAATATGCCTAACTTTTTTTCAAGTTAATTTTTATACTTTTTATGTCAAATTAAAAAATTTCAATATTTTTTGCCAAAATAAAAAGGTAGACTTTGTTAGACATGATTTAGGGCGTCGATTTCGAGATAAATTAACCAAAAAATTATCTTGCATGCTAAAATTATCGTATTTAGTTAGTGTAAAAATAGACGAATGTAAAAAAGTGATCAAATAAGAAAATTTAAATTTTGGTACAAGAAATATATTGTAGGAGTAAATTATGAGATTTTTAATAAATAAGATTATGAAAAATATTAAAATTCGGTAAACAATATTAATTATGTTTTTGTTTTCGATTGAAAGTTAAGTTTTTAAATGGATTTATCTCCAAAACGGTTCTTTGAATCGTGTCAGGAGTAACTTTTTTTTCGCAAAAAATGTTGGGAGTTGTCTAATTTGAGATAAAAAAGATACAAAAATCAATATGAAAAAGTTAGGTATATTTTGACTCCATCTTCCCCTATTTCTGGCGCCACCTTTTGATTGTTGGCCCAAGGAGCTTAGATATGAAATAACCTTCATCCAACCAATACCAGAACAAATACCTAGCCAACCAGATTCGCAAAAAGAACAAAACCAACAGAGATCAACCCGAAAGTTTCCAGAAAATACCTTGTATAAAATTCTGACTACCCTTTCAACCGCATAAAATCTTTTTTTTTTTATATGAAGTATACTTTTCTCTCTCTCGTCCTCTTCATGATAAACTAATTAGGTATACCTAATCAAAATTTCAAATAATTTTCTCTGGGCTGAAGGACCTCGGTCAGTGGCCTATTGCAATATAATATATTATGTGTCTACACCGAACGATCTTTTTCTCGTTGACTGACAAAAAACTGTATATCTTCTTTAACTTTTAACATTTTAAATCTGTTTGCGTGAGCGATATCAAACAAATCGTTTAGTTTATCGGTAAAAGTTGTTTCTATTGTAGTACCTACTGTATATGTATGTTATAGCAATAAATATCATTAAATAATAATCAAACAAAATACTCGCATATTTTTGCCATATCTTTTTTTGATGTTATTTTACTTTTCTACAAAATACCTATGTTAAGTAAGCAAAGTCAACACAATTTATAATAGGGGAACTAGTGAGATAAATTACCCAATTGATTGATTAACTCAATGTATCTGAAAAAAGTCCAGATTATATGGATATTAAATTTTATAACAAATTGAATGATATTAGAGGAGAGAAGAAGAAGAGGTTTTGGGGTTGGAGGTGGAATTTGTAATTATGAGTAAAGTGTGCAATTATTGTAATAAAAATGCTGTTACCAATGTTGAATGCGTTACCTGTAAAGCAGTTTACTACCACGAGAGTTGTGGAAAAAGAGTTGGTGCTACCAGGGATGGGATTACGAAATGCTTAACATGTGTCAAAAGTGAGGTTATGAAAGCAAACAAAAATGATCATAACAATGATTTAGGATTCGATAAAAACGAAGTTAATATTAGCAGTTTGCCCCAAATGTTCAAAACCTTACAAGAATCCATGGAGTTCTTGTCCGCGAAATTTGATGATCACGCAACTGAAAACAAGAAAGTTCTGGAAGAGATGAAAGAACTGAAAAGGGAAAATAGGTCGTTAAGAACAAAGATGAGCGACCTAGAAGATCGAATCAACATATTGGAAAGCCGTGAATATTCCTGTAATTTGGAAGTGGCTGGTACACAAATATCTTTAGATGCTGAGCCGAAATCTGTGGTGATTGACATTACAAATAATTTACTGGGATGTAAGCTGCAAACCACTGATGTACTCGAGTGTTATAGACAGAAAACCAAGAAGGAAGATGTTATTTGTGTGAAATTGGCAAACAAAGACCTAAAGAAACAGATCTTGAAAAGCAGAAAGGGTCGAAAATTGGACTCAACGATGTTACAAGCTAATGCAAACAGCACTGTGGCCAGTGCTAAGTGTCCGGTCTTCATAAATGAACAACTAACATTTTATAACAGGAACCTCTACAATATGGCATATAAAATAAAGAAACAGTATAATTATAAGCTCTTGTGGACCATGGACGAAAAAGTTTTTTGAAAAAAAATGAGTCTGAACGAGCACTGCTAATTAAGAACAAGGAGGTAGTGAGTCAGCTTGACGAGAATGAAAAGGCGCTGTTGTGACCGCCGAGATCTTCTAAAGTGTGCGTGTTTCAAAGAATGGATGTAAGATACAAGTATCAAAATGGCTATCAATGGGAACGAAGTTATTTATTTTAACTGTGTAAACGACTATATCACTAACATTGGGAAAGGTGAAGAATGTTCAATACTCTACCTGAATGCTCAATCAATGCGAAATAAGTTGAAAGAAATTGAGATTGTAATAAAGCAGGTGAATGCTTCTTTTATAGTAATTGCTGAAACATGGCTTGATCCAGGTGAGGAAAATTATTTTAATATATCAGGATATGAATCAGTGCATGTTAGTAGGGAAAAGCGTGGTGGCGGAGTTTGTGTTCTTTTAAAGGACTGTTATTCTTTTAAAGAAATTAGTAGACATCAGGACAATGCTCGCTATTGTTCGTTCAGATAAAGGAAATAGATGTGATCATAGAAGGAATATATTCACAAAAACCTGCACACCCTACCAAGATTCGGCGACATTAATAATTATACCACCCGGAACTCAGAGAGAGTTTATGTCCCTGATGGGCGCTTGACTCAAGTGCATGATGGGCCACAAATTACATCAATTAGGATTTTCAACCACTTGCCAGTTTCCTTGACAAATATTCCTAATTTAGAAAAACAATTTAGAAAACTACTTAAGACCATACTGGCTGATAATCCTTTTTATTCCCTGGAAGAGTTCTTCTCATCTGCATTGTAATTTCTTTTTATTTTTTTTTTTTGTATTTTGTGTAATTATATTGTAATTTTATTAAATTTATGATCGCTAGCGGGTGAGATTAATTGTGACGTATTGACTCTTGCTATAGTGTGTTTGCTTTTATATCGTCCTATTTTGTTGTATTTACACTACTGATTATTTTTTAGTATTTAGTGTTAATTTGACAATTCTTATACATTTGTACATGTCAAAAGAAGTATTATTATAAATAAATAAATTAATAAATAAATAAATATATAGACCTGCAGATGTTGATTGTGAATCATTTTTCAACATACTGGATGAAAAGTTACGTTACAATTGATTGCTGAGAAAAATAAAACTTGCTGGACTTTTGGAGACTTCAATATTGACTACCTATCAGAAGCTAGACAGAAAAATGATTTAGAATTCTTAGTGAATAGCAGTGATTTTATTAATATAAATAAAAAAAATACCAACTAGAGTAACTAGTCAAACAAATTCACTTATACTCTGGGTAATGGTCGGAATTTCAACCGCCTTGCTGTTATAGACAGTGCATTGGGAGAGTTTAATAGTCAATTACTGGACTTGGTGAAGCAAAGATACTTTCATTATAAAAGGCATAGGCAGTTTCCGAACAGTGAGTTGTTGTTGGGCAGGTATAAAGATTCCCAAAATTCGTTACAAGAAGCTCTCGTCTCAAGGAAAAAGGATTTCTATCGAGCAGAAATGATGGCAGCAGGCAATGATCCAAAAAAGATATGGCAAGTACTTAATAACATAATCCATAATCGAAAATCAACAAAAATTATCAACAGCAAATCAAACCTTACTGTCAATCAGGTTCAGTATAATGATCCAGAAAATGTGGCTACTCAGCTTAATGAATATTTTACTAACATAGGGACAGACCTGGCACAAAGAATACAACCTTCCACATATGTTCCACCACCAACTTTCTTTGCTGGTCCGATGTTTGGGTGGGAACCAACGACATGGATGGAAGTAGAAGAGATTATCAACAGCATGAAAAGAGGTAAAGCGCCTGAAGCTGACAGACTGTCAATGGATACAATCAAGGATTTCAAGTACGAAATGTCTAATATAATTAGCAAACTAATTAAATCTCACGTTCACGACAGGTTGTATCCCAAATGCTCTAAAAAATGCAAAAATAATTCCTATATTCAAAGGGGGAGATCCATCATTACCATCAAATTATCGTCCAGTGTCACTTTTGTCTGCAATTTCTAAAGTAGTGGAGACCTGTGCTAATAATAGACTAACCACTTACTTAAACCAGTTAAATTTTTGGTTTGATGCCCAGTATGGTTTCAGAAAAGGAAGCAGCACCACCACAGCAACAACAGACTTAATCACTAGAATAATTGAAAAGATAGATAAAGGCTTCGCATGTATATTCATTTCTTTGGACCTGCGTAAGGCTTTCGATACAGTAAACCATAAACTTTTGTTAGACCTATTACAGAAAATTGGGGTTAGAGGTACACCTTTGAGATGGTTTGGGGAATACTTCACTGGTCGAACACAATTCACCTTTACTAACAATCACAATAGCACACTATTAGACATGAACTGTGGTGTCCCACAAGGGTCAATCTTGGGTCCAACCCAAATGCTGCCACAAATGCGGAGAAAAACATTATGGAAAAGACTGTGAACTGGTTATTAAAGATTTTAAATGCCCTAATTGTCAAAAAATGAAATACCCGGATGTAAAACACTCTGCAAAAATTGACCAGTATTTAAACAAAGACTAGCTAGATCCCGAAATAATATTAACTATGATGAAGATTTTTTATAGATAACCAGAAGCAAGAGACACAAACAAAAAACGTTAATATACCTCAACCCAAAAATAATAATTCAGATACGGAAGGTCAGAAGAATAGCCTTAGCATCATTCACCAAAATGTCAGATCGTTAGAAAAAAGAGTGTGGACTTGATAAACATGTTACTTGAAGAGCATCAAAACTGTAAATGTATTTGTGTTACAGAACATTGGAAAAAATCAAAACAATTAAAAGTGATGTGTATAGACAACTTTAAACTCGCTTCTAGTTTTTGCAGAGAAAAAGGGTATGGTGGTGCAGCTATCTACTTGAATAAAAACATCAAATATTTAAGACGAAGAAAGATTGAGGAAATGTCGCTTGCAGATGTGTTTGAATGTGCCAGTGTGGAATGTCTTCTCACAAATGAGAATATTATCATAATTGCAGTGTATAGACCTCCTAAAGGAGACATAAAAATATTTTTCCAAAAGTTAGAGACATTACTTCATGTAATCATTCCAGAAAATAAAAAAGTTTTTCTCGTAGGTGACTTTAACATAGAACTTATTAAGGTAAATATCTCTAGGACACAATTTCTATCTGTCCTAACTTCTTTTGATATGTATCCAACAATTTCAGAAAACACTAGAATAACACCAAATTCGGAATCGTGTGTCGATTCGAGAATTCTGTTGTAAGTTATGTATTATACACTACTATTTCAGATCATACAGCCCAGAAAATTGTACTTAACCTAAATTTAGTTAGTAAAAAGGCTTGTTATTTTAAAAGATTTTTTGGTGAGGAAAATAAAAAATACTTTTTTAATATTCTCATTGAGCAACAGTGGCAGGATGTTTATTTAGTGAATCAGACTGATGTAAATCAACAATGGTATGTTTTAATGGATAGCTTTATAATGTAATTTAATCAAGCCTTTCCTCGAAAGTTATTTAATCCAAACCAAAAATTAAAACACAGCTTTTGTAACAAAAATGAACAAATTCAAGTTGTAAAAAGTAGGTTAGACAATCTCCTAATTCTAAAAATGCATGACTCTAGATATAATGAAATGTACTCAAGTGTAAAAAAAGAATATGACAAATTATTAATTCAAGCTCGATCAGAGCACTACACCGTAAGGATAAAAAACTCGGACAATAAAAATAAATGTATGTGGTCAATTTATAAGGAAATGACAAAAAATACGAAGTGTAGCACTGAATGTATGATCGCTGGAAATCCTGATGAAATTTCAAATAATTTTAATACATTTTTAATTGACTCAATACCAGAACTGCTAAAAAATCTGCCTAGTAATATAAACAGTAAAACAAACATCTAAGAAAACCAAAGATCATTAATTCTACGGCCCGTTACAGAACAGAAAATAGTGAACATAACACAAAAAATAAAAAATAAACATAGTTCTGGAGACGATGAAATTCCTACTAGCCTTATTCGTCGGATAATTCCAGCGATCACTAAGGTTCTATGCTACATACTTAACAACTCACTAACGCAGGGTGTGTTTCCTGAGGCCTTAAAACTGTCAGCAGTAAAGCCTTTGTACAAATGTAAGGGTGATAAAAATAACTTTAGTAACTATAGGCCTATAAGCCTACTGCCGGGTTTTTCAAAGGTTTTTGAAATCATTATGTGTGTTAGAATAATGGAATTTATGAATGAGTGTGGAGTTTTTTCTGAAAATCAGCATGGTTTCCTATAGCTAGGAGGTATACGCAAACAGCCATTTTTCAATTCACGCAGGCAATATTAGGACATTTGGAGAGAGGTGATATGGCGCTGGGCATGTTTCTTGATTTGTCAAAGGCCTTTGATTGTTTAGACAGACATATGCTATTAAAAAAACTTTCTTTGTATGGAATTAAAGAACAGGCTCTTGAATGGTTTAGGTCTTATTTAAGCAACAGAAATCAAAGGGTTGTCATCAATAAAGATGGAATTGACTATAAATCTGAAATAATGCAAAATACAGTAGGAGTACCACAAGGCAGTATTCTTGGACCAGTTCTTTTTATTATTTTTATGAATGATATTGATCTTGAAATAAAACATCCAAATTTTAATATAACACAGTACGCAGATGATACAAATTTATTGGTAAAGGGCTTAAATATTAGCGAGCTTTCTGATAACGCAAGCAATATCTTTCATTTGGCAGATAGTTGGTTTCAAAAAAATCAATTATGTTTAAATAGAGAAAAAACAAATACAATTATATTTAGAACTAAGCAAAATAGAACAGAAAAACCAGAGTCAATTTTAATAAACCAAAATGAGTTTAAAATCAGCAACAGTACGAAATTTTTAGGAGTTCACATAGATGAATTTTTGGACTGGTCCAACCATGTAGAGAATCTTAATGGTAATTTAAATCAAATTTGTTATTGTCTAAGATTTGTCTCAAGGTACTTAGATGAGTCATCTAGAAAAATACTGTATTTTGCGAACTTTGAAAATACTGCTAGGTATGGTATAATTTTTTGGGCTTCAAACTCTAGGGCACGGGACATTTTTGTAACACAGAAACGGGTTATAAGAATAATATATAAAATGTAATTTTTAGAATCATGTTGAGGAGTATTTAGAACTAAGAGAATTTTTACTATCTATGCTCTGTATATATTTGAATTAATTTTGTTTGTTTTTAAAAATAAAGAAAAAATGTTTATCCCGATTAATCATAATTATAACACTCGAACAAGAGACATCTCTTACCCAATACACCATTTAACTGTATTTGAAAAAAGTCCCTACTATATGGGCATTAAACTCTATAACAAATTAGATAACGGGATGAAAGGTATTACTTCTGAAAGGCAATTTAAGCAAAAGTTAAAGAAAATGCTTATAGATATTGAGCCCTACAGTTTGGATGATTTTATAAAGTCTTAGTGTAAGTTAAACTCTGTAGGTACTTATGTATAGGTATGTAGTTTTCTTTTTGACGTCATTTCATTTTATATTTGTTTGTACATTTAATCGTATCAATTTTATGTAATTTGAAATAAAGTAAATAAATCAAATCAAATCAAATCAACCCTCTTCCTTATTTATATAAACTCCATTTCACAATTACCAGTCAAAGGCCAACTACAACTTTATGCTGATGATACTACTATGATATACTATAGCAAGAACCTCAATGAAGCTCAGCAAGAAATAGTAAGCGATCTTCTCCATATAAAGAGTTGGCTCGACTTACTGAAACAAACAAAAAAAGAACCTGTAACGATATATCCCTTAAGATTAATAATGGTGATGTGATTGAGGACCCCAGTGAAATTGCTGAAATTTTCTGTACACAATTTAATTTTGTAGTACCAGATAATAATCTCCCAGATCCCACTATCCAAAGTATAATGCCAACCATATTTCTATATCCTGTAGACCCTACGGAGATTCTTTCAGTCCTCTTAGGGCTTCCCAATAAATATTCCTCTGGTTTGGACGAAATTCCTGTATTTGCCTTGAGGGGCGTCGCTCCACTTGTAAGCGAACCCCTCTCGCATATTATCAATGAGTGTTTTGTTACAGGGGTATTTCCAGATGGGCTTAAAAAAGCTAAAATCATACCCGTCTTTAAGAAGGGTGATAGACAGATTTGTAACAATTATCGTCCCATCTCGCTCCTGTCCTCGGTGTCGAAGGTCTTTGAGAGGGCAATTTATAACAGATTATCAACAATTATCGTCCCATCTCGCTCCTGTCCTCGGTGTCGAAGGTCTTTGAGAGGGCAATTTATAACAGATTAGTTCAATTCTTCACTGTGCACAAGATTTTAAATGATAAACAGTTCGGATTTAGACAATCTAAATCAACCGAATTGGCCATTTTTCATGCACTTGCATATATATATATATGAAAATGTCGATAAAAACTACAAGGTGGCGGACCTATACTTTGACCTCTCAAAGGCTTTCGATACTTTGGACTATTCACTGCTTCTTCAAAAACTTCAGAGCTATGGAATTCGTGGAAGGTGCGCTCATTTGATAGAATCCTATCTGGAAAATAGAACTCAAACCGTCTGTATAGCCAAAGATAATCAAAACGCCTACTCCGGCACGGTGACGATCAGACAGGGTGTGCCCCAGGGTTCAATCTTGGGTCCGCTCCTCTTCATATTGTTCGTGAATGACCTTTTTGATGGGTTCGATCGGGGGTTAGTTTGCCAGTATGCAGACGACACGTCGGTACTACGGGCGGACTCCTCTCTCTTGGGTTTGTCGGAGAGCTGCTCGGGCGCGGCAACGGAGATGGCTCAGTGGTGTAAGGATAACTCCTTACAACTCAATGCTGACAAAACCGGTCTCTTAGTTTTTTCTAAACGGGAGGCCCAGGAATCACTATTTGCCAAACTGGGTCACAAATCTATTCCTATCACCGACTCGGTGAAATTCCTGGGGGTTACGCTTGATTCACGCTTGGGTTGGGAAAAACATATCAACCAATTGAATTCCAAATTGAGTAGTGCCTGTGCCGTAATTCGCAGATTAAAGAGCGTCATCTCTTTGAAGTGCATGCGTATATACTATTTTGCCCATGTGCAGTCAATTTTAAGTTATGGGATTTGTTTTTGGGGGTCATCAAAACATGCCATGAGGATCTTTATCGCGCAGAAGCGAATTATTAGGTGTCTGCTGGGTCTGCATCCTCAAACATCCTGTAGAGACTACTTTAAAGAATTGGACATAATGTCTGTTCCCTCTCTGTACTTTCTGTCACTGGTTATGTTGGTTAGAAAGAATCCAGAGCGTTTTACATTGAATCGCGAATTTTACACCGCGGATATGGGCATTGTTACTAGGGGCAGGAACAAATTAAGGGTTCCAGCGCATAGTTCATCCTTTTATGAGAATGGTCCTTCATACAGGGCCATTCAAGCATATCGCACACTACCAGATGCTATAAGGCAGTTGGAAAGCACTAAAACTTTTCGAAAGTGCGTTATTAGGTATGGCAAGGACATTTGTTTTTATACGTTTAATTTTTAACAGGAATACTGCATAATCAGGGTATCTACTTTGTGTATTTTAAATTATTTTAATGTATTTTATATTGTTGTATTGTATTTTGGACTGTTTTGATGATTTTGATTGTTTTAAATTGTTTTAAACTGTTCCTAGGATGATAATGATTTAGATATATTTATTGCATAAGGACGCATTATTTAAGGCAATTATTGGCCTACACATTGTGACGTTGCTTTTTTTTCACTGTAAATTTTGCTGGCAATAAAGGATTTTAAAATAAAGTAAGTAAAAAAGACCTTCATAAACTAACTCTAAACACAGAAAAATCAAGCTTTATGGTAATCTCAAAAGATGCTCAGTGGAACAACCTTTCTGTATCAGTGGGTCAGGATCGATTGGTAAGAACAGATTGCTCAAAGTATCTGGGGCTATACCTACATAGATGACGAGCTAAATTGGGAGAGACACATAACATATGTCTGCAAGAAAATAGCTCCGGCGATTGAAGTCTTGGGAAGGGCAGCTAACTACCTCAACTTGGCACAACGAAAATCAATTTACTATGCTCTTATACATAGCCGCCTCACATATCTAACACTGATTTGAAGCAGAACTTTCCACATCAAGTTACACCCACTTTTGGTACTGCATAACAAAGCACTTAAAAAGTTGTTCAAACTTCCACGCCTTTATCCGACAGATCAGCTATTCCTTCCAAACAAAATCATATGGATATTCAATCTATATACACTTTTCAAGTCTGTACATATATTCACCACTGTCAAACTGGGACCACACATACAATCTTACAGCTGACTACATTAATGGAAGGGGTACAGCTGTATAACAAGATACCTGACCAAATAAAGGACCTGAACCCTCTCGCATTTAAAAGACAACTTAGAAACCTTATATTTACGAACTTCTTCTGATCTCGTTTTTGTTTTCTGAGTATTTCAAATTTCATTTCCTATTTCTTATTTCTCTTATTATTGTATAAGATAATATATATTTGCATAACCCGCATAGCGAAAGCTCTGGGTTTATAACATCGGGTAAATTTTTTTTTTCTGCACTTTGTTAAATATGAAATAAATGGATTATTATTATTATTATAGAATTGCCCCTAGAGAAAATATATTTGGCAGAAAAGTATAAGAACTTTTTTTAAAACCTTTTAGTGTAAATGATTTCTTGGATATGTGATAAAAGCTAGTAAATTCTAGGATAACTACTCACAATAAGAATAATGTTAGAAATATATTTAGATAGAATAACTTGTTTTTTTTTGGTATTTATAGGTATTCTGTCAAATTGTATCAGATATTTAAAGTGCACTACAATTTTGTCTGACGTCATTTAGTTTTATGATTATTTCTACAGTTTGTATGAAGAAGATTGATGTAATTTAAAATAGAGTTTTTGCCTAGGTTTTTATGTTCTATTCGATTCCAAAGTATAAGTACCTTAATGTTACAGGCATTTGCTAGTGCTTTTGGACTTTATAAAATTAGGTAACATTTATGGCCAACCTACCTGAACTCTTTGTAGTATTTTTAGGGCCTGCTCCCAATGTCCTTTAAAACTATCGTAACAAGCCTGAGGATCACATTCTTCAGTACTTATTACACCTTTGTTAGGTTTCTGAAAGAAAGAATTGTTTCTTAGCCATTCCATAATATTAGCCAAATTATACTAAACTTATTAAAGTCATTTTGGTGTTTATAGTTTATCTGTTTCTCTCACTGACATTGTTGTAATGTCAGTGGTTTCTCTTCTTTTGTTTTGTGACATGACAAAACAGATAAGAGGTTGAGGTTAGTAATGCGAACTACGTAGACAACCAGCAAAACAAGGATTAGACAACCAACAATACGGATTTTAGTAGGCCGACTTACCACGCAGCGCTACGCTGGACTATTTATGGCGGGTAATTCAAATCTCTCTTTTTTAAATTGAGGGGCTTAGTTCCAAAGTGTACAATATCCAGTTAGAATTTGATGATTTCTTTTTAAAATTTGAATATTCTTTTCAAATGTATAGGCATTGTCTATAGATATTTTGTGCAGTTACAGAAAAAAAAAGTAATTCCCTGCAAAAATATTTCCAAAAAAGAGATGGAGATTGTACGCTATGAAATTTATTGGTGGGGATTGTTCACTTTGGAAATAAAATAACGCTTTGTAATTTAGACTCAGCTAACTGACATAAAACAATATACATTTACACGTTAAAAAAAATTAAACAAATATTTAAATTCGGATTAAATAATAGCAAAAAATTAAACTATCAAGCCACGCTCTTCTTAGTTTGCTTCGCATATTAACGTTCCCTCAGTATCTTCTTCTTGACTTCCTCCTTCCATCACAAACTTATAAAATTTTAATCTAGGGTCACTTTTCCACTGTTCTCCATAATGTGAAATAAGAAGATTGTTGACATCAACTTTTTTGTTTTCAGCTACTGCATTGTTCTTGCTAATTATGGCTGGATCAATATTCGAGATGCTTTTACCTTTCTTAGTAATGGATTTTCCCATCCCTGCATCTGTTCTATAGTTACTTTCTCCCCGGACTGTTACTACTCCATTTGAATTATTTGTCAGTATCATTCGTTTCATCTTAGAAAAAGCAAAATGCCACTGGCCTGGCGACTTAATGAATTTACTTGTTTCTTCCTTCCAGTTTTTAATTTCGACGTCTCCTCCTACCTTGAGCACAGTTGCGCATACCGCGAGAACAAATTTATATATCCTCTGGTTCTAAAATTATCTCTTTTTTGCGAATATCTCGTTCAATATGACCGAACACTCTGTCAGGGGGTATAAATGAATGCCCCCTCACGGGAAAAATAACTTCAATGGTCATAATTAGGTTTTGCTTCTCGAGCCAGTTACCACATTGTAATAAGGGTTGTATTTTTATTTTGACCCCCGCATCGCACATTAGTCTAACTGTGTGAATATCGGTAAAGTCAGAGGTGTTCAAGATGTGATGAATGCAGGAGGCAATCTCATTAGATCCCTTGCTGTATTCATTATCGGTCCAACAAAAACTTGTAACTGTGGAACTATTCAATTTAGTTTTCGAGGTGC
Organism: Polydrusus tereticollis; assembly: GCA_963920685.1. Lineage (NCBI taxonomy): Eukaryota > Metazoa > Arthropoda > Insecta > Coleoptera > Curculionidae > Polydrusus > Polydrusus tereticollis. The sequence goes on from OY987335.1 coordinate 55,773,144, forward strand.
CTCTAACAACAGTAAAGTTGTAAATATAAAACTGTCTAGAGTAGTATGCTTGTTGATCTGGAACTTTAGGCAGCACCTGGTTCTTTTGACAGTCAAAAGAGTAAATAGCCACGTCATCCTCTGCTTCTCTTAGAAGGCTAAAATATGCTTGAGCCCTCATTTTGTGTACCTACTCTCTTCTCTGTCATTACGTTAGTCTTAACACTTTCGGCACTGCAGCTTTTAATCTTTTCTGTTAATTGTAGACACGTAGAACATACATCAGTGCGTGGAGTTCCAAAACCCAAATTATATTGTGTGTTAAATATATGTCTAAAGTAACTATTTTTCACGGGTTGCTCCTTATTAGCATTTTGGTACATGATCCACATTTTTGTAATATTTAAAGAAGAATCTAGGTACAACCTTTCACTTTGTCCTCTGCAATGATGACCTTCAATGGCCTTAAATTTGTTAATGAAATTCATGACCGATTGTTTTTTGTCCTGATATTTTTTTAACTTCGTATCGCCACCACGATTCTCCTGTGGTGGTAGCGAAGTTCTAAAATAATTTTTTGTCACTGTGTCAATCCTCCTTCTCGTTATGCCTAAAATGGCCATTAAAGAGTTTTTACAAACTGAAATCAATCTTTTTTGTTTACTAAGGCTGTGTAAGTGGATTTTTTACTAAAACATCCTGAAATGGTTGGTAGAAGCTTTGTAGCGCTCGATTGTCGAGAACATTACAAGACCTTATGGGAGGAAATTGCACTTCAGCTGAATAGCATGGGCTATGGATCAAAGTTAACCGAGAAATGGATAGAGGTACCTAAGTTTTACCAACATTATCATATTATGGTTAGGTACCTACCTAGTTGAATTCTTGAGTAGTTGATAATTTTTTAGATTTAAGTTGAAAAATAAGTAAGACTATATTTAAATTATCATTTGTACTTCAAAATATAATCCCAAAAGTTTAGCACAATGTCAAGTACCTATACCTAAAGCTACATAATATATTTCAAAAAGAAATGCTTCATTAAAAACTAACAAGGGGATTCATTTTGCAACTGAAACATCTTCATGCAGAAATGCAATGTTCCTTTTTATAGGCATTTACAAAATGAAAGAGCAAGGTGAAGGGTAATGCTCAAAATATTAGTCTGGAAATGAAAAAAACTGGAGGAGGTGGACCCTTTCCAGAATTATCTGCTATTGAGGAGACATTGACCCACATAGCACAATATATTCTGCGAATATTCTACACAGCTTCCGAAAAGCCTATGAATATTCGTCATTTTCTGGGATTATTCCTAGATATTCTTTGATAAGATTATTCAAAAATTAATATTCCAGGAACAATTCTTTACGATACTGTATTATTATTCCAGTTATAATATTCTATTAACAATCCGAAAATTCTGAGATCATTCCGTACGATTCAAAAATGGATGGCAAAAAAAACAAACTTGATTTTTTCAAACACCTTTAAAAAATAAAATTTAATAGTTATCGTATATCGACCTTAAGGTACTATGACATAAAGGTCATTTTCGTATTTACCAAAATCTGATTTTGACAATTGACAGATTTCACTATTTGACACTTGATCCTAGTCATCACCGATCACTAGACGAACTGAAATCTAACCTAAATAAATTTGTTAATTTGTGAGTTGATCGTTTCTTGTGTATGGAATGAATCCGAAAACCATTTAGAAAATGAAGAAGTATAATATAAGTTATTTGTAAGTATTAGTGTTTCATAATTATTTAATCAGTTGGAAATGCTTAATGAGCAATATTTTTATGTTGTTTAGGTTTAATTAGCAATATTTTTATGTTGTTTAGGTTTAATTCCACCAACATTTGCAAATGTTCTAAATATAATGTATGTTAATATATTTAAGATTCAAAATTTAAGAAAAATTGGTGGGAAGAACTTAACAGATTCGATCAACAGAATCTTAAGAAAAATGTTAGATGATAACGTTATGAAGAACTACAGCCGTAGCGGGCACAAGGGGAAAAAAGCATTCCAGACAACAAAACTGTTTGAAGCTTTAGCAGGTAAATTATAAATATCTTAATGCCCTTATAGACAGTGAATACCTTAAGGACAAGACCTAAATTTTTTATTGAATACCATTAAATAAATTATTAAAAATATTTTTGCAACTAATAAGGCGCTTTTAACTATTTTTTTAAACTGCCCGAATTAATTTTTCATTGCATGGTATAACAAAATCACATATTTTAGTTAACTAAAAGTTGTGCCAAAACCTCAGTATTCCTGTCAGTTAACTAAAAATATCAATGCCTACTTGGTTTGTGTTTTTATTTAAATATGTTTAACTAATAAAAAATTATAAACAGCCGGTATTTATTATTTATTTAAATTTTTACAGTTTATGTTGTAAATGATAATGTAATGTTTGTTTTTTCCTAGAAACTTTACAAGTGGGTGCCAATCCTCCAACCCTCAAAGAAATTGAATCAAAAACTAGTATCTATTTATCAAAATCCATCGAAAGACTGAAAAAAAAAGCAGAAGTAGTGAATAATGAAGTTGGCATTGAATGAATTATAGGCATTTTTTATAATTTTTAGTATAGTTCTTGACTCTTGTACAGTATATATGATCCACTTATCTTGTCCATATTTTAATTTGATATCATAACGTTGCTTTAAGAGTCGAGGAAAAAAGTTAAATAGTTACATTTCTTACATTGACGTAAAATTTTTATGTATTTATTTTTTATATATATGTACAGGGTGTTTTATTTTCCCAGTCCAGGGATCAACTTTCTTATTTTAAATGATACACCGTATATATATTGGGAAGTATTTCGATTTCCTTTAAAATTTTATATGAATTTTAAATAACCTTTAATATGCCTATTTGTTATCGTTTAGCCAATATATTTTTTTTTTGGTAAATGAGCATTCATCTCAAATGCTATTTTATAAGTTTTTTAGGATTAAAATTTACCTAAAAAAATTAAATATTGGCTAAACGATAACAAATAGGCATATTAAAGGATACCTATACCTATAAAATGTTAAAAGGAATCTAAATACCTATCAATATTCAGGGTGTTTCGTTTAAAATAAGAAAGTTGGTGCCTGGACCGGGAAAATGAAACTCTCTGTATCTATAAAAAATAAACAGATAATCATTTTATGCCAATGCAAGAAATTTATCTATTTAACTTTTTTCTTTAACACTTAAGCAACGTTATATAATATTAAATCAAAATATGGACACGATAAGTGGATCACACTGTACACTGTACTTGTCCTTAGTACTTTATTAAAGTAAAGTAAGTATTGAACAACTGTCTTTAATTTGAAAATTGCCACCTTATCATTATGCTAGAATATTCTGGGGATTTTTAATAGCCATTCCTTTAATATTCTTATAATCTTTTTTCATCGGCTCAGAATATTCTCCTCGAATATTTTATATTCTTATAATCTATTTTTCATCTGCTCAGAATATTCTCTTCGAATATTTAATATTCGTATAATCTATTTTTCATTGGCTCAGAAAATTCTCTTCGAATATTCCTGAAATGTGCTCATTTTCTCACATATCGGATTTCTAGGAATATTCCCAATAGAAGATTAGATATTGTATGATTAATCAGGATTAATCGAATATTTTTTTTTGGATAATCTGGTAATATTCGTAGAAAATGTTTGTGCTATGTGGGGATGGGCATAATTGGTTGGAGTGTAGTGGAAGGGGACGCAACTTTAGAGTTAGGACTAGTAAGTATAATTCAGTATTGAATTTTTAAAATTAGACTCTTGGCAAAAAGTTAGTAATACATTTATTTGAATTTACATATTTACATACATATATCAGTCTTTTTTGCAGCCTAAAATAAAGTTAGTCTTTTTGCTGTTACACAGGAGAGCTATTGTGTTTTATTTTCTCTCATTTTCCCTTGGAAAATTCAATAGGTTATGGGCCCAGGGCGTTTGTAAGCGAAAATAAAGTGTTCACGCTTTATAGTTCCGTTGTTATCGTAAAGAAAAGACTCATTGTTACCCCACAAATTGCAAAAGTTTATTTCGTGTTCGGCGTCGTGTGTTTAGCAGTGCCAAAATGGCGTCTAACTATCTTGCCAGTGTTCCAAAGTTGCAAGGCCGCGAAAATTATGAAGGATGGTCGTTTGCTATGGAAAATTTCCTCGTATTAGAAGGCTTAAGTAAGTGCATAGATGGAACGGAAACCGATAGCGTACAAGTAGCAAAAGCCAAAGCCAAGATTGTGTTGTCTATTGACCCCTCTTTGTATGTGCACGTGAAGCAGGCTACAACAGCTCAGGAAGTTTGGGACACGCTCAAGGACCTGTACGAAAACAAAGGGTTTACAAGAAAAATTTCTCTTCTCCGTCACTTAATTTCATTAAGGTTAGAGAATTGCTCGACAATGACAGAATATGTCAATGAAGTTATTGAGACCTCCCAGAAACTTAGTAGGACAGGACTCAAACTTGACAAGTCATTGGTAGGAAGCTTACTTTTGGCGGGATTACCGGATCGATTTGCCCCGATGGTAATGGCGCTGGAGCATAGTGGAATCGATATTACCACAGACTCGATCAAATCGAAGTTGCTTGATATGCAAGTAGATGGCGGCAGTAGTTCGACGGGTGGTGCGTTCGCCGGCAAATTTGTCCATCAGAAACGTCAAAGTCAAAATCAAGGCAGCAAAAACAAAAATGACAGTCGCAACAAAAACAAAAGTGATATAATTTGTTTTAAATGCAAGCAGCCAGGTCATTTTATGTCAAAATGTCCCCAATCCAACCAAAACAAAGGTAGCGGCAAACAAATTAATAGTGCTTTTAATGCTGTTTTCCTCAGCGCCGATTTTAACAATGAAGATTGGTATTTAGATTCAGGGGCGAGTGTCCACTTGACTTGCAGGCAGGATTGGTTAATAAACAAAAGGGAACCCATTATAAAAGACATAATGGTTGCAAACAACAGCAAAATCTCTGTGCAGTCTAGTGGTGAAGTCAATATTTTTACAAAAGTCGGTGAAGAAAACTTTGAAGTAAAAATTCAAAATGCTCAGTATGTTCCTGAACTAGCCACAAATTTGTTGTCAGTTAGTGAGCTTTTAAAAAATGGCAATTCTGTTGAGTTTGACAATGAAAGTTGCAAGATCTTTAACACGGACAAAGTTCTAGTGGCGAATGCTTTTCTGAGTGATGGTGTGTATAGGTTAGACACTACCAAAACGTGTTTATTGGCTGGACAAGTTGTAACCACGGGTGAAACATGGCACAGAAGGCTAGGTCATATAAACTCTTGTTATCTAAATAAGATGCGAGATGGTCTAGTGGATGGAATTAGTTACAATGGACAATTAAAGATAAGTGTACAAAATTGTGAAGTTTGCTGTGAAGGGAAACAAGCTCGGCAACCTTTTGGACATTCAAGTACGAGAGCCACTGGTTTGCTAGATGTAGTCCATACGGATCTGGCAGGACCCATGGAGACGACTTCCATTGGAGGCTCAAAATACTATGTAGAGTTCCAAGATGATTTTAGTCGTATGTCTTTTGTGTATTTTACCAAAACAAAAGCAGAAACTTTTGAAAAATTCAAAGATTTTCAAGGTTTAGTGGAGAAACAGGTTGGGAGAAAAATTAAAGTGCTCCGCTCAGATAATGGTGGTGAATACATTAGTACTGAATTTGAAAGTTATCTAAGAAAGCAAGGAATAATTCACCAAAAAACCAACCCGTACACTCCTGAACAAAATGGACGTTCAGAGAGGTTAAACAGATCTTTAGTCGAGAAAGCTCGGTGTTTATTGTATGAAGCAGGCTTAGAAAAGCGTTTCTGGGCTGAAGCTATAAACACAGCTTGCTATCTAAGGAACAGATCTGCAGTGTCGAACTGTCCAAAAACGCCTTATGAATTGTTTTTTGACCGTAAACCGAACTTGAGCCATGTACGAATATTTGGTAGTACGGCAATGACTCACATCCCAAAAGAAAAACGCAAAAAGTGGGACAAAAAATCCGAAAAATTAATTTTAGTTGGATTTGGTGAGACGACAAAGGGATACAGGCTTTACAACACGAACACAAGCCAAATATGTACAAGTAGAGATGTACACATTATAGAAAAGGAAAGAACCAGCAACAGTGTACATTTCTATGCGGAAGAAAATATACATGATCATGAAGAAAACCATGCGCCTTACTCAGAAAGTGAGGATTTAAGTACAGAAACTTGCCCAGAGCAGAGCTCAGATGAGCTAGTCTTTTCTGAAGATAATTTCAGTGATGAAGATTATATCCCTGAAGAAGCAGAAAGTGTAAGCCTTCCTGAAAATATAAGAAAATCTCAAAGAGAAAGAAAACCTAAAAACCTTGAAGACTTCGTAACCTATTTTGCCCCAGTAGAGCAAGCAAGTCCTAAGGAGAATCCAGTTTTAGTGGGAGATCCAAATTCGGTGGCAGAAGCTATTGCAGGACCAAACCGCGATAAGTGGATAAGTGCCATGACTGACGAAATAAAAAGTTTTAATGAAAATGGTGCATGGGACTTAGTGGACCTTCCGGAGGGTCAGTCCCCAGTGAAGTGCAAGTGGGTTTTCAAGCAAAAGAGTAGTAGTGATGGCAGCATAACTTATCGGGCTAGATTGGTTGCTAAAGGTATTAGTCAGAGACCAGGTATAGATTTTGATGAAACATTTTCCCCAGTAGTTAAGCATTCAACCTTAAGATTACTCTTGGCATTGTCAGTCCAACTTAATTTAAATGTTTACCATTTAGATGTTGTCACAGCTTTTTTGAATGGGAAACTGGAGGAAACTGTGTTCATGGAAATACCAGATGGGTTTAACAGTTTTAACACTGGAGCCTCTAGAAACCAAAACAAAGTTTTAAGACTAAATAGAGCTGTCTATGGTTTAAAACAGTCTTCTCGTGTCTGGTATAAGGAAGTTGAAAATGTGTTGATTAGCTTAACTATAAAAAGAGCGATCATGAGCCTTGTATTTTTATAAAGCGTGAGGAAAGTTTTGTAACTATAATTGCCTTATATGTTGATGATTTTTTTATCTTTTCTAACTCTTTACAAGAATCAGATTTTTTAAAGCAGCAGCTAGCTGCAAGGTTTAAAATTAAAGATTTGGGCCAACTTAAACAATGTTTGGGCATGAGAGTTAGAATAGACAAAAGCAAAAATATAATTCAGTTAGATCAAGAACAGTATATAAATAATGTATTAGAGAGGTTTAACATGAGCGAGTGTAAGCCTGTAGGGACGCCCATGGACAAAAATGTATGTTTTGATGAAACGGATACCAATGTGTCTAGAAAGGATTTGCCTTACCAACAGTTGTTAGGTAGTTTAATGTATTTGTCTGTATTAACAAGACCAGATATTACCTTTGCTGTGAATTTTCTTAGCCAGTTTAACAACTGCTACACAGAATCACACTGGAAGAGTGCTAAGAGGATTCTAAGGTATTTAAAAGGTACAATATCTCTAAGCTTGCAATATAAGAATGATGATTCAGATTTAACAGGTTTTGTTGACTCAGATTTTGCAAGTAATACTTGTGACAGAAGGTCATATACCGGCTTTGCTTTTAAATTAGCAGGTGGTGCTGTTTCCTGGGAGTGTAAGAAACAGACCACTGTGGCTTTAAGTAGTACCGAAGCTGAGTACATGGCTGTCACCGAGGCTTCAAAAGAAGCTATTTATTTTAGAAATCTTTTGTCAGATTTATTAGGTACTTTTAAGTGTATACCGATCTATAACGACAACCAAAGTGCACAAAAATTGGCTATGAACCCCGTAAGTAATAAAAGGTCCAAACACATAGATGTACGTTACCATTTCATTCGGGAAGCGATTTTAAATGAATTTGTTAATCTTAAATATTTACCCACAAATGAAATGCCAGCGGATGTGTTGACCAAAGCTCTTTGCTTGCCAAAACACTTAAAATTTAGTGATGAATTAAGGTGGATTCATAGTTTCCGTAACGTAAGCCGTAAGACGTAACGTTAAGACGTAAGAAAAATAAACATGTGATTATAAATGCATGCATTCATAGTCGCCGTAACGTAAAACGTAAGCCGTAAGCCGTAACAAGAAATGGTTTATTTTCATTTCTTAACTCTTACGTCTTACGTATTCGGTCGGGATCGGCCGTACTCGTGCATAACCGGCGTGATATTTCAAAATTTGACAGTCGACCGCAGGCGGGAGATTGTTTTGTTGATTTCATTTTCACAAAATTTTGTAGCGTCCGTTCGTATTTCAATATTCCTTTTTATTAATAATAATACTATATACATACAACAAATCTGTAATAAAAAGCGACAAAATAAATTCGGTTCAAAATCAAAACAATGGAATTATTTGACAAATATCATAACCTACAATTTCGCAATTTCTTACGTCTTAACTTGAACTCTGAATGGGTATGTTTTCTCTTACGTCTTATCGACTACGGCTTACGTCTTACGGCTTACGTTACGGCAACTATGAATCCACCTTTAGGCTTAAGAAAAATATTGTTTAGATAAGTGGGAGTGTTAAAGCTATGTATCTAAAAATATTAGGAATCAATACATGCTGCGCCATCTATTGATACTTCAGAGGACTATTCCCAACATGTCAATCTTTTTTGCAGCCTAAAATAAAGTTAGTCTTTTTGCTGTTACACAGGAGAGCTATTGTGTTTTATTTTCTCTCATTTTCCCTTGGAAAATTCAATACTCTCTTAATTGAAATATTTTTTAGAATAATACCATCACAATGAAATGTAGCATAGATGAACCAGCCTCCGAACAATTTCAAATTTTTGAAGCTTCTCCAATCCAATCCAATTCAATGATGCCTGATGTCCCCCCTTTGGTACCAATTACAGTCTTCTTCAAGTAAATTGCCCGAAATTGCAACAGTTGCAACTGGTGTTAAACCGAATTTGATAAACATTAGAAAGACAAAAAAATTAATTCGGAGGAACAATAGAAAAGGGGACGATATGACTTTATTAAGAATACACCAGGAAACAATTTCTATTTTAAAGGACATAAATCAGAATTTGTCCAGAGTTGCTGATAGTTATGAGGCTTTTTTAAAACCGAAGGCTGAATGTATATGTCATGTAAAACCTCTTAACCTACACGATTATTGTTAAGTTTTAGTAGATACTATTACGGTTGGTATAAAATATATCAATGTACATAGTGGGAGCTGTTTGTAGATTGTTTATTTTTTCTTTTTAATGTAGTCAAATATTATTGTTATTATTTATTGTTCTTTGTTGTCTTTACCTATTGTGTTTTAACGATTTTGACATACCTACCTAAGCTTTATGTCTTCGTTTATAAAGTTTATAATAATATACCCACTTGACATATTTTGAGAAAAAACGTTATTTTTACGTGAAAATGGTAATGTTATTTCCCTTTACCAAAAACTTCGTTTTAAAAACGTGATTTTTTTTAATACTGTTATTTTAATGTAATTTTTGTTCACGTTGTAATTTGTGTTACATTTTTACATTAATTTTATGTAAATAAAAGTAACGTTACTTATAAAACATTTATTTTGCGTTATGTTTTATAACGTCGAAATAAATAACCTATTTTTCACTTTATCTTAATATTTTTAAATTTCGCGCCTAAAACCCAGCGATCGGCGATTGTCACGTCTGTCATAGACGTTTGACGTCGTGTTGTGAGTGTATAGTGTATAGTGGTGTATAGTGGAAGGAGCAGTTTTTGGTGAAAATTTTGGATAGCACCGAATCTCTTTTAAGTTTTGTGAGTTTTCGTTTATTGTAAGCGTAAGTTGTTCTTAATTTTATGATTTAGTCTTTATGAAATAACTGTTGTTTGTTCTTTGTATATTTTACGAGTTCTTTTATTCTTTACCACAAACGCTTGAAGGGCAAAATGGCGTCTCGTGAATTTTATTTTCATTACAAAAAAAATGCTTAAAGGACCCCTTTAATGTAACAAAAATACCAGCCTTTTGAAGTTAATTCAAAATATAAAACGAGATACGCCACTCTATTTTTTCCTTTAATTGAATAGTTCTTTAGATTCTACATTTTAACCTCTACAAAAAATGATTATTGTAGTTCTTTATTACTATTGAGGACCCTTGAAAATGTTTCCTATGTAATGTAATATCTCGTGTAATTAGGTTGTTGGAACAATATTTAAAAAATGTTTCGTTTTTAATTTAGAAATAGCGCAAGTTCAGTTTGGAGGAACTACTGAGTACTCGATGGAAAAAATAATAATGGGCCACTTCAGGTATGCCGCGAACCGTTGAAGAAACAAAAAAATGAAAACTTATACTATGTAGCTACTAGATTTTAAATTAAAATAAGTTAAAATTCGTAAATTGTATACGGTAAACTAACGCAACTTGAAAAAATAAAAGTTCATAACTTGAATGTTTTGTTGTTTATTTATAAGTACCCAAATAATAATGTATGAAATAATACGCTATTTTCCTGAGAAAAAATTTAGTTTTATAAGTTAAAAATATGTTACAAAAACGCAGAATTTTACCATAATATAATACGTTATAAAAACGTTAAAATTAGTAACGTTATTTTAACCAACGTCAGAACACCGTAACATTAAGCGTGTTTTACACATTGAAAACACGTTTATTCGTATTCTAACGTTTTTCACTCTGACGTAAAATTATACATGAAATTCACGTTTTCTTGCCAAGTGGGTAGTCACGGCAGATATAACAATCTGCCGTGATATAGTTCTATGTGTGTCATGTATGTATGGTTGTCGTTTTGTGCAAGACGCAGAGGGTTCCATACTCGTTTTGTTCTTTTCTATGTTATGTTTTATTAATAAAAAATTTAACAATTAAACGAACTTACCTGTGAAGTTCAATTGTAATTATATGAGGTGCCTCGTCCGCAGAGATCACTTGGTAGTATTGCTACTCTATGCTTTTGGCCACGATATTTTAAAGAATTTTTCTTGGTCGGTATTACAGGTTCCTTACCGGCTAGCTTCATCCATTTTAAAGTGGGAAAAAACCAGTATTAGGAAGGGCTTTTTAAATTTATAGTAAAGCTTTGTAATCTGGGCGGGAGTGATCTCTGCGGACGAGGCACCTCATATAATTACAATTGAACTTCACAGGTAAGTTCGTTTAATTGTTAAATTATATCTCGGTGCCTCGTCCTTGAGATCACTTGGTAGATGTTTAAAGACTGTGGTTTTTTCCCCAAACATTTTATTGTCCTAGCAAAAATAAAACTCAATCTCCTAGAACCCGAAAAAGTTCTAAAAAAGTTTCATTAACAAACTTATTATAAACAACAATCCTGTCTTATAAATCTACGACAGCTCTTGCAAAGGTGACGCCTGTCTCTAACAATGGTCTATTATAAAATCTTGCAAATACTTCAGAGTCTGCTGACCAGCCTGCTGTCTGTCTTATGACTTCCAATGATATCCCTCTTCTCCTGGCAGCTGAAGTAGCAGCATGACGTGTAGAATATGCAGAAAAAATTCTGGTATTGACACCTGCCTTGGTGAGGGTGCTTTTTATCCATCTGCTAATTGTACTCGTCGTAGCCGTCTGAAAAGGCTCCCTTGTGGATAAAAATAAAAAATCTTGCGTCTCCTGTCTTCGGTCCACTGTTCTATGAATATAGGTTAATAACGTAGATGCAGCACATACCTCAGGTCTTTCTTGAAAATACGGAATCTGTAAACAAGGTTGTGTGTTATTTACCCTAGTATTCTTTAAATGGTCCGTTATCAAAATCTGAATTTCAGAACAGGTGACAATAATATTATCCACACGTATCTTTGCCAATGTCTGTATTCTATGACCCGTTATCAGTGCAAGGAGGGTGACCAGTTTTTCTGTCAAACACTGAATAGGGAGAGATTCATTCGGGAATTTCTTCTCTAAGAAATGCAACACTGTTTGAGGGTTCCATGTGAAATTATACCTATGACGAGGAGGTCGTAACCTAAATATTCCTTTTAAGAACCTTTTAATATTAGGATTATTATTTATGCTGGCTGGCATAATTAATGAAAGAGCTGACCTATAAGTATTGAAGGTACCATAGGAAATGTTGTGTTTCTTTTCAAATTGATACTGTAAAAATCTTAAGACTTCAATTTCTGTAAAGCTAAAACAATCAATGCCCATCTGACTACAAAAGTTCCACCATGCTCTATAAACAGTTTCGTACTGTCTAATTGTCCCAGGTGATAACGACTAAATTAAAGTTGGGATTACTTGTTCTGGGGTGTTCTTCTGTAAATACGATTTCTTAATAATTTCCATTCCACCTGGAAATTCCTCCTGTCGATCCTAAAATAAGATGAATAATCTGTTACATTATTTTACCAGAAACTCTAGCGGCTATTAATGAACTATTCTTGGATAGAGGGCTTATATTCTGACATGGGGAAATAAGTAACGTCTGAGAATATTTAAAAAATACAGGTCTGCCAACCAATAATCTATTAAATACAGGATACCAAGGCTGTGTACTCCAATCTGGGATTATTAGAATACCCTCTGCCTGATCATTTATTATCTTATTAAGTGTTCGAAGGATCATCGAGAAGGGAGGGAATGCATAAAAGAAAATGCCAGACCAGCAGATACTAAATGCGTCGACAGCATAAGCATCTGGATCTGGCTTCCAAGAAATATACTTTCTACATTTAGCATTACAGTTAGAGGCAAATAGATCAATCTCTGGGTAGCCAAACTCTATACAGATAATCTCAAATTCTTTTGAATTCAATTCCCATTCTGTTTCTATAGGTAAGTTTCGAGATAGAAAATCAGCCTCAGTATTTTCCTTAGAACCTATATACGATGCATACAACCAAATATCCCTTTTCTCGCACCATTGCCATATTAACCGCGCTAAATTACTTAGCTCTGGAAATTTAACACCTCCCATTCTATTAATATATGACAATGCTGTTGTATTGTCTACTCTGACTAAAACATTGCACGATCTGAATTCTTTTAAAAATGACTTTAATGCATAAAAAACAGCCAATAATTCTAAGTAATTTATATGTCTATGTTTAAGATGCTCTGGCCACCAGCCCTGGGCCTTCTGGCCCCTGCAATAAGCACCCCACCCTGCTAAACTTGAATCAGAAAATATCTCTACCTCATAGGTGTCCTGTCTGATACTATTATATGAGTTTTCTATATTTTCTATCCACCACTTAAAGTCTGACTCTAAACTAATTGGAATATCTATTCTGGCATTATAATCCAGCTGATTCTTTCTTAACGCTATATATTCAATTCTTTCAAACTGTTTTGTGTATAGCCAACTATATTTGATAGCAGGGCAAACTGAAACTAAATTTCCTATGAATTCAGCAAAGAGACGGATCGTACAATGTTTTGTGATAATCATTTCTCGAGTCAACCTTAAAATCTTATATCTCTTTTCTTGTGGAAGACTTATAGTCATCTGTGCACTATTAAACAAAAAACCTAGAAATCTGCACTGCATTGTAGGCTCTAGACAACTCTTTTTAAAATTTATGCAAAAACCTAATTGTTCTAACAACCCTAATGTCTTTATAACATGTTGTTTACATTCAAGTTTATCTTTGCCCATAACCCAGAAGTCATCTAGATACAATACTGTTGTTATTCCATCTCTTCTTAAAGAGGAAACTATAGGTTTACAAATTTTTGTAAATAAATAAGGAGCCAGAGAAAAACCAAATGGTAGGCAGGTAAATTCAAATATTGTATTCTTGAACTTAAATCTAAAATATTTCCGATAGTGCTTGTTAATGGGTACCTGATAATAAGCGTTCTTTAGATCTATGGTCGACATATAGCAATTAGGCTGAATTAATCTTAATACTGTCCTGGAATCCTCAAATTTAAAATGTGGATTCTTAACAAAAGGGTTTAATTTCTTTAAATTTAAAATAAACCTTCTTTGACCATCTGGTTTAGAAACCAAAAAATATAGGGAGAGAAACTGACCCTTTTGATATTTACATTCCTTAATTGCTCCCTGTTGTAACAACTCAATAATCGAGTTGTTGACTGCTAGTACATCCTGTTTAGATAATTTTGAAGGAATAAATATATTAGGAGACTGTTTGGGTTTCTGAATAAAAGGTATCTTAATACCCTGAATCCATTCTAAAACAAATTTATTTGTAGTAATGGTCTCCCATCTGTCTCTATAATTCCCCAAATTACCAGCTGAATTACCTACCTGTCTTAATTCCAGGATCGTTGATTCTGATGTCTCTTCTCTTTTTCGTTCCTCCTTCGAGAGGGATTTATTGGCCCCTTTGGTCGTGGCTCCCTGAACCGCGACGGACCCCTCCAGTTTAAAGAATTTCTATTCTGAGTTCTGGGGACGAATCTATTCCTGGATGCCTGAGAAGAAGAAGATGGCCCCATATTTGACACTCTTGTAGGATGCTTTAAATCCTGGCTTGCTTTCTCCAAGCTCTTTAAAGTTTTAATTCTTTCAGATAATTCCTTACCAAAAAGATATTCATCAATTCCCATATTTTGGGCAGCCTCTTTTGCAGTCTTATTTAATGTGGGTAAGATTGATCTCCTTCTTTCTAAACTAATTCTGTGATGTAAATCACATAATATAAGTCCCGAATCACTAAGTCTCTGGATAAGAGATTTATCTTCTCGCTTGTCGATCAGAACCTCAGTCAATACCTGACCTACGACTGATAGGGATATCCCTATCTGATCCTGCCATGCACATAAAGCCTGGTCTTTCTTCTGAATAGGAAACTGCAGTAACGGTCTAATTTCATCGTTTAACTTTGGGCCCCTGATGTTTATACAATTGGAAGGTAACGTACATTTTGTCATTAAGCTCTCTAACTTATTCTCTGGTAAACCCTCTAGCAGAAAATGTGACCATCTGCAAGAAAGAGCCTCGTGCAATATATAAGTACCCTTGGTACTGTTTAAAGGAGTTTCTCCTAAGCATTGCAAAATCTCTTCGTTAAGTGTCTCCTGATCATCAATAACTATTGCATCTATTATTTCCTCAACTTTTTTCAGAGTTCTACCAGGTGAATCAAAACCTACCTGGTCTTGACCACTACCACCTAGTAGTGAAGGAGACAAGTGCCGTGCACGTTGTCCTTCTAAACTCGGTCTGCGGTGAGTCTCTCTATTTCGCCTAAAAGAGCTCCTGCTGTATCGAGAACTAGAGTCTGATCTCGACCCTGATCGTCTATCTGGACGTCGGTTAGAGGGTCTTCTTCGTACACTACGTGAACGAGATTCTCGGGCACTACGTGAACGAGAACGTCGGCCTGAGGGTGAGCTTCGTGACGATCGACTAGACATACTTCTTTGGTCTGCGAGCGCTCTTTCGAGCTTCGCTATCCGTTGCTCCAGTTCTCGGGAACCTGTTTTATTCATTCTTTCTAAAAACAAACTTAATTTTGTTCTAAAAACCTGAAAATTAAATTATAATTTTCTACTTACATGCGGCCATTAAAGCACGAAAAGCAAAGATGAAGCTAGCCGGTAAGGAACCTGTAATACCGACCAAGAAAAATTCTTTAAAATATCGTGGCCAAAAGCATAGAGCAATACTACCAAGTGATCTCAAGGACGAGGCACCGAGATATAATATAATATTCTTTAATGTTTTATTTTAAAAAAAATTAATAGGTACAAGATAGACTACTGAGATGTAAAAAACTAAAAACGAAGATTTCACTATTATCATTTATTAATTTAACCAAACCTTAGTAAAAACAGTCTTAGTTTGAAAAATGAAGTTATGTATAGGGTAGGTGTTGGAGACAGTACATAATTGTGATTGTTTCTTTTTTCTTTGTTAAAACAATATTTCTTGTAATTCGTTTCATTAATAATTTCAATAGTTTTTATAAATAACCTTAGAACGCCTCTGCACTGTAAGTTGGCAATTTGTTCTGAATTGTGTTGCCTAATGTTTAGCGCCGTTTGCTTATTTTTTATTTTAAGTATTTTGCTATTGGTAACACTAGTTTTTAGACAGTATCAGATGAGAAGAAAATAATGTAGTCGTGAGAAAAGTTGTAAAGTTTTAAAAGTTATAATAAATGCAGTTTAGTTGAAAAGCACGCTATTTAAATTATCGAACTCAGTGTTTCGTACTTTAGCGGGTAGCTAAATTTTTGGGACACAACAGTAGGCAAACAAGGGCGCCTCGGTCAATGGTTGCTAAACCGTTCAGGTTGAACTTATGGGAAACTTTTTTTAATAAAACTTTTAACATTTCATCTCTGCTACAATCCAAAGGCTATCAAAATGATCGATATTTTTAGAATGGTGTATACTTAAATCCTTAACCGATCCAGCACTCCGAAACCAACCGAACAAGTTCCGCCGCAATAGAGAAATGGTTCCGGTTCTAAAAATTCCCAATTATAATTTTTCCCAATTCTCGAACGTCCCCGATTCTCGTTCGTCGTCCTCGGTTCGAGTAGCATCTGCATTAATAGGAAATCCCTAATTCTCAATTCTATATGAAGAGTATTGAAGAGGAAGGAAAAGAACGTGTTAGATTTGTCAACGTTGCATGCTCATTTCATGTTGTGGCTGGCTGGCAGCGGGTTCAAGGAGAGGAGCGAAGCAGCAACACGCCGGTCTTTTTCTCCGCTTGTAATGTTGCCATTTGAAAATAATTATTGTGTATATTAGAAAATAAGAAACTTCAATAACTAGTGACTAAGTACCTATATCTTAAAATTTTAGGGGTATGAAGATGTCAATGTTCTCCGCTTTTTATGTTGCTACTTGGAAATAATTGTATTATTTTAGAAAATAATAAACTTCTTTCAATATTCATTAGGTAGAAACTTAAAATTTTAGGGGTATGTATATGTCTTACATCTCAATCAATCTGAAAAAAGTTGTCCCCCTTTATTATAACGTAATTATTTTTATGTCGTCTAAAAAATGCGGTAGGTACCTATATATCCATTCGAAGTTTACTTTTCTTAGAGT
Source organism: Polydrusus tereticollis (assembly GCA_963920685.1). Lineage (NCBI taxonomy): Eukaryota > Metazoa > Arthropoda > Insecta > Coleoptera > Curculionidae > Polydrusus > Polydrusus tereticollis. Next base: position 55,790,161 of record OY987335.1, read on the forward strand.
AGGTATTATTATAGGCTGTGGATTCATTATTGGTAACAATACTTTGATTATTGACAATAATGAATTCATAGCCTACTCTGGCAAAAGTAAACTTGAAATGGCATATACAGGGTGGGCCATTAGTGCGATAAAGTAATTTGACGGGTAAACTAATAAAGTTACTGAAAAACTTTTTATACAGTTGTAGATATTAATAAGTAGCATAATTCAAAATTAGTTTTATAGGCATTTTTTTAGTTATTATATTATACAGGGTGGTTCAGGAGATATGGACCAATTTGTGATAAAATAAGCCCAAGTTTAACACTGTTAAAAGGTTGCAAATAAAATGTTGACTGCGCCAAAGAAAAGCAGCAATAATTTGCTGTTTATTCTCATAATGATAATCACTCACTTGCTTTCTTCTATACAGGGTGGCTTACAATGCGAAACCAAATAAAACTAATTTTTTTAAAATGGAATACCCTATATATTTTATAATAATTTTGAGGACAAGCTCTTAGGCGATATACGACATTTGTACATTATACTGGGTAGTTAAAAAGATATAAAGGCATTTTTCCACCATTTATCTTTTGTCAAATTATATAACAAAGTCTATCTCATGGTTTCTACCTATTTAAAAAATTTAAACTTTGTTTTTATTTTTTCACGTGTCGACCTAAAGTTGGTCGTCTTCAGGATAAAATAAAAGTAATCTACGATAAAATATGTGATGTCCACTATATAGTGAAACAGCATATGAATTTTACACATAAAATATTCTAAATGTATAGTTTATCGTAATTTAGGGTAGTATTTTAACATTTATAGGTCGAATCGTCAAAAAGTAAAAAACAAAGTTTTCTAAATTGTTTAAATAGCCAGGGACCAGATAGACTTTGCTATAATTTGACAAAAGCTAAATATAAAATAAAAAATAAATAAGTAGATAAACAATTATTAGTCGTCTTGTTTTAATATGTTTGCCTTTTAAATTTAACTTTTTATTATGATATTTGCTTATAATTTAAGTATTTTAATATTTTGTTATAAACAGAAATGGTGGAAAAAAGCCTTTATATCTTTTTAACCACCCTGTATAATTTACAAATGTCGTATATTGCCTAAGAGCTTATTGAGAGTTATTGTCATTGTTTCCTTAACAAAGTTCGATAGCCTACTTGTCAGAAACCATAGGCACATAGCGAATGCGCATTTAATGCTTTTTATTTTTTTTGTCGGAAACTGTTTGTCGGACGATAAAAAGGAAAGATATTAAATTTGGCCTAAAATGAATGAGTATTTTAAAAATAATTTTTATCTTGAGAAAAAGCAGTGGCGTACATAATATTTTTCCAAAATGTCTAGTCCAAACCCTTTCAGGACGCCACTGGTTAAAAAATTTTAAAATTTTTCTACACCAAAAAATGGCTATTGATGCTTAGAGGGCATGTGTGAAAAATTCATAAAAATAGCTAGAAAGTTGTTAAAGTTATGATAGAAAAACGGTTTTTTTCTTAAAACTTTAACGCCCTGTAGTTCGAAAGTTGACAGGTTAAGGATATATGTTAATTTGAACTTTTCTTCTTAAAATCACCTAAGGATTCACACCGTTAAGGATCAGTATCTTATTCTGAAACACCCTGTATAATTTTAATATCCCTTAAAGAATATAACAAGTGATTTTTAATTATTTTGCTCAAGGGAGGCCATGCATTTTAAAATCATTATGGCCGTACTGCGTAGATAAGATGACATGATTGTTTTATGACATTTACGTCTTATTTGAATTTGTGTATTTGTAAAGTTTAAAAATTGGAGAAATTTTGTAATTTTTGCAGTTATTTGAAGGTAGGTTACTATTGCTTTAACTAATATTTCTCCGGGGAGTCGTCTTTTGACTATTATAAAGTGCTATTTGCAGGATATGACTTAATTTTTTATTTTTCAGCGTATCAAGTTTTGGTGAAGCTTTGTTGCCGGATTGAAAGTTCTACAGTAAAAATGTTTAGTGAAGCACAAAAAATTTTTATTGTTGAAAGTTTTTTTAGAAATGGAAACAAAATAGGCGGTGTGTGGAATTACTCTATGCATGACTGCTTTTATTTTGGATTTTATATTACATACCGTCAAAAAACATTATTTTAGGTTTTCAACGTGACAACGCTGCTTTCTTGCAAATTCGCCCTATGATTTAATCTACGCGCTACTGCTACACTATGTATACTGGGTCACAGCCGCCCTTGAGCAAAATAATTAATAATCACTCGTTATCATTCTGTGTGGTAAAAGTCAATTACCTATTTAAAAATTACTATAAAGTCGGGTGGCATTTAAATGTTTGTAGAACTTTGAAAATAGTATCTCTAAATAGGCATATGTTCTAAAAATATTTCAGTTGCAGTTAGGAGGACTGCCGCATGAAAATTGTTAAAAAGAGGTACCTATTTAGTATTTTCACTTTTATGTGCCGCTTTTTCGTTTCTCTTCTCTCAAATCCCACGTTCATTTTGGCCTGCATTGTAAAACCTTATACTTTATTACTTAGAATAAGGGTCTCTGCCTCTTGTCAACAACTGGTTAAGGTTTATCGAAAGTCTTTCTTTGTATTATAGTATACTGACAATGTAAAATGTTTGTATATACAGTGTGGCTCAAATTCATGTGCCCAGTACATGGATTTCAGAAACTATAAGAGATACAGAAAGGGTTAAATGGAGAAAGTTGTACAGGCTTAGGCGAGAAACATAAAACTGTTTTCAAAAATTTTAATTTTTTTGCGAAAAATTTAATTGCAAAAATAGTTTTTGGGAAAATATGAAAATCTTCAAAACGTTGTGGTTTAGATTCTGACTTTATTAAGCGAGATATAAAAAAAAAAACACTTCTTCATATCAACTTTTACGGGAAACTGTAACGTTATTGAAAATCATTCAAATGATGTTGGGTTGCCTCGGCCAAAAATACTTTTTTTTTTGTTTGTTAGGTGTGGGTTTGTCTTATTATCTGACAAATTTTTTTAGGGCGCCATCCTACCAGAAATAATACAAAATTTTACAAACACTTAGTAGTTTATTAAACTATACTTGTATAATAATGGTTGTTGTTACTGGTTTCCGAGGAAACAGTTTTGACATGAAAAGTTGAAAATTAAAATGAAAATATAGCAATGGTCTGCTGGTCTTTACAAAGTTATCCTTCTGACTGACAAATACTTAGCTCTGCTTGTCATCCATGAGGTGTGTCCAAGATTCAGTCCTCTTCACCTGTAAGTTGTCTCGATAAGGTGTTCGGTGTTCCATGCATGTACTTCAGCAACGGAGAAGGTGTTCCATGCATAGACTTCAGCAATGGAGACGATGAGGAAGACGTCAGGACTTGATTAGACTTGAATTCTTGTGACAGCGATTGATAGGAGTAGTGACATCAGATGAGCTTGTCAGTTTGTCAGCCTCAGGTTTGCTCGTTTACATGTAATGTTAGAAAAGTGGCATTAGACCAGCGAATATTATTGCAATAAAGGTTTCAAAATGAATACTTATGGTAAACAGTACCAGTTGTAACTTAAATTTCTATACTATAGTCACAGGATGTTTTTACTCCCTGTTACTCAAGTGAATATGCCTAAAGTTTTAAATTAAGAAATGAAATAACCATGTTTAATTACATAAGGTCAAAAACAAATTTTCTTTCGTGTTTAAATAGTACGAAAAACAAATGATTTGATTGACTTAAAATGTATCTAAGTTTTAAGTTAATCCAAGAAAAGCATATATTGTGCCAACAAGATAAAAATTAAGTAATTTTAACTAATAATAACTACAAAATGTACAAATATACAATACAGATATTCAAAACTAGAAGAAAATACTGCATTCAAAGCATCCACAACTTTGTGCAGATTCGATATGCATAACGAGCAAAAAGGCAATCGTTTGCTAGAGAGATAAATGCACTCAAAAGTATTTCTAACTTTTGTGCAGGTACGATAGGCAAAAACGAGCAAAAGACAATCGTTTGCGAGATAGATTAATGCATTCAAAAGTATTCCTAACTTTTGTGTAGGCACGATAGTGCATAACGAGCAAAAGACAATCGTTTGCGAGATAGATAAATGCATTCAAAAGTATTTCTAACTTTTGTGCAGGTACGATAGGCAACACGAGCAAAAGGCAATCGTTTGCAAGATAGATCAATGTGGTATAACGAGCTACAGGCGTTCGTCACCACACGATATTGGTGTTCCAGACTAATGTCTTATGACACCCAGGGTAAGATATGTACAAGATAAATTCAAGATATAGATATGGTACAAGAGAAATTTTATATACAGTGTGACTTAAGGTATTATCCATCCAGTACAAGCATGTCACGCCAATTGAGTGAGAAGTTTAAGAGAAAATAAAGTTAAACTAGAATTGATTCCTGACAGATATCAGTGAGAGAAATTAGGTGAGCTTCCCAACAAATTCAATTTAGGTTTCTGCTTAGAAACAAAAGAAAAACTCACCTGCTTTCCTTGATATCAGCTTCCTTGGATATTCTGTCAGTTACCAGTTCTGTAGAGCCTGGATCTGTCGGTTTCCTTGTGAATGGTCCAGCCAGGTTTACCCTATATCTGGTTCTCACCAATGTTCTTCAAGAACTTAAATAAACCACCAACTGGCCAACGATATTTGCTTAAACGTAAAAGAACGACAGAGAGCCCCGAAAAACAAAGTTAAATTAAGAATTTAGATATTAATTGATAAAGAAAAACAAATAAAACCATGACCTGTTGATTGTCTTAAAAGATATTTAAACTGAATGCAAGATTATTAAAATATTGATTGAAAATCCACATTTATCCAAGAAATACTATGATTACGGCCTGCTGTTTATTAAGATGATGCTTTTAGATCATTAAAATTAAAAACAGTATAATTTACAAGGATGAATGAAATAAATGAAGATTATGAATTTATGACGCCATTATGGCCGGCACGTCTTTATTTTTGTTAAAACATACTTAAAACATAAAAATGTGGAATTTAATTCGTGTAAAAATAGATTAAAAGGTCATGGGTTTCTAGAAAGTAATATTTATGGTTAAATTAGTTCAATTACATACTTATTATCAGATAAAATATAAATATAGTGAAACAGAAGCTTAGCGTGACATACCTGTATCAGGATAAAACCAAAAGTGACGTCAAAAAATATTAACCTCGCTGAGTCGCCTTTCTATCCACGGAGACAATATGAACTAAATTAAATGTTTGAAATCGCTAATCTATATTAAAGAATAACCTAGAAATCTATATTATAGAACGGCAAATTTACAGTTCGTCTAAAGAATCGATATTCTGCAGCATGCAGAGTTATCCATAGATGGCAGCGCCAATACCTAAAGATACTTTAAAATCCAGTGTAACGAAATAACTTTTATTTCGTTACAAAACAACATGGTTCAAAATTTTTGCTCTCCGACGTTTCGTATTTGTAGGCCCATAACGGAAATCCCTATAGTGTGAGCATGATAATGGGACACACTGTATTTATGTATCGGCAAACGCTTTCTCTAAAAGATGCAGATAATCTCTCAATTTGCATAGGCACTAAAAATTGTTAAAGCTTAATTTATGATGAAAATCGACCTCCGAAAGAATGCATTTTTCGACATAAGTACCTATGTTCATAATTCGTATTAGAAAAAAAGTTTTATTTTTGTCTGCTGAATCTACCCTATTGGCGTGTCTATTTCATTTCGGCACAAAAATTTACTTTGAGGTCCTATATCTCTAACACTATTTCAACTTTATGTTGATACTAAGAATTAAATATTATTGTCGTTTCTATTTGGACGTTATTTTGAAATATATTTAAAAATGCAAAATTCAACTGCCATTATCTCGAAAACGGTTAAAGGTAAGATTGACTTGACACAACCATATAGGATGTCTTAGAATTTAACTAAGAATTCGAAAATCACAAAGATACAGGCTGTGCCCTTTAAAAAAATTAGGTTTTTCCCTGTACCTTTGAAACGCCCTGTATAATTTTAAAACTAAAAAATTTTAAGAAGGCTCAGGAAAGTACTAAAACTTTTGTAATTTCAACTTTGTCGTAGGATCAATAATAAAAAAAAATAGCAGTTGTATAACTTATATCATCACCCTGTACGCCTGTACGGCGTATTCCTAATAGAAATAAATGTTTCGTTTTCAGAATCCAAATCAAGCAGTTTTACTGTGAAGTACAAATAACGACAATGATTCATGTTTATCTTTAAAATATATTATTTGTTCTTTAAATCGTTAGTTATAATATATTAAATAAATAAATAATTGGTAAATATTAGTTATAAAACAAAAATGAAACAAATGTTTTAAACATTACAAAAAATCATTATATTGTTCACAAAATAATATTGTTTCAGTTTATTTTAAATTACAAATTATCTTTCAACTCAGAAATACTTTTTTAAACATTACAGTTATTTTAAGGTAATAAGATAAGATATTATTTAGTATATGGGTATATGTTTACGTAAACACCATTAAATTAAAGTATTTAAAAGAATGTGTCCATCAGAGGAAAAAGGGAAAAAGGGAAAAAGATTAGAGACTTTGTGAAGAATTAAGTACATATATGTATTCAGTGAAATAAAATTATTAAAGGAACAATAATTACTCTTTGATTGTTATTAACAAATTATCAACCCCTTTTAACATTATAAACCTAACTTTAATAAATAATAACAATAAGTAGTAAGTAAGATTTACATTAATTTAGATATTATCTTATTATTACAATTATTATCTTTTGGGATACCCAAGTCGTGTACAGGGTGTCCCACATTTGTGGAATACTAAGGTATGAAATTTGTGTTCATCGGACACCCCGTATATTAATACAGTTTTGTATAGTCCCATGAAAGACCTTTATGAAAATATATAGTTTGTTATACTTATTTCTATTACTTCTTAATATACAGGACATTAAGTTATTGCAAAATTACATTAGAGAGCCGTTTTATTCAGAACCTGCGTATAATAGGAAACATTTTTTTATTTTAAAAGTACATTTAAAAAACCTTTGGATCTACTGGAATATTTAGAAAGTTTCCTATTATAGGCAGGCTCTAAATAAACAGGGTGATTCATAAATGTGTGACACGTAGAAACTTTTTTTTAAATGAAACAGCCTGTATTTTTCGTTTGTTGAATTTTACACAAAATTCTAAGACTACTAATATTACTGCGTAATATGTTTATCTTAAACAGTTTTTTACATAAGTTGAGCTAAAAATCAAGATAATTAAATTTGGAAGCCCCGTATCACGAATAAGGTTGAAAATTTAGGAGATCTTATGTACTTTTATATTAAAAATATATTGACTACATTTTGATACCAAAAAGTCATAATATCTTCAAGATATGCGGGGCCTAAAAATTTAATTATCTCTGTTTTTTTACTGGAATTATCTCAGAAACTGTTTAAGATAAAATATATTATATATAGAGTTTGTCTTAGAATTTTGCGTAGAACTCAAAAATCGACAAAAATACAGGGAGTCCCATTTAAAAAAACAAAGTTTGTACGTGTAACGCAATTAAGAAGCACCTAAGTATACGTCATTTAGTGATACATTTGTATTTACAATTTGTTAACTCTTACGGTTAAGGCTGTAGGTAGGGTGCAAAATATAATCGGAGGCGGATAATTCAACTTATATAGGTACCTATCTATTTACACAACGGATGCCGCCGCCGCCGCGCCGCCGGAGGAAAAGAGCATAGGGAGCAAAGTACCTTACCTGTAAACAAATAAGAAAAAAATGTGTGAGGAAGGAATTTAGCAAAAGCATAGAATAATAAAGTTGAGTAAAATAAAGACAAAAATCAATTCAATAAAATTATAATGGGTATACCTACCTATTCTACCTACCAAGAATATCTTTGTCACAGTAAGCTTTTTTCATTAAAATAATCTTGGAACAGGGTACGTACATATTCAGGTACATATATACCTACCTATTCTATTATGGTAACTGACAGGATACCGTTTCGCCAGGTCCTGTCAATCCGTTCGATTTCTGTGACTCCTGGAAGCAAAGTCGTCCATTCCATCGCCCTTTCTTTCAGTACTTGTAATAGTCTTACTTTCTTGCCTTATAAAACAAACTACTATTACTGCCTAATAATAATAAAAAAATAGTTTAACCCTTTCAGCCTCCAATTAACTTTTTTGATAAAAAAAAAACAGAAATTTTATACAATGGATGATTTGTTTTAGGGCTTTTTCTTTATACTCAAGCCATGCATTTGTGGAACCAAAGCCTAAGCCATGAGTAAACATCCAAAGAGGCGTTTACGAAAACAAAATGAACGTTCGATAAAGCGTTATCAAAAATATTTATCGACGCCGCCCATGTTTACGTTATAATTTTTAATCACTTTTATGAAAGGGCCTTTTTATTCATTTTTAGTAACAAAAAACCTAAAAACGGTAACTTCTTATAATATTAATAATTCAAAAAATAATACAACTTTACAAAAAATACTATAGGTCTTTTTTCTCCAAGTTTTTTATGCCATAAATATTTTTTTTTCAATTGAAAATAACAAATTTTTACCAAAAAAACACGACACAAACAAACACGTAAGTGCACGCTGGGATTAGATGGTCAAATTGGAATCATACTTTGCATTTGCATAGTGTTAAATTTCGGTGCACTACAGTGTACACCAGGACTGAAGGGGTTAAATTATATAAAATTTTGTGAAAAAAGAAATGAATTATTTAAAAAAGCACCATGTATATTCCTACCTTCTGACTTGCTCAAAAAACACATTTGCAAAACCGGCCATTTTCTACTATAATAGTAGCTCACCAACACAAACACAAACGTAATATTACTTCTCAATACTGGAAAAGTAACCGATTAGAAAACCCCTCCATTATCATCCGATCACACGAAACTTACTTACAATGCGACCATACTGACAACACTGGTTTCAACTTTCCGAGCGCATTCGTGACCGTTCGTAAAAAATAGGAATTTTTAGAAATGGGACAAAATAGCGGTTCCGTTACGATCGTATCGTATTTGTGGATTCTATTTCACCATCGTATTGGGTTCGGGCATTCTCGTATTCAGAAATGGGTGTTGATATTCATGAACAGTAGTGAAGTGAGATGCTTATCGTTTTCTACGATTTTTTCTTTTTACTGTTTACTTTTAATGTTTTGATTGTTTTGTGCATTAGTTAAAATATTATCATAAACTAAGTTATATTTCGTATACTGTAAATATTATGTCGTTTAAAATACGGGATTGTCAGTGGGAAGTCTTGCTCCAGTTTATGGAAGAGCATCAAGGCTTCGCCACTGGCAAGTTTGTTGGCCAAAAAGGCCGGGAAACACAGAAGAAATTGTGGGAACAACTAGCAATGAATTTAAATTCCTTGGGGTATGGCGAAAAAAACCCCTGCAAATGGCAAAAGGTAATGTAGTGTAGACTTAGACACTATTAACTGAGAAGGAAATACGTATTTTATGATTTATTTCAACTACTTACATGTTATAGACCTTATGATTTTGTACTAGGATTAGTAATAAATAAATGGGTAACGCACCATCATTTTCTTGTTTATTATATTTCCTATTCTCTCTTGCAGACGTGGTCTGATTTTAAATATCAAATTAAAAAGAAAGGGGCCAGTTAAAGGTAGACCAAAATGCTACTGGAGGTGGCATGCCTAGTAGTGCACCGTTTAATAGCTTTAAGGTAAGAGCACTGGCCATCCTTGGCGGTGAGAATTTCTACCTAGGAGTGGGAAACAGTGAGGTAGGAGTTCCTATATACTATGGTAAGTACTATATAAATTTAATAAGGTCAGTAGACATGGAAGACAGCAAAAAAAGTGAAGAAAATACCTACTTATATTATTACTATAAACATATTTCTAAAATTGTTTTAGGTTTTGAGTGCCCCAACGGAGACTATAGTTGGGGTCAAGCAAATATTTGACGCGTGACACTTCCATATTGTCATGGGTGTCAAATACGGCAGGCCACTCATAATATAAAAGGTACTAATAGCTAATTTATATTATAATAATTACCACCCACTCGAAGTATTTGTATCTTTATCCTTTTATATGACTAAAAAGAGATATACATAATTCTCGTCGATTTGGTCAAATCATATGGGCTGCAGATCCGCATTTTATTTATTCCAAAACGAGTGATGTCGTTGTCTTGTTGACATTCTGTATTTGGTTTTGGATTTTGAGTATTTAAATCATTTTATTGCCTTTTTATAGTGTTCTATTGTCTTTATTTGTGTAGTGTTTCCCAGCAATCATTTTCTGCAAAGGTTTATAAATAACAATATTCGTCAGTCCGGCCCTGACTAAGTATCAGCTGTAATAAAGTTGGTGAAAACGAAATAACCTAGTATTGGACAAATATGACAAGATGGAAGTGTCACGCGTCAAATAGTTGCTTGACTCCAACTATACCTCAAGTGTAAGTGTTAATAAGCAATTTAAGCAACATCTTACCTCTAATTTGCTGGAACCCGGCACATATGCAGAAACTATTACAACACCAGCAACAGGTTTACACAACCAAAGATCAAACACCTTTGACCATGATTATGGGTATACCCCACCAGCCAAAAAACGAAAAATGAATGAGACTGACAAGGCTTACGCAGAAACAATCAAAATTTTAAAAAATATAAATAATTCCATCGATGATTTAAAAACCTCATTGGAAGAAAAATTGGAAAAAATTGCTGAAGCAATTGCAAATAAATAAACGTACCTATTCCAGTACCTAATATTTAGGAATTAAACTGTTACTGTTACATAATATGTTATTATTTAACTACCTATGTTTTGAATATGTTTGATTTGTTCCTTTCACTGATATTTACGTTCCTATATTTGTGATTTGTTTAATATTATGTTTGATTTGTTCCTTTCAAAATAATATTGGAGTTCCTACATTTATGATTCTTGATAGGTATAATAGAGCTATTTATTAAATAATTACTACACAATAAAAGCAATATTTTTGTTTATTCTATGTTTAGGTAGGTAGGTAACAAAAACATCTTCCATATATGGAATACTCTTATTACAAGTTTAATAAAATCTCAAATACTTCAACTTTAAATTTCTAGAGATAACATATATTATTGTCAAAAAAGAAGTCATTGGTTTCCTAAAGTCTATGCATTTTCTTAGGTATTTTCAAGAGATACCAAGAGACAACAAACGTTGACCTTTGATCACCGATTAGCAAGTGAACACTATTGAATTTTTAGGCTAGCTGGAGATCTTATTGAAATTGTTACACCCCATTTACCAGAAAGAAGATATTTAAAGGGTATATCCACTGAAAATAAAATCTTCACAGCACTGAGGTTTTATGCGACTGGCTCTCTTACCAGCGATGTGTTGGCCAAGAGTACTATAATAGTGGACTCAGTCAAACAGCAGTACACAGAAGTATCCCTGAAGTCACTCATGCTCTAGCAAATGTTGTAGACCAGTTCATATATTTACCAAATACACAAGGTTTCTTTTCTTTAGGTTTAGGTTGAAAATACATACACTTTAGGTACATTACAACAAACATTTTCTCCCACAACCCAAATATGAACATTAAAAAAAAACAAGTAGGCAGAAGTTAAATAATAACAAATGGATTGCATTTGAACAATATGCTAAAAATATCTATTTACCACTTCATTGCGCACTCTGACCTCTTCAGCATTATCCATGTTCCTTACTACATATATGGGCACATTTGGCTCATTGAAATCAGCAAAATCCATATCATAATCAATTAAGTTTTCATCCACACACATGTTATGTAGTACTGCACAGGCCTTTATAAGTTGACAAACAAATTCTGGGGAATATCGTGCAGATCTTTCTTTTAAAAGACACCTGTATCTTATTTTGAGTACACCATTGCAACGTTCTATAAGATTTCTAGCTGAAGCATGTGCAGCATTGTACCTTATTCTTTCGTGTTCATTTTCAGGGTTCCTGAAAGGTGTGAGCAAGTAGGGTTGGAGTGGGTAGCCAGAGTCACCTATAAACCAACACCTTTCTCTGTTTTGATAAATAGTATTAATATATTGTTGAGCTTGACATACTCTCCAAATAAATGAGTCATGTGTTGATCCTCCATAATTTGCAAAAATGCTTCTTATTTTTAGCTTATGATCGCAAATTATTTGAGTGTTTATCGAGTGGTATCCTTTTCTGTTCATATAGTTCTGCTCATTTTCCACTGGCTTCAGAATGGCTACATGTGTCCCATCAATAACTCCTACAATCCCAGGGAACCCCCAATGTTGCATTATTTCGGTTTTAATAAAATTTCTTTCGTCTTGTGTATTTGGTAAATATATAAACTGGTCTAAAACATTTGCTAGAGCATGAGTGACTTCATGAATACTTCTGTGTACTGCTGTTTGACTGAGTCCACTATATTACTCTTGGCCAACACATCACGATTGTCTAAATCCCCCAGGCCAATCCTCGGTGTTGCCACGTTGTTGTATAACCCTTGGCCACTGCGCATGTTCTACGTTAGGCGCGGGAAAAGATATTTTATTTACTCTTTATTTGTTTTAACAAAGCATTGTCATGGTTTCAACTATGCACAACAATGACTCTTAATGCATATTTCTATAGCTTGCGTACAGACGTGCATTATAAAATCAGTTAAGTATAAGTGGTATTGCAGAAAATCGTTAGTTCGGTGCGTTATAGCTTATATTATCTATTATTGTACCTAGTTAACATCTAGTGAAAAGTAAGTTTATAAATGTGATCCTAAAATATATTTTACGTATTTTTTTCAATTTTTTAATTACTTACCTTACTACCTACCTACCAACTTCTACTACCTTTTCTGAGATTTTAAATAACTAAATCTTAAATTGTCAGGGCATGTCACCCCGGGTTCAACTCCGACCGAAGGGGGCTCACAATGCAAAACCAAATAAAACTTTTTTTTTTTAAAAAGAACACGTTACATTTTATAACAATTTTAAGGACTATAAACCACAAACTCTTAGGCAATATACGACATTTGTAAATTATACAGGATAGTTAAAAAAATTAAAAAGCTTTTTTCCACCATTTCTGTTTTTTTAACAATATTAGGGTTAGAATCTGGAAAATACTTGAATTATAAGCAAATATCATAATTAATAGTTAAATTTAAAAGGCAAACACATTAAAATAAAACGACTAATAATTATTTATCTACTTATTTATTTTTTATTTTATATTAGCTTTTGTCAAATTATGGCAAAGTCTATCTGGTCCCTGCCTATTTAAACAATTTAGAAAACTGTATTTTTAGACGTTTCGACCTATAATAGGTCATTCTTACAGAAACAAAAGTAGATCCATAATGATAAAATACTACCATAAATTACGGTAAACTATACATTTAGAATATTTTATGTGTAAAATTCATAATATGCTGTTTCACTCTATAATGGACATCACATATTTTATCGTAGATTACTTTTATTTAATCCTGAAGACAACCTACTTTAGGTCGACATGTCAAAAAATAAAAATAAAGTTGTATAAATTTTTTAAATAGGCAGAAACCATGAAGTAGACTTTGCTATACAGTATCAGCCAAATGAAATAAATTCGATAATAAATACATGGAGGCGTGTCCGCAAAAACGCTCGGACACGTCGATTGGTATTTCTTGTTGCGCATTTTTCTCAATAAAAACTTTTTATACAGGGTGTGTCATGTAACAGTGGCCAATACTAACTTTCTTATTTTAAATGCAACACCCTTTATATTATTCAATTTTTGTATTCTTCAGAAAATTTTAGACATATTTCGTGTACAATATCCTATACCTATCTTCAACTGTTTCGGAAATATTAGGTGTTTTCAAATTTATTGCAAAAATCAACAACACACTAAAAAACTAATAAGCAATACTGTTTATTTCTTGATAATATAAAAAACAAAAAAAAAACATTAATGTAGGAGATGTTGAAAATTGATGTTAAAATGTTTTTACTGATATCAAATAAAAAAAAAAAACCGTAACAGTTTTTACACATTTTTTAGTATATCTCACACAGCCTTTATTTAATTTGGTCGAGTGTGAACTATGTAATATTTTTTATATGGAACTGTTAATTTTTATATTAAAATCTTAAAATTTGTTTACCACTGATTTATTTTTAATTTTTCAAAAACTGTGTAAAGTCACCTTATTGCAACAGTGTCAAATTACACAAGCATCTAAAATGCAGGAAGATTCAAAGTATAAGCTTCTTTACACAATCTTATGATTTTTAAAAATTGTTTAAAGCATGGGCAACAAATTTGGAGGAAAAAAACTCATATTTCCTGATTTTTTTCACGAAATTTATTAATTAAGTACTAACTCAGTCTTCAGTTAGGAACTAAACTGTTTTAAACAAACAAAAAATATAATAAGGTACAACTCGACAAACAAAATAGAAAATGTAAAGAATAACGAAACATTTAAAATACTTATTTTATAAAAGAAATAAACTAAAAATTAAACTAAATCCCTAAGAACATGAATAATACTGCAACACAGGTAGGTAATAACTAACAATTCAAAATTAAAATTTTTGACTTCTAGGTTAAATTTATAAAGTCCCCTTCTAATTTCTGGAGTTTTCAAAAATTCAAAAATATCATCTTCAGATTGTTGGGATATGTCATCCTGAGGAGGAAATACAAATATATTGCCTCGCTTTTGACGTAAATATTTCACTATAATTTCTGGTCGATGAACTTCCATAATTTGTCCGATAAAATGCTTAAGAGATTTTTTTGAGGCTAATTTAATAACCACAAAATTTCCTTTCTTTGGAAATGGGATTTCTTCTTCACCTTCATCATCATGTTCATTAAAAGTTTCTGGTAACAAACAGTTCGTTTAAGTTTTCGTCAACGTTTTCTTGTTCGAGTTCTTCTATTTCTGAGTGCCACTGATTTTCCAGGAGCAATTTTAAGTGTCTTTTTGCTTTGGCGGGGTTGCCTTTCAGTTAGAGGAGAGCGTGTTTCTTTTAAATAGTCCAACAGTGACCTGCTTACATTATCTGGGACATGTTGTTCTGCCCTTATTGAAGGCAACCTTTTTAAAACTTCCTGTGGGTTAAACGGAATAATTCCCGTTCCTCGAAACGCCCCTTCGATATTTTTTTAGTTGGTTAAGTCTAATTGCTGCATTAATTTTTTTAGCAAAGGCGGGAAAGAAATTTTATTTAGGGTTTGATCTCGAGAATTTTGAATTTTATAGTTTAAAAGTATTTCTCTCCAAATTCTTTTGAGGGGTCCGTAATAGCCAACGTCCAATGGCTGGGTGAGATGAGTTGCGTTTTTTGGTAATAAATACAAACCTGATATTATTTCTTTGGCAATCTACTATTATATTAACATTTAGGTGAGACGATAAATTGTCGCCTATTACGACCTTCGGCCCAGGATTTTTTTTCGCCCAAGGAACAACAATGGTGGTAAACCAATCTTCAAATGAAATAGAATCAAACCATCCCGATTTTGATCTATTGTAACGAGCATTTTTTGGTCCTCCATTGGTCCATTGGTCATACGGCCTCTCTGCCTTGTAAACAGTATAAGGTGGTAAAACTTCCCCAGATCCTGTTATGGCAAACATGATCGAAATTGATGCCTTGGCAGTATTTAATACTCGTTCTGGATATTTCATTCCTCGGCGAAAAATGCACTTGGTAGAACCAGGATCATCAGATAAATTAGTCTCATCAAAATTTAAAATATTTTTAGGTGGAACGTTTTTTACATTATCAAGAAATAAACAGTATTACTTATTAGTTTTTTAGTGTGCTTTTGATTTTTGCAATAAGTCTGAAGACACTTAATATTTCCGAAACAGTTGAAAATAGGTATATAGGATATTGTACATGAAATATGTCTAAAATTTTCTGAAGAATCCAAAAATTGAATAATATACAGGGTGTTGCATTTAAAATAAGAAAGTTAGTATTGGCCACTGTTACATGACACACCCTGCATACAAAGCTTTTATTGAAAAAAATGTGCTACTAGAAATACCAATCGACGTGTCCGAGCGTTTTTTCGGACACGCCTCCATGTATTTATTATCGAATTTATTCCATTTGGCTGATACACACTGTATAATTTGACAAAAGATAATAAATGGTGGAAAAAAAGCCTTTATATCTTTTTAACTGCCCTGTATAATGTACAAATGTCGTATATCGCCTAAGAGCTTGTCCTCAAAATTATTATAAAATATAGGGTGTTCCATTTTAAAAAAATAAGTTTTATTTGGTTTCGCATTGTAAGCCGCCCTGTGCGAGTGATTATTATTGTGAGAATAAACAGCAAATTATTGCTGCTTTCATTCATTTCAGTCAGAATTGTGAACATTTTATTTGCATCCTTTTAACAGGATTATACTTAAGCTTATTTTAATTATCACAAATTGATCCATATCTCCTGAACCACCCTGTATAATATAATAACGTGACACGTACATCAAATCGATCAGTTTTAAGGCTGATAATAAAACATATAAAAATACAGGGTATCCCATTTAAAAAGATACGTTTGGTTTGTCACGAATTTATGAAACATCCTGTATATTTAAACTAATTTTGAATTGTGCTACTTATTAATATCTACAACTCTTGTAAAAGAAGTTTTCCAGTAACTTTATTAGTTTACCCGTCAAATTACTTTATCGCACTAATGGCCCACCCTGTATATCGTCGGTGGCACTGCAATATATGCTATGTGAAAATATCAAAAATTTCAGGAAATTAAAAAATGTGGTTTATTATGAGTCATTAGGTATAATCCAAAGGTTTTTAAGATAACTGTGGTTTTCTTTATCCATAAAATGCTTTGCTTTTGTGATTCGTGAATTCTTTTAACTAATTACTTTGCAAAGCATTATTATATTGTTACAGTTGCACATAGCATATATTGTTTGGCATTTTTGGACACATGTCAGATATTACACCCATAATTATACGATAGGTACTAGAAAATGTAATAAATCACTTGTAAAATTATTTTCAAAGTTTTTCATTTTTCTCAAAGTATAACTTACATAATCAATTGAAACTAAACTAACGCAGTCATCATGTCATGACCTAAGTGAAAAACACGTGGAAATAAAGTGAACTATTTATGAGAAAGTGAGTCATAAAATGGATGATAGTCCCTTTCCATAACTTTTTTTAACTCTTCTAAATGCTCAAATTTGCTTTTACTTAATGGAATTTGCCGCGAATATAACTGTCCTGGTGTTATTTCGTTCGAGATATTTTTCCTATTTCGAGTATTCATTCTAATTAATTTTAAATCTTCCCATGTATCGTTATGATTTAATTTATATTTTAATTCTCCTGTTGGCAAATACAAAAGGCCACGTATATCTATCACTTTTGCAGTAATACCCGGCTTAATACTTGTCACAATTATTTGGCATGCTTTCATAATTTAAAAAAAAAGTAAAATCCAAGTTGTAAATATTATAGGGGTGATGATCCCTTGCTTGTTTCATTCTAGTTATATAGTCACTTGGAGCATAAAGTGGAGGTTTAAAATGGGACTCTAAGGAGGAATGAACAGAATCAGCCTCCATCATTGTATGGCCACGTTCCAGTATTAGCTGTTCAATTGTTATCTCTAAATTCTGAGCAAGTTGTAGGAGTGCACTTGAAAGAATCTTGTTTCGGTTTTGATACCCACACCCATCAGATATCAAAACAATGTGCTTATATCTGTTTTATTATTGTTTTTTTTTTATGTAATCGACGATACAACTTGTAAACTCATTTGCGGTTACACCACCATTGCTTTCATGCCAAACGTACAAAGTCTACAGTTTTATTATTAAGTTCGAAAACTGTAAAATTGTGAATTTGCAGTTTCTGTTTATAATAAATGGCAGATGCTTCTAACTTAGGTGCAAGTAAAACACTCTGTAGATCCATGGTTATGACAAACTTCTCCTGACTTGATGATTCTTTTGCTTTCTTCTTAGCTTCTTCAGCCGCATTTTTTTTTAATAAGTGTTCTTTGTATTTTTCTTCTGATACGTTTCCGACTTTCCATGCACAACAGAGATCACACTGATCTTTCCTCGGTTTATGAATTGCAATATTTTCTGCTTTCAGTACTTTTCTAAACAATGTGCGTGAGACAAATTGGGTCTTATTCTCTTTACAAAATTTTTTGTACACCTTGTAAATATGTAAAGTCGATTTAAATACTGATTCTATATAAAGTTTTTTTGAAGAACTGCGACAATAATGGCTGGGAACCTTAGGTAAATCTCGGAGCCATTGTTGAAGTTCCTGAGTCTTCGCTTTATTTTGTTTACTTTTAGCTGAGGAACCAGATGTTCCCTTCTGTTTGCTGGTGGTATTATTATCATCTTCTTGTTCTGACTGGTTTGTCCGACTCTGTATGCCCAAACTCGTCCATCGTTCAAATGTATTTCTTCCGAGGTCTAATGAATTGAGAAGCATTGTTCTGCACACCATTACCTTTTCGCCATTTTCAGTGGGAAAAAAACAATCGTGTGACTGTTTCCTGCGCATCTGTAAATTTTGTGTCTGTTTTCTTCTTCGTTTAGGCTCATTTGTTGTTACTAAACCTCTCAAATAAGCTGCTCTAGCACTCCAACTCGGCAAGTTCCAGAAATAAACGAATATTTTTTCCCGAGTGGGTTCTGACACTAAAGCACAAAGCAAAGTTCTACTCGTTTTCTTTTGAGGTATTTCATGCAAACACCTTCTCTTCATTGTCCTTCTCTCACGATCTTTATTGTGTTGTATTTCCCCAGTTTTTGAACGGGTATAACCAGTGTATAGAGTTCACCTTTCAATCATTTATTTTTAGTTTCTTCTCTTTGTGACTTTGTGGATCTTTTGGTTATTGCGTTAACAACGGTAGATGCTCCCATCTCGTCATGTTCAGGTGTAGGTACAGTGACACTTTGCTCTTCCAATATTAAATCATGATCTTCGTTACTTTCCTCACGTCCTATTAGGTTAGTATTTTGATTTTCTATCTCATTTATTATATTTAAGGGGAGTTCAAAAGGAGAATTAACGAGCACTTCGAATAAAACTTCTCCTTCCTCATCTTCAACATCTGTCACTAAAATAAGTAAAGTTTAAAAATCACACAATTAAATTTTTAAGTATGTACCTACCTTTATTTTGATTGTACTTATTTACTAAATTACTCAAAGGTTCCTCATCCGATGCAGTGAAATCGTTTGACTCTTGATCGACTGATGTACTTTCTAAATTGGCTCAAATTGCTACAAATTAGATATTTATCAAAAATGATGTATGATTATTTATTCAATACCTTCGAATTGCATAGTTGTATGTTCATCATCTAAAACACAGTTAGTAGAATCCCTTACAGTGTCATTGTCATTACAATATTGGGGCGTCACTGAAATGGAAGTGTTATACACATTGTATGTAAGTCGCTTGAATCTTGTTGGGCAATTATGAGGTCTGAATTGACTAAAATTTGTAGAATATTAAAAAAATATTAGAATACGAAAATGCATTTATATAAATACCTTTGTTTTGTATAATATTACGTCCATTGTTATTCGGATTACTGTCCGTTGCATCCCTGTGGGCATTCATGGCTAATTGCAAAATTAATGCCGATCTTGAAGACATATTGGTTTAAACAAATATTTATTTTCACTACAGAATCTAACAAAACAAACACGAACCCTTTCACCTCTTTGCCTTCCACACAGCTAAACAAACTCAACAAAAACATTTTCATTGAGGTTAGAAAATACCTGCTATGTGCAATTACATGCACAAATATTTCAACTAACTGTTGGTGTAATATGTGCTATGTGTTACTTTTTTACACATAGCAGTTATTTCCATGCCACGAAACACTTAGCAGAAAGCAGATATTACAGAACCATTTAACTAGTATACCTACTATGAAACATAAACACATAGCATATATTTTAAACTGTGAAGCACAGAGCATTTATTTAGAAAACACAAATAACTAAAAATTGCCAAAATTACACATAGCATATATTGCAGTGCCACCGACGATATGCCATTTTAAGTTTATTTTTGCCAGAGTAGGCTATGAATTCATTATTGTCAATAATCAATGTATTGTTACCATGTTACCAATAATGATATCTACTAAGGAACAAATTGCCGATATACTAACTAAAAATCTTTCAGGTGATTTGTTCAGAAAAGATAAGTTAGGTTTAGGCTTGTTATAAACTTAGAATTTAAGGACTTTGGTTATTTGGAAGTTTTTTTGTGTTTCTTTTGTAACAATATTTGGATTGAGAAGGGGTGTTAAACTGGCAATCCAAATAAGTAGTGTTATTGTGCTGTCGGGTTAGTAGAGATAGTTCGATTTAATTTGTTCTATGGTAGTTTCTGGCTGTACTTTAAAATGCTGAAACAATAAATCGTTTTCTATAATAAGTGGTTTAATTAGTCTTGTATATTCACAACTTAGTAGCCAACGTTCTAGTACTGTACAAAAGGACACAAAATATAAAAGACACCAGCGACACCAGTCGGTCGATAGACAAATCAACCTCACAATATACAGGGTGTCCCGACTCTATTAATACACGAAATATCTTCTTCCCTGTTCACTATAGAAAGAGAAATAGTTCTTGGTTTAAAGAACTACTTTTACTGGGAGTACATTTAAGTATACAGGGTGCCTCAAAAGTACAATTTTTAATATCAACTTTACTTTTTTAAATAGGACACCCTATATTTTATTTCAAATATTGCTTCTTCAATAAATGGACAGCCTTTTTCATGCATACGAAACACGACGGTCCGATATCCGAAATGACGTTTAATTTCGTCCGAAATTCTTGCCAATTTTCATGGCTCCGTTTCTGTTGTTCCGAATTTTGTCAATAGACATACATTTGACGCTTCAGTTATAGGTTATAATTTTGTTTTGGTCCTTTTTGTATTCTCAATTATAGCGTTTAATTACCCATTTGATTTCATTACGTTTTTAAGCAATATATGTGCGACAACGACGAGCATTATCAGCTTAATGTCATCCAATTCACTCCTAATTTTACCTGAGTGCACAAAACAAAAAGTTATGTTTAGTGACCTAAGCTGAGGACCTGAGTGTAACTGCAAGTCTTTCGTTTCTGATATTTGTCCACGTACGTTTATTGTTTTTAATAATCTTGGACTTACAATTGAAATACTTTTCAGAATCTATTAATTTCATTTCTTGAAACAGGTTGTGATAAGCGCCTTAATTTTCCCCCCATCCTTTCCTTTTTTGTTTATTTTTCATTCTTAATATAAGCAGATAGGATATTATATTATAATAATTAATGACACTGATTTATTTCGTTAATATTAGTTTTATGTTAAAATATTAAAATAGAAACAACAAAACGCACAAAAAAAAACGTCAAATAGTGAGGGTAAAATTGATACGATTGTCGGACAAAGTTAAAAATATTTTAACTCATCCGACAGTCGGATGAAAGTTGAAATTATTCGGACAAATATTGGCGCGAAAACAATTCAACCAATAGGAACACTTTCGGATCATCGGACCGTCGTATTTCGTATGCATGAAAATCCACCTTAAGTCTGACGTCACAAGGGGCGTGTTTTAAAAAAGCTTTCCAAACAAAAATAAATTGCATTGAAAATCACATAAGACATTTTTGCAAGCATTGCTACACGTTTATAAGCGACAAATAAGCAATTTCTTCTAATTATTTGTATTTTTGGTGATATGATTGACCCATTTACAGCCACAGATGTAAGTGTTTCCTGAAAATATTTAATCGCCATCTGAAAAAGTTTGAGGTTATGTTATTGTTGTTTACATTATTGTTTATTAAGACATAATTGTTAGTTTATTGTAAAATAAAGCTTGTGGCAGTGCTTATTTATTAATATGAAGTAAACCCAGTCTATAGCCTAAATAATTTATATTATAGATTCAATATCGGCTAAAGTGGTTACGTATTTTGTTACCCGAACAGAAAACTTTCAAGTTTGTTGTATTCCCTGCAAAGATAAAAGAAAGGAAAGCTCGGACATCACTTATAAGGTACCCAATACAGCAAATATTATTATGTTAAAAAGGGGTTAATGCCTTGGAGTCAAACCATGTCCTATGGATGCAATTTGACTCAGATCGGAGAAGTTCACACTATGATGAAAGACAAAAGTTATATGATTGTGGTAATTTAAATTACCTACTATCCTAAATTTTTTTATATACTTCATGCAAAATAATATTTTAATTGTAGATTATACTAAACAAAAAATGCAACACAATATCTGCCAACTGTTTATGTTCTAGCGGGAATAAGATATCATCAACTGCATTATTTGGATACTACTACCTATCAGTCACTGATAAGAAGTGCCTTCGAAATGCCAAAAAAACTGAATCTAGCGGAGTTAAAACAGCTGAGGAGCTATATCCCAGTAAGCCTTATTCATGCAGCTATGGATCATCAGATTGATCAGCAATTTTAGAAATACTGTAGACCTTAACAACATTTGATGTACTGAAATTATAAAAATTTAAGCAAATATTTATTGTTATTTTTATTACATTGTTTTATAATCTACATAATATATATTTCAAATTAATTGTATTAGGTATAGCATTGATATCCCTGTGCATACATAAGGATATGAGAATAGTTGTAACTAAAGCGTACCAAAAGTTTTTAAAGGTTTTTTTGAAATTTCTTTCAAATCTTGTATCAAAAAATACTTTTCTGCTTCTAACGATGCTCCTAAAGCATGAGTCAATAACTTCGGTAACATCTGTCTGCTCACTTCTTTTCTAAAAATAATTTAATATAATGTTGGCCTTGCTTTTCTATTAAAAGTTAAATCAAACTATTAAATGTTCACATTTTTTACTTTAGTTTTTAGGAACGTGAATACATTTTGTATAGTAAGAGCTATAACATACCTTTTTTCTGGAGATGTAATGCTAAATTGCCTTTTAGCGCTGAACTCAAATATTGTAGCCCTATTCTTTCTGTCATTGTGCTCAAAATGGCAGGTACAAACCAAAGAATGTTGGGAAGGTTCTCTGCTCTATCTTGACTTCTATCATTGTAAAGCAAATAATGGTTCAACTCCAAGGCGTTTATCCCTTTTTAACATAATAATTGTTCTATTATGTACCTTATAAGATGCTTATAGGTGATGACCAGGCATTTCTCTCTTCTATCTTTGCAGGGAATACAACAAACTTGAAAATTTTCTGTTCGGGTAACAAAATACGTAACCACTTTAGCCGATATTGAATCTATAATATAAATTATTTAGGCTATAGACTGGGTCTACTTTAAATTAATAAATAAACACTACCACAAGCTTTATTTTACAAAAAACTAACAATTATGTCTTAATAAACAATAATGTAAACAACAATAACATAACCTCAAACTTTTTCAGATGGCGGTTAAATATTTTCAGGAAACACTTACCTCTATCTGTGGCTGTAAATGAGTCAATCATATCACCAAAAATATAAATAATTTGAAGAAATTGCTCATTTGTCGCCTATAAACGTGTACCAATGCTTGCAAAAATCTCTTATGGGATTTTCAATGCAATTTATTTTTGTTTGGAAAGATTTTTTAAAACACGCCCCTTGTGACGTCATCACTTAGGCTGTCTATTGGTTGGTCTGTCATTTGTCCACTTCACACAGTTTCCCCCCACCATCCCCCGCTCGTATTCAGACCTACAATGACCGTTGAAGTCTGAACAGCTATTACCGCTATTTCAGATTTAGACGTTTCCGTTTGTTTATTTTTACGGTGCACATGAAATTTAAGGTAGGAAATGTTTTGTCGTTAAAAATATATAATAAATAGATAAGTTTATACTTTTATTATGGTATTAAGGTGTATTTAGAGTTTTTACTGAATTTATTGGAGGGGTCCCTGTTACCTCGTAAAAATAGTATAAGATAGATAGATAGATATTTATTTGTGTCATTAATCAATACAAATTTTACAGACGTCAAATAAGTTTACAATACAAAATGATACAACCTACAGACTAATATAGTAGTAAAAAAAAATTACACATTAAAAAAAAAATACGAACAAACAAACCATAAGAACATCAGTACACATAACATATCAACACACTAATAATGGCTTATATCTGCCCTAAAAAATTCATCGATTGAATAAAAACTTTCATTTATTGATATGTAGGTACTTTATTTTGTTTTTAAATTGTAAAAATGATAAGCATTTTAGGTGCAAAGGTACCTTGTTAAATAATCGAGGGGCATAAAAGTTAACTGAGTATCGACTTCTTGTTAGGCGTATGAAATCAGGTGCTATCAGAGAGGCATGTCTTGTATTATAGTTATGTATGTTACAATGTTGATCAAACAGACTCTCCCTTTCATGAATCCATAGTAGGCATCGGAAAATATATATTGATGGTAGAGTGTCATGATTTTTAGAATAGTGAAATGGTTTTTGACATCTGCACGGAAAGGTAAACCTTTTATTATTCGGATGGCCTTTCTCTGAAGGCTAAAAAGTTTGCTAGAATGCGGAGTGTCCCCAAGCTAGAATCCCGTATGATAAGTGGGAATGAAAGAGACTGAAATAAGCGGTCATACATGTTACATAATTGGCAACCGGCTGTAAACTTCTCAAGAGAAACAAATTTTTTGATAACTTGTTTGATACAAACTGAATGTGTTCACCCCATAACAATTTTGGATCCATATATATTTCCAAAAATTTCACAGCAGGTCGATCCTCATCTAAATGTCGTTGGGTAAATATGATGTTCTCAGTTTTTGTCTCATTAAGACATAGTTGGTTAGCCTCAAAGGGGAAACTGGGCCAGGAATGTCAGGGAAACTGGGACCCCGGGGTCCCAGTTACCCATTAAATAAAAATATTTATAGGTGTTTATAAATAATTTTTGACTCGTTCCAGATGGGTCGAGTATACCACCGTAAAACTAATAAAGGTACCGACAGTGGTGGATATACCCGTGAAGATTTGAACAAAGCTGTTTCAGAAGTCAAAGAAGGAAAAAGTGCCCTACGAAGTGCATCTAAGAAATATTCAATTCCAAGAACAACACTCCGACATTATATAAAAGGCACCAGAGGTCAAGGTAGTGTTGCTTGTAAAGGAAAAGGGGGCGGCGGTAAACCAGCATTACCAAAGAAAGATCAAGACAATTTAGCTGAACTAATCAAATGCATGGAACGCTGGGGATTTGGTTTATCGCGTCATGAAATTTTGAAAGTCGTCGAACATTACGTTCAGGGGAACTCGATTAAAACCACATTCAAAAATAATCGTCCGGGAGAGTCATGGTTTCTTAAGTTTTCTAAAGACTATCGCTTATCTATCAAAAAACCTCAGGGGGTTGAGTATGTTCGAGTTTCCCAAGTGAATCCATACGTAATCAATGCTCATTTTGATTTACTAGAAAAAGTAATAATGGAATCCGATTTAGTCCACCGTCCAGAGTTAATTTTTAATTTGGATGAAACTTCTTTCTGTAACGATCCAAGCAAAACGAAAGTGGTTGGGGCAAAAGGATCTAAATCAACCAGAACGATTTCTTCTGCATGTAGAGAGAATACTTCTGTGCTGATCTGTGGTTCTGCTTCTGGTCAAAAAATGCCCTCTTTGGTAATATTTAAGGGTAAAAACATTATTGAAACATACATAAGTAAAAATTTAGAAAAGTAAATTAGCGTTGCTGTTTCGAAACTTGGGTGGATGGAAAGTGAACTTTTTTGTAGCTGGTTCTCCAAATGCTTCATTCCAAACGTACCGGAAGGCAGACCAGTATTACTTATTTTTGACGGGCATGCTAGTCATGTCAGTTACAAGATTGCGATGCTTGCAGAAGAAAATAACATTATCTTACTTAAACTACCTCCGCACACCACCCACGTTCTGCAGCCACTCAACGTAGCATTTTTTAAACCATTTAAGACATCATGGGATATACGTCTATGCAAGTGGCAACGCGCGAATCCTAGAAAGGTAATACCAAAAAGTGTCTTCCTAGATATTCTGAATGAAACGTACAACTCTTTACCCAAAGAAAATTTAATAATGGGTTTTAAAAAAACAGGAATATATGACATAGACGTCTTACAATATAGCACCACACCTGTTGATCGTAAAGTTATAAAAAATGAAATATACAACCCTGTTGAACTTAAAATTATGCTCCGTGCAAATAAAGATAACCAGATGCCACACATTACAGCTGAGTCAACAGAAGAAATTATCAACAGAGAAGATGAGAATCCACGTTTAGAACCGATATCAAGTGAGACAATTGTAGAAGATGGGGCTAATAAGTATGAATAACAGAACCACAACTCAGCATGCATCGCACACGAGCACAGAACCGATATCAAGTGAGACAATAGTAGAATATGGGGCTAACTTGAATAACAGAACCATAATTCAAGATGAATCGCAAACGAGCATTATTGAAACAACACCAAATACTCAGAACCAGCAAAATACGTCTACCGGTACAAGGTCATTCGAAAATATTTTATTAGATTTGGTCAATGAAAATAAACAAAAAGTCGTTCAGCCAACAAAGAAAAGTTTCTCCAACTAGCAGCGACGAGACTATAGATTTATCTTCTGAAGGTGAATCAGATACTGAAGAATTTGAGTATAAAGATGGTGATTATGTTATCGTCCAATATCAAGAAGACTTCTATCCGGGACAGATTATTGAAATTAATTTTCCTTTACACAAAATTAAACACATGGAAATAAGCGGTTTGTTAAATTGGCGTTGGCCCTCACAAGAAGACGTATTAGATTACGAAATTGATGACATAGTAAAAAATTCTACCTCCAATCCAAATCAACAAAAGGGGAACGTTTAAAGTGCAGGACATTGCATAACCGACAGCCACCAAATCTACATTGAAGCAGACCTATCTCCGGCACAACTAAAACAGCTTCAAGACCTCAAGGAAGAACTGCAGCTTCGTCGTTCAAACGGAGAAAAAAACCTGATTTTGAGGTATATTGGCGGCGTGCCCACAATAACTACAAAAAACTTGGGCCCCCCAACACCTCAACCAACGAGTTAACCTGCACGTATCAGAATGTTCGAGGTCTCCGGACCAAAACACACAACTTCTACAGTAACGCTGCTTCCTCAGATTACGATATCATCGCTGTTACCGAATCCTGGCTCCAACCGGATATTCTAGATTCGGAACTTTTTCCCGACTGTTACTTAGTCTATCGCTCTGATAGAAGAACAGACTTAATGGCAGCTTCCAGGGGAGGCGGTGTCATGCTCAGTATTCACAACAGACTCAATTCCGAACTGCTGGATGTCCCCGATATTAGTGTCAGCGCGCCAAATATAGACTTTTTAGGTTGTAAGATTACTTATCATTATTTTGTGTTTTATGTATTTATTGTATACATTCCTCCCAGCACCGCTAGCCTCGAGGTGGAAAAATTTTTTTCGAAATCCTTTCGTCACTGGATACAATGCTCCAAAAAAATATATTCCTCGTTGGAGATTTCAATGTTCCTTCATTCTCAGGGCCGACCCCTCTTGGCCTCAGAAACAAATGCTTACTAAATCTTAGCGAGTTTCTTTGCCTTACACAGTACAACACCATCCCGAATTCCAATAACCGGCTTCTCGATCTCGTCTTTGCCAACTTTAAAATCAATCTGGCGCACAATGATTCGCCTTTGATCGCCGAGGATCCACATCACCCTGCTCTAACTTTTGATTTTCAAGCAGCACTTCCTCCCGTTGTCAACTTTCTCGTAAACAAATCTGAACCACTCCACTTCAACTTTCGCAAATCTGACTATCCTAAATTGTATAAGCTGATGTCGCACACCGACTGGTCCCCCGTTATTGCTTCTTCTGATGTAGCTAATGCTTGTCAATCTTTTTACGAGATTTTGAATAACAACTTTGCCGCCTGTACACCTCTAAAATCCCCTAGGCGAAGACGATTTCCCCCCTGGTTTATATTTAAGTTACAGTCTCAGCAGGCCTACAGGGGTTATATTAGGAACGCTGAGTCAAACATAAAAAACAACCCTTCCAATTTTTGGTCCTTTGTCCAAAGTAAAAAGGCTCAATCTCGAATCCCAGCCACCATGAACTATGCAAATCAACAAGTCCACGGGCCCCATAACATCGTCTCTGCTTTCGCGAATTATTTTAAGAATGTCTATAAAACCTCTGGGCAACCTTGGCAATCTGAGCCTTTTAATCCAGCAGACCAATATGAGATAATCGGTATACCCAGTGTTACATCCGAGGACGTTATTTCGGCCTGCAAAACGCTAAAAAATAAAGCTACGTCTGGCCCCGATGGTATTCCCAGCTTTCTGGTGAAAGGCTGTTCCTTTGTCATGAGCGCTCCTCTTTGTCATATCTTTAACCTGTCATTGAACAATGGCGTATTTCCAGAAATATGGAAGGTTGCCAAAGTTTGTCCCATCTTTAAAAAGGACGATCCATCTCATATTGAAAACTATCGAGGTATCTCAATCCTATGTAACTTCTCCAAGGTATTTGAGATCATCTTGCAAAAGTCCCTGTTTTTCAAAATTCGAAACCGACTCTCTATATATCAACATGGTTTTTTTTCCGAAAGATCGTGTATGACTAATCTTTGTTCGTTTTCCGTTTACGTCTGTGACGCCATTAACAAGAGGAGCCAAGTCGATGTCATTTACACGGACTTTAGTAAAGCCTTTGACCAAATTGACCACCACATTCTACTCCATAAGGCGTCTGACCAGTTCGGTTTCTCTAACAGGCTTGTCTCACTATTACAATCCTACCTTCTGGATCGTACTCAGTTTGTTGAGTTTGAGGGGTTTAGGTCGGACTTGTTTGTACCTACGTCGGGTGTCCCCCAGGGTTCTAACCTGGGGCCACTTCTTTTCAACATATTTATAAACGATCTTGTCTCGACGCTTGACTGCAACAGACTCGCCTATGCTGATGACCTCAAAATTTTTAACCGCATCGACGCTGTCGCGGATTGTGTATCCCTCCGCGACAGCCTCGATGTTCTTAACCAGTGGTGCCTGGATAACAAACTGAATCTCAACATCTCTAAATGTAACGTCGTTTCTTACACTCGGACAAAAACTCCATTTCAATTCAATTATTCTATAAACGGATCCACACTGAACAGACTCACCACCATAAGGGATCTCGGAGTCGTTTTCGATGAGAGGTTCTCCTTTATTCCACATATTGATCAAATAGTTTCTAGCGCCTCTAGAACCTTGGGCTTTGTCTTGCGAAACTGCAAGCATTTTTCTGATGTATCTACATTTAAACTGTTGTATTACTCCTATGTGAGGTCAAAGTTGGATTATTGCTCAATCATATGGTCCCCCATTTACAATTGCCATAATCAATCTGTGGAGTCCGTCCAAAGGCGATTCCTAAAGTATCTTATGTTTAG
Source organism: Polydrusus tereticollis (assembly GCA_963920685.1). NCBI lineage: Eukaryota > Metazoa > Arthropoda > Insecta > Coleoptera > Curculionidae > Polydrusus > Polydrusus tereticollis. The sequence continues at coordinate 55,819,731 of OY987335.1, forward strand.
AGAGGATGGTATCTACCCGCAACGGGGTTTCGAGCATGGCCACATCCTCGCTAGGTTTGGTGAGTTGCCCTTAACAGTACGTCGCGACTCACAGTCACTATCGATACTCCATAAACTTCTTAACTCTAAAATCGATTGCCCATTTCTACTGGAGCAACTATCGCTTCATGTTCCCCGCACAGGTGCCCGACATCGGCCTACATTTTTCCTTGCATTCGCGAGATCCAATATTTTGCCTCAAGGTCCCATTCACAAAATGTGCCACAACTTCAATCGTATCTCAGCCCTCTCCGACATATTTCATGACAGCCTCCCAACCATATTAAAACACTTGCGCAATATGTCCGGCTATCCTCATTAGTAGTCATTGGTTCCTGTTAACTTAGCTTTAGTTTCTTACTTTTTGTTATTAGATTTTAAGTATAGCAAGGTCATTACTTTTGTAAGATTTTTGTTTATAATTCGATTAATTTGTTTGAGTTTCCTGTAAGTGGGCTCCCGCCTGTCGGAAATAAATGGCTATTTATTTATTTATTTATTTATTTATAAAATTTTGTTTAAAGATTGAATCTTGTTACTAAACAATTTACTTTTAAGTTAAATAATTGTATTCCGTTTGCAGTCTGATTTTGAAAACGTTTGTATTATTAAATTGTATGTAAAATTAACATCTCGGAAAACAGCTATTAACAAAAATTCTAAAATTTAACACACAAGTCTATACATACAGTTAAAGGTTCCAGTTCCCCAAACTTAATTTTACTTCTTGATTTACCCGGAATAAATACAGTAGACCCAGTTACCCCAAAAACTGGAGTAACTGGGCCTATGGTACAAAAAAAATATAAACATTTATCTTGTAATAATGTGTTAGCTTCATGGATATTTAACTATGCCACGTTGGACTCAATACATAAGAGTATATATCACTAAATTAGCAACTGTTTTCGATAATTAAGTTAAAAGACCTAAATCGAATAAGTTTGAAAGTTGTAAATTATTAGTTACCCAACTTTATACTAAAAGTTTTTAAGGGTTTTTTTGAAATTTCTTCCAAATCTTGTATTAAAAACTGCTTTTCTGCTTCTAACGATGCTCCTAAAGCATGAGTCAATATCTTTGATGACATCTATCTGCTCACTTCTTTTTCTAAAAATATTTTAATATAATGTTGGCCTTGCTTTTCTATTAAAAGTTAAACTAAACTATTAAATGTTCACATTTTTTACTTTAGTTTTTAGGAACGTGAATACATTTTGTATAATAAAAGCTATAACATACCTTTTTTCTGGAGATTTAATGCTAAATTGCCTTTTAGCGCTGAACTCAAATATTGTAGCCCTATTCTTTCTGTCATTGTGCCCAAAATGGCAGGTACAAACCAAAGAATGTTGGAAAGGTTCTCTGCTCTATGTTTTCAATCGGTTAACAAAACACTAAACACTTTAGCAGATCTTATTGGATCTATAATAAAAATTATTCAGGCTATAGACTGGGTTTACTTTATATTAGTAAATAAATGTTGAAAATATAAGAGAAGCCGCTACAAAAACAAAACTCGGTTCCAAGATAAGTAAACACCATAAATAGTAATTTATTATTATGAAACCAAATATGCTGAAATTGATTTTTTTTAATTAGACCACGGAGTAGGTTTATGTTTTTAAAAACGATATTTTGCTTTTTTAGTTGAGTCTTGTTCTGTCTTCTTATAGCATGCCCAAGATGTTATTTTATTGTTAAAGAAGATAATAGACGCTTAAAACTAATTGAGCGTTTTATTATAGTCCCTAACCTTATAATTCAATAATAAACACTACCAAGCTATATTTTACTATAAAACTAACAATTATGTTTTAATAACCAATATGTAAGAGTAATATTTAAAGCACCTATATTATTATTTTACTGTTGATATATTTATGAGAAAACTGATAGTGTTTTGCAGGAATGTTTATGTTTTGTCTCCAACGCAAGAGACTGAACCGCTGAGTCATACAAAAGTGTTGATGATATGAATGTTCGTTTTAAGCACTATAGGTGTTATTTAATACTTTATGAAATGAGTTTCTGTAAAGGGAATATTGTTCGCTTTAGAAAATATTGGGATTATTATAAAAGATATTGACGAGAACGGTTGGTGACGAGACATGGTGTTTCGGCTCGTATGATTATTGGTACATGTAGACATTGTTAGGCAGTGTGTTTAGGGCTTAAGTAACTTTACTAAGACTTCTTAAAGAACTTTATTAATAATAAACAGGAAAACTTTGTTAATTACGGACATGACAAAAACGAACCCGACTGACACTTCATGACGTAACTTACTTCTTACTTACAACTAATGTAGAGATGGGCAAACAGTTTTACAAAATAATTATATTGCTCTTTTTTTTTTAACACCCCCTCTCAATAAAATTATTTTTCAATCTAAAATATTTTTCTCTGTTAAACCCAGCTCTGGATCTTCAGTATTATTTTCAACACTTTCATAATCTTCACTTTGATCTTGATTCGAGTCTCCATCATGACTTTGTTCTTGTTCTTGTTCTTGTTCTTCCTCTTGTATTTCTATATTACTTTCTATGTTTTCTTCCATATCTATATTATCTTCACTTTTATCAGCTAAATCTAATATTATTACTCTTTCTTCCGAAGTAGCTACCTCTTCTACACTCTTTTGCTTATTTTTTTTCAAAAACATAACATCTCTATGCAACTCAATTTTTCCTTTTTCTGGAATATACACTCTGTATCCTTTAACTTCATCACTATACCCTACAAATACTCCGTTTTCACTTTTCGGGTCTAGTTTCTTTCTTTTTTTAAACAACATCTTAAAGAGTTTCCCCTGCCTCTTGGCTATGGCACGTACACATCCATCTTTATCAACAATGTTACACTTTTCTTTGTCTGACTGCATAAGCATTCCTTTGTCTAATGCTTTTCCCAAAGAAAACAAGTTTACTTTAAGCTGTGGCACAAAAAGTACATCATTTAGATCTGTTTCAACCACTTTTCACCATTCCAGGCTTCTAAGGTTATTTTTCCAACGCCTTCTACTTCAATAACAGACCCATCGCCTATTTTTACCATTTTGTTATTTGCCTTCTCAATATATACAAACTGGCCCTCGTCAAAACACATGTGATCACTTGCACCACTGTCCATACACCAATCCTGCTTTGACAAATTTGAATCTTCAATTAAACTTAGTGCTTCTGGGGAATCACACAGGTTCAAAAGACTCACAAATGCATTTGATGATTTCCCATCTTGATTTTTATTCTTTCTAAACCAACAGTTGGCCATAAGGTGTCCTTGTTTTTTACAGTAAATACATCTTGATCTATTTGAGTTTCCTGGGAAGTTTTCATTTTGATTATTGAAATTTCGTTGCAAATTTGGACAATTTTTTTTTATGTGACCTGGCTTCTGACACAAAAAACATTTGGTTTCTTTAAAATGGCTAAAGTTACTTTTCTTTACTACAAGAGCAGCATTTTGATCTCCCCGATCTCCTTGCTTCACTCTTTCTTCTTCCACTAACAACCTTGAAGTAAGTTCTGTTAATGTTTGCTCACTAGGCGTCGACTCCCAAGCTGAAATGAAATGCTTTAAGCTTTCAGGTAATGACATCAAAATTTCTGTGATAATCAAGTGCTTCAGTTGGCCTTTTATTTCTTCCAACTTTGAAATAAAATCTGCCACACTACAATTTTTGTATTCCATACTGAAGAACTTTTGCTGAAGTAAATGTACACTTACTAGGGACTGGTGTTCATATATCGACTTCAACTTCTCCCACATTTGTATTGCGGTACCACATGATAATATATGATTCAAGGGTTTTTCATCTAACCTCAAAACGAGTACTTCCTGGGCCTTTGCATCCTTTCTATCCCATTCTTCCTGATTTGTTTGTGATCTTACATATTCGCCAGTTATCATTGAATACAACCCCTTTGATTTTAGAACAATCTGCACCTGAAACTTCCAAACGTTCCAGTTTTCTCCTGTTAGCTTTACAATCGGTATTCCTCCTTGATCCATTTTTCGTACACTGTCGTTTAGTAGTAATTTTTAATATTTCCCCTACACCGGGTCTGTAGTCACAACCTACTAACTACGTGAACTGAATCGTTAATACTTTTTGCCCATCTCTACTACCGGCAACGTGCAACCATAGATTTCTATGCGTGCAACATCTAACCTTCAACTTGGACGTTTTCCATTTACCGTCTTATTTTCACTGTCCTGGGCCCATAACCTGTTACGCAGTGTGTTTAGGGCTTAAGTAACTTACTACTCACTTACAACTAATGTAGAGATGGGCAAACAGTTTTACAAAATAATTATATTGTTCTTTCTTTTATTTAACAGACATTATTTACTTAATTATTGAATAAAAGTTGATTTTGTTAATTAAAAAGTTATTATTGTGTTTACAAATCAGAAGTGGGATTACCGGTTAATTGGACAGTTTTAATATTAAAAATGGTTTTTCCGAAAAAGTCAAAAAATAAGCGTAAGAGACGCGATGAATCTTCTTCGTGCACAGCTTCCTCTTCGTCGAGTAGCTCTGATAAGACTAGCGCGAGCGAATCGTCGGGTGATAAAAGCGTTAAAAGAAAACTGAAACGGTTAAAACGTTTGGATCGGTACGTGGCAAATGTTAAGAACGCTGTTTCGTTTAAGTGATGAAAATGTAATTCCTCCTTTTAACCCCGAAGAAAACGAACAAAATGTGGAGATTTGGGTTGAAAGAGTCGACGAATTGGCTAAACATTATGGTTGGAGTGACTTAACTGTTGGCAAGTTGGTAGCTAATAGACTACGAGGAATGGCTCGAAGATGGTATGACAACCAAGAGGAACTTAATCCAAAGTGGAGAAAAATGAAGAAGCTGTTAATTGGTATGTTTAAAAAACCATTGCCGTTTGGAAATTTATTAAAAGAGGCTATAGTAGTTATGAAGCGAAACCCGGACAAAACCTGAGTGAGTACTGCTTTAATAAGTTAAATAAATTGAAATCTTTGCGAATTAAGATTCCTGAGGAGTACTTGGTTGATGCTATTATTTGTGGCATAAGTAATGAAAATATTGTTAGAGCTGCAAGATCGTCCAGATTTACCACCACTAATGAATAATATTCCTACTTGAGCACTTTAAAATGTCTTCCTGTATCTAAATCAGATCACAAAAGAATAAGTTATCACCCAAGTACCTCTTCTAATGTAAGGCAAACAGGTGATCGTGATATTAAGTATACCCAGAAGCAGGAGCGTGCGGTGAGTTATGAAGAAGGGGAAGCACCGCCGGTAGGCCCGCCGGAGGCGAAAAATTTTTTGAGGACCACGCCCGACGTTTAAATACAGGTAGAATACTGTCATGTAGGTAGTAGGTACTGTCGAAAATGTGTGATTATGTACCTATGATTTTTTAATATTTCTTCTATTTTCTAAATACCTAGGTACCTATGTTTTTTTTTATAAATTTTTACGTAATTTGCCCGTCGAAAACCAATTCTTTAGTGACCCAACCCTGCCTAAGAGTCGTTAAAAACAAGTTAACAAAATTTCATAACAGAAACTAATACAGAAAACTATCTATACATTTTTACTTTGAATTCACAGTTTGATTTAATTTTAAACGGATTTTTTAGCCGCCTTCACTTCTGTCTTTAAATTAAAATCTGGTGTAGGCCTACCTGTTGCAATAATATTCCTTTTTTCATCAAAGAAAAGCGTTGAAAATCCTTTTTCCAATAACTTGCATACAGAACAGATACACTTTACATTTCCCGAACTCGATGGGCCGGCAATTGGTTGCTCCATGACAAAATAAATCAAGAAGTAAGATAAACAAAGTCAAGTCGGACAGATCCTCTACCTGTAGCCGTATTCCTGGCGAAAAATCGCGACAAACAATCGTAACGGCCGAGTACAAACACGTGGAAACTAAATATTTTGGCGGTTTCGTTCCGGCGTCGCATCGCGGCGAAGGAAATACCGAAGTCTAACGATTTACCCTTTACTTGGCACGGCAGACCATATTAATTATTACTCGTATACGCGTATAGAGTGTAGTATACACGTATTGAGATCACTTCGATTATTCGATACATTTAATATTGCGTTGGTCAGGGATGCATACAGGGCCGGATTTGGTTTGGAAATTAGATAGAAATAAATACTTGGGTATTTTAATTGTATGGATAAGTATAGATTAATATAAAATTTGTTTTGTCTTATGTCTTATGAAAGCGGTAGGGGAAGCAGTGCTTCCATCGCTTCCATGGACCGCACGCCCCTGCCCAGAAGCAAAAAGTTGGTTGCTACAATTGCAAAGGAGATCATTTTTTTAAAAATTGTCCAAAACCTTTAATAGAATGTTACAGCTGTAAGAAAGTTGGCCATCGACAAAACAAATGTCCTGTGGAAAAAAGTGTAAATGAGATTCAAATACAAAATTGTGAAACTTCTAACCCATAGTACATTAAAAAAGTGATTTTAAATGGCTTAAAGTTTAAATGTCTAATAGATACAGGAAGCACCTGTACTCTTGTACGACAAAGTGTTATTGATAGATTAGATCTAAAAAAGGAAATGAATGCCAACATTATATTACGAGGTTTTTCTGGAAATTTAGTAGCAAGTAGTGGTGTTGTTAATATTCAAGTACGGATGGACAAAATAATTACAAAGCTTAATGTAGTTGTAATAGATAATAACCAAATGGAACATGACTGTATAATAGGTAGTGATTTCCTTAACTTGCCGGAGGTTTTATTCTATAAGGTTGGTGATAAATTTATTATCAATAAATTGGGCAACTTGAAAACTACTAAAGAACTTACATGCTTTGAAATCGTGCAAGATGCTAGTATTTTAATTGGAAACGTTTCTACTCGCTACAAAACAAAATGTATTTACTTATTGCAAGAATTTCAAGATATAATAGCTACGTCAATGGCTACTTTGGGCCAAACAAATGCCACTAAAATGGAGATTAGGTGCATAACAGATACACCAATTGTTTATAATCCGTATCGGCTGTCTGTCTCAGAAAAGGTAATTTTAGAAGAGATAATTGAGGATCTACTGAAAAACAATATTATTAGGGAAAGTATTTCTCCGTATGCGAGCCCTGTTTTATTAGTGAAAAAGAAAACAAGCGATTACAGAATGTGTGTCGACTACAGACGGTTAAATGCTGTAACTGTCAAGGATAAATACCCTTTACCCCTAATAGAAGAACAAATTGACAGGTTAGGTGGAAAAAGTACTTTACGGCCTTAGATATGGCATCAGGCTTTTATCAGGTTTTGATGGAAGAAAACTGGATTTCGAAGACTGCATTCGTGACTCCTAGTGCTCATTACGAGTTTTTGATAATGCCTTTTGGGTTATGTAACTCCCCGGCGGTGTTTCAACGTCTGATGAATAATGTACTGGGTAAACTTAAGAATTCAGTAGCTTTCCCATATATGGATGATGTAATTATTCCATCTGAGACCATAAAAGAAGGACTACTAAATTTACGGCTAGTGCTAGAAAAATTACGTGAACATAATCTTACGTTAAAATTAAAAAAGTGTTCTTTCTTTCAAACAAAGATACAATATCTTGGTCGGGAAATCTCTGCAGAAGGCGTCCGCCCGGGTCAAGACAAAATAAGTGCTGTATTAAAAATGAAACCTTCAGTTACCATAAAGCAAGTTCGACAGTTTCTAGGTTTAGCAGGGTACTTCAGAAGATTTTGTAAGGATTTCGCCAGGATTGCAGAGCCAATATCGCGATTAACACGTAAGAATATAACATGGTGCTGGGAGAAAGAACAACAACACGCCTTTAAGACTATAAAAACACTATTAACATCAAAACCCCTACTAGCTATATTTGATCCTACTTTGCCAACAGAATTGCATACAGACGCAAGCAGTAATGGTTTTGGTGCTGTTTTAATCCAAATTAAAGATAGCAGTGCATACCCAGTTGCATATTACAGCCGTCAGACAACGATTGATCAAAAAAATGCCACTCCTATGAACTTGAAACCATGGCTGTTTTATCTTTACAACATTTCCGCACCTAACTTATAGGCCTTCAGTTTACAGTAATAACGGATTGTAGTGCTTTAAGAACTAGGTACATTTTCCAAGAAAGAGTTAATACCAAGAATCGCCAGATGGTGGCTTATAGTTCAAGAGTATACTTTTGAAATAAAATATAAACCTGGAAAAAGTATGTCACATGTAGATGCTCTGAGTAGGTACCCTATTGCGGAATGCAACAGAGTTGATATTACTGAAGGAGATTGGATCTTAGCGGCACAACTTCAAGACGAGCAACTTGTCCGAATTCGAGACATTCTGAAGTGCAAGACCCAAAACTCAACTGCAAAGCAATATGCCAAAGAGTATGAATTGAAGAATGAAAAGTTATTCAGAAAACTTCCTGATGGAAAAAGATTATGGGTGGTGCCTAAAGCTGCGCGTTGGCAGATTTGTATTCTTTGTTACGATAAAAATGGTCACGCAGGTATAGAGCAGACGTTGCATCGCATACAACATTCTTATTGGTTTGCTAAAATGAGAAACTTTGTGACAAAATATGTGAAAGCGTGTTTGAATTGTGCGTATTATAAAAACACAAATAAGAAAAATGTCGGCAAGCTGCATCCTATTGAAAAGATAGCTATACCATTTCATACGTTACACGTTGACCATGTCGGTCCGTTTGAAACAAGTGCAAATAATTTATTTGTGTAGCAGTTGACGCATTTACTAAATTTACAATCATAGAGCCAGTGAAATCTACAAAAACAAAACCAGTTCTAAAGATTTTAGAAGCAATTATGTGTTTATTTGGTGTACCAAACCATATAATAAGTGATCGAGGAAGTGCGTGTACTTCTAACACGTTTAAATTATTCTGTGAATCTTATGCTATAAAACATATATTGAATACAGTGGCGTGCCCTAGAGCAAACGGGCAGTGTGAACGGTATAATAAGACTATACTGGATATGTTAGCAACATCATCAATTGAAGCGAGAAGTGAGCTATGGGATACATATGTAAAGAAAGTTCAAGCTGCAATGAACTCATCGTTCAATAAAGGTGTAAATACCACGCCGGCAAAGGCTTTATTTGGATACCAACCAAGACCTATGATGGATGCCCAACTACTTAGTTCAATCGGAGCTAATATTGACAGAGTAAACATTGAAGAATTAAGAAAGGACATTAAAAAACACATTGAGAGCGACCAGTGTAAACAAAAAGCAAGGTTTGACAAAGCAAGGAAGGAAGCAAGAAAGTATAAACAAGGAGACTTAATTCTCGTGCTAGTCGCAAGTGAAGTTAATACAGGTTATTCTAAGAAGCTATATCCCAAGTTTAAAGGACCTTTTAGAGTGACAAGAGTTTTAATAAACGATTGATATGAGGTAGAAGACCTCAGAGAATGACGGCAATTTTCGAAGAAAACCGTAGTTTCTCCCGAGAAGATGAAACCATGGATAGCTGTTCAATATGAACAGTAGGGATTATACTGTTGTTTCTGTTATAGTCCGGGTTGTAGCCCATTTTGTATACTTTAAAATTTATAGGATAGAGTTTATATTATTTTGTGGTTGTAGCCATAATTGATAAGGGTTTTAACCGTAAACTTAAGTGTTTTGCTATTGTAGCCGAGTTAAGAGGGTTGTAGCTCTCATTTCAAGTGTTCTGGACTGTAGTGTAGTTAGAAAGTAAAAGTATCAAATTTAATGTAATACATAGTTATTTGTTTGACTTGCTGTCACATTCAATTCAATTTGATTTTGTTTAATAGTTATGTATTTGTGGTTGAGGGCAACCATAAGGCAGGATGGCCGAATGTAAGAGTAATATTTTTTTTTATTTATTTATAAAGTTCTTTATTGGTTTACACCAAATGGCCATTGACCGAAGTCCTTCAGCCTTAGTTAATTACGTATCTATTTACACATTATAGAATTGCTTGTTAAACTGTGAATAAATACAATTTGACAAAAAAAAATTATATATGCATATACTTTATAGTCTTAATATTTCTTCACATAGAGTTCTTTCTGGGTACATATACCTTCTGTTGACTGGTACATCGATGTTACAAAACCTTGTCAAGATGAGTCTGTTTTCTTACGATTGTGAAAATTTTGCGGATAAGTGTTGTAATCTCTCTGCTATTGGTTGAACTTGTGTTACTTGGTATAGCCTCTTGTTGGTTGGATTATGTAGAGGGTTCTGGGGGTGTCGGATTCTTGTTAGGGAGATTTCCAAGTTTCTTAGGGCAGGTTGTCTACAGTTTAAGTAAAGAGGATGGCAATACTACAGAAGGGGTCTGCATATGGCCTTATATATATGTGTTGCAGTCTTGATAGAAATGCCTTGACTTTTATAGGTAAGGCTTCGGAAGTGTTTTGCTCGGATTTTTGATTTGTTCTTTATGGCCTTTGTGTGTTGGTTGAAGTTTAATTTTTGGTCAATAGTGATTCCTAAATATTTTGCTGTAGATTGGGGTGCAATAATATGGTTGTTTAAGATAATTGATGGAGGAGTCTGTTTTATAGAGTGGTTAAATATTACAAATTGTGATTGATTAGGGTTTGGCCTCGGTCTCCATAATTTAAACCATTTTGTTGTGTTCTCTATCAGGTTCTGGAGTGAATTTATTGTATTTTTTAGTGAAGTGTTGTGAGAAAGTAGTGCGGTATCATCAGCAAACTGGAGGATGTACAGTTGGTCATTGAAAAAATCAGGTTGTAATTGTGTGTAGTTATACATATCATGGCAAAATATATTATATAGAATTGGTGACAGAGGTAAACCCTGGGGTACACCCTGGAAAGAAGTAAATGAGGTTGAAATTGTATTTTGGATTTTAACTTGGAGTTTACGATTAGATAGAAACATTTTAATTAATTGGATTAAATATTTTGGACAATTTAGTTTTCAGAGTTTATACAGTACCCCCATGTGCCATACACTGTCAAAGGCTTTGCTGATATCCAAAAACACTGCAGCACTTCTTTGTTCAGAGAGTTTTGCCGCTTGTAGATTTGAAACCATAACTGTTACTGGAAGGGTAGTAGATCTTCTTTCCCTGAATCCAAACTGGTAGGTTGGTATACTTTGATTTACATGATGTTGTAATCGTTCTTTTAAAATAATTTCCAAAACTTTTCCTAAAACAGGCAAAAGGGTAATTGGTCTATAATTGCAAACTTGAGAATGATCAGAGTTAGGTTTAGGTATAGTAATGATCTGTCCCCTCCTCCATACTTCCGGGAATATTCTGTTCTGAAGGCAAAAGTTGTATATCTTAATAATCTTTTGATGTATTTGGATATCCAGAGACCTCAGAATTTTTTTCGTTATGTAGTCATAGCCCGGTGATGTTGATTTTCCAGAATTGACAAATTGGAAATGTTTGTTCATCTAATTCTTCGACAACTTCATTTTCTTGTGTAGTGAAATATTGTTGTGACCAGTCGTTTATTAAATCAAAGTTGTTTTTATCATAATCTGGGCTGTTGTCCATCATATAGGTTTGACAAAAATATTCAGCGAAAGCTTCTACCTTTTTATGGTTTTCAGTGGTTAGTTGTCCTTGAATTTCGATTGCTGAGATAGTTGGACAGGCTTTGTATTTGGTAACTTTTTTAATTTGTTGCCAATAGGTTTTTCCATGCTGCTGCTCAATGTTGTTACATGTCCTAATCCACCGACTTTCCCTGAATTGTTTAATCATGTATTGTATATTCTTGTTGTAAGTATTTAGATGTCTCTTAAATTCAACGTTTCTGTTTTCTAAGTATTCCCTGTACATTTTCCGTTTATTTTTAATTAATCTGATAATAAACCGAGGAAGTTCAGTAATATATTGTCTAATTTTAACCTTGGGGGTTTGTGCCAATATAATTTCCGATAGTTTGTTGTTGAAAGTTGTTATGTATTCCTCATCGATTGGTGTCTGTTCATGATTTTGAATAAAATTTTTGAATCCTTGATTTACGTTGGTTATGTTACATTTTGCTAAATTGATTTTATATTGGGGATCTTCAGTAATTGGTGTTTTTAGGTCTATTATCATTTCAAAACCCAGATGATCAGAGCACATATCTGGAACTGTCTTGATACTGTAAATGTTTGGGTGTAAGTTTTTAGTGTAAATTATGACGTCCGGAGTAGAGTCTGGATTGTTTGCCATTATAAATGTAGGTGGGGTAGGTGCCTGTAAGAACGAAGAATTTTCTACTAATGTTTTAACCTGTTTTGCTTTGGGTCTATTGATGTTTAGATCTCCAATTTATTAGAGAATATTTATATAAGGCAGCTTTGGTAAACAGGGTTTCTTCAATTGGAGATGTAGGATGAATGTAGCAGAGAAATATGTAAAGAAAATCTTTTTGAAAAGGTATGGCAAAATGTGTGATTTCATTAAGAGGGGTTATTGACAGTTGGTGGGTTAGCTTTTTTAAATTTTAACTTAGGGGACAGTTGTATTAAACTTCCGCCCCTTACATTTTGGTTCACAATATTTCCATTTCGTTGTAGCACATCCCAATCACTGTATTTGGTATTACTGTCAGGTTTTGTTTTTGTTTCCACAAACAATGCACAATTAATTTTCCGGTCTTCTATAACATAGTTAATTAGGTGTTTTTTTAGGGATGTAGCTATTAATGTTGGCGTAAAATAAATTAAGCAGTTTGAATGCTAGCTTGTTTTCCAGTTGTTGGTTCTGTAGGTGATGGATTTGTTGGGTTTTCTAGATCAAACATCAGTATGTACATTCTGTTTCCTGAAAACGTGACACACGTGTCAATTTGGAAAAGCGTCTGGAAACGTTGACGTAGTTTTTGGATCAGGTCTTCTCTGTTTATGTACTAGTCTTTGTTGATTTTTGTTACGTAGGTGTTGATAATAGTGTCATGAATTGTAATAGTACTATGTATTCTGGAGTTGATAGTGGTACTGTTGTTTATTTCGGATGATTTTTTATTTATTGACTTTATTTGTGTATTTGGTATTCCTTTAATTGGTTTTGTAGGCCTTTTGGGGCATTTGACTGACCACGCACCATGGTCTTCAGCTCCACATGCAGTGCATTTTGGGGGTAGCTGGGTTGGACAGGATTGTTCTCGATGGAGCCCATTGCATTTAGTACATTTTATTGGTTCTTTGCACGTGTTTGTTGTGTGGGTAAACTGGTTGCATCGAGAGCAGGGTTGGGGAAGTGGAGCAGGTGGGATGCTTGGGTACACCGGATAGTGTATGTGTTTGTAGAAATTATTATACGAATGTAAAGTTGATTGACCAGTAGCTCTGGCTATTATTCGTTTGCAGTAGCGATGTTCTATTTTGAGAGAGTTAAGGTGGTCGCTTATCGCCGTGTCTTGTATATCTTTTTCGACATGTCCTATCACCACTGAGTATGTATTGTTAGAATTAGTCTGTTGTTGAATCGTTTTTGAGGGTCGAGTTTCTTAAAATTTTTCGATTAATTTATTGTTAACGAACTTTTTAAGAGTTTCGGTAACAACGTTTTTGTTTAGGTTAGATTTTAGGAGAATGCCCCTGCTTTTTGTTGACATTATTATTTCCTCGGAATTTGTGTGTTCCTTGTCCCAAGCATCAGATATGTTATTTCGGTTTACATTTGCTGAAGGTTCAAGATAAAAAAGATGTTTATATTTGTTTGTGTTCCATTTTGTTGAATAGTTTTTGTTGTGATTCGTTGCACTTATATTTGGCCCAGTTGCATTGTTGAGGTTAATTGTTGTGTTTTTTTGTGCTTGACCAAGTTTATATTTTTTTGGTTCTTGATTTTTTAATGATGATCTTTTTTTCCTTTTAGCAACCGTTTGAAAACCTTCGCTATCTTCGCCTTTTGATGATGTGTCTTCCGTTGTCATTTTTCCGCCGGCGAGTTTCTTCAAGAAAAAATTCTCGAAGTTCGCGACGGAAATATTCTCCAGCGATAAAACCCAGTCAATGTTTGTTTATCCTTGATCCAATACAACTTATTTAAAGGATTAAATTTGTAAACAAGGAAAGAAAAAAATTCTTATCGCCACTTCGTTTTTTGCTCGTTCAACAGTCTGAATTTAACTTAAGAGTAATATTTAAAGCACCTATATTATTATTTTACTGTTGATATATTTATGGGAAAACAGTCTTGTTGTAACCCCGTATTATTTAGCCCCTCGTATACCTTATTATTATTTGTATATTTTGTACCATCAATAGTTTTAATATTATAGGCGACAGACTGCAGACACAAATAACCATTTCATCCTTAAAATCTCCAGTAAACAACAATTCCTTATTGTTCACCCAATATTACTCTAAATATCTAAATTACACTTTCCTTTCAAATTGGGTTATTCTTGTCTAGACTCTCTATTCTATTCTTAAAATACAGATAGACCCAATCCTAATTACTTTCAATACCTATACCTTCATAATTGTTATTTATCATTTTATTTAAAACCTTTTACAATCTACAGACTGTCGTTAAGTTTATATCCCTATTATTGAACTAATATTTAATATTTTGTAAAAGTAATTTGTTATGACCATTACAGGGTTTTTCGAATTGGTCTGAATAAGAATGTTGGCCCGCCCAATTTGTGGTAGGGTGGCCAATGAATCTTGTTTTAAGTTTAGCACGTAAGGAGCTAGTTTTTAGAAAAAAACAGTTACCTCTGTAAGAACCTCCTTAATATTAACCTATTCATAAATTAAAACCCAGAGAAACAAAGCAAGCTAAGCGGAATAAAATTAAACCAATTAGGTATGTTTACTTTGCTTTTTTCGCCTGAAATTGATATGAATGTTTAGACTAACTCGCGCCGAATAGAGCGATACAGATACCAAGAAACTACCAAAGTAATATTATTTTTCATACTAAGTTTTAGTTATATGTTGTCTGTGCAAGTGATAATAGTGGTGTGTTTTATAAATTTTGGTGAATAAAGTGTTTTAATTAATATTGGAATCAGGTGAGTTATCTCACTAAGTGTCGTTTCTTTTACGGATTGAATTTATTGGTTGTTGTAAGGTTGGATTGTGGGTCGAAGATACACCTATGATGGTAAAGTCTTTATTAATGCACAATATATACAATTACAGTAAATGGTGTAAGTCAGGCCGGATCCACACAAGGATGCCGGTGTACTATATGTCGGTAACACAGTGAAAGCGTCGAGCCGGATCCACGCAAGGATGCCGGTGTAGTTGGCTATTAGGATCCACGCAAGGATGCCTAAGTAGCAGTGCTGGCTATCAGGACCCACACAAGGGTGCCAAAGTAGCCGGGTTGGTTCGCAGAGCGTTACTTCTCCGTAAGAGCAAGGATCCACGCAAGGATGCCAAGGCAGAAGCAGAGAAGAGGAGCTCGTGAGGAACTGCCGTCTCAGGGCTCGGGGCTGCCTTTTTGATCGCTCCGGCGGCTGGGTCCGTGACGTTAGAGGGTGGGGGTGCTGGCTGGTACGGGCTCGAGCGGGCCGTGGCGACGGTGGCGGCACTGAGAGGGGTAGTACGGCGAGTTTAGATACTACAGGGGGTGTTGTGTTACAATTTCCCCCTCAGAGCCTAGGTGACGTCCTCGTCCTTGGCTCTGTTGGCTGGGTCTTCTGGGGGTCTTCCTGGCTTCAGAAGGGGTACTGCAGGCACTGTTGGGGTCTTCCGGGGTCGTCCTCGCTTCCGAAGGGGTACCGCAGGCACTGGTGGGGTCTTGGGTACGTCCAGGTTGGATGGAGGTCTGTAGGGCGTCAGGGCGGATACGTGGTAGGGCCCAAATTCTTCATCTGGCTGCTCTGGGTGGGCAATCTTGTAACTGGTAGGTCCTGGGTGCTGGGTGATCACGTAGGGTCCATCACGTCGGGGGGCCAACTTGGTGGAACGGTGCTGGGCCTTGTTGCTCAGCGTGTGGGAGGTGACGTAGACGTAGTCTCCGGGTTGGAGTTCTGGGGAGGGGCGTCTTCGGGAGTCTGCGTGAATCTTGCGGCGATCTTGCTCCTTTTCATGCGTTTCTCGTGCTAGGTGCAAAGTGTCGGCGATTCGTAACAGGCGAGGCGTCACAGTGGGTATGAAGGTTTCCTGCTGAACGATGGCGCGAAGATCATGGGTGACTTCTACAGATGAGCGCAGCTCCTGTCCGAATACCAAGTAAGCTGGCGAGTATCCTGTGGACTGGCAACGGGCGGTATTCATTGCGAAACGAATAGCGGGTAACTTCTCAGGCCAGGTGATGTGATCTTGTCCGACTTGTATGGCTAGTTGAGTTTTTAGATCTCGGTTTCGTCGTTCTATCGGATTAGCAGCAGGGTGGTAAACGGGGGTGAGGCATTGGTCGATTCCGAGACAATGGGTGACGCATTGCATGACTGCGCTGACGAATTGGGGTCCATTGTCGCTGATAATGCGGCGAGGTAATCCAAATCGGAGGCAAACTTCGTTGACCATGGTCCAAGCACATTCTTCCGCGGTGGCTTGAGATAAGGCGAACACTTCTATCCAGCGAGAGGCGGTGTCTTCAATGGCGAGAACCCATTTCTTCCGATCGGAACTTTCGGGTAAGGGGCCGAATAGGTCCATTGCAATTATTTCGAAACAGTGACGCATAGCTGGCGTCTGTATTAGTCCGGCGGGCACTAGGTTGGTTGGTTTGTATTTTTGGCATTCGGGGCATGTTCTAACACATTCTGTTACCGCGCGTCGAATACCGGGCCAATAAAACCTTTGGAGGATTTTGTTGAGGGTCCTGTCTGTCCCGTGGTGTCCGGCAACTGGAGAATTATGGCATTCCTGTAGTATCTTCTGGCGGTCCTGGCTAGGAACTACTAGTTGGCTTCATCTGACCCACTATCTGGATTGTAGCGATACAGTACTCCGTGTAAGCAAAGGTATCCTCGGGAGGTCCATGGAGCAGTGTCTTCCAAGGAGTCTTGATCAAAGCAGACTAGGATCTTCTTGAGTTCGGGGTCTTCCAACTGAGAGGTGCGCAGGGTGACGGCACTCGTGCTAGGAAGGTCGATACTGATTAAGCGAATATCGGGTGATGAGTCTTCGCTGTCAGGCACGGGAGGTCGTGATAATGTATCGGCTACGACGTTGGCTTTCCCAGGAACATAGCTGATTTGTAGGTTGTATGGTTGCAGTTGCAAGGCCCATCTTGCTAGGCGGCCGGCGGGCGATCGGAGAGTCATCAGCCATTTGAGTGGTTGGTGATCGGTAATGACAATAACAGAAGTCTCCTCCAAGTATCCTCTAAAGCGGTTGACGGCCCATACAATGGCAAGTGCTTCTCTCTCGGTGGTGGAGTAGTTTCTTTCGGGGGCGGTGAGGAGGCGACTGGCGTACTCAATGGGCCTCTCATCATGACCCTCCCCCTGGAGTAAAGCGGCTCCAAGGGCGTAGGCACTGGCATCGGTTCGGAGAATAAAGGGTTGTTCATGCTAAGCTTGGCGTAGAACGGGGGCGGCTGTCAGCGCGTCTTTAAGTTTTTGGAAGGCTTGCTGTTGTTCTTTGTCCCATGTCCAGGTGGCTTTCTTGCGTGTAAGCTTACTAAGGGGTTCAGCTATCTTTGAGAACTGTGGTATAAATTTCCTGTACCAACTACAGGTTTGTAGAAACGTGACGGTCTGTTTTGCATTTGCCGGTGCTGGTAGGTCATGGATGGCACTGACCTTAGCTGGATCGGTGTGGAGACCATCGTTGGATATCACATATCCTAGGTAGCGGATACTGGTACACCCAAAGTGGCACTTGTCGCGGTTGAGGCGCAGTCTGAACTCGTTTAGCATTAGGAACACACGACGGAGGGCCTCTAGGTGCTCTTCAAGGCTGCCAGAGAGAAGGATCAGGTCGTCTAGGTATGCTAGGAGCCGTAGGTCTGGTAGGCGGCGGCGGAATCGGTCCATCAGTAGCTGAAATGTAGCAGGGGCGTTGCGGAGTCCAAACGCCATGCGATTGTAGCGATAGGTACCAAACGGCGTCACAAAGCATGTCTTGTCCTTGTCTTCTTCTTTAATCCTGATTTAGTGATAGCCGGCGCGTAGATCCATGGTTGACAAGCAGTTGACTGGTCCGATGGAGTGCAGCAGGTCATCCAAACGTGGCAGGGGGTACTGGTCGGGGCGGGTCACAGCGTTCAGTCGGCGGTAGTCGATGCATAGGCGAATGCCTCCTCCGGATTTGGGAACTAGTACGGTGGGGGCGGCCCATGCACTGTCGCATTCCTCGATAATATTGGCTCGTAGCAGGCCCTGTACTTCTAGTCATAAGGCTTCCCGTCGTTGTGGTGTAAGCTGGTATGGCGACACGCTAATCGGAGCTTGGGTTCCAGTGTCGATTTGGTGCTCAGCAAACGGAGTCGGGGGTCCTTGTATGTCGAATAGAGATTCGTGCTGGTGCAGGAGCTGATTTAGCATCTGGCGCTGTGGTAGCTCGAACTTATAGGCTTCATCCTCTCTTAGATCTAAGGCAGCAAAGGTGATGCTTGGATCGGGTGCAGGAAGATCGTCCCACATGGCGTCGATAGTCTCCATAGCGTCCTGGAACATATATCCCTGGCGGGAGTACGGGTTATATGCATGAGCTGAGGATTGGGGTTCTAATGTAGTGACGCTCAGGTCCGGGCCATAGTGGTTGGCTAGGTCCGAGTGTTTGTCGCTTTCCATTAGGGCATCGTCACAGGCATGTGGTTGTTGTCCTGGTGGGCTTACTGGGGGTTTTGGAGAAGGCAGTAGTGGTGATAGCATTGCTGGGGTGGCGTACTCCTTGAGGATAGTTTCCACTAGTCCGTCCTGGTCTGTTTCCATGCGGCCAAGAGTGTGGTTCATCGCAGAATCCTCCTTGGGAGTAAAGAGATGGGGAGTATGTGGGTTGTCCTCGAAATACCAATGCTTCTTTCCAAAATTCAGCACAAGGCCGGCGGCCGTAATGAAGTATATGCCTAGTAGGGTCTGGACATAGGGGGCGTCCGGGATGGAGCAAAATGACGTCTGGATCGTACGTCCTTGGAGTGATACAGGTACTATGACCATATGTACCGTTTGTGACCGGGTGTTCCCATCAGCCATGGTGACGTCCATAGGTCGCTCCTGGAAGGGGTATCCTTGCTTCTCCAGCATTTGGCGTAAGGAGGCTCCGGCAAGGCAAGCGCGTGCTCCTGTATCCAAGAAGGCGGAACCAGTTGACCCATTGATGCTGATGTTCACCGCAGGTCGTGCTCGGTCGGCTAAGGTGATGAAAGAGAAAGCTGTCGTGGTGCGGTCTGTTGGTTTAGCGTTGCAGGTAGGGCAATTGCGTCTAAAGACTCTGGGGCGTTGGCATCCGAAGCATCTGATGCTGTTTCCTTGGGAGTTGGCGCTCGTCAGTGGCGCTGGGAGATTTTCCTTGTTTGCTTGGCTGGCTTGCTTTTTCCTACACACGGAGACGTCGTGTCCTATATTCCGACAAAACTGGCAACGAGTTTTTAGTTTTCTTGCTTTGGTCTCCTCTGTGGTATCTTCAGGAACCTCAACAAGTCGGGTGCGCGTCAGCAGGGCGCCAAAGGTGTCGACGCTCTCGCGGGGGATTCTGTCCCGAATTCCTTTGGTTAGAAGTCCGTATATCATGTCCAGCTGCATTGATTCTAGCAAGGGTGGATCAATGTGGGTAAGCAAGGCGCGCTTCTCTGCAATGAATTGTCCTGTTGGAGTGTTGGTCCCTTGTCTGCTTCCAAACAGGTTTTGGTATACTTGGTATGCCGGTAATCGGGGTGCAAACTCGTTCCTGATTAGGATTTTGGCGTCCTCCCATGTGTGTACTGCTGATTTCACTCCAGTCCACCAGGTGTGCGCAAAACCTTCTAGTAATAATGCTAGGCCTCGAATAGCATTGGCATCTGATATTCCTTCGCTCTGTTTGAAGAAATCGGCACTGTCAAGGGAGTCATCGACGGCTTCCTGGGTCCTTGTTCCATGGAAACGTGCTGGACAATGGGTAAAATGCTTGGCTGGGGCTGCTGGAGGCTGAAGTTGCGTTATTAAATCCTGCAGGGCTTCCGCAGTCAGCGCTATCGCCGCTTGTTGCGCCATCGCAGCTTGTTGACGTGTGACTGGAATTTTACTGATGTGTGGTGTAGACGGCGATGAGATCCAGGTGTTCCTGATGGATTCGGTGGTCGTCTGGCTGTTCCACAGGAGTGCAGAGAAAATTACACACGCAGCCGAGTAGGCACAGTATTCCACTAGTAGCTAACACTATGTACACTATTTCCATTCACTTGAAGAAATTGTCTATTTATCCTCGAGCCCCACACGTTGGGCTGCCACTGTAAGGTTGGATTGTGGGTCGAAGATACACCTATGATGGTAAAGTCTTTATTAATGCACAATATATACAATTACAGTAAATGGTGTAAGTCAGGCCGGATCCACACAAGGATGCCGGTGTACTATATGTCGGTAACACAGTGAAAGCGTCGAGCCGGATCCACGCAAGGATGCCGGTGTAGTTGGCTATTAGGATCCACGCAAGGATGCCTAAGTAGCAGTGCTGGCTATCAGGACCCACACAAGGGTGCCAAAGTAGCCGGGTTGGTTCGCAGAGCGTTACTTCTCCGTAAGAGCAAGGATCCACGCAAGGATGCCAAGGCAGAAGCAGAGAAGAGGAGCTCGTGAGGAACTGCCGTCTCAGGGCTCGGGGCTTGTCTCCGGGGGGAAGATGATGGGCCGGAGCTCGCGATTCTCAGGGTCGTCCTTAGGGGCAGTCGACCTCTTCCCCTTGGTAGCATCGGTAAAATGGGTGGCGAGTAGGCCCGACAAGTGTCAGCAATATTGTCATCCCAGGGTGTGGCTGGATCAATCCCGTCCCTCCACAGAGCTCGGTTTCGTTGCTCCCGCGCACGGCGGCGGTCCTCCAACGTGAGGAAAGTAGTTGGGGGCGATGATACATACGAGAAGTCGTTGTCGAACTCGCGCACGGCGTCAGAAGCCTCGACTGGGAGGGTGCTCTCCATAGGGAGCACGCTCCCAGCCGTCTCGGCCCTGCCGACCGCCTCGGGAGGCCTCCGTGCCTCTTCGGCGCGGGCTTGCCGGTAAGCGGCTTTGGCCCCTTCTACAGTAAAATACATCGGCCACCCTTGGCCGTCTACAGAGGGTAGTGTGCGGGCACGCACTCGAGCTCGCTGCATCGCCCTGCGGGCATTTCTCTTTTTGTTACGTAACGCGGTTGCGTTGTTCGCTCCTGTCTGACTACAAGGAGCCGACCGGTTCCGGATGTCGGGAACTGGGGCACCACGAGACGCTTCCCGTCGGTAGAGCGACCCCGGAGGGGTGTACACCGACGGGGGCGTCCCTGGTAACCCGCGTTCTTTGCCGGGGAGAAGGTTCGGGTTTGGCATTAGAAATGACATACTCCAGAAGTAAAAATAAAAATAAAATATTTATTCGCTTAGGCAATAACAAAATTAAAACAGTTTCTACACTTAAACGTGAAATATACTACTTGCTTTGATAGCAAACAAAAGAAGTAAATTAATTACTTAGGTAACAAAAGAAGTAAACTGATTACTTAGGTAACAAGTAGTCGTGAAAATATTCTATAAGTAAATTAATACGTAGGTAACAAGTACACGTGAAACAACTTATCCACTTAGATAACAAGACAACAACGACCATTCAGTATATCCCACAAGGATTACAAAGTTCGTGCAATTATATGTGACAAGGTCGCACCCCTGAGGTGGCCCTCACACCGTGCAATCCCGACGCTTAGATCACTAGATATCTTCAACAGGTAGGAAGGCAGTCCTATATTTCTGGGGTCATCCCCTCGATTCAAAAAACAAACACCCTGGTATATTCCCCCGTCTTCGTCTCGGGCCGAAGGTCACGCGTTCCCTAAAACTCCCACTTTCACCCCTGGTCGGCCAGGCAGCCCGTCACGGCAGAGTTCCCTGGGGCCGGCGTCTAATTTCCCTAGAAGTCCCCTGCTTCCCTCAGCACCCACGTTCCACGCGGCGTACCGCCTTTACCGGCGAAAATTAACCCGCACCCTTACGCGGCGAACTTGCCTCACCCTCAATCAATCAAATTTCCTCGGACTGATGTGGCCGCCTTCCGAGATATCGCGAATCGGCCACACCAGTGCGACAATTACAAAAAAAAAACCTCCCGACGCGCCTGCCGCCAGAGCGCCACAGTTACAAGTCCCGACAAAACTTTTTTGCCCAGCACCTTCGCGAGACCTTCCCCTTTCAGAATAAAATTTACCGGACCTCAATATACCGCCCGCGAAACTCGCTATCGCCCTTTGAAGAAGCCCTCGTCAGGACTTCGTCAAAATCAATTATTTCCCCTTATCAATTAAATCCGTCGCGCTCACGCTGCCTCCGTACCTGTTGATTCCACAATTCTTATTCTTTTAAAATGATAATCCCCAAAAGTTAAAACCCAAAACAGAAACCCGTATGCCACCGAATAGTGTGAAAGTTGAAAGAAGTTAAATAGCAAAATTATCAAAAGGAGTCACACCATTCGGAACCCTCTCCCGCAGCAAAGAAAAGTGCGGTGGCTAGCGGCTATGGCCGACTAAGCCCCAGATCCTGCGTCGTGCGGTCTTTTATAGTATTCCTCATGGCCCGATCACGTGACACCACCCCATCCAGAGTACACTCCGCATCGGCGAAGCCGATTCGGAGTGGCCTCGAAAAAACAAAACACGTGAGCGGCCAGGAGGAGCACACCATGTCGGCTGGCGTTGGTCGAGGGTTTTCTGGCATATATGTACAAAGTTACTCCAAATCGTAACAGAAAACTAAAACTAAATTTCACGTACTTAAACTTAAATTCATATCACAAAAAAAACCTAAAACTAACTCGCGCGCAACCGAGCCCTGTAGAGTATTCAAATGGACATTCTTCTCCCTGTGTTTCTTTTTATTCCGTGGTTTGTTACCTTTTCTGTGAGTTGTTTGAAAACTCTGGCCACCTGGCTAGTATACTCGTCTACTGCCGTAAACTGCCGCTTTTCTCCTGTCAGCATTTGTCTGGGTGTTTTTCCCGTGATTTTATGCTTTTTACTTCTTGATTCTTTCAGCCATGGTTCCAGCAGGGCCGTCCAGTGGCGTCCTGCTTGCTTCAGCAGTTGGTCTAATCCGGTTCTTTGCTCCGACTCCGGCGTCGTTTCCTCCTGTGGCAATAGGACTATGCGGGTTCCCGGCGATGCCTCGTGTACCTCTTCTTTAAACTGATTCGTCGTCTTATCTAATAATATCATGGCTGGTTTGCCCCATCTTGCCAGTAGTTCTCTCTTCAGGAATTTTGCCACTGCATATTTTGTTGGTCTCGCCACCTCTTTAAGTTCTACCCATGAAGAACATTGGTCTTCTATAAATAGTACCGCACTATGTCCCTCTCGGTCAGTGGGTAAGTTCATAATTATTGAGATGAGTACCACCTCAAATGGTGCCATGGCGCCTAGTATTTCTCTATCTCTCAGGCCTTCTCTTTCCGTCATCTGACATATTCTGCACGTTTGTACATATTCCAGGATCGCGGTTTTCATCCCGTGCCACGCCGCGAATTCTGCTATTATCGCCAGAATGTTTTTTGCTGGGATATGTCTGGTGCCGTGCAGCATCTTCAATATTTCCATTCTAATTCCTGGCGGCACCCAGATTCTGCTGGCACTGGAATCAGCAGACACTCGTGCATAGATTACTTCTCCCTTCAGTTGCAGTGGGGAGTTTTCGATTTCTCCCTGCAGGGTAAGCCTCCTAAATGCCGCCAGTGCTCCGTCCGTATCTTGCTCTTGGGCGACGGTTATCTTGTTGAGAGCTTCGAAAATCGTGGTTGCCTCTGGGCCTGCTTTTTGTTCATATTCGGGGATGGCGCTGTATTTTTTAATTACCCACAGCATTGTTTCGAGGTTGTCACTAAACCGGGTACGTTCCTCAGTTGGGGCTATTCCTTCTGTAGTCTGCGTCTCTATTGATTTTTTGACTGCACCCTGGTCCATAGGCTCAACTCGCATGGGGCCGGAGCCCTGACTACATGCTGCTGGCCTATTGCAGAGTTGGGCGCCATGTCTCCGGGGGGAAGATGATGGGCCGGAGCTCGCGATTCTCAGGGTCGTCCTTAGGGGCAGTCGACCTCTTCCCCTTGGTAGCATCGGTAAAATAGGTGGCGAGTAGGCCCGACAAGTGTCAGCAATATTGTCATCCCAGGGTGTGGCTGGATCAATCCCGTCCCTCCACAGAGCTCGGTTTCGTTGCTCCCGCGCACGGCGGCGGTCCTCCAACGTGAGGAAAGTAGTTGGGGGCGATGATACATACGAGAAGTCGTTGTCGAACTCGCGCACGGCGTCAGAAGCCTCGACTGGGAGGGTGCTCTCCATAGGGAGCACGCTCCCAGCCGTCTCGGCCCTGCCGACCGCCTCGGGAGGCCTCCGTGCCTCTTCGGCGCGGGCTTGCCGGTAAGCGGCTTTGGCCCCTTCTACAGTAAAATACATCGGCCACCCTTGGCCGTCTACAGAGGGTAGTGTGCGGGCACGCACTCGAGCTCGCTGCATCGCCCTGCGGGCATTTCTCTTTTTGTTACGTAACGCGGTTGCGTTGTTCGCTCCTGTCTGACTACAAGGAGCCGACCGCTTCCGGATGTCGGGAACTGGGGCACCACGAGACGCTTCCCGTCGGTAGAGCGACCCCGGAGGGGTGTACACCGACGGGGGCGTCCCTGGTAACCCGCGTTCTTTGCCGGGGAGAAGGTTCGGGTTTGGCATTAGAAATGACATACTCCAGAAGTAAAAATAAAAATAAAATATTTATTCGCTTAGGCAATAACAAAATTAAAACAGTTTCTCCACTTAAACGTGAAATATACTACTTGCTTAGATAGCAAACAAAAGAAGTAAATTAATTACTTAGGTAACAAAAGAAGTAAACTGATTACTTAGGTAACAAGTAGTCGTGAAAATATTCTATAAGTAAATTAATACGTAGGTAACAAGTACACGTGAAACAACTTATCCACTTAGATAACAAGACAACAACGACCATTCAGTATATCCCACAAGGATTACAAAGTTCGTGCAATTATATGTGACAAGGTCGCACCCCTGAGGTGGCCCTCACACCGTGCAATCCCGACGCTTAGATCACTAGATATCTTCAACAGGTAGGAAGGCAGTCCTATATTTCTGGGGTCATCCCCTCGATTCAAAAAACAAACACCCTGGTATATTCCCCCGTCTTCGTCTCGGGCCGAAGGTCACGCGTTCCCTAAAACTCCCACTTTCACCCCTGGTCGGCCAGGCAGCCCGTCACGGCAGAGTTCCCTGGGGCCGGCGTCTAATTTCCCTAGAAGTCCCCTGCTTCCCTCAGCACCCACGTTCCACGCGGCGTACCGCCTTTACCGGCGAAAATTAACCCGCACCCTTACGCGGCGAACTTGCCTCACCCTCAATCAATCAAATTTCCTCGGACTGATGTGGCCGCCTTCCGAGATATCGCGAATCGGCCACACCAGTGCGACAATTACAAAAAAAAAACCTCCCGACGCGCCTGCCGCCAGAGCGCCACAGTTACAAGTCCCGACAAAACTTTTTTGCCCAGCACCTTCGCGAGACCTTCCCCTTTCAGAATAAAATTTACCGGACCTCAATATACCGCCCGCGAAACTCGCTATCGCCCTTTGAAGAAGCCCTCGTCAGGACTTCGTCAAAATCAATTATTTCCCCTTATCAATTAAATCCGTCGCGCTCACGCTGCCTCCGTACCTGTTGATTCCACAATTCTTATTCTTTTAAAATGATAATCCCCAAAAGTTAAAACCCAAAACAGAAACCCGTATGCCACCGAATAGTGTGAAAGTTGAAAGAAGTTAAATAGCAAAATTATCAAAAGGAGTCACACCATTCGGAACCCTCTCCCGCAGCAAAGAAAAGTGCGGTGGCTAGCGGCTATGGCCGACTAAGCCCCAGATCCTGCGTCGTGCGGTCTTTTATAGTATTCCTCATGGCCCGATCACGTGACAGGCTGCCTTTTTGATCGCTCCGGCGGCTGGGTCCGTGACGTTAGAGGGTGGGGGTGCTGGCTGGTACGGGCTCGAGCGGGCCGTGGCGACGGTGGCGGCACTGAGAGGGGTAGTACGGCGAGTTTAGATACTACAGGGGGTGTTGTGTTACATTGTTGTATTTTAAATAGTGCCAGAAATAGGTGTATCATAAATAAATGAAAATAAAGAATTAAAGATTAATAATGCTGTAAATAGGTTTAGACCTTACACTGAGAAGTTATCATAAGATTCGTATGTAAATAAACATTTACGATAGCCAACAGAGTTGAAGTAAATAGGCCAGCGTTTGAGAGGGCACATTGTCGGCACATCCCTTTGTGTCCATTGCACTCATCGGCGTTGAGTCAGGTGGTAACTTGAGAAGGACACATTGTCGGCACATCCCTTTATGGTCCATTGCACTTCTGAGTTCCATCGTGGGTGATTAAAGTTAAAGTGAATAGGCCAGCGTTTGAGAGGGCACATTGTCGGCAACTCCCTTTGTGTCCATTGCACTCATCGGAGTTGAGTCAGGAGGGTAACTTGAGAAGGACACATTGTCGGCACATCCCTTTGTGGTCCATTGCACTTCTGAGTTCCATCGTAGGTGTTATAAAGTAAACTGTTTACTCGTATGAATTATCTCAGAATCAACTAAGCCATCATTGAAGCAAATCAATTAATTAATCCATATCTAAAGATTAAATAGTAATAAAAAGAAACCCGTTAAAGAATTGGACGCTCATGTAAGATTTTATTTATAGGTCATATTCAGTTGTGATGACTACGTTATGAAGATCCTCGACCCTTGGGCAACCGAGCACGCTGGCATCCATTCGAGATAGAAAATAAATACTAAAACAGGAACTGGAGTGACCCTGGTATGACCTAAAATATTACAGTTTTCCTAATTACAATCATCTAAAAGACGATTACTTTAATATTAACGAATACAAACGAAAATTAAATAAAAATAAATATAAATCGTCTTACACCTCTTAGCGCTTATTAGAATAAGTCGAAACTTGTAGATTATCACAATATAGAATTTTCAAGTTAAAAGTGATATTTTATTTATAAATTTTAAGTTTATGCTTGGCTGTGACTACAGTCTCGGCACAGTCTCATAACAGTGTTTTGCAGGAATGTTTATGTTTTGTCTCCAACGCAAGAGACTGAACCGCTGAGTCATACAAAAGTGTTGATAATATGAATGTTCGTTTTAAGCACTATGGGTGTTATTTAATACTTTGTGAAATGAGTTTCTGTAAAGGGAATATTGTTAGCTTTAGAAAAGATTGGGATTATTATAAAAGATATTGACGAGAACGGTTGGTGACGAGACATGGTGTTTCGGCTCGTATGATTATTGGTACATGTAGACATTTACTTAATTATTGAATAAAACTTAGTTTTATTAATTAAGAAGTTATTATTGTGTTTACAAATAACATAAACAAAACTAACATAACCTCAAACTTATTCAGACGCCGATAAAATATTTTCAGGAAACACTTACCTCTATCTGTAGCTGTAAATAGGTCAATAATATCACCCATAGATAAAGGTTTATAGGGGATATTACCAGATATATAAATAATTTGAAGAAATTGGTTATTTATCGCTTATTATAATGAGTACCAACGGTTGCAAAAATCTCTTATGGGATTTTCAATGCAATTTATTTTTGTTTGGAAAGGTTTTTAATAACACGCCCCTTGTGTCAGGGATGCTACTCGGTGGTAGTGCTCGAACCGAGGAGGACGAACGAAAATCGGGGACGTTCGAGAATTAGGAAAAATTATAATTGGGAATTTTGAGACCATCTCGATCTCGACATATCTGTTCCAGTCTGGTTCTTACCAATTAGCGGCTCCGGTCCGGGTTCCTGTACAGAACAATAAATGTTAGTTTTGGTGGCGAATAGACCTCAGGATAACAACTTTAAACGCGATTTTCTATCACCGGATGCACACAAAGTGCAGAGTGAGGTCGATGCCGATACACGTACCGCGGTCATTTTGAATTTGTGATCGTGACGCGCCCCAAATCTGGGTTCAATCTTTATGCCTCATTTACATTCACTTCCACTTCGAAGTGGAAGTGACAAATTACTGCTTGCTATATGGGCATTACACGCTACTGTTTACATTACAAATTGCGTGCTAAGCCCAATTTGACATATGGTAAATTTCTGCTTGCTTGGTGCAAGTAAAAATTTGACTTAAGTCAAATTTTGGCCTTTGGAATGTTGGTTAGGATATAAATATTAAAATTACAATCAACTGATTCTAGTTTATTTATTTATTGAAAAGTTTATTTATTTTTATTGTATTATTTTGGACTTTAAAATGTTAAATCACTTAAAGTAAAATTAATTAAAAACTTTTCTAAACCATTATGGGCTACTTGCACAGGTTCCACTTATTTTCGTGACTAAGCTAAGTGGAGCCTAAGGTTAGGGTCGCCCTTAAAATATAGATCCCTTGCAAAGGTTCGGTTTAGCCAAAACTTACCTAAGTTGAAGAGAATAGTGGCAACGTCGCCAATTGTTTAGGGAATTTTAGTTTCTACCCTAAGCTTCTCTAGTGTTGCAAAGTAACCATCTATCAAATTTTGCCTACTTTAGGCTGAGACACAATCAAAAACTTAAGGAATAAGAAATAAGATTTATGATATAAGAATTAAGATTTAAGAACGAACATATGTTGTCCTATGTAAACAACGCACAATAAAATTTTTAGAATTAAGGAATAAGATTTAAGCTTTAAAAAACCGACTTGTTGGTTTTAAGAAATAAGGAATAGGAAATCAGCCAATCAGAAGTCAGCATGTTTGTTAGGTTTGACAATTTAATAACCCCAAAATTGTATTTTCCGTTTTTCACTTTGGTTTTTAATAAAAGAAAAGTTTCATGTACCTAAGTCATGTATGATCAAAACCTTCACGATTACGTTCTATTATTAAAGTCTCCTAAGAATTCTCTTTGGACATTAATAGGACCCACCATCTCCTGTTGCGCCACCTTATTGATTTTCGTTTCTTAAGGTGATAATAAAACGCTGCCGACATTGCAAATACACTACTCAAAAGAGTTAAGGACTTTTTTGGCAAGCCTTCCATATTTTTTAAAAGTATAGGTGAGCTTGTCAAAGTTGTAAAAATGGTTTGTATTTGTAAACAAAAAAGTGGGGTTAGGACAATAGTTTAGAATTTAAAAATCGCGCCGTTTTTAAGTAACCGGATTGGTTAAATTTAGGTAATAAAATTTTAATTCTGTCCTGTACTCTTATTCCTTAACACCTAAATCTTAAATCCTATTCTTTATTCCTTAAGTTTTTGATTGTGTCTCAGCCTTTTCAAGTCCTGAAACTGGCGCCTGAATATCAGGTGGAGGAATATTCGGTACTTCATCTGCTTGCATAATTGCTACAAATCTTTCTATATCTTCAGAATCTGGAGGCTCTTCTTCGTTGTTTATTTTGCAGATGTTTTGAAGAACTGCAGTTGCTGTTATAACATTTAATATTGTTTCCAGTTTAAGGCGACACCCATAAGCTAAAACTGGAAACCGCCGTTTGTATGGAAATAGTCAGATCTTTGATACCTATATTCTTCTTGGTATGCCATGGACAACAAGATTCACGTCATCGAGATCGTCTCTTCAAAAATATCGTTTTGCAAATTATCCATCATAAGTTGGATTAACAAAATACGTACTTTCACAATCCATAAATCCACAAAAGAAAAAATAATGGATAGTAAACAATGTATTATAGAGAACCAAACCTAACTTTTTTCACTCTCATTGTTAAGCGGGACATAAGCCGAAGTCAGCCTTCGGCTTATCTTTTATTCCACTTAAGGTCCAGTTTATCAATTTTTGACACCTGTGCAAGCCCTTAAGTTCCACTTTGGCTTAAGCTAAGCTTAAATTTGCTTAGGCGATACCTGTGCAAGTGGCCCTTATGTATAGGTACCGACATTTTTTCTAACATATTCTTTGTCTCCTTTGAGTTGAGATGGATTTAAATTTAAACAATAATTATTTATATGATGATGATAAAATATTTCAATCTTGGGCACAAGAAACAGAACAGGAGAATACTAGCCCAAGAAATGATTATGAAGGAAATGAAGATATTATAGAAACAGCAGATTTACACCTTCGAGCATTCCTCTTCCTTTTCTCGGTTTGTCTCAGCATTTCTACAATAACGGCTGCACTACCAAGAGTAAAACTTTTTTTTTTGCACATATCCATACTGAAAATGAATGTAACAGCAATAAATAGCGTATTCAAAACTTACAATGCAAATATTCAAAGCTAAAAATTTGAATTCAAAATATAAACAATAAAATAACCTAAAAATTAGAAATTGTCATTTCAATGTAAACGGTTGCATACGATCTCTCAATAGACAGCCTAAGTGATGACGTCAGAAGGGGCGTGTTTTAAAAAATCTTTCCAAACAAAAATAAATTGCATTGAAAATCCCATAAAGGTGGATTCATAGTTGCCGTAACGTAAGCCGTAAGACGTAAGCCGTAGTCGATAAGACGTAAGATTTTTGCAAGCATTGCTACACGGTTATAAGCGACAAATAAGCAATTTCTTCCAATTATTTGTATTTTTGGTGATATGATTGACCCATTTACAGCCACAGATAGAGGTAAGTGTTTCCTGAAAATATTTAATCGCCATCTGAAAAAGTTTGAGGTTATGTTATTGTTGTTTACATTATTGTTTATTAAGACATAATTGTTAGTTTTTTGTAAAATAAAGCTTGTGGTAGTGTTTATTTATTAATACGAAGTAGGTAGACCCAGTCTATAGCCTAAATGATTTATATTATAGATTCAATATTGGCTAAAGTGGTTACGTATTTTGTTACCCGAACAGAAAATTTTCAAGTTTGTTGTATTCCCTGCAAAGATAGAAGTGAGGAATGCCTGCATGGTCATCACCTATAAGCATCTTATAAGGTACATAATAGAACAATTATTATGTTAAAAAGGGATAAACGCCTTGGAGTTGAACCATTATTTGCTTTACAATGGTAGAAGTCAAGATAGAGCAGAGAACCTTCCCAACATTCTTTGGTTTGTACCTGCCATTTTGGGCACAATGACAGAAAGAATAGGGCTACAATATTTGAGTTCAGCGCTAAAAGGCAATTTAGCATTACATCTCCAGAAAAAAGGTATGTTATAGCTTTTATTATACAAAATGTATTCACGTTCCTAAAAACTAAAGTAAAAAATGTGAACATTTAATAGTTTGATTTAACTTTTAATAGAAAAGCAAGGCCAACATTATATTAAATTATTTTTAGAAAAGAAGTGAGCAGACAGATGTTACCGAAGATATTGACTTATGCTTTAGGAGCATCGTTAGAAGCAGAAAAGTATTTTTTAATACAAGATTTGGAAGAAATTTCAAAAAAACCTTTAAAAACTTTTAGTATGCTTTAGTTACAACTATTCTCATATCCTTATGTATGGACAGGGATATCAATGCTATACCTAATACAATTAATTTGAAATATATATTATGTAGATTATAAAACAATGTAATAAAAATAACAATAAAAATTTGTTTAAATTTTTATAATTTCAGTACATCAAATGTTAAGGTCTACAGTATTTCTAAAATTGCTGATCAATCTGATTATCCATAGCTGCATGAATAAAGGTGGATTTATAAACTTGACGTTGGGTATTCTGTTTGACGGTGGCCGTGACGTGTGCCGTCTGCCGGTCGTAGCGACACAATTAACCTTTTATAAACTTGACCATGATACAAAGAAAATCTTTGTATCATGAAACTTGACGTTACTCCGTCGCTCTGCCGTTCATCTTCTTCTTTTCTACTAGCAGAAACAGTACATAACCACAATATTCATAGTGTTATTTTTTTTAATCATTTGTTTTTTGTTGTTGCTAAAATGGACGATGAGACGGCCTATTTACTTGCTCTGTGTTCACATGCAATACTAAAAATAAGAAAGGGCCAAAAAACACACAACGTCACTGTCAATATCACGTGAGAGTCATAAACGGATTTGATTGGCTCTTGAGCATTACTAGGAGTATTGCTACGACCGGCCGCCGGAAAAAGATAAAATTGGTTTATGTTGACCGGCACCCACCGGCATGCGTCACCGTCACCGGCAACTATGAATAGTCTTACGCACTTCAATGTTTTTAACTCTACCAGCCACCGGCACCGGCAAAACGGAACGTCAAGTTTATAAATCCACCTTAACTTACTGGGATATAGCTCCTCAGCTGTTTTAACTTCGCTGGATTTAGTTTTTTATATATATTATAACTTTTGTCTTTCATCATAGTGTGAACTTTGAAGGGAATACAACAAACTTGAAAATTTTCTGTTCGGGTAACAAAATACGTAACCACTTTAGCCAATATTGAATCTATAATATAAATTATTTAGGCTATAGACTGGGTCTACTTCATATTAATAAATAAACACTAAAGGTGGATTTTCATGCATACGAAACACGACGGTCCGATATCCGAAATGACGTTTAATTTCGTACGAAATTCTTGCCAATTTTCATGGCTCCGTTTCTGTTGTTCCGAATTTTGTCAATGGACATACATTTTTGACGCTTCAGTTATAGGTTATAATTTTGTTTTGGTCCTTTTTGTATTCTCAATTATAGCGTTTAATTACCCAATTGATTTCATTACGTTTTTAAGCAATATATGTGCGACAACGACGAGCATTATCAGCTTAATGTCATCCAATTCACTCCTAATTTTACCCGAGTGCACAAAACAAAAAGTTATGTTTAGTGACCTGAGCTGAGGACCTGAGTGTAACTGCAAGTCTTTCACTTTCTGATATTTGTCCACGTACGTTTATTGTTTTTAATAATCTTGGACTTACAATTGAAATACTTTTCAGAATCCATTAATTTCATTTCTTGAAACAGGTTGTGATAAGCGCCTTAATTTTCCCCCCATCCTTTTCTTTTTTGTTTATTTTTCATTCTTAAATAATCAGATAGGATATTATAATATTATAATTAATGACACTGATTTATTTCGTTAATATTAGTTTTATGTTAAAATATTAAAATAGAAACAACAAAACGCACAAAAAAACGTCAAATAGTGAGGTTAAAATTGATACGATTGTCGGACAAAGTAAAAAATATTTTAACTCATCCGACGGTCGGATGAAAGTTGAAATTATTCGGACAAATATTGGCGCGAAAACAATTCAACCAATAGGAACACTTTCGGATCATCGGACCGTCGTATTTCGATGCATGAAAATCCACCTTAACACGAGCTTTATTTGACAAAAAAACTACAATTATGTCTTAATAAACAATAATGTAAACAACAATAACATAACCTCAAACTTTTTCAGATGGCGGTTAAATATTTTCAGGAAACACTTACCTCTATCTGTGGCTGTAAATGGGTCAATCATATCACCAAAAATATGAATAATTTGAAGAAATTGCTTATTTGTCGCTTATAAACGTGTATCAATGCTTGCAAAAATCTCTTATGGGATTTTCATTTTTCAATGCAATTTATTTTTGTTTGGAAAGATTTTTTAAAACACGCCCCTTGTGACGTCAGACTTAGGCTGTCCATTTACAAGCGGCTTAATTTGATGTCAAATTGAATGCATAAGATGACTCTGACGTCTGACATTTGACAATAATTCATGTGTTCTTTTCTAATATATGGGTGAAAGTCGTCTATAGGTGACTTCGCAACATAAGAACCGTTACAAAGCCTAGTTTGAATAGTTAGGGCCGGCAGTCCACCAGAGGGCTCTTCGAAGGGTCACTACCACGTGCCCTTTTCCGACACATCAGACTTGCATATTAATCTGTCGACTATCTGTTTCTCATAATATTAATCTATAAAAAGAGACAAAAACATAATACATATTATGCCAGCTCACTGGAGGGTTTTATTATTCGATATTTGGATAAAAAAAGAAGAAAAGTTCTGTCAATTTTGTGAAATGTGAACCCCGAGCGAATTGTTGGTAAGAACTTGATTTTTTTTATTTTTCTATCATAATTTACTGTTTCAAATCTTTGTTTTAATCCTTTACAGGCCGTTATACGAGTTTTGATGAATTTTAGGATGGTTACGCGACTCATATATCACAGGTTTGCAACCTAAATGTTAAATTTACGCTTTGGAGTTTAGCTTAGCATACTCTTTAAAAAGATATAGCAATACTTTATAGAAGAGGTATATATCCACAGCTCAAGAGAATGATTAGTCATGCCGAAAAAGTCCTAATGTTCAGACTCCTTTAAGTTTTTTTATTTTGTCATTTGCCATTTAATACCTTAAAAGTGTTATATGTTTAAGTGTATGCTCTTTATTTGCCTTTATTAATAAATATCCCGGTTGCAAGAGTGCATTTAGATCTTGATCTGACCCTATAATTGTATCAATAAGCATTTCTATGCATTTCCCCTTACTGATGTTAAAAGACTAAGATCGTGAAAGAATAATTGTAATATTAATCCTGACATTGAGTGCAAAAACTTCAGGATTTGTGAAGATCATTTCAATGAATGACAATTTAAAAACTTATATAGTTTTAAAAAGGCTTTTAATTGGAATGCTGTTCTCAAAGCTGTCACTGAGCTTTTGCCTCCTGATGTTTTAGGGTCACTTTCACATTCCGTAAAACGTGGTTAGTTCAAAATTTTTTTACCAGTAGTCCAAAACATTCCGTTCAGTCCTCTAAACGTATCCACTCTACATTTGACCCAAGTCACCATATTCACGATATTCCAGAATTTCTTAATTCAAGTACCTACTAGAGTATAGGCAATTATATTTTCTTCTTGAACAAGGCACAGGTTTTTAAGTAAATGCGGGGTTAGTAAAAAGGACTGAACAAACAATGCTTTTATCAGTCTCGCCTCGCCATTTTATATTTTATTGAACTTTTTTCACTGTTTTAAGTTTCTCAATATTTAATTTAAAAATTATGTTTCGTTCAGTCTCATGGTCATTTTGATACTAATCATAAACATTTTTGTCTGTTGCATGGACCTCCTATTGAGCCCATGCAACTACTGTGTGACAATTTAACTCTGGCTGCAACATTTGACCTGTACCTGGCTACGACATTTTACACCTTGAAGGCAACATTTTACACCTGACCAAGACATTTTTCACCTGGCTGGACACTTGCAAGTGGTATCTGGACGGTTATGTTTGTTTTTGTGTCAATTTTTTTAAATTTATTTTCTTTTTATGCAGAGTGGTTTACTGGAACAAAGAAAATATATTTAGTGTCGGTACTTTTAGCACTGATTAACTCATTTGATAGACGATTGAAATAATTATGGTTTTAATGTGCCGAAACCTTCAAATTTTTATTGACATTGGCACATTCGCTAACCTGATTATTTTAATCGTCTATCAAATGAGTTACTCACTGCCAAAAGTACCGGTATTAAATGTCACAATAGTTTCTCATGGGTCAATAGTTTCTATTGTTTTCCTTCTACCAGAGGCTATAACTGTTTACATCTTTACCACTTGACTGAGCTAAGTTCAAGAGAAAAGCAAGGGAGGAAGTAAGATTCTTATGTAAATGGGTCAAAATTGACAAGTAACTGAATTTCCTTGAACTTGAACTAAGAAACTCTGCAAAACGACGTAAACAGCTAATTGCTGTTTGGTATTAATAGTCAGTAGCGTAACTAGAAGGCCTGGGTTTGAGATAAAGCAAACATTTTTTTGGAGTAACCCCCAAATGTCAAGAATTCACCTATTTGCCCTAAGCAAGCCCGGGTTCTTGAAACACTTGGAACCATTTTATTTACGTCACTGATATTAGTTACATTTTTGGTTTATTTTATAGAGAACTTTTATTTGTAGCTATAAAGTATTTCTATTGTTTTGATACCATTTTTTGTCAGAATTGGCTCGCACTATTTTTTATGGTCAAGTTTAAATAAATTTTAAATGATTTTTCATAAACTTTGTTTGTTATTTACATCGGCATTCATAAATAATAACAATATTTGGTTTTTAATTACATTTAATTATTGCTTTATTTGTATAATTTTATATAAAATACGTAGCATATTCATTAAATTCTGAAATTTAGTGAATACATGGTATTTTATAGTAATTTAACTCAAAAAGCGATAAAACGTCTTTAAAAATCTCAAATATTGTTTAAACAGTCAACCAGTAATTTAAAAAGCAGTTATTTGAACTACCCGCCATAAGTGTCCTACCGTAGCGCTCGGGGTGGACTGATGGCCAACTTGAATCTTTGTTTCGCTGGTTTTCTACGTAGCTTGCATTTCTAAATTTCTAACCTCTTATGTGTTTTGTGCACAGTTCATAATAAATGGTGAAATGAAAAGAAAACATAAATGTAATATTCTATGGGATATTTAATACTCTAAAGTAAAAGATTTTAGGTTTAATTAAATAATTATTGTTTCAATAATTTTAATTCAATATGGCAGACATGGCAGGGACTGTAAAAGAAATATGTGATAATGTAGGATTAGCGAGAGAAATGACTATGTTGGGAAACTATGAAAATGCTGAGGTTTATTATCAAGGTTCTGTTCAGTTGATGTCCAAATTTATTTCTAAAATTTCTGAGCCGATACGGAAAAGCAAGTGGCAACAGGTAAGTCGGAATTTATTTCTAAAAATTCAGTATTAATCCTGAAACTGCACAGTTGGGTCTCACCACATATATATATATATAACCAAGTTCAGTGGGTCTCGCAGACCCAACGCGTCAGTTAAGCTAAGCGCACATGAGCTACACACCTTTTATTTTAGCGCCCCTTTTTAAAAATTTAGTTTACGGTTAGAATATGTGTCCATTGCCAGATTTTAGTCAAAAAGAAATTTCATATTTCGTGTTGAATTTGTATATGGGTGTCAGACCCAACTGTGGAGTTTATGGTATGTACTGGAGAGACGAGTCGGCAACGTAAACTTGCAAAAAAAGGGTCATATTATGTAGTTTTTGTGAAAAGGCAAGGATAGAAACACAAACTTTGCCTGCTCCGCTTGCCATAAGCCATATTGTATGGAGCATAGAGTCGAACACTGTTGTGAATGGGCGAACAAACATATAGAGAACTGAATTGTCTAACTAAGGTTGCTAAAAAACAATTGTCCAATAAAACTGCATTTTTTTATTAGGTTGACATCTAATCTAATATGTGTCATTGTAATATTAAGAATTCTGTGCTTATTTTTTTGATAATTGATTTTTAATTTTTTTATGTAGGTAGTTACTCATTCTATTTTTTTTTTTGTTTCATGAAGGTTTAAATTATAAATTTGTTTCCAAAATTTACATATTTTAATTTATATGCAGTCTATATTATAACCAAATAATAAATTAAACACCAAATAATTTCACATTTTAAACTTTTATTATAAAAAAAAGTATGGGTATCTCAGGCCCAGTTATTTTGTTTTATTTATAGACTGTACTTTGCAATACCAATTTTAATATAATTTTATTTTATTTTAGTTTTAGGCATACCATTTGGAATGTTATTATTCTGTAGTGTATTATCATGAATAAAAAAAATAAATAAATATATAAGAATCTAACCCTTCACAATTTTAAATACTTCTCAAAATATAAGTTTAAATACTTAATAATTACATTGTTACACATAATATCACACTTACTTATTATTAACAACCATAGTAATAATGGCACCTCGAATGGCACCTAGGTATATGAAACACCTGTTTTGTACTTAAACATATTCAATATTTCTGTATTAGCTATATAATATAAAAATCTGTAGGTATACCTATTGTGTGATACTCGTTTAGTTATTCCGTACCACAAAATCAACCAAAAGAAACGGAAACAAGCTGGCAAACACCAAATGTACAGAAAAAACATCAAACTATGATTTCAATAAATCAAGTAACTAATGCGGAAACTACAATGCGACAGATAAAAGATAACATAGATTTGAAAACCATGGGTGGATTTAAAAATATGCGTTATCTACAAAATGGCGCTATCATGATTGAGAGTCAAAATAAGGAACAGCAAGAAAAGCTCAGAAAGGCACTAATAAATAAAAATGAAATAAAAATTAAAGAAACCCAGAATACTGACCCTATGTTTATGTTAACGGGGTTAAGAAAAGGACTAAAAAACGAGGAACTAATAGAAGACATAATTAACCTAAATGAAGAAATAAAAAATGAATTTGGAGATTCAGTGGTAGGAAAAATAAAAATTATAACCAAAAGGGCATGCAGAAACCCAGCAAAAGAAAATTGGATACTTCAGGCACCTCCAGAAATAGCGAAATGGTTTCTCAAAAAAGAAACAATAGTGGTTGACTTATTAATAGTACATATACAAGAACATATTAACCTAGCAATGTGCTTTAAATGCGCAGGATTTGGACACGTTGCAAAATACTGCAGAGAGAAAGAATGTTGCCAAAACTGTGGAGAAGAACATCAAACCAAAAATTGCATAAACGGAATCTTAAAATGCCCAAATTGTACCAAACTTAAAATACAACCGGAGGAGTGTAAACATTCGGCCAGAGACGCCCAATGCCCAGTATACCAACGAAGACTAGTACAATTTCAGAGTAACATTAACTATACTTCAACTCAAGAAGCACATTTTTTACGAAAAACGACGCAGTAATAAACAAAAAGGTAAAAATCATTATACATCAAAATGTTCAAACGCTATGCTTCGTGTACATAACAAGTGCCAAATTTTATGCATCACTGAACATTGGAAGACTGAAGATCAGTTAAAAAATATGGCAATAGACAACTTTAACCTAATTTCAATGTTCTGTAGGGAAGAGAACAGACATGGGGGAACAGCGATTTACTGTAAGAGGGAGCTTAAGTGCAAGGCCCAGCCAAAATTAAACAGACTATCTGTAAGTGGTGAATTTGAGTGCGCGGCTATAGAATGTTCTTTTGCGAAAGGTAATAGTATAACTGTCATTTCAATATATAGACCTCCATCAGGAGATATAAATATATTTATGATGCAAATTGAACAAGTATTAACTAGGGTATCTGAGGATAATAAACAAATATTTATAGTAGGTGATTTTAACATCGAATTATTAAATAAAAATGATAAAAGTAAGACTCTCTTATCGCTACTGAACTCTTTTAATTTAAACCAAACTATATATGAAAACACAAGGATAACAAGACACTCAGCTAGTTGTATCGATAATATTTTCACAAATGTTAGATATATCCGTACAGATGTGTTTGATAGTTTTATCTCTGACCACACTGGCCAGGAAATCACTTTTGAAATGAGAGATAGTAAAGATCATCCAAGTCAATACAGACGTCTTTTTACGGTTGACAGTAAGAGTGATTTCCTACAGTCCGTGCGGGAGCAGAACTGGGCTGAAGTATATAATATAGGAACACATGATGTAAACAAACAATGGAATACTTTCATGAACATTTTCAAAATACTCTTTAATCAAAGTTTTCCTTTAAAGTTAGTAGGGAAAAAACAAAAAACTGAACTATATAAAGATGTAAATATATTAGAATGTAAACGTAGGTTAGATAATTTATTATGGCTAGCAAATCATAATAATACATATAATCAAATGTATATTAATAAAAAAAAAAGAATATGATAGTCTGTTAATTAAAGCGCGAGCCAGTCAATATGAATATCGATTAAAAATATCGGACAATAAATCTAAGTGTATGTGGTCAATATGCAAAGAAATAAACGGTAGTGTAAATAATGCAGAAACGAAACTAGAGGGAGAGCCAGAAAATATTGCTAACAATTACAACAATTATCTGCTTTCTGTGATACCGAATTTATTAAATAATTTAATTGACATTCCCTTTAACAATAGTATTAGTGATAATATATGCTCAATGTTTTTAAGACCTATTACTAAAGAGGAAATTTGTGAGATAGCTCTGAACTTAAAAAATAAAAATAGCAATGGAATTGATGAAATTCCCACAAGTATAGTAAAACTAGTAATTCCTGTAATAAAAGAGGTAATGTGCTATTTAATAAATAATTCCTTTAAATATGGAATTTTCCCTGAAAATCTAAAAATAGCGCTAATTAAACCATGCTACAAAAAAGGAGATCCAGAAAGTTTAGACAATTATAGACCTATAAGCTTATTACCAAGCTTTTCAAAGATCTTTGAAAGGGCGATGAGCACTAGATTGATCAATTTTTTTAATCAATATAACTTATTAAGTATTGCACAACATGGATTTTTGAAGGGAAGGTCAACACAAACAGCTGTCTTTGCCTTTTTAACAGAAATATTAAACCATCTTGAAAATAATGAAATAGCTCTTGGTTTGTTGTTAGATTTGTCTAAGGCCTATGATTGTCTGGATAGGGAGTTACTTTTAAGTAAAATGGAAAAATATGGTATTAGGGGTAATGTGAAGAAATGGTTTGTTTCATATGTCAATAACAGGAGACAAACTGTTTCAGTAACAAAAAATGGAATAACTAGACTCTCTAAAATAACAAGCAATGAGGTGGGAATTGCACAAGGTAGTATACTGGGCCCAGTTCTGTTCATCATATTTGTTAATGACCTGTCTTTGTTAATAAATTCCTCTAATCAACATATAATAAAATATGCAGATGATACAAATCTTATTATAGGAAGTAAGACTTTAGACACTCTAAAAAGCACAGCAGAGGAATTTTTTAACAGCGTAACGGAGTGGTTTTGCATGAATAGGTTAATTATGAATAAATCAAACTAAACAATCCAAAATACCCAAACCATTGGAAATGCAATTGAGGGATAGTAATCTAAATTTTAACGAAACTGCGAAATTCCTAGGAATACACATAAATGAACATCTGGATTGGTCACATCATATAGAACAACTAATCAAAAAACTCAATTCCATTTGCTATGGAATCAGGGTAGTGAGTAAATATATGAACGAAAGCTCCTTAAGAGTATTATACTTTGCTAATTTTGAATCTGTTTTAAAATATGGGATTATATTCTGGGGAAGGGATTGTAGGTTGCAGAATGTTTTTGTTGTACAAAAGAGGATAATAAGAATAATAAAAAAAATGGAATATCTTCAGACCTGCAGATCAGTCTTTAGAAATATGGGAGTCATGACAGTTTATGCTAGGTATATTTACGAATGCTTAATGTTCCTTTTCCGCAACAAAAACATTTTCGAAACAAAAACAGAAAATAACTATAACACAAGAACATTGGACTTTAAATGTGTACCCCATAGACTGGCTCTGACTGAAAAGTCACCACATTATATGTGTGTTAAGCTGTTTAACAATATGCCTAAAGAATTAAAAATTATTACATCAGAAAAAAAATTTAAAGTAGAGATTAGTAAATTTTTAATAAACTTAGAACCATATTGCCTACATGATTTCTGTGCAGACCTATAGAAATATTCTGATTAAAATGACGTCATTTCATTTCAGGTACTTTTTGTATGATGATTTGAAATAAAGATATATTATTATTATTATTATTATTAATAATGGCACCTCGAACGGCACCTAGGTATATGAAACACCTGTTTTGTACTTAAACATATTCAATATTTCTGTATTAGCTATATAATATAAAAACCTGTAGGTATACCTATTGTGTGATACTCGTTTAGAATGAGAGAAATTGAGTAGTGCTGTGTGCAAAATGATGCATGATACCTAATAGCAAATACATCGAAAAGTAAACAACAAAAATATAATTCTATAATAAATTTATCATAATTTTCAATTATAAAGATTTTGCTTGTTAAATGGTTTAGGTTTAGCTATTTGTTTAATTTTGTTTGGCAAAACAATATAAAATTTTGGTGTTAGGTAGTTTATGAATTTAATATTTTTTGTTTTTGGTATAATCAAGTGCCTGTGTAAAGTATATACGAAGGCAATCGGAACAGCAAAAAACCGAAATTCGGGTTATAGCGGGCAACTTCTTTCAGAAGCATGGGCGGCGTGCAACACTATGAATGAAAAATATTTTACCACATTAATTAATTTTTATGTTGTGTTTGTCATTATATTTCATTTTATGTGAATTTGATGAAAAGTCAAAATTCACTTTCCGAATTTCCAAAGCTTGAATCCGTATTTGGGGATATAATAATGGGATCAATTGCCGGTAAAATACAATATTCATCCTCCTTATCTATGACATGCTGGATACATTTCATCCATATACCACTGTCGTTTACTTGATCAACAACTGTGCTTATATTTCCAAGTACAAAAGCATTGTCGGTTGGGGATTGGTTATATTTTCTCAGTTTGTTGTTGATTGCAGCCGGGATCATCTGCATTGGATTAAATATACAGTGTTAGGGGGGAGGCGTAAAATAGTATGACCATGTGCTTCGCATACTTTGTAGATTAGATATTCCTTTTTAAAGTTCTCTTTTGTTATAGCTTCCAATAATACCTTTTTTCTAGTGTTTAAGAAATTTTCATGTTTGTACTTTCCAAGAATTTCATCCTTCTTTGTGCTACTGTTAGGAACTTTGTTATGTAGACGCGAATGATAGGATACATTGTTCATATCAATGACAGAATTGGGGGATATATTTGGCAGCAATTGTACAATAACTTTAATAAACCATTTTTCGAATAGACTGGCGGTCATATCTTTACGGTAGTCAGCCGATGAGTGCTTTATATTTTTGGTCAACAACAATAAAGCGTTAGGAACAAAACCCTTAATATTGCCTGCGTGTAGTATGATATGATAACTCGTTTACCGCAAGAGCAAGGTCCATTTAGTGTGCACTTATTATTATCATGCACCCAACCATATACACTATTTCCCTTTTTATTTGGCAATATGGCAATATTCATATCATATCATATCACTTCATAGCAACAGCGGATCTGGCAGGTGATCCAACACAACAAGAAGAAATAAAAGGGGCGGGATCAAACGCAAACCGTTCTAACCTCACCGACTGTCTACATCAAAATCAAAACAAACGCCAGTTCAGTACATCTCGACAAGCTTTTTCAACGCACACATCGAATTTTTGAAGAGGCTGTGTTTTAATTGCTCCCTGCTAAAAATCTTTGTGTTTGTATAAAGTGTTAATTAGGTAAGTTGAGCTTCAATTCTGTTTTTGCTTTTTGCGAAATTTTTTGCTTTTTTGGTTTGCTCTTAGCCTTTTTTTTGGCTTTTATCCTGTGCATGCTTGTAGCATTCCTTTGCTTCTTAAACAGACATGAGTGATACAGGGGGGGCGGCCCCCCCAAGCTGCGTCCTGCTCAGCAAACGATAGTAATAATTTTGGTAAAGGCAGCCAACATCCTGCTAACAATGATAACACTTCACAAAAACTTGACAAAAAACCAGTTTTTTATGCTAAATCCGATGGAGGTCCATTTATTGTGTACATTGAAACAACAGAAAAACTGGGTTTTAGCATTGGTAAATACAACAATATAAAAATAGCCCGGGACATTTTTGATTTAAATCTTACTGATGTTAAAAAAATTAAGAATAAAGGTCTTAACAGAATATCTGTTGAATTTATTAGCCCCTATGCGGCTAATAATTTTACAAAGAATAAATCACTTCTAGATAAGGGCTATAAAATTTTTATCCCATTTAATTTTGTTACTTGCAAGGGATTGGTTAGACAAATAG
This sequence comes from Polydrusus tereticollis, assembly GCA_963920685.1. Taxonomy (NCBI): domain Eukaryota; kingdom Metazoa; phylum Arthropoda; class Insecta; order Coleoptera; family Curculionidae; genus Polydrusus; species Polydrusus tereticollis. Next base: position 55,863,510 of record OY987335.1, read on the forward strand.
ACCTCGAAATCGGGGACAAAGAATTGTTGGAATGTTGTAATACTGACAATAAAAAAATTTTAGAAGCCAGAAGGCTTAATCGTAGGGTTATTAAAAATGGCTCTACTTCTTACGAACCTACAGGCACAGTTCTTTTTACTTTTGAGGGTGTGGATCTACCCAAATATATACAGTTTTATGAGCTGGAAAAGCCGGTCTCGTTATACATTTCCCCAGTCACACAATGTTTTCGTTGCCTCCGTTTTGGTCATACTCGAAACAATTGTAAAGGTAAGGAACGCTGTATTAATTGTTCAGAATTAAAAGGGCAAGATGAAGAAGACCATGCATCCTGTGCGGCTCGATGTTTATTTTGTACAAATGCCCATAAATCCACTGACAAAAATTGTCCGGAATATACCCGTCAAAAAAATATTAAAGAACTTATGGCCCTTGAAAATCTAACTTTTTTCGATGCTAGTGACATGGTTAAAAAATCTTATATTTCCCAGGATGAATTTGTGTACCGACATAGTGACTTTCCTAACATAAAAAACAATAATTCCTCAAGTCAAACGGAAAGTAAAGAAAATCTTATTCAACCTTCTCAAAGACGTTCGCAGCAGTTTAAGTCTGACACCATTAAAAGATCTTATCAGCAAGCATTATCTGAAAATGCAAAAAAAAAAGAATTATACACAAAGGATATGACCAAAAGGCTCATTACGAAAATTTACTGTTCCCCAATTCAAGACTTGAAAAAGACAATAATTCACAAAATATTATTCAATATTTGCAGCAAAATAAACCCCAAAATAGTTTACAATCGCCTAGTAATAGTGCCATGCAAAGCTTTCATAAACAGAAAACTACCTTACGACCTGCGGAGATCAACGACTTTATAAGTGCGCTTCAGAAGGCATCTGAAAGAAATAAAAATGCTATCAAAGACATTTTATTCAATGACAATTATTCATATGGTATGGACCTTGATGTTGATTCACAATCAGACTAATTTTAATTTTATTTGAATTTTTCATACTAATAACGAGTGACATAAATAAATTTAAAATTATCCAGTGGAATATTAGAAGCATTAATTCCAACAGGGCCAAATATTAAGTTTAGTTTATAAAGAAGATCCAGACTTATTATTTATTAACGAAACTTGGCTAAAGGCAGATATTTTCTTTAACTTGACCGGATATAATGTAATAAGGAAGGATCGAAATGATGGTTATGGAGGTGTGATGACATGTGTTAAAAGAAATATAGTTTTTAAATTATTGAAGATTTTTTCATCTGAAAATATTCAATACAATAATTATAGAAATAGGAGATATACAGTATATTAATATTTATTGCAATTCTGGTAATAACTTGAACACTGATATTTTAAACGAACTTATAACACATAATCCAAAAAACCTAATTATAATGGGAGATCTTAATGCACATCACCCGTTATGGGATAATTCGACTCCTAACAAGAGTGGTAAATTAATTAGTGATTTTGTATTTAACAATGAATTAATTATTATGAATGATGGGTCTCCAACTTTGTTCCAGGTGGGTAATTTTTCTAGTGCCGTTGATCTGTCGATTGTAAGTGGGGCTTTAGCTGTAAAAGCCTCGTGGTTTGCAATTAGAGATTGTGGTCACAGTGACCATTTTCCTACATGTCTTTCCTTTAATCACATGTATAGCAATAATTCGGAAAACAATTTTATTAGCTCATATGAAATTAAAAATTTTAAAAAGGCCGACTGGGGAGCCTACCACGATAAGATTTTGATTCATCTATCGGATGCTCATTATAATTTAAGCTACGAGGAACTACTAAACACTATAAGCTCCGCCGCTGAGCAGACTATTCCTTTAAAGCAGTGTGGGAAAATAAAAAAAAGGGAAACCCTTGGTGGGATAATGAGTGCTCTTTATGGATACAGGATAGGAAAAAGGCTATTGAAAAATTCAATTAACATCCTACAATTGAAAACTTTATTGCAGCAAAAAAAAATATAGCAATTATTCGGAAAAAATTAAGAATAAAGAAAAAGGAAAAATTTACAAAATTTTGTGAATCCCTAAATCGTAATTCGAATATCTCCTTTGTCTGGCAAAAAATTAAAAAGTTCAATAATAATTCAAAACATAACAGCTTCAATCAGACGATACCTAATGATCTATGGTTTAGCTATTTGTTTAATTTTGTTTGGCAAAACAATATAAAATTTTGGTGTTAGGTAGTTTATGAATTTAATATTTTTTGTTTTTGGTATAATCAAGTGCCTGTGTAAAGTATATACGAAGGCAATCGGAACAGCAAAAAACCGAAATTCGGGTTATAGCGAGCAACTTCTTTTAGAAGCATGGGCGGCGTGCAACACTATGAATGAAAAATATTTTACCACATTAATTAATTTTTATGTTGTGTTTGTCATTATATTTCATTTTATGTGAATTTGATGAAAAGTCAAAATTCACTTTCCGAATTTCCAAAGCTTGAATCCGTATTTGGGGATATAATAATGGGATCAATTGCCGGTAAAATACATAATTCATCCTCCTTATCTATGACATGCTGGATACATTTCATCCATATACCACTGTCGTTTACTTGATCAACAACTGTGCTTATATTTCCAAGTACAAAAGCATTGTCGGTTGGGGATTGGTTATATTTTCTCAGTTTGTTGTTGATTGCAGCCGGAATCATCTACATTGGATTAAATATACAGTATTAGGGGGGAGGCGTAAAATAGTATGACCATGTGCTTCGCATACTTTGTAGATTATATACCCCTTTTTAAAGTTCTCTTTTTTTATAGCTTCCATAAATACCTTTTTTCTAGTGTTTAAGAAATTTTCATGTTTGTACTTTCCAAGAATTTCATCCTTCTTTGTGCTACTGTTAGGAACTTTGTTATGTAGACGCGAATGATAGGATACATTGTCCATATCAATGACAGAATTGGGGGATATATTTGGCAGCAATTGTACAATAACTTTAATAAACCATTTTTCGAATATACTGGCGGTCATATCTTTACGGTAGTCAGCCGATGAGTGCTTTATATTTTTGGTCAACAACAATAAAGCCTTAGGAACAAAACCCTTAATATTGCCTGCGTGTAGTATGATATGATAACTCGTTTACCGCAAGAGCAAGGTCCATTTAGTGTGCACTTATTATTATCATGCACCCAACCATATACACTATTTCCCTTTTTATTTGGCAATATGGCAATATTCATATCATATCATATCACTTCATAGCAACAGCGGATCTGGCAGGTGATACAACACAACAAGAAGAAATAAAAGGGGCGGGATCAAACGCAAACCGTTCTAACCTCACCGACTGTCTACATCAAAATCAAAACAAACGCCAGTTCAGTACATCTCGACAAGCTTTTTCAACGCACACATCGAATTTTTGAAGAGGCTATGTTTTAATTGCTCCCTGCTAAAAATCTTTGTGTTTGTATAAAGTGTTAATTAGGTAAGTTGAGCTTCAATTCTGTTTTTGCTTTTTGCGAAATTTTTTGCTTTTTTGGTTTGCTCTTAGCCTTTTTTTTGGCTTTTATCCTGTGCATGCTTGTAGCATTCCTTTGCTTCTTAAACAGACATGAGTGATACAGGGGGGGCGGCCCTAATAACGAGTGACATAAATAAATTTAAAATTATCCAGTGGAATATTAGAAGCATTAATTCCAACAGGGCCAATTTATTAAGTTTAGTTTATAAAGAAGATCCAGACTTATTATTTATTAACGAAACTTGGCTAAAGGCAGATATTTCCTTTAACTTGACCGGATATAATGTAATAAGGAAGGATCGAAATGATGGTTATGGAGGTGTGATGACATGTGTTAAAAGAAATATAGTTTTTAAATTATTGAAGATTTTTTCATCTGAAAATATTCAATACATAATTATAGAAATAGGACATATACAGTATATTAATATTTATTGCAATTCTGGTAATAACTTGAACACTGATATTTTAAACGAACTTATAACACATAATCCAAAAAACCTAATTATAATGGGAGATCTTAATGCACATCACCCGTTATGGGATAATTCGACTCCTAGCAAGAGTGGCGGGAAAATTATCATGTGCCTGTTGTGGTGAAAGGTAAAGGTCTATGAGGCAATCAGTAAATAATAAGTTCAAAAACTCACAATACATAAGTGCATCCATAAAATAAAGAAGACACAATTTAGATGAAACCAAGGACGGAAAACACAACAGACCAAAGTTGAACCAAGCAACATTGTCGATTAGTTTTTGTATGTAAGAGTAGGCTTTGGAAATTGCGTCACATATTTTCATAGTTGTCAAAATGGAGCGTTGGTCAGTAGAACATCGTGTCTTTTGTGTTGAAAAATGTATTCAGTTGTTGTTTAAAGACGATTTCGCCACAATTTTGGCGTTCGCCGATGCCCTCAACGTAGAATCATTATGTCTTGGTATCGTAAATGGAAAGAAGTCTGTCAGTTTTCCAGACTTGAATTTTGCCGCAATTTTATGACTTTGCAGGAAAATCATCAAGGTATAGGAAATTACCTTTTCATGAGCGACGAAGCACATTTTTATCTAAACGGTAATGTAGACAAGCAAAATTGCCGTTATTGGACTGAAAATACCCCCCGAGAAATTCACCACCTACCTTTGCATAGTCCAAAGGTAACCGTCTCTTGTGCCATTTCCTTGTCCAAGATTGTCGGGCCTTATTTTTTTGAAGAAATGGCGCGACTGTAACCGTTACTGTTTTGCTCTATTAGAATTTTTTTTATGATAAGGCACAGCACTGCCGGATTAATCCTTTATGGCGCCCTGCGAGCGGTGCGCGTGCACAGGTAACGATTCACGTTAGTCTTACATCTTTGGAGATTACACTCGTTGGAGGACACTGCATCAGGGAGGTCGTTCCAGAGCGATGACTTCCCCCAGATGGAAGAATTTTTAAATAGTGTCGTTCGAGTGACACTAAGCTGAACCACGTACGAAAATATTTGTAAAGTCGACTCAAGTCGCCAACCTGCCTTCAATGTTCAAATCTTTCCAGGTTGTTTGTCAGATCATGGTCACCGGTCAAGCGAATGGCTCTTCTTTTAATGGAATCTTACTGCGAATAGAAATGCTTCAAACGTTTTTCTTACTGTCAATCCAAGAATAGCTGAGGGCACGTTGGTTTCAGCAAGATGGAGCAACAAGTCATACTGCGAGAATCAATATGACTATTTTAAAGGAGGCTTTTCAAAACAGACTAATTTCAAGAAAAGACGATTTTCCTTGGTCTGCCAGGTCTTCGGACCTCTCAGTCCCGGATTGTTTTCCTTGGGGTTTATACATTTTCATAACTCGTAAAAATGTGTAATATATTTTGCCGGACCCAGTATTTGTAGATTGACCGCAGCACGACATAATGCATGATTAAGAGCTCTAGGAAGGCTCCCTAATATAGAGCATCTCTTAATACTTTTTTTTTGTTTAAGGATTGCATACTACTTTTATTACCGCTATTTTGTTTTTTTTTTCGGTGTGCTGAACATTAAAATTTTTTCTGACTAGTACACCGTAAACTGTAGTTTTATAATATAAATAAATATATTTATAGCATAACTGTTTGTTTTACTGTTTTACAGTTTTCATAATGAGGCTTTCCACAATTGATTTTTTTTACTTTGTAACATATTCATTTTCGTTCCTACAAAGTGCTAAGGCAAGATAAATGCACATGTTTCGCAAATCTACTATATACATTCAAACCCTCCGTTCTGACTTGCTGTTGATCTGTTTAAAAAAAAAACTGTAACTTTTGTGCAACTTTCGTCGTTTGTTGTATAGAAAATGGGAGAAGGAAACCAGGCGACAAAGGACACCTGTTACGGTGTTAAGAATAACCATTATTTCTTACGGAACTATGCTGAAAACAAAACTTTAATTCGAAATTTCAATTTCCGTATCTACACCCTAAACTCCCGAAAATTTTCGTAGTTTTTCGCGGTGTATTGCTTTTTCGAGAAAATCAATGCCTTACATCTTATATTTTTATATGATACCAAAATTTACTATAACTGCTTTTTTTTATAAATCAATACAGGGTGTCCCAGAATATGTGGGCAATCTCCCGGATTTGGATACAATATGAAAAAAAAATATGACAAGTTCCCATACAAAAATTTCCTACAGGCCCTCCCTACTGAGATATAAGCCCCTGAAGGACGCCTCTGGAAATCGGTTTATCTTGAATAATTCTTAAATTACTTGGTGTAATTTAATAATTTTTCAGTATGATGGTTGCTAGGTAAGTCTCCTCAAAATGAACCGTTTTAATTTTATTCTGCTTATTTAGTTTTCCAGGGACGGACTAGCTTTAACAGAATAATGCTTATTTTTTTTTCATCCTGTATGATAGAGGCATATCATTAATACTATTGAACAGCTGAAACCTTAAACTAAAAAAAAAAGTACTCTTCATCGACATCGATAAAGTAAACCGTTTACGAGAAATTTTTTTTTAAAGATTTAAGAAGTAGTCCATATTCTGTGGCGAGATTGTAAATAGAAATAAAGGTCTCTCTTTACCACCAAATATATATATATATTTGGTGGTAAAGACGGACCTTTATTTCTATTTCTAAAAAAATTTTTGTTCCATATGCCTTTTTTTATGAAATATTCGATAAATACCTTATTTTTACTGATTCATTTTGTACGTCGGTTCAACATGACCTCCTTCTACTGCAATGCATTCCCTACATCTTTTAATTGTAGATTGTTGGATCCTCCACAATGCGCCAACATTATTCCTTATTTCGCGACAATGGAAGTTAATCAGTTCCAATAAGTGTTCCCGATTTTGTATTGGATTGGCGTATACTAAACATTTTAGATAGCCCCACAAAAAAAAATCTAATGGATTTAGGTCTGGTGATCGAGGAGGCCAAGCCACTGGTCCTCCCCTTCCTATCCATTGATTTTCGAAGACCGTGTTTAGGTGTTCTCGGACTACTAGACTAAAATGTGGCGGAGCCCCATCATGCATGAACCACATATTATGTCGTAGTTGCAGAGGTAGATCTTCTAAAAGTTCTGGCAGATTGTTTTGAAGAAATTCCAAATACCTTTCTCCATTTAACCTTCTTGGCAATACAAATGGTCCAATTAAGTGTTGTCTGATAATTCCGTCCCACACGTTGATGGGTTCAAATTGGTGCTGATGATGCGGTACAATAGAAGCATGGGGATTTTCCTCTGCCCATAAATGTAAATTATGAGCATTTATGATGCCGTTTTTGGAAAACCCAGCTTCGTCCGTGAAGAGAACTGAACCAATGAAATTTGCATCGTTTCTGTGCCGATCTAAAACCCAGTTACAAACTTCCATCCTTCGCGGAAAGTCTTCAGGAAGAAGCGCGTGGACTTTTTGAAGGTGGTATGGATGTAACTGTTGCTCTGTAAGTATTCTCAAGACCATTGATTTTGAACAATCAAATTCGGCAGCCAATTTTCGAACACTTGCAGCAGGATCTACTTCTACAGCATTAAGGATGTTTTCTTCAAGACCATCAACGCGATGGTTTTGATTTCCACAATTGTGACTGGCTTTGTCAAACTTTCCTAAAATTATTTACGACCTAAATATTTTAAATCAAATCTTTATCATCCGATAAGTACAAATTAAAAATAAAACAACTTACTTTTTACCTGTCTCTCTTAAAAGACGATCTACTCTTTCAAAGGTTTTTCTGTCAGGAATTCTTCTGTTTGGAAATCGTTCTTCATAAAGCCTTCGGGCTTCTAAGGCATTACATGATGCAAGCCCATACATTAAATGCATGTCGGCATATTCCTCAAACGTAAATTCCATACCAAAACGAAGCAGAAGAAATAAGATCAAAAACTTAAACACACTCAATTTCCAACTGACACTGTCGTAGTTATTATTTATTTTAACTGGTACATATCAACTAAACCATATCAACAAAATAAGGTATTTATCGAATATTTCATAAAAAAAGGCATATGGAACAAAAATTTTTTCTCGTAAACGGTTTACTTTATCGATGTCGATGAAGAGTACTTTTTTTTTAGTTTAAGGTTTCAGCTATTCAATAGTATTATTGATATGCCTCTATCATACAGGATGTAAAAAAAATAAGCATTATTCTGTTAAAGCTAGTCCGTCCCTGGAAAACTAAACAAGCCGAATAAAATTAAAATGGTTCATTTTGAGGAGACTTACCTAGCAACCATCATACTGAAAAATTGTTAAATTACACCAAGTAATTTAAGAATTATTCAACATAAACCGATTTCCAGAGGCGTCCTTCAGGGGCTGATATCTCAGTAGGGAGGGCCTGTAGGAATTTTTTTTATGGGAACTTGTCATATTATTTTTTCATATTGTATCCAAATCCGGGAGATTGCCCACATATTCTTGGACACCCTGTATACAGTGTGTCCAAGATAAGAATGGGATAGCATTGGAATCTTGGAAACGGTAGGAATTACAATGTTGGTTAAATTAGGAAAAAGTTGCACAATTTAAATATCTTTTACATGGTGTTTGCAAAATTAAACTATCTTTAACCGACTTCGATATTTTTTAAAAAAATTATTTTTTGCTGTATTATTTTTTATTTATTTGTTGCATTATTTTAACAGATATAAAAAATGAAAAATACTTTTTCATTGTCACTTTTTAAGCTGAACAAGATAGCGTTTACAGATTTTCAGTACGACGTTTCGTTTTCGAAAAAACATCCTCAACTTTCTTTTTGTAAATACGGTCCTTTGTTTGTTTTTTTAATCGAAGGCTATTTTGAACTCTAAAATAACTGATGTACCACTTGCATTGGTTTAAACATATTTTCAGCTTTTTAGCTATCGTTTAAAAATATTCAAGAAAAATATCCATTGTTCGGCACTGAATGCTCGAAAAACATTTATTAACATAATACCAAATTAGAACTTAATTACAAACAGTGTTCAAACAAATTGCCATTATTTTCTAAGCATAGGTAACATCGTGTAACTGTGGAATTCAAAACATTGTTGAAATGCTTCTAAAACCAGTTGACGCAATTCTTCCTCCGTTTGAAAATTACGTTGGTGCACATAGTTTTTGATGTACTCCCAGAGATAAAAGTCCAAAGGAGTTAGATCAGGCGATCGTGCAGGCCAAGAAACAGCTGAACGCGTACCTATCCATCTGTCAGGAAATCTATCTGTTAAATATTCTTGGACAATTCTCGAATTATGAGCGGGGGACCCATCTTGTTGAAACCAAAAGTTATTGATTTCTGCTAGTGGTAAGTTGTTATCGAACCATTCTTTCAAATTATGCTGCAGTAAATTTCGATACCGCTCCGAATTTAGTGTTCCGTGGTAAAAAAATTGGCCCAATAATCTTTGTTTCCAAAATTCCTACCCACATGTTGAAACCAAAACGATGTTGGTGTCTAGCCATTTTGTACAACCGTGGATTTTCTGTGGACCAATAATGCGTATTTTTTCTGTTACAGATTCCGTTGTTGGTTATCATGCTTTTATCAGAAAATAAAATTTTATTGACGAAATTTTCGTCGTTTTGACATTGCCTAGTGTACCATTCGGAAAATACCCTTCGCCTTATGTCGTCTCCCGGTTTTGTCCTTGGCAGATTCGAAATTTGTACGGGTGATATTTGTTCTTACGCAAAATAAAATGTGCCGTAGATTTTGGCGTTCCACTTACTTTCTCAATGTTTCTAACTGATGTTGTAGGGTCTTCCGTTACAGCTAATGCCACATTATTTTGAATTTCCTCATTACATGGTTTATTTCTAGTAACAACTGCTTTATTAAATGACCCATACTGCAATAAATTGGCAACAATTCTTCGAAACATCTTTTCATTTGGTTGTAATTTCTCTGGGTAATTATTTATATCATTTGCTCAGCTTCTCGAGTATTTCTATGGCATAAAATGTAACACTCTAACATATCAAACTTTTCCTCAAAAGAGAAATGTACAACCATTTTTAAACGAAGTGAAAGACCTCGTACCCAATTAAATTTTGTATTTATGACAGAAGTAACTTGTCAAGAAAGGCCAACGTTTGTTTCAAAGCCCACTATGTTTATTGTACGGTCTTATGATATGAGGATTTTATTCGTTACATAATAAAAATCTATGATAGAGAAAAAGCTAAAAATTGTTCAAGTGATAGATCCGTTATTTTAGAGTTCAAAATAGCCTTCGATTAAAAAAAAAAAAACACAGGACCGTATGTAAAAAAAGAAAGTTGAGGATGTTTTTTCGAAAACGAAAAGTCGTACTGAAAATCTGTAAACGCTATCTTGTTCAGCTTAAAAAGTGACAATGAAAAAGTATTTTTCATTTTTTTATATCTGTTAAAATAATGCAACAAATAAATAAAAAAAAAAAAAAAACAGCAAAAAATATTTTTTTTTTTTAAATATCGAAATCGGTTAAAGATAGTTTAATTTTGCAAACACCATGTAAAAGGTATTTAAATGGTGCAACTTTTTCCTAATTTAACCAACATTCTAATTCCTACCGTTTCCAAGATTCCAATGCTATCCCATTCTTATCTTGGATACTGTATATTCAAACAGTTTTGTTCTGGCTACGGAACAGTACGGGCGCGAGCAAAAACGGTGTAGCGATAAGATAAGTTTCTTTTTTTCTCGTCATTTAGTGATAAGGTTTAAGTGGTCGGTCCAACAACTTGGGGAGTATTTGCACCGCGGTTAAATAACGTTAGCGTTGTGCCTTATCATGGGAAGGGCGATTTGCAAAACCTGTGGCAAGGTTATAGGCAAGTCTTCATACAAAATAGGGTGTTCAGGTGACTGTAAGTCATGGTTTAATGCAACGTGTGCCCAGCTAACTACAGAAGAAGTATGTGAATTATCGGATTGCAGATCTCCTTGGTTTTGTGTGCAATGCAAGAGAGTTCGTGGTGGTGCAGCCTCTTCAACAAGGAATAGTCTCCTTACGCCCCGGCCATCGTTACCATTCGTCAACCCTGAGGGTGGGGGAGCAGTCAGGGGCTGGGATTGCTGACAGACGCTTAAGCAGTATTGGAGTATATTCGGAGCCAGGGTTGCAGTTTCCCGCTGTCTTGAGTGGATCCGAATTCACTCTTAGAGATGCTTGTCTGGCTATTGCACAGCTGCAGAATGTCATTATGGAGCAGAATAAAACTATTCAATCTATCCTACAAGAACTAAAGAACTTTCATATTGAAAAAGACCGTGTTGGAGTCATGGGTGGTGAGATTCAGAGCATTAGAGCTGTACTTGAGCAACTAAAGACGATATGTACTAACCACTCTGCACTCTTGCCTAATGGCGGTCCTTCACACACTGACAATCCGGAAAATGTTTATAGGGAACTGCAGGAACGTACTACTAGAGCGAAAAATGTTATTATACATAAACTTCCAGAAAGCTCGGCCGGGGATGTAAATGTTAGAATTAATCAAGATATATCGGCTGTCACTGATATACTGAACTCTATTGGAGTTGATGGAGGTGAATTCAAGACTGTCAGACTAGGTAAACCGGGTGGGAGTGCTCGTCCCTTGCGTGTATCCTTTGTGGCTTCTGATATAGCCCGGAATTGTCTCAGAAATAGAAGGAAACTTGTCGAGAGTTCATCTAATTATCGTATAAGTGCGGATATGACGTGGTCCCAGAGGAATCACATTAAACAGCTTTACCAGGAACTTGACCATAGAAAGCAGCAGGGTGAAACCGATTTGGTTATTCGTTATTCTCAAGGTATTCCTAGTATAACTAAGGAGAAGAGAAATTCAAAAAACGACAACCCTTAAGTTGCTACTATCATAATGCCGGGGGAATTTGCTCCAAACTGAATGATCTTCGCAGAAAAGTAGCTTCAAGTACTTATGATATTATAGTCATAGTGGAAACCTGGCTGACTAATGAATATTCAGAAAAGTAGGTTGACTTTCCAGGTTTTGATATTTATAGAACAGATAGAAGTAGTGCAAGCAGTTCAAAATCCAGGGGTGGTGGTGTCCTAGTGGCGATAAAAAAATGTTTTAAATCTAAAAGTGTTGTGAATCCAACCGCGTTGATTGAACAACTTTTCGTGTCGCTTAAATGTGATAATTGTAAATTATTACTTGGCTCTGTCTATGTGCCCCCAGTTCAAGTCATGACATCTACATTGCTCACTGCAGTGCTGTTACCGAGGTGATGGAGGCCCACCGAGACCACTGTCTTGTACTTTTTGGGGATTATAACCTACCTGATGCATTGTGGGTCAACGTTGACAATGGTGTAAGTGTTGTTTGTCCAGTGTCGTCTGCGGCGAATATCGTTGGTCATTCCTTTACCTATCATAATTTGTCTTAGTTAAATGCAATTCCTAACAATAACGGAAAGTTTCTTGATCTTTGTTTTTCTCATTGCAAGAACCTTGATGTTTAAATATAATATACTAATTAGGAAAATATTTCCTAGCCATCTGATATAAACCTTATACTATAAAGCCGTATTTGGCTAACACAGTTAGCGCTACAATACTGTAAGGATTTTGTAATCTATGGTTATTTTCTATTGAATTTATTTTTGTTATTCATTATTGATTTTTTATTGTATTATAGTTGTATAAGCTATCTAATTTATGTATATATTATGTAAAATGGTATATCCGTTTATAAATAAATAAATAAATAAGTTAAGTTAAATAAGTTCAAAGCCGGGCCTGACGCACACGCGCATGCGCAGACGCAAAACGCCGCATACTGGAGGCATTTTTGTAATATTTATAAATATTTGTAGGTATTTACAATATATTGGCTACATATGTGACCGTCACCTGATCGTTGCAACCGAAACTTCAACGTCATCCCTTTAATAAAAACTGTGTCGATATGGAAATTTGGCCTTGAGCTGGCCAATCAGAGTGCCATAGTTTCTTGAGATTCGTTCTGCACTTGTTCACGCCGAGTGGATGTATTCTTGAACCGAGATTACTATTTTTGATGGTTTACCATGGTTTTATGGTATACAAAAATAGTTTATCCAGGAATAACTTTGTCCATTAAAGAATTCATTCCCAAAAATATCTTGTTTATGTTAGCGAATAGGTTAATAGGGCAAGAGTTTAGGTTAGTTTTTTTGTTAAAAAATTGAAAATGGACGTTAATTATATGATATTAAGATATAATTTATCGCGTTTTAAGCAGTTTAGTATGTAATCACCGTTTTATTGTATCTAGTTCGAGAGTAGGTATTTGCAAAACATAAAAAATGTTGCTTTCTATAATAATTTAAAGAAAAATGTTGTTACTTCTGACTGGATTTGTATGCAGCACTGCCTGGTTCTAACATCACGAGCCGCCACTGTTCTAGACCTTCAAAGGAATCCATAATGCTGGAGTGCAGGCCATGAATGCAATGGAAAGTACTTTTACCTTACCTAAAAGTTAACCGTACATTGGTAAACAATGTATTACGAAACTTTCGACAAAATTATTAAATTTTTGACAAGATTGATATTAGTGAAATAGGGTGGTAGTTCAACAGCTTCGCCTAATCTGCCATCTTGTTAATGAATGGGTATCACAGCGGCCTTTTCTTAGGGGACATTAGGGAGTCATATTTTTTGCGCGGGTGAAGTTATTTATTTGTTATTCTAAACGTTACCAGGTAACTTCTAGAATAACTGTAGGTACTTTTATCCTAAGTAGATACTTGTAACCTTTCAGGTACAAAAAAAAGTAAGCATTGAATACCAGGAAGTTAAGGAACTAAAAGCTTTATTAGAAACCTTTAAATTGGAAAGTATTGGTGAACTACCAATTGGAGTAAAAAGAAGAGATGTGTCTTTGGAACCAAATTTAGTTGATTCATTTGTATCGTCAGATCCAGATGTATGGGCTCCACCCAACCCTGTTGATCATGGAATATTGCCAAGGTAAGATAAGGTTTAGAACCAATAATAATTATTTGCACAGGCACTTTTCTTTTCAACAAATAATATGGTCGAGTTACAAAAAACCACAATCAAAATTTTTCAAATTTGGGTTCATGCCATTCACCTGGATTATTTTTTCACACCACGTGGTAGTCGGGAAACAAATGAAAATCTTTTTATAATTGATTTCTAGGAAATTTTTATTCTTAATAAAAGTTGATGCTTCATCCAAAACCTTTAAAATTCTGAAATTTATCTTAATTATTACTTAGCAGTTTTTACTTACCTTTTGTAAGTGGTGTAAAATAACTTGCTGTTTTCCGCACAAACATACTCTACTTAAAATTATAAAATAAATTTTTAATTAAAGTTGACTATAGTGCTCTTAAAATTAACTAAAGAAATAGCAGCAACTCTTTGTGGCTATTCATTGAAAAACAGTGGGTCATAATAGTTTTTGTAATTACGGCTAGCTTGTAATCTAGTAAAATCAGTTCTAATCTAGTATTATTTCTGGTTTATGTTTATGGAGATTTCTATGTGTAGTATAAAAAATGTGTAAATTCTCCTTAGTATACATATTACATTGATACACAAATAGAGAAGGGCAATGTTAGTATTTTGAGTTCCTTAAATTTTCCCCTTACGTCTTGTCTACTGGGTGTGCCGGTAATAGCTCGAAGAGCTCTTCTCTGCAAGCCAAAGACTTGTTTGACCGCCGAAGAAAATCTCACAGATTGGTGCATTATGTCACATCATAAGAACATGAAATGCAGTTTTAATTATGATTTCCTGGACGACACCCTTCAAGTGTGTTAGTAGAATGTGATTTCTAATAATTTTTTTTCAAAAACTAGTCGAGACAGGGTGAAAAAAGTTGGATTCGTGATCAGCGACTTTAAATTATGGTGCATGCAAAAACTACCGAATAATTATCAAACTTTTGTTGCATGCCTTTTTTTCATGTTGCTTTCTTGCTCCGTTTTATTCGTTTCGTCGTTCCGTACCCTGTGCGGATATCGTTTCCGCCTTTAATTGGCTTGTATCCTTGAGGTCATTAATTATTGTCGTGCCTCAGTCGTTAAGGGTAATTTTTCGGAAAGTTGGATACAGCGAATTGTTTGCATACACCCTTATTTGATATTGAAATATTTAAATTTTTTCACTTACATGTTGTGATTAAGGCACCAGTTCTTTCTTGTCCCGATTTTGACCAACCTCTTACAGTGAAGGTTAATTCAGGTTAGTTGTAGCGCGTCTGATTTTGGCTTGAGTGCTGTACTCTCACAAGTTTAAAATGACGAAGAACATATAACCTCGTACTTGACTCACTAAAAATAAAAGGAAATACAGCACCACTAAGAAAGAATGCTTGGCTTTCCTATTTGCCATTGAATAGCTTCATCCGTATTTCGAGGGTACGAAATTTACAGTGATGACTGATCATTATAGCCTTAAGTGGCTTAATTCCATTAGAATCCTCTTGGGCGATTAGATTACAGTACTTATCCGCTTCATCAGTTAAAATTTGACCAATAAAACGGACGCCTCGTTTTTTGTTTTAAATTTTACAATTATAAATTCACCATCTTGGGCTGCCATATTATTTGTACTTAGTTGTATTCAATCGCATCCTAATCCATTCTAGTTTGTTCTGCTATATCTGTGTTCTAAATCTTCTATCCATTGTCAGTATCTTTTACGCCTAGGAAATCTTTAATCTGGTTCATCTCTTCGTTTTGGCTATATTCATTTTCTTCAGTTCTATTTCCATCTAAAATATTGTTTTAAATCGGACAAAATTTTCGTTTGGTAAATTGTCCTCTACATCAACAGACTTTCTAGGAACTACGAGCGCCATTTTCTTTCTTCTATTTTCAATTATCGGTTTTGGGCTTTGGATTTCTTTAAGATAATTTATCTCCCACCTTGTGCTAATGTTTTTTTATAAGTTTATTTTTTGACAGTAATTTTAACACCTCGTTTTTGTTAAAAAGGGGTTTTCCTGCCTTTCTCAATTTTTAATCGTTGACACACTTGCAACAAGATATTTTCCATTAATCTCTTAAGTAACGCCGGAAAACTTGTTTTGTTTAAAAAATTATCTTTTGGATTTCGTGTTTTGTAATTGATTAAAATATTTATCTATGATATTTTCAGTGATCTAAAGAAACTGAATAAGTTGTCACCTACGCCTAATTAATTTAAAACCTTTAAGAGATTTCTCCAATGGAACAATTGATTGAAACCAGTCTAAAAAACAGGCATTGTCAAACCAACCAGATATGGTCGGTTGTACCGTGTAGTAAACTACATAAGGAGAACTAAGCCAAGCGCCGTCATCGTTGCTTTCCTCGTAGGTCAAAATGCTGTCTGATGAATGGTCTTTTAAACTGGTTTTTGGATTATCAAAATAAATTTCGAAATCCTCCTCACTTTTCTCTGGTCTGACATGTTGGATTTTCTGGCATTGTCTCCTTAGAGGCTAATCTCCTTGGAGTATTGTTTTTAAATTTTGTAGTAACTGTCTAAGTAACTCTCGACTATTATTCTTAGATCAAATACTGTACAATTCGGCACATGCGACGAAACATTTTTCTACTGCTTCAGCTAATGTTGGCGTTTCCACATTTTTCCACGTTTCCACATTTCCTGCATGATTTTGTTTAATTTTGTTTAGTAAAGGCTATTCTGAGAATATTAGATATACATTTAGTCGGCCGTTTTTACATTTATTCTTCTTTTTTGGACATTAGCGCTTCATCTAAATTCTCATCTGCATAGTGTTTATACCACCGCACCTAGCGCCGGCATGTAAAATAAAGAAGTTTTACGTAAAAATCACTTCGAATCTAAAATACGAGAAAGTGCGGGGGAACTTTGCCATTGCAATTCATGTAATTCAAAATATTCTGGCCAATAAGTCGTAGTTTTAACACCGGAATCAAAGAACATTTAAATTATGAAAAGTCATCAACTTATAAAGAGATCAGTGTTTGGTTTACACCGTAGGAACAAATACCCTAATTTTATCACCAAAAAATATTTTAAAATAATAATAATTATAATACTGTCTTTTTTTTAAGAATAATAAATGAATTAAAAAAAAAAATAGTACATGTGGGGGCGCTATCCACCAATGTTCTCAAAAGGGACAGAAACTAAATATTTTTGGAAATATTTAAATTGCAAAGTTGGAAATGGAAGAAAAAGTAAACTGTTTAAACGAACCGGTAATCTCTCACTATCAAAAAGCGGCCAATATGTAGATTTTTTTTAAGTAGTTACGAGCGAAGTTTTTTTAGTTCATAAGATAATATGTTTTTCTCAGTTTGATATAAACATTGAATGTGATAGTTACGACCATTGCTGTGTCTTTTTTACGGTTAAGTGACAAGATAATATGTTATGTAAGTTCAGGATGTCTCATTTAAAAAATCATAGGTTTGGTCGGTACTATCTCAAAAACCTTTTGTCACCTACCCCACTGCACGTTAAAAATTCTATCAAGATCAGTTTCTATTTTTTTTGATAAGTTGAATATACAGTAAAATGGGACTACTTGGTGTTTTTAGAAATCTTAATCTGCGAGGAACAAGCCTGAAGGTTTTTCCAAAAACCAAAATTGCTTGGTTTGACTTTCAGGTCTAAGGAAGGTCTTACCAGTACTGATTCGAAAAAAAATCACCCCACCACCACTAACTCAAAAAGAAATGAAGTAATTTTCACATTTAACACTTCTCCAGTTTTCACACATAAGCTGAATGCTGCTTTCACAAAAGTGTGACTGGAATTCAAACGACAAATTGTTTTCTTCAAACTACTTTTTAATTTGTTCTGTTACCACACCTTTTAAAACTTTATTATCAGGATCAAATTTGTGGGTCTATATAGATGTAGGTCCAAAAGATGTTAGCTGGCTATCAGCATTTAAGTTTTGTATATTGTCTGTCTCTTCACTTTTTTCGATGTTTTCTGTAATAATTTTGATACCACTGGCATAAAGATATTAAACTTTTCCTCCTAAAGACCCTGTATCATCATCATCATCAATGGTTACTGGTTCGCCAACACCTCTAATGTCCCATCCATCGTGAATCACCTTGTAACTCACCACGGGGATCAATACATTTGTTAACTTTCATCGTTTATTATGAAAACAAAAGCTCAAATTTTTCGGCTGCTACCTTGTTATCGCACCTTAGCTGAAGTCACTTTATGTCTGATTGCCCTTTATTTTTATAAAATAATTTATATGTTACAGAGTAAATGGCCCTAAATCAAAACCCACGAATACAAGGAGATCTGATGTTAGAAAAACCCAAACGAATACTAGAGCAAGCTCTTCTAGTACAGCTAGAAGATCGGAAGTATCAAAACCAGCTAATAGGAATACTAAAAAAGAAGATAGACCATCCAGTTCCAAATCAGAAAGGTATCACAAAAATTATTCGAAATATACATAGTTTACATACATTATTATACATGGTATAGCATCTCTATTTACCCAGTCGATTGCTCGGAAACGGTGCCCAATGAACTTTTAAATACAAAAAGCAATTTCTTGCAAAGAAACTGTATAAAATAACGCAATTTTAAATATTAGTTTTTATATAAACTTCTTGAAAGTCGTCACAGATCAAAATTATTTTGCTAAGGCAGTGCTGGCGGAACTATTCGATTGCAAATTGTATATTATGGTCAATGCAACAGTCAAATAAGATTCACAATTCATTATACAGAGATATCAAAAATTATCTTAATCAAAGGAATCGGAACCGTTAAAAATTAGCACATAAAAGAACTTTGACTACCGTTGTCCAATAAAACTTTAGCCGAAATTAACTCGCCACATTTTCTTACAAGATTGACTTGCGGCGTCACTAACAATACATTAGATCGTTGTAGCGCCACTAATTAACCTCCTGCCTCTACTTCTATAGATTTTTATCCCTGTGACTGCTACAAGGTTTCTGCTTCCTGGATTCAGGGTTCGTCGACTAGGGATCGCATATTTAAGGAGTATATACAAATTATTTTGCTTAGATGATTTAATAAACTCTTTCCATTTTTTAATAAAATACTTTCTCAAATAATAACAGTATATTTTTGAAACCACCACTGTTGCGAAATTCGGTTACAACTTCTTTTTAGACAAGTACGAATAACAGTAAAATTCTTATACTCTTACTTTAATTTGCTTTAAAACGAAGCACATTTACTTTTGTTCAGTTTAAAGCATTTGCCTTACCACGAAAATTGAAATAACAATAATTTGCCCGATTTCATTCCGAAAACTAATCAATTTGAAACATTTTGTCTTTTGACCGATACTCAATCGGTAGCAGTAGCAACACAAACATTTTAAAAAACTTCTTTGCTTACCACACTTGGTGCTTTTATAGGCTTCAAATGACGTCGAAATGGGTGGGTTGCACGTATGCTCCGCTTTGGGACGGTGTGCAATAATTGTAAAAAATCATCATCTATGCGGCGCAAACATAGGATAATTCCATCAAAGCAACTTCGAAACGGGTGCACAATAATTCCCACGGTGCTACAAAACATCGGGTTGTGTGCAAAACATCCTACGTAACACCAACAGCGCGCGATGTCAACAAGGGTTGGGCAATTAGTTCCGAGAGAAAAATAATTATTAAAACGCATTTCGTACGCGTCGTTTCAACCAGTCAAATTCGGAAATTAAAATATCTCGAAAATCTTTTAGAGTTTCATTACTAAATTTTAAAAAATGTGAACTTAATGTATTTATGAGGTGAGTTTATTTAATATTTTTTTAAACATTTATTTCCTCGCGCATATTAATTAACTCTTTTTAAATATTCATAAGATATTTTAATATTTATTAATATAATATAAATCATTGATTGTGTCGACTTTTGCTTGATGAAAATCCATTATAAACATTTATATTAAAAACTAAGTAAAACTAGATTTTTTATATTTTCACGTACGTTTGTATATTACAAACATGACATATGTTTCGCCAGCACAGTGGCTTCTACAGATATTGAGTATAAACTAAATTGCTAATTTTACAAATTTTTTTTACAGGTAAATGACTATTACATTAATGATGGGTAAAACCTACCATTACGAAAGTATTGTAGAAGCGGTAAATATAAAAGAGGGTTTGTTGGTACAATAAAATAATTAGATAAAGAGATTAAGTAACGGGGATGAATTTGTTTCGATTTGGTCATTTTACATAATATCTGAGATTTTTAGTTTATTTATTTCTAAGGATTCTAGTAAAGATAGTTTTTTGCTTTTGTTCTCTACTTGTAATATTTTAAATTTATCATTGAAATTACAAACAAACATACAAATTGAGTTGTGGGAGCTATCCCAAAGTTTATTTAGGTCAAACAAGTCGTACCTTTAAAAAACGGTTGTCAGAGCACAAATACTCTCTTGTACACAAAAAAACAGACTCTACCTTTGCTAACCATTTGTTCGAAGAACAACATAATTTCAATGATAAATTCAAAATATTACACGTAGAGAACAAAAGCAAAAACTATCTTCACTAGAATCCTTAGAAATAAATAAACTAAAAAACTCAGATATTATGTTAAATGACCAAGTCGAAACAAATTCATTCCCGTTACTTAATCTCTTTATCTAATTATTTTATTGTACCAACAATCCCTCTTTTATATTTACCGCTTCTACAATACTTTCGTAATGGTAGGTTTTACCCATCATTATTGTAATAGTTACTTACCTGTAAAAAAAATTTGTAAAATTAGTAATTTAGTTTATACTCAACATCTGAAGAAGCCACTGTGCTGACGAAACATATGTCATGTTTGTAATATACAAACGTACGTGAAAATCTAAAAAACTTAGTTTTTAATATAAGTGAATATATTATAATTTCAAATTTTTAAATTTAATTGCTTTTATATACACACATACGGACTTGTAAAATAAATCAATATTTTAGAAAAATAATTGTTTTGACTTTTTCAAATTTTTTAAAACATTTTTTTTTCCTAATCCATTGAAAAAAAAAATTGATTAAATTTTTTTAATTCTTATTTCACTTCAAACTATTTTATTTAAAAGCGTTTTTTTCTATTTTAAAACAATCTGAAACTCGAAAGTTAAAAAAAAAAACGTACGCTGATGACTTAAATTAAAATCGGGATGAAGAAAGTACTAACCCCAAACTAGTTAATAGTAGTATTTAGTACTAACACAAAAAAGTAATCTTGGAAATATCTGTAATAGTATTATTACACTTAGTCCCAGTACATACATCTTGCTTGGGCAAGGTATCCATTGCAGGCAGTAAGTATACCTTCGTCTCCAAACCAAACAACAAAAGACCTCGCCCCTCAAACTCAGACTACACCAAATCGCGTTGTTCTAACTTTTGTAGTTTTCATGATATTTGCATTGAAAGTTTTCAAATTGACACCCTGTATAAACATTATAGCGAAATTCTTTAGATTTCGTATAGTTTTCCACCCGATTTTCGTTTGACCACCCTGTATTAATTACTACTTTTAAAAGGAGCATACTTGCTAACCGTAGAGTATGGTGTAAACAGTTTTTTTTGAAAGTTTATTCAAAAACACATTATTTATTTATTTTTAGAAATTCGGAAGGTATTAAAGAAAGGCAAGACTCTGAATCTGCAGAAAAATCTGATGCAAAGGACGAACCGGATGAGAAGAAATTTGAGTGCAATGGAATTGAGAGGGACTTAGTGGAGGGATTGGAAAGAGACATAGTTCAAAAAAATCCAAATATACGGTGGGATGATATTGCAGATTTACATGAAGCCAAAAGACTCTTGGAAGAGGCTGTGGTTTTGCCTATGTGGATGCCTGAATTTTTTAAGGGTAAATTCTGGATTTTAGCGAAAATTTTTACAGTATTTCGGAATAGAGATTAAATTTATGCATCCCGAGATTTGCACTGGGATCGGGATTATATAATAAAAGCATATTTTTAACATAAATAAGTTCTTAAAAATTATAATTTATGAAGGTCTATTTTTTAACATAAAATATGATACTTCCTTTTTATTGCTTAAGTTTGGTTTTACTTGTTAAATGAGTATCTCACCTTGAAAGCCAGAAAAATGGACTGGAACTCCATCACCAGGACAAGCCAACAATGTATCATCCACATATACTTAATAAAGGTCAGATCAAAAGAACGTTCATTAATTACGCGAGTTATGAGTTCATTCATAATTAAATTAGCCCATATGGGGCTTGCAGGATCATTACCGAACAATCCAGCTGTTGATAAAACTTATTGACAGTAAAATAACTTGTATTGAAAAGATGTTCTATTATTTGGCAGAGAGAATCATGATTTATAGTCGTATATCATGTACCGCTGGAAATTATTATTTCATTGCCATCTTTCTCTACTTTCGAGTCTGAACAGGACAGGTGCGGCTCGTCAATAAGTGCGCCCGTGCGCGCGCACTGCCTAAGAAAGCCAAGCACCAAGCAAAAATAAAATTTATATAAAAAAATATTTAACTGATATCATAGACCAACCTACAAAGACATATTATCATCTTACGGGTAATTTTACCGCTCTAAATAGGCAGGCAATTAGGGTGCATGCGCTAGGGCAGAAACCTCGAAAATTAAATTATTTCCCATTCATAAGAAACGAGCCATCTCGTCAGACAACCTCACCAAAGCTCTGCCGCTTGGGTGGGACTCGGGGAATTTAGGAAGAAATTGGATGTTGCCGCGTTGTGCAAGTTGCCTAAAATAAATAGGAATAAATAAATGATAATTTTGTTATAGTCATGTTTTTTTTCCGTTCTTGGTTATAATAATATGTATCTACATACTATTATTTATGTTATAACTTGATATGCTACCATCAGCTACAACCAAATATGTTACCTTTATCGGGTATTTTTATCTTTTAATCGCGTAACAAAAGTTTTGATGTATGGGTTCGATCCAGTTTTCCATGTTCTGTAATTTTTTAAATAAAACAATATAAATATTTCACGACAAGACGTATCTATTCTCTGATAATGGTAGTAATAGTACAAATTTTGTACAATCAAACTATTTACCTACTTTAAGAATAAACCATTGTCATTTAGATGATCAGCAGGGATAGTTTTTTTACAGTAGAAGATGGTGATTAATGATTATAAGTAGTAAATGCAACAAATTTACAGAAAATAGTGAAACATCAGAATAAGATTATAAACAATATCGAACTACAAAATAGCCAAGATCATATTGAATCACCATAATAGTACGTCTTTTTTTAGGTACAGGTACAGTACAGTACAGTAATAAAATTTAAGCTAAAATGGTAATAAAAGTACCAACAAAACATACATATAACAGTTGATATAAACTACAATTTAGAATAAAAAGCGATAATCTAAATAAAACCATTGTTAAAAATTTCAAAAAGTAAGATTACATATCATTTTGTGTAAAAAATTCGTCTATATTATAAAATGCTCTTGGCAATAGCTTGGCCTTTAATTTCTTACGAAACAGTTTAAGGTTTTGGCTATTTCGTGTCTCCAGGCTCAGGTGGTTATATATCTTTATCCCATTACACTGGGGAACAGCAAAAATGTTTCCAAGACCAAAATAGCAAAATCTTACTTATATTATTATACTAACTAACAATCTGTCTTGCAAAAGTCTCAGTTGGCTCCGGTTTTATAGATCCATGCTAATTATGATAATTACCTACCTGCCCGTAATGTGTGGGAAAATTCGACTATTAAATGAGAAGTACCTGGATTTATTATACCAGGTGTACTTTATAAGGGGTTTAAATATATATACAGTGTCACCATTAAAGTCCGCACCATATGGAACTTTTTTTTATTAATGAGGTTAGTTAAAATTAAATTTCGGCAATCGTTTTTGCTTCAAATTAGACTAAAAATTATATAATCAAATGTCACCATCTGTCATTCGGTATCTGTCAAAAATTACATTTTAATCAAAAAATGCTGAAAAATGGCATTGTTTTACCGAATTTCAAAAAATTTTATTAGAAAAAGTTGTTTCTAGTACAATTCTTGGCCTAAATACAAAGTTTCAGTTATCTAGCTCAAAGTTGATTTTTTTGCCATTTTTTCTAATTAACTTTATTTAATGTAAGTTCGCTTAATGGATATTAAACTATTTGCTTATACCATACTCAATATTTTATTTAGTTTGTATGAGCTTTTTTTTACTAGAATGCCATTTTTTTTCGAAATTTAAAATTAGAGGCAAAAAAATTTTACACAGGTGGTGCAAAGTTATCCTAATTTAAAAATTTTAACAGATAGACGTCAGATGTTTCGTTTTTCAAATGACAAATACATCTAAATATTTGATAAAAATTTTATTTTATACCTAAAACTATCATTAGTATTAAAAGGAACAAAAAGGAACTTTAATCATTTTAAATAGGTAACACAAAAGCAATATAAATTTCACATTTCAGTGTGACGTCCTTCTCGCTCTATACAAACACCCGTCCGTCAATAAACGTCTTTGACAGCATTTTGTAAAAAGCTTGGTCTTATATCGGCACAACACAGTCTTATCGTTTGTTCCAAATGCTCGATATTTCTAAACGGTCGATTCTTATAAACTTTCTGCTTAAGATAACCCCACAGAAAAAAGTCTAGTGGGGTTATGTCAGGCGACCTGGGTGGCCAGTGACATTCTCTATCACGCCCTATAACTCTGTTTTGAAATAAATGGTTTATGCGTTCTTTCACTTCTACAGTTTGATGTATGGGTGCACCATCAAGCTGATACCATAAGTTATGTCTATGGTGTAAGGGCATGTTATCCAAAACTTCGGTAATCTCGTTATTAAGAAAATTCAGGTATCTTTCACCAGTTAAGTTTACTCTAAAGAAGTATGGTCCAATAAGCTCATCTTTCAAAATTCCACACCAAACATTGGTTTTAAAATGATACATGGTCGCGACATTCAATTGTGAAGTTAGGATTTTCTTGGGACCACCATCGGCAATTTTGTGAGCTCACGGTACCATTCAAAGAGAAAGTGGCTTCATCTGTCCATAATATCTTGCATGGAAAAAGAATATTCTCCTCATATTGTCCCTGATACCAAAACGAAAAATCAAGTCGGATATCAAAATCGCGTTCTTTTAATGTGTTTATAAACTTGGGTTTATATGCCCGAAACCGATTTTTCTGAAGAATTTTTCTAACGCTTTCCCTCTTGCACCCTGTTGAATCACTTATCTTGGTTACACTAGTTTGACCCTGGTCAATAACAGTTAAACAAACATCAAGTTGTGCTGCTTCATCGTATTTACTTGCCGCGTGAGGTTTCTTAAAATTATTTTGAACAGATCCAGTTTCTCTAAATTTTGACATTATTCTTGAAACTGCTATGCTGCAAATTTTTTTCTGGATGCCTCTCATTAAAAATGGCAGATACTTGCCGGTGAGGCATATTCTCTCCACAAATTAAGACAATTTCTATTTTTTCTTGAATGGACAACATTGGTGATAACACTGAAAACTATAACTTGCGAAAATATTCAAATTTATGACATTTCTTTTATTTATTCGGCACTCTTAATTCGTTTTTTTTTCCATAGCCTACTTATAAAATTCAAAATTGCCTTGATATTTTATTGTGGATAAAAAGAAAATGTGTCTAAATTTTAAACTAATCTGATATCTGGGAATTTTATTATAAGTTTTTTAAACTTCTTAGGTGTATGTACTATCAAAAAAATGGAATATCTGACGTCTATCTGTTAAAATTTTTAAATTAGGATAACTTTGCACCACCTGTGTCAAATTTTTTTGCCTTTATGGCATTCTAGTAAAAAAAAAGCTCATACAAACTAAATAAAATATTGAGTATGTAGTATTTATGTAGGTTCGCGCCATTTATTCGAATGTAATTACGCGCCTTTACGCCATGCGCCCTCTGGTGACGGCCAGGGTAAGAAAAGTGACGTGACGTTGGGAGATTAGATTCTATGGAAGCGGAGAGAAAAGGTTGTTGTTTGAGTTGTTTTGTTTACTGTGGAAAAATTAGAAAAAGTAAAGAAATATTAATGTATTTTATTTGGGGTGGTCCCCGGACAACCAATACTACAGTTTATCAGAAGTGGGATTTGAACAGAAGGCAGATGATTACAGATTTGTGAGTACAGTTTCGTTATGGCACATGCAGAAAATAATAATTTAAGAGATTTCTCACGTACGACAAATGGAGATGAGTTTGAAAGGTTTTATGAGGCCAGTATGTCCGGTCTTGATGCTAACAGACCAGGAGTTGATGGGGTGCACCAGCCCGAAACATGTCTTCGGTCTCGGGGACAAAATGAGGCCAGAGCCTCCGAGCAAAGAACTTCATCATCCAACCCACCAGTAGACGTAAATATGTTACTTGCTTCAATGAATAGTTTAATGCAACAGAATGTAGCTGTCATGCAAATGCTAGCGTCGCAAAGAAACGATCAGCGAAGTTATACCGTTATGCCGGACTTCTCCAAGAGCATTCCAACTTTTAGTGGAGACAATTTATCCCAAAGCAGAGTGTGGATAGAGGGTATTGAAAGTACAGCTACTTTACACAATTGGCCACCTGAATTCAAACTAGAAACTGCTAGAACTCGACTTATTGGTGCAGCAGCTAGCTGGTACAATGCTCGACGAATGGTTTTATTAACATGGGACCAATTTAGAAGGGACTTTTGCAACACGTTTGTGCATGAGAAAAACCTAACATATTTATGGAAATCTATGACGTCTAGAATGCAAGGCCCCAAAGAAGACTTGAATTGGTATTTCCATGAAAAAGTTAGATTATGTAAAGACTTGGGGTTATCTTTTGATGAACAAAAGGAACAAATTGCAATTGGCTTGACATCCCGGGAGTTAGCAACAATGATTATTACCAAAACACATAGTGACACAGATGACCTTTATCGTGACCTTCTAGCCTATGATGGGATTAATAATGAACGAAGACAAAGACATTTTACTGATCAAGGAAGACCTAATCGTGGGCGAATGACAAGTACAGGACACTTGCCATCTCAAAATGCGCCAGCGCCAAGTTTGCCATTTAGGAATGCTGGTATTCCACTAAGCCACACAAGTTCAAGGCCTGTGACAAAATGTTTTAACTGTTTAGAGGAGGGCCATATTGCCACAAGTTGCCCGAAGCCAAAGAGAGAGAGAGGATCATGTTTTTTATGTGGGTCCATGCAGCACCAGCAGAGATCGTGTCCAACCAAAGCAGACTACCAATCTGGTCGAGCCCCAGAATACTACAGCTCCTTCATATCGAGTAGAGGTTGATGTCAACATAGATGGAAAACAGCTAAGTCTTTCACCTATTTTAGATACTGGTAGTGCTATATCTTTAATAATTTCATCTCTTATACCTTCACATTTAATTGAAAAAGATGTATGCCCTAAGGCCTTTCAGGGAATCAACAATTCTGTTTTAAATAGTATTGGCATTTTTAAAACGAATTTGTGTCTTAATGATTTGAGGTTAGAGATAGATTTTTATGTTATGCCTGATAGTACAATAAAATATGCTTGTTTATTAGGTAGGGATTTTATAGTGCAGAATAACCTTTCTATCACTTTTGATGATCAAGTGGTAATATCTAAAAAGCTTCAGAGTAGTTTAGAGTCAGAAAACGATATTTTCCTTATTGATTTACCATCTCCACCTTTGAATGACTTTGAGTTAAATATCAATCCTGATCTGGAACCTCGGTTAAGAGGGAAATTTATGGAGGGTTTTGAAAATAACTATCTAAATGCTGTTAAGCCTGCAGCACCAGAAACACAGTTTGAGATGTCTATTAGAGTGAAACCAAATCATCATCCATTCTTTTTCAGACCAAGACGCCTATCATTTTATGAAAAAAATGAGGTTAGTAAAATTGTACACGAACTATTAGACAAAGGTATTATTCGTAAAAGTAGTTCGGAATATAGTTCTCCAATCGTACTTGTACCTAGGAAGCCTGCAGGGCTGAGAATGTGCGTTGATTACCGCAAATTAAATGATATTGTTATTCGGGATAATTGGCCCCTTCCGTTAATTGACGATCAAATTGAGTTTTTGCGAAATAAAAGGTTTTTCACTCGGCTTGATTCAAAAGATGCGTTTCATCACGTTACTATTAGCGAGGATTCGATAAGTTATACTAGTTTTGTTACTCATAATTGTCAGTATGAATATTTGAAGATGCCTTTTGGGCTCAAGAATAGTCCTGCAAATTTTAGCCGCTATATTCACCTAATTTTCAAAGATCTTATTGAACAAAATAAGCTGTGTATTTATGCTGATGATATTTGTATACCTACTAAAACGTTTGAAGAAAATTTAATTATTGTAAATGAAGTTTTTACTTTATTAGTCAAGAATCATTTAGAGTTAAACTTGGCAAAATGTTCATTTTTTAAGGAAAGTATTCAGTTTTTAGGATACACGATAACTGAAAATTGTATTTCTCCAGCAAGTCATAATATCGAGGCAATTCAGTCATACCCAGTCCCAAAAAACTTTAAAGATATTCAAAGTTTTATAGGTCTGACATCTTATTTTCGGCGTTTCATAAAAGATTATGCTATTCTTGCAAAACCATTGTATGATTTGCTAAAAAAAAGTGCTGTATTCAAATTTGGGAAGGAGGAGTTTAAATATTTTGAAACTTTAAAGTCTTTGCTTATTAAAGCACCGGTTTTAGCTATTTATGACCCAAAAGCAGAAACCCAATTGCACTGTGATTGTTCTTCACACGCCTTTGGTGGTATTTTAATTCAGAAACAGAGCGATTGTAAGTTTCACCCAGTTTTTTATTTTTCAAAAAGAACTACTCCTGCTGAGAGTAAACTTCACAGTTTTGAGCTAGAAATGCTAGGAATTGTTAATGCTTTAAAAAGATTTAGAATCTATTTACAGGGAATAGAGTTTAAGATTATTACTGACTGTAACAGTGTGAAGTTAGCTTTACAGAAAAAAGATATAAACCTAAGAATTTTGCGTTGGTCATTAGAACTACAAAATTATTGTTATACTATGGAACATCGTCCAAATTATCAAATGAGGCATGCTGATAGTCTAAGTAGGTACTCGGTTTTGATTTTAGAAGATAACACTTTTGAACGGAACTTAAGTATTAGACAGGATAAAGATGTAGAGATTGGCAAAATTAGAGAGAAGTTGGAACACTCAGAAAGCAAACTCTTTGAGTTAAGAAATGGATTAGTTTACAGAAAAAATAATAAAAATAAAGCACTCTTTTATGTACCTTCCTGTATGGAACAAAGTGTAATTAGGACTTATCACGATGATATTGGACACGTAGGGGAAAATAAAACTGCAGAGCTTATTTCTAGAACTTACTGGTTTCCTGATATGAGGCAGAAAATTAATCATTACATTTTAAATTGTCTAAAGTGTATTAGTTTTTCGCCTGTGACTGGTAAAGTTGAAGGCTTTCTTAATCCCATCGAGAAGGGTAAGCTACCTTTTCAAACATTGCATATTGACCATTATGGTCCATTAGAAAAATCTAGATATCAGAATAAATATGTCTTATTGGTTATCGATGGTTTTACAAAATTTGTAAAAATTTATCCTTGCTGTAATACTAAAGTAAAACCAGTAATTAAACATCTTTTATCATACTTCAGTCATTATAGTCGCCCTTTAAGAATTATTTCTGATCGCGGTAGTTGCTTTACCTCGAACGAATTTAAAGACTTTGTTACCGAATGTGATATTTCTCATACACTTATTGCCACAGGAGTACCTCGGGCAAACGGTCAAGCTGAAGTTATTAATAAGTCTATAAGCTCAATGTGTGCAAAAATGACGGAAGATGTATGTAGATGGGACGAAATCCTATCGAAAGTGGAATTTTCAATTAATAATACGGTTAACCGTTCTATAGGATATACACCTAGTATGCTATTATTCGGTATTAATCAAAAAGGACATGTTTCTGATAGCGTACGCGTTTATTTAGAAAACCAAGATAATGTAGAACGAAACTTATTGTTCGTGAGGGAAGAAGCAGCTAAAAATATTGTTAGGTGTCAGGAGTATAACAAGAACTATTATGATAAAAAACATAAGCCTTCTCACAAGTATAATGTCGGTGATTATGTCATGATCATCAATACGGATGTATCAGCTGGAAATAATAAAAAGTTAATTCCAAAATATCGAGGTCCATACGTTGTAAAAGCTGTGTTGGATAATGATAGGTATGTAATAGGGGATATTGATGGGTTCCAGGTTACCCAAATACCTTATGAGGGGGTAGCGGCTCCTTCAAGAATGAAACCTTGGATGGAAGACTAAGACTAGATTATGATTTGGAGTAGGTTACTTATGTTATGTACCAACTTACGTACTTTAGAAGTGTTTAGATCTTTTTATGCGAAGTGTTTAATCTTATTATGCGAAGTGTTTAATCTTTTTATGCGAAGTGTTTAATCTTTTTATGCGAAGTGTTTACATTTTTTATGCGAAGTGTTTCATTATTTTATGTTAAGATTTTATGATTTATGAGACTTTTATGTCGTTTATGTTTATGAGACTTTTATGTCGTTTATGATTTATGAGACTTATGTTGTTTATGTTTATGAAACCTTATGACTTTATTATGTACTTGATTATGTTTAAGTAAGGCTACGAATTTGGCGTTCATGTAAGCCAGTTAAGGGTTAGTTAAGTTTTATGTAAAATCTTATGTACTTATTTATGTTTACCTGATTGAGGTCAATCAGATTTATCAGGATAGGCCGAACTGTAGTATTTATGTAGGTTCGCGCCTTTACGCCATGCGCCCTCTGGTGACGGCCAGGGTAAGAAAAGTGACGTGACGTTGGGAGATTAGATTCTATGGAAGCGGAGAGAAAAGGTTGTTGTTTGAGTTATGTTTTGTTTACTGTGGAAAAATTAGAAAAAGTAAAGAAATATTAATGTATTTTATTTGGGGTTGTCCCCGGACAACCAATACTACAAGTATGGTATAAGCAAATAGTTTAATATCCATTAAGCGAACTTACATTAAATAAAAAAAAAGTTAATTAGAAAAAATGGCAAAAAAATCAACTTTGAGCTAGAAAACTGAAACTTTGTATTTAGGCCAAGAACTGTACTAGAAACAACTTTTTCTAATAAAATTTTTTGAAATTCGGTAAAACAATGCCATTTTTCAGCATTTTTTGATTAAAATGTAATTTTTGACAGATACCGAATGACAGATGGTAACATTTGATTATATAATTTTTAGTCTAATTTGAAGCAAAAACGATTGCCGAAATTTAATTTTAACTAACCTCATTAATAAAAAAAAGTTCCATATGGTGCGGACTTTAATGGTGACACTGTATATAACATAAATCCTAAATTGTTAGTTAGTTGTATTTCAACCACCAGTTGATTGAGAGCTGTTCGTATTTGAGAAACTAGAGAGTTTTGAGCAACATGTCGCGAGTTTGTTTAAATAAGCCGGATCATTTTTGTTATATATGTGGTGAAGTGACTTTTGTGAAACAAAAACGTACGCTTAGCCCTTTAATACAAAAGGCTTACCACTTGTATTTTGGCTGTCAAATTGGAGACCAGGATAAAAATTGAGCTTTCCATATCTGCTGCTACAAATGTGCGTCCAACATTCGCGGCTGGCTAAGTGGAAAAAAGCGTAAGATGCCCCTTGCTGTTCGTATGATCTGGCGAGAACCGAAAGACCACGTTACTGACTGTTACTTTTGTTTGACACCTCCCATCAAAAAAGGCCTATCGGAGAAAAAAAGGTCTGCGATACAGTATCCAAATTTACAATCCGCCATACGCCCGATGCCTCATAGTGACGAGTTGCCTGCACCTAATCCACCTCAGGAATATATCCTTGATTCTGATGATGATCCAATGGATTCAAACGGTAGTGTACTGGAAAATGTCGCCGGCTCATCAACCTCGCAAGACTCCGATTTTGTCTGTTAACTTCCCAGTAAAAAGCCTCACAGAATAAGTCAAAGTGAATTAAGTGACCTTATAAGGAATTTGAAATTGCCTAAGAAAAAATCCGAACTATTGGCCTCTCGATTGCGAATGGGACAGTCGAGCACGATCGGATCACTACATAAAGGTGCCGTGCTTTTAGTTATTTAAAATAAAAGTTCCCTAGAATCAGTGACACTAAAATTAAAGAGGGAATATTTGTGGGTCCCCAGATTAGGAAACTTTTCGGAGATGCGCAATTCGATTCCATACTTGAAGGCAAGGAATAGGACGCTTGGAATGCCTTTAAAATGGATCTGGAAAACCTTCCGGTAAGTGACGAGCACGGTGAGAGGTTCCACCAGAATATTTCAAACATGGAAAGAAGGTATCAGGGAAAATGGAACTGTAAGATGTTAGCCGACTACTGTTGGACTATTACGGAAGATGCCCCCGAGGCTGCTTTCAAAAGACAGGCTAAGAAGCGTAAAATGAGCGTCTAAACTTTAGACTCACTGATAAAAATGTACTATTTAATTGCTATTGCTGAACCAACAATATATTGTTTGTATGTTCATTGTAAATGCCTATAAATTAAAATATTCATTGTGTATGCCTATAAATTAAGATCTTGTAACAAATAATTCAGATTTTTTTGCGAGCTAACTAAAATCTTTAATAGGTATTTTTTAGTTGCTTGGATGTAGTTCAATAAAAAAAAAATAGGTTTTGTTCAGGAAACAAAAACAATGTTGAAATTTGTTCCCCAGTGTTATAAATGAGGCTCAGGCGAGGAACTGGTAGAGGTATATTGTCCGTCTGTCTTGTAAAATTAATCTGCTGGTGATTAGGAAAATGAGTTTTTATGGATAAGGTATGCAGTTTCTAAGATAAGTAAGCATTCAAGGGTTAGTATATTATTGGAGATGAAAAGTGGCTTGCAATGAGCTCTAGAATGGGTATTATGTCCCTGTACTGTATCAATTTTATCCGAATATCTGAGTCTGAAAAAAACAAGATTTATACACACCGTGGTAACTATGTAGGTAAGTAAGTACCAACTAAAACAAAACCATTACCGAATACTTTTCCGGTTCGCCTTCTTCTTCTCTTGAACACAGAAGTAGCGTAATGATTTGTACTATTTTGAACAAAGCGCTAACTTTTAGTTTTTGAGAAGGAAAATTATATTTTTCAAATATATTAATGTTTATTTTTGAAAAGCAACGATGTAATAAGAAACATTTAACGTTATAAGTGGTAGAATTTCACTAAAAAAATGCATATATCCATAAACATAATTATTGTGAAACATATTACACCTACACCATATTTAAAAAGGGAAATATCTTACGAATCGCTGTTTTTGTATTTAGATTTCTAATCTGTACCTAAATAATTAATAAATTTTAGAATATTTTACTAAATAAATACATCTAAATCACTTAAATATAAACACAATAATGTTTATTCAAAAACTAACCACGATGCCACAAAGAGAAATTCGATTAAATGCATTTCATAGTATTAACACAAAATTGGCGACTAAATTGATACAAATTCTTCCAAACCCAGGTAAAACTATTAAATTCAGCAAATACACGCGGAATCGATCCTTTTTTCGGTTAGCAAGTGCAAGCAAGGCGCGGCAACATCAAGTTAAAAAGCGGTCGAACACGGTTGTCAAAGCTACCTATTTATAGCAATTTCTGTAATGTTGATTAATATCTTTTTTGAGAATATTTTTTTTCTAGAATCCTTATAACACCCTTAGAAGGACGAATTTGGCTTTGTACCCAAGCTGTTGTAAATTTAAACAATAAAATGTATGCATTTAAAAATATTTTCAGTATTGCTATTCAATTACAACCATCCGGAATTCAGTCACGGTGAGCACAATCTGGCAACTACCTGCAAACCACGTGCGTTTCATGCTACACTCAGGTGGAATTAATAGACGACAGTAGCGACTTTTTTCTACTGGTTTTTGCGGTCCAAACTAAATTTACGCATACATATCTAGGGGTCCATTCGCATGAGCGGTAAATTGAAAGCGGAACCGCAGCGTACTTCTTTCTACTGATTGAAATGGTTGCCGTGTGTATTCGTTCGGCGCTCTCTGGCGCTCTCGTTAAATGGATTTTCCCTGTGCGGATTGATCGGGAATATTCGGTTAATCGCCCGAGAGGACGTCGCCGTGCGCTATCTGTCTGAATACACACTTCAATAATTTAATATGATTGTTTTAGAGTTTTTTGACGCGATTAGAGAAGTTTGAAGTTTATTGACGGTGTGGGTCTTTTTTGTTGTTTTAATTTAATAATGGCTAGTAGTTCGGATTGTGTCACACGAAGTGTTATAGTTATGGACCAAAATTCTGTTGAGAACATTCTAAATAACTTTCCGACAATCGATTTCCAAAGGAAAATTGAAATAAAAATCCCATTTAAAAACCGCGTTTTTTTTTTAATATTCTTTGGGATAAAAAGCACAAAGAAAATCGATACAAAGGTAAAAAGGGGCCTGGCACCTCGAAAATATTTCGCCTGCGGCGCACACCCTAAGGTAAATGTCACGAGTCGCCACTGGAACAGGGCATTTTGTATAATTTTCAGAAGGAAAATTCACCGCTATAAACAATTACCTTTATGGAATTGACTGGAGCTGGCTAAAAGGCTGTTCTGATGTAGACGACGCTGTGCAACGTTTTTATAACATTATTTTTAAAGTCATTGAGGAGTACGTTCCAAGAAAGAAAAACAAAAAGAATAAATATCAACTGGTACACGTCAGAAACAGAAAGCATTATTAACAGAAAGAACAAAGCATATCGGAAATATAAGCGCACAAAATGTATGAGTGATTATACAGTATATTCTGGACTTCGCAAAGAGTCCTAGAGTATGATCGACCTGAGTTATTAGTTGTTTGTGACTAATACAGAACAGATGATTCCCAGGAATATTAAATACTTTTGGTCCTATGTAAAAACTCTAAGAAGGGACAATGGGATTCCTAGAAGTATGCTTTATCGTGATCAGGCTAAGCAGTCACCATCAGATATCTCTAATGCATTTGCTGATCACTTTGAGAGCTGTTACCAAGACCACACTGGCAGAACAATCACGTCTAACGAAGAACATGAGTGCATTTCCCTTACCAGTCATTCATTTACATATGACGAAATTTTGCAGAAATTGAATAACTTGGATATAAATAAGAGTACTGGTTCAGATGGAATACCTCCTATTTTCCTGAAATACTGCAGCAGCTCATTGTCGCTCCCATTAAGGGCTATTTTTCAGATGTCACTTGACAAGGGGACTTTTCCAACTTTATGGAAACAGTCATGGCTCATGCCTATTTTTAAATCTGGCTCCAAGAATGACATCGAAAATTATCGGGAAGTGTCTTTGCTACCGGTTGTGTCAAAGGTATTTGAATCCATTATCACAGATGTACTTTTTGCTTCAATGAAATATCACATATCACCTCAACAACATGGTTTCTTTGAAGGCAGATCAACAGCCACTAACCTGGGTGTTTTTCATAACAGTTTAGTCAATGATGTAGAAAGTGGCTTTCAGGTAGATGCGATATACACCGACATATCAAAGGCATTTGATCGAGTTTGTCATCGCTTACTGATCAAGAAACTTGCGCAGTTGGGAGTCGGTGGACCATATCTTGCATGGATTGCGTCGTATTTGATTGATCGTAAACAGTGCGTCAAGCTTGGGAATGTAGTGTCACGTGAAATAAATGTTTTGTCGGGAGTGCCGCAAGGATCTCACTCACTCCAATCTTATTTTTAATTTTTATTAACAGTGTTGTAGATCAATTTAAAAAATGCAATTTTTTTTTGTATGCCGATGATTTGAAACTGTTTTGTTCTGTTAAATCTATCAGCGATTGTGTACCTGTTCAAGAAGATCTCAATAATTTAGCTAAATGGTGTAATTTGAATGGTTTAGAAATGAATTTGTCAAAATGTAAAATTATGAGATTTTTTAAATGTAAAACACCCGTTGTGTTTCCATACTCCATAGAGAATGTTAAGTTAGAATCGGTTGATCATTTCAATGACTTGGGTGTAACTTTTAGTAGAGATCTAAGCTTCGATAAACATATAGATAATACAGTTTTGAAGGCGGTTAGAATGCTGGGGTTTCTGCGCCGTGCTTGCTCTGACGTTAATGACACTAAAGCTATCACGTCTTTATATAATTGCCTAGTGCGTAGTGTCTTAGAATATAATAGTATTATTTGGAGTCCTGTCTATAATTGTTATAAAGAGCGTTTGGAACGCGTCCAGAATAAATTTGTTAAATTTTTACTGTTCAAACATAGATTTCCTTATAAAGACGTGCCCTATATAACTCGCATTCAATTGGCGGGTATCGAAAGTCTAGAACGGCGCAGGAAAAATTCAATGGTGTACTTTTTGTTTAAGTTGTTGAATGGCAGAATCAATTGTAGTGTGTTACTGGCGAAAGTGCGCTTGAGAGTCCCACAGAGACCTACTCGGTTGAGAAATCTTTTTTACACAATTAATCATCGAACTGTGTATGGTTCTCAAGCTTTCTGTAATAGGCTAATGGGAAATTACAATGTCAACTTTAGCAATATCGATTTATTTTGTTCCAGTTTTTGATCGTTTAAGACAAACGTTAGATATAATTTGTATTAATGTAATATTAATGTAGTGTTTTATATTTGTATGTGCTATTTGGAGTGATAATTCTCTGTAAGTGCTGAATCAATAAATAAATAAATAAAATAAATATATGCTGAAATAGAATTTCCGGATAGTATACGACATCGAGAGAAACAAGTAGATAACCTTTCGGTAGCATAACTTGTGTCTTAAATTAAACAAATTTAAAAGAATTTTTTTCAATTTATCAAATGTTTAAATATATATGTACCTAAATTGTTGTTAGTTCAATAATATCCATCTCAATGAAAAAGAAACTCCCATGTGTTTTCTGTTTTTTTGTTCATTGTTTGTTCACACGTTATTGCCGAGTTGGTCTGTTTTTGTTAATTAAAGAGTTAGGATACACAATGATGTATATACATACATAATATTACAAATTTGTTTGATATTATACTACATTGTAAAAAAATTAGTGATTTTTTATTTTACGAAGCTACGTGGTTTATTCCATATAGATAAGATCTATTGTTTTGCCTCAGTTCTTGCGTAATTATTTAGTGTATTGTTCTGATTAGGTCTTAATTTTTATGGTAAAAAAAAATCGTCTATAATAAAAAGTCGCAAAATAACATAGAAATGGTAATCTTACTCAATATTAATTGCTGTTCTGCATTTGTTTTTAGCCTTGAGAAAGACCCAATATGGGTAATAGAAATTGTTTCAATTTGTCCTTACCCCACTAATATTGTGCTTAAATTCTAAGTTATGATGCTAATAGTTACATTCGTAGATTTTCCTTTAACGCAAGTGAAAATTATTTACAATCGATGAATTTACAATTTGGCACGATGGCTTAACGGCAAGAAAGTATCAATTTCCTTCTCAAAATAGCCTTTTTCAAGGGGAAGCCTCTAAGGAATCTACCCAATAATCCCGGAGAGATAGTTCCTACCGTATTTTTTAACACGATTTGGTTTAAACATCTTTTGTATAAATGTACAAGGTCTTAGTAGTAAAGTTGATGAAGTTTCAATATTTATCAACAACTTTTTGTGTGTGCCGGGAACATTTATGTAAAAAGGATAATCGAAACTCTATTCATTTAAATAATTAAAGATTAATTACTTCATTTTGTAGACAGGAACATATACATGATGGTGTCTGCATGTATGCACGGGTCGACTTACAGTGCAGGCCATTGAATATCGAATCATATTGAATATAGATTAATACGGAATTTTGTGCTAGGTAACTAATAAAGTATTAATAGTATTGGTCTATAGATCATGCTCTGGCGATGGTGACTTGTTATATTAGATTTCTGACAAGTACAAACAGGTCTTAATTTTGGGGTTTTTAATGTAAATTTTAAGGGTATTTCCTCCTTTTTATTTGAATTAATATGTCTTATTAATGGCTATGGGCTTTTTGCTACAATAAATGATAATAGTAGGCATTTTAATGGATCTATGAGCTGTATCGATAATATCTTAACAAATACATGATTTTCGGTCCGGAATTACCTCGTCATTCGGATCACTATGATCAGTATATAAATGTTGAGTTAGGGACTAGTACGGTGTCCTTCCAGCTAAAAATAAGGAAGACTGCAAGAAAGGGCTTTGATGGGATTATGAGTGGTTTAGTCGAAGCTGATCAGTTTTTTTTTATCAGTCTGAGTCTGATTGTCTGGATATATGACTACATTATTGTTAAATAAATGACAAAACTTTTGTTAGTAAATCGTTACCCCTTAGTAAGATGAATAAACCTCCACCACCTATTAAGTGGTTTAGTGATGAATTGCAGAACAAGAAAAGATGCTGTCAACCGTTAAGGAGTCAAGGTTTTGAGCGACGAATCTTCTAAGCTTTTATACAGAGATGGGCAAAAGTCTGGACTTGGCTAAATAACTTCCGAACTAGTATATTAAAAATTACACAATTTGGGTGGATAGATAACAGACCATTGCGCGTTTATTTAGTCGTGGTCGTGGCGACATCGTCGGATTTACAGTTTTATCACAACTCTTCCGAACTTCTTTTCCAAATGTATATTTTTACTTTTTCTGAGAGCCCTCGCAAATACCTTTTCAACAATGCCACATTTGATGCATTTCTTTTTATCGTTTCGAGATAATCATGATGCAAAAAAAATAGCTTAAACTAAGTTTTATAGACTTTAAAAATTAATAAGCAAATTGCATATTGGCTTTTCATTAAATGGCCAACTGTGGATGTAGCATAAAGCGACGTCTCGGGATGATCGAACACATCATCCGGCCCAAACCAACAGGAACATACCGGGTGTTGCATCGTCGAGCGGGACATAGGAAATCCCATGTAATTTTAAATGGGGTCAATTATTGGCTTCCCTAATTATTTTAGAGAAAAATTCTATTTAGGTTTATTAAAGAGCACTAAAACCCACATTCAAAAGAATAACTTTAGATATTTTTGATGAGCCCGTTTACGGGTTAGCGCCGATTTCTTTTTAACTATTTCTCCTTTTTATGGCCCCGTATTTGCGGGCACCAGTCAAGGTAAAAGATGACTGTCAAATAAAGTTGTCATTTTGAAATGTGTGCTTTATTGTTATAAAAACACGTACATATAATAATATAATATTACATGTACGTGTACATACGATTATGTTTAAGAATAATAGCAACATGCAATATTTTTCAGGTATTAGGAGACCGTGGAAAGGAATACTTATGGTAGGGCCACCAGGTACGGGAAAAACAATGTTAGCTAAAGCAGTTGCAACAGAATGTGGTACCACTTTTTTCAACGTCTCATCTTCTACTTTAACCTCAAAATATCGAGGAGAATCTGAAAAAATGGTTAGATTACTATTTGAAATGGTAAGTTAAATGAAAATATCTTTATTTATTATGTCATTAGGTCTTATATGATACAAAATTGAACGCCATTAGAAAATGTATAATTAGGATATCGTATAACTTGGGGATCGCTTCTAGACTGAAATGAGTTATAGAGCAAAATATAACTTTTCCATATTGTTATTAACAAGACATCCAGCAGAATAAACCGCATTGAAAAAATCATCAAAATGTCCTTCAACTTGAGAATTGCTCGAGGATTGACACGCGCCATCGAATATACAGTGTGCGTCTAAAGTCCCCCCACCCCCCACCCCTTGTTAACTTTTGATTAATAAATGTGAGAATAATGAAATTTTGGTACGTTTAATAATAACTAAAATAATATATAAATATAAATTCTAGACTCAAGTTTCAAAGTTGGCGGCAGGGCGCCATTTTGAATAAAATTTTTAAATAGCAGACGGGGTCGAGTGATACCTCGTTGGAAAAGTATTTTCAATCTATGAACGATCCCCAAGTTTGAAAAGATTTTATCGATTAATTTCAAAATGGCGGCCACTTTTGCCAATGTGGGTTTAATTTGATTTTTAAGCAATAAAACTGTGAATGAGTCGAGATCTTGCCGCATTTTGATGAATATTAGCTGCAGCTATGAAACTTACTTTCCCCCTTCCTTGTTTTCGAGGGTGGAGAAAACAAAAAAAATAGTCAAAACTTTTTTACCCCCAAAACCACCCTTTTTCGCAATTTTTTCGTGGTAATGCGTGTTTGGAGGAAATGATAGAGATTTTCATGAGAGTTTAGAGACAAGGAAAGGGCCATGATAGGGTCAGGGGTATAACTACCCTTGGGCCAAGGGCCAAGGAAACTAACCTCTCGTAGCCCTTTCCATGTCTCTAAACCCTTTTAACAATCCCAATCATACCTCTCCAAACGCTCATATCTACTAGAAAGCGGGGCAAAAGGGTGGTTTTTGCCCGTTTGCGGGGTTGTGGGGTGTAAAAAGAATGGTGACTCTTTGTGTTATACACCCTCGAAGACAGGAGAAGAAGTAGGAAGGTTTCATTACAATAGATCACATTTTTTTTTAATTTGAAATGCATGGTAGGCTTTGCTTCTTCAGAAAAAACTGTTTTGTTTTGACCTGTCAAATAACTATTTGTGAGTAAGTTGTGTAGCTTATATTACTGTGGTTGTTAAAGTCAACTATTTATTTGATTTAAAATGTTTTGTCCAATGGAAGATAAAATAGAGGCAATTTTGATTTTTGGGGAGGCGCAACGTAGCTATAATGCCTCTGAGTGCATTTTTAATTAACGTTTTCCTGATCGCCCAATTTCAAGGAAATATTTGCGGGAATTAATTGAAAAGTTCCAAACAACTGGAAGTCTTGGAAATACTAAATTTGTGGACGGCCCTCATTAGAGGCAGAAAAACAGATTCAGATAGTGGCTGAAATGATTGTTAATCCAATGCAGCCGACATCGCTTGTAGCAGCTGAGTGCGAAGTAAGTACTAAAAGTGTTCAGAGAGTATTGAAACGTTCTAAATTTCATCCCTACAAATTGAAAATGTTACACGAGTTAACAGAAGATGATCCGGATCGTAGACTAGAGTTTTGTGAACTAATGGGTGCAAGATTGAACCGTTACCCAAATTACCTTAAATGTACCTATTTGTTTTAGTGATGAGTGTACTTTCTTTCTAAACGGAAAAGTTAACCGTCAAAATGTTCGGTATTGGAGCGATGTAAATCCTCATATTTACAGGGAATGTAATACCCAGTTCCCTCAGAAACTTAACGTTTGGGCAGGTATTTTGGGAAACCATATTATTAGGCCACTTTTTATCCACGGAAATTTAACTGGACCGGTGTATCTGGATATGATTGAAAATACCGTAGAACATTTGATTCTGGAGTGTGTTGATGAATTTGGTGATATGCCTATAATATTTCAACAAGATGAAGCTCCGCCGCATTATAGTAGAGATGTTAGGAACTACCTTGATCAGCACTATCCCGGCGCTGGATTGGTCGTCGTGGTGCTGTCGAATGGCCTGCTCGCTCACCGGACTTAACTCTTATGGACTTTTTTTGTGGGGATTTATTAAGTCCAAAGTATTCATAACCCAGCCGCAGTCATTAGGCGATTTGCGCCAGAGAATAATTCAAGTGTGC
The DNA here is from genome assembly GCA_963920685.1 of Polydrusus tereticollis. Lineage (NCBI taxonomy): Eukaryota > Metazoa > Arthropoda > Insecta > Coleoptera > Curculionidae > Polydrusus > Polydrusus tereticollis. Next base: position 55,905,163 of record OY987335.1, read on the forward strand.
GCATCAATTAGTCAAGAAATATTTCATAATGTTTTCACGATAGGCTATATACAGGGTGGCGCATCGAAAACGAAACAGAGACATTTACTGGCAGCTCAGTTCTTTTTTGGAAAAACGCTCAGACCCGTCGATTTTGTTTTCGAGGGGGACACAAAATTGGCAAAAAATCACGTTAACACGTGCAGCCCCCTGGGCGGGGGTGGCACCACCCCTAAAATCCTAAACGGAAAGGGGGGTCGAGTGATATCTTTTTTTAAAGGCCCTGCAATTCCCTTTATAATGATGTGAAATTCATGTACTTCAGTTCAGTAGTTTTGGAGATTTATTGATTTAAAGCTTAAAGTAGACTTTAATAGGTACATCAGATTAGTTTGCACTACTTTCAGAAGAAATTTGAGTAAAAGCATTTACTTAATAAGTAAATGCTTTTCTTCACTACGCCCATGGTTTGTTTATCATTTTGGTGTTGAAAGCAGCGATTGGAGCGTTTTTTGTGGCAAAAAAAGTTGTTTCTTGAAGAAAGATAAGAAGGGAATGTCTCGTACTTATTTTAAATAGGAATTTATTACATAGTTTGCGATTGATTCGACCAAACTTTGTTGTTAAAATACCTTTTAACGCTTTATACATAAATTAACCATGGCAGAAAGGGTTGAAATTATCGAAATATTTTTCGGAAATAATCAGTGCGCTAATAGAACAGCACCAATATTTAATGAGCGACATGAGAACAGTAACGTGCATCGAAAATATGTTCGAGAACTTGTAGCTAAATTTCGGGAAACTGGATCAGTCGCCAACATTGAAATCCCATAAGGAACGAAGCAATGGAGGTGGGGGTTTTAGGGCAAGTTAATGTAGATCCTACGTTAAGTACCCGCAAATTGGATACTGTGTGTGGTGTTAGTCGACGTAGTATCCAACGGATTCTAAAGGCCCATAGTTTTCATCCGTATAAAATTCACCTTGTACAAGAACTTAATGAAGACGATTTTGATCGGCGATTACAATTTTGTGAAGATATGAGTGAACGAATTATAAACGATGAACATTTTCTATTCAACACTTACTTTTCCGACGAAAGTTCCTTTTTCTTAAATGGCGTAGTAAATCGTCATAACTGCCAATATTGGTCCGATTCTAATCCCAGAATTTATCGTGAGGTACACACACAGCAGCCACAAAAATTAAATGTTTGGGCTGGTATTTTTGGCGATCATTTAGTTGGTCCTTTTTTCTTACCTGGAAATTTGACCGGTGAAATGTATTTGGAATTACTGCAAGACGCCATAGATCCTGCATTAACAGCCATAATTGAAAATCAGAATGATCGGCGGTATATTGCGAATAGGTTGATGTTCCAACAGGATGGTGCCCCACCACATTACGCATTACGTGTTCGACAATATTTAGATCAGACGTTTCCAGGTCGATGGATTGGTAGAAGAGGTGCCATTTAATGGCCCCCAAGATCGCCAGATTTATCACCTTTGGATTATTTTCTGTGGGGTCACTTAAAAAGCAAAATCTATGCTACTCAGCCAACATAGTTAGAAGATTTGCGACAAAAAATTATGAATGAGTGCCTTCAAATTACTCCTCAAATATTGCAAAATGTGCGGCAACGTTTAGAGCAAAATCTTTATAACTGCATGGAGAGTCATGGTGGTCATTTCCAACATTTACTTGGCTGACGGGTCAGTTCATTTTTCATTTTTACACTACTTTGCTGCCAAATGTATTGATCTCCACTAATGATGATGTATTAGAGTTTTATTTAAGCTTTAAATCAATAAATCTCCAAAACTACTAAACTGAAGTACATGAATTTTACATCATTATAAAGGGAATTGCAGGAGCTTTAAAATAAGGTATCACTCGACCCCCCTTTCCATTTAAGATTTTAGGGGTGGTGCCACCCCCGCCCAGGGGGCTGCACGTGTTAACGTGATTTTTTGCCAGTTTTGTGTCCCCCTCAAAAACAAAATCGACGGGTCTGAGCGTTTTTCCAAAAAAGAACTGAGCTGCCAGTAAATGACTCTGTTTTGTTTTCGATGCTCCACCCTGTATGTGCCAAGAAGTGAATGGTGAACATTTTGAGTATCTTAAGTTGTGTTTGTAATTTTGGTAGTTTTTTTATTGTTATAAAATACTAAAAATATCGTAGGTTCGTTTACTATTGCTTAAAATCAAATTAACCCACATTAACAAAAGTGGCGGCCATTTTGAAATTAATCGATAAAATCTTTTCAAACTTGGGGATCGTTCATAGATTGAATCTTTAGACGCGCACTATATATATATAGTATAACTGGACCCTTTTAGGAATTAAAAACACTGTTTATCAAACAAAATATGTGTTCAATCCCAGGACATATTAAAACCATAAACCATACACCAACAAAGTAAAATAAATCATTTTAAAATATAGGTAATAAAAGTATTATCATTAGAGTTATGTCAAAAGTTTTCGCCAGAAGAGGAAAATTTTAGAGAAATAAATGCTATAACCAAAACTAATTTTTATCCGTTACCTCATTTTCCTTCTTTGAAGTTCCGCTTCTTCCTGATGGCCAAGAACAAACAGGATTTTTGACTTTTAACAACTACTATGAGTTTAAGAGAATGGTTATGATATTAATGACTGATGTTGCCTCACCCGACTTCGCCGGGTGAAATACCGTAAATACCTTTAACGTTCATAATGTCAACTGACTCATGTACTCAAATGCCAACGACGAGCAAGGTTGCGAAGCTGAATCCTTTGCTATCAGCTCTGGCCTCACCCAACTCGTAGGCGAACCAACTCGGATTCCAGACCGAGATGGTGATATTGCTAGTTTGTTGGATCTTCTCTTAACTTTGAACCCCGACTTGCACACTGTCACCGTGAAGCCTCCGTTAGGAACGTCTGACCACAACCTTATTTCGGCACTGAACAAACTACCAATTAGTGCCGAACACCCTCCTAAACCACACAGGATCTGGCATTATACATCAGCTAGGTAGGATGACTTAAAGAATCATCTTCGAACCTTTCCTTGGGGGAACCTCTGATGATCCATCCATCTCTGCCAGGGAAGTATTGGATGGCATCCTTATTGGTATAGGAGCCTTCACCCTTTCTCAAAAGTTGCCCATCTAACGGCAAGCCTTCGTTTACCAAAAATTGCGAACAAGTTATTAAATCAAATGATTATTTTACTGGCAATGGCGTCAAAACCCTACCGCCGAAAATCATAACATCTTTGTCAACGCTGGAAACCAATGCAAGCAAACAATAAGCAAAAGCAAAGAAGCACACAACCAGAGGATTAAAGACAACGGCACTAACGGATCAAGATCATTTTGGTCGGTAGCTAAGACCGTCAGTCAGAACTTACCAAGCCAACCATTCCACCTCTAACACGTTCTGATGACACTATTGCAACCAAAGCATAGGAAAAAGCACTTAACTTAGTGACGGAACTATTCTCTTCACATTCAACGGTTAATTTTCAGGGAGAAACTTCACCGAACATTCACGCTGTAGAATCGAGAATGATCGAGATTATTTTCCGGCAGCAAAAAAAAAAAAAACAGTTAAATAAAATCTTGAGGAGTCTTGATACCAAAAAGGCTTCTGGTCCTGACGAAATTCCAGTCATCGTGATTAAGACATGCGCTCATGAATTGACACTGGTTTTGTAGGCTGTTTAACTTATCTTACAAAAAATTAATATTTCCTTCTTGCTTGAAAACTAAGCGAGTCTAGCCCATTCCCAAAAAAGGCAAGCTCGTCTATCAACTATCGTCCAGTCGCATTGCTTTCGGTTATATCGAAAGTTATGGAGAAGGCTATCGACGAACAATTATTAAAGTAACTGGAAGGTTTTTAACATTATCAGTGACCGCCAGTATGAATTTCGTAGGTCTAGATCGACGGGAAGCCTTCTCACTTATTCACTTAAATTAAGTTTGAGTGGACTGAGAAATAACAACAAAAGCGTTAATGACATCGCCAATTTTTAAATATTATTATCCACTAATATAAAAAAATTATTTATCCTCAAGACAAATGCAAGCGGCACTGCTTTGGGGGTAATTTTATTACAAAAATATGAACGTTAAGAATACTATGTCATGCTTGCAGAACTGTAAACTCCACAGAAAGAAGATATATAGTACCATAGAATGAGAACTGTTAGCCGTCGTATGGGCTGTAAACAGATATCGAATTTATTTAACAACAGTGCACTTCACTATTGTTAGGGTCATCGACTCTTGAAGTATTTACTAAATAAATAAATATTCCCAGGTTACAACGAGCTTTACAAATTTATTATCATTACTTCTTAAACCCACGTTATAAATAAATATATTTTTAGGTATTGAAAGACTTGGTAATTTATTTAGGGAGATTATCCTATCCAAACAGACTCTCATATAGAAGGTATATTTAGGAAATCTCTAGCTGCCCTTTCGGAGATTTCAAATATATTTACGAAAACTGGGGGTAGCCCTCTGAAAATATTGATTAAATGCCCTAATATATTAAAAAAATATACCAGTTAATAAGAGTCCATGGATTACACTGGAGCTTGCTTAATAATATGGTTGCGAAAATGGCATACTACCACTTATGCGGCCCACACACAAGCTACTTTTGCGGCGTTTTGGCAGCTGGCGTTGTCTCAATAATTGAGAAAAATACAATATAGTAATTTTAGTGCTAAACATCCGAAGTCTATGCCGATTCTGCCTGGGAAAATGTAACGGATGATGCACTCCGAAAATGATACTAGTTCGGCGAACTACAACTCAGCAGTTCTCAGGAATTCTATGAAATGTCGGACATATAACTCCTCCATCCCTAAAAGGAATCCGAGGGTGGAACCATTTGAGTTCTCATAACCAGATTTTCGAACTGATTTCCTTTGGTTGCTTTTGGCTTCTTTTCATTAATTAGTCTCTTTCTTTTTACTTTTTGGTAATGAGACATAAGTGAAACAGAGAATAAGCGTCGCGACGCAGCCTAATGACCACATCGAATAATTTGTGTGCACGTAAATTTCTTCTAGGGGTTCTTCTTGTATTTGTTCAAGTTGAATTTCATGAAGTTTGTCTAAGGATATTTTTTCCAATTTAAGCTTTTGAACGTCCAGTGTAGCAATATTTATAGCTTTAATTTAAAGAAATTAAAGAATTGGGTGTACTGATAGTAACGTCTCTATATATATTAGACTGTGTAATTTATGTAAGAAAAAATTTAGATAAGTATGTGTTTGTTCAGGATGCTCAAGATGTTTACCCTTTAAGAAATGGAAATGACCTTAGAGTCCCGTCTCACAGACTTGCCTTCACTGCAGAGAGCAGTGTGGTTAAGCCTGTTAAAATTTTTAATCACTTGCCGCATATAATAAGAGAAATAAAAAGTGCTATATCTTTTTAAAAAACTCTTAAGAATTTACTTTTAACATATAGTTTCTACAATTTACAAGAGTTTTTCTCAACCACTTTTTAGCCTTGGGCGGTATTTAAGATAATGTGTGTTTCAGTGTTCGTTCTTCTTTGTTTTTACCGATTTTTACACTGTTATTTTAGCATAAGTTTATAAGTTGTAGGTTTTTTAACTGACGAAATGTATGTCACAAAATGTGATCTGTAAGTGAATATTTAAATAAATAAATAAATTTCCTGAAGTGTAACTGGGTGACCAGGAGTAACACCCTTTTCGTTCCTGTAGGTGAATTTCGTAGTTTGGATTGCACATTTTGGCGGGATCATGAATAAATATGTGCCTTGTAGCCGGGCCACATCGTTTTCGGTACATTCAGCTTGAACTTACTTGATCGATGGTAAGATACCAATATAGTAGGCATTGTTGATTACTTCGATGTTATCTTATCTTATTTATGTGAACAGGAACTTGCTGACAATTCTCTAGTCGAGGACCATTGGAAAGTAGAGACGTTATGCAATCAAGATTGTTTTGTAGAGGTAGAAGGTGATTTTTCTTGCGAAGAAAGTTTGATTGGAAACTGGTACACTCCTCATGGATTGGTATTCGTTGTTGCTTATGGAGAGGTATGCGGAGGGTGGTATGATTATTGATCGATTTTGGTTCGGGATAACATACAAGTAATAGTAGGTATCGGGATGTATTAGAGGAAATTCGAGAAAAAAATCCGAATTTTGAAAAACTGTCACAGACTGTTAGAGATACAGTATTACCAAATTTAAACGTGTCTACATTAATGGTTTCAAATAGCTTTTTAGGAGTAGGTGTTAGTTCAAGTCTAATCAATGGTGAGTGGCGTTCGTATTTTACTTGTTGGCAAATAGAACGATTATTAATAAACTTTCTGACTTCATCGTTTAACTTAGGCCAATGGAATTTTGTTTTTGGTTCATTTATTGTTTCGTGTATGCCACGATGATTTGTTATTCCTTTATGTTGGGTTTTTATTAAGGTTTGTTGCGTGTTTTCGCGCGTAATATGATATTTGATTTTAGGAGTTTATAAAAAGAATTTTTAAATGTTTCTGGTACAAACGAGCACATTTCTTTATAGGCAGTTTGGTCCTTATATTCGTGGAAATAAAACACGTATTGTCGCTTGGGTTCACCGTATTCCTTAAGAAATTGAATAGTTTGTGCGCAAAAGGTTTCATCTTTCACAAAAAGATACCAGCGTTTGCGGTTATCAGGATTACCGAATATTTTTTCATTTCAATGCGTGGGTTTTGCTCGACTTTCATAACTTCGATTTGACAAAGAAGATAATTTAAAGGTTTTTCAGTTATATTAATTGTTAAAATAGGATTTTCGGCACTTGTATGCACAGTGTCGTTATCGCTAGTTTCGTCGGGATCGGCTATGATTTATCGACTGTCGGTTTCACGAGTCTCGCGTTTTGTAGACGGTTGTGGGTCTAAAATTGGGTTTTCATTAAACTGATTCATATATTGTAAGATAGATGGGACGTTAGTATCGTTAGGGTATATTTCAATTCTAGAAAGCGCGTCAGCCTTTGTATTTTTCTTGCCTTTCTAAACCTAAACTCTTTTAATTTTAGTCTCCTGCGGCCTAAGCGAGAATTTGGTCCCTTAAGCGACATCAACCATTGAAGAGGTTTGTGATCTGATATAATTTTGAATTTTCTGACAAATAAATAAGGCCTAAAATATTTGGTTGCCCAAACAATAGTCAATAGTTCCTTTTCGATGGTTGAATAGTTCTGTTCCGCACTATTAAGGACGCGTGAAGCGTATGCTATGGGTTTATCTTTCCCGACGATCCCTTGGGATAAAATCGCTTGCTAGCGTCCGTTGTCAAATGAAATTCTTCACTTAAGTCTAGGTATCCTAGAATAGGGTCGTTCGTCATTGTTGTTCCCTTTTTTAAACAGTTTGTAAACAGCTTTGTAATGTTCGGTAGTACCCCAAGAGACCTAGGAAAACTTTAATTTCTTTAGTCGTTTCGGAGATTGGATAATTATCAATTGCCTTAATTTATCTGGGTTTGGTTTGATGCCATCAGGTGTAATAATATGGCTTGGTCTTATGACCCCTTGGTTTAGCATCTCATTAATTTGTTTTGTACCTCTGGTTTGTGTGTAAATGGGTATCGGTTTTTTTTTATTTATTTTATTTAATTTCCTTCTACATACACTACAATACAATTTTTTTCAATTACAATTATCCATTACAAGTACAATCACAATTACAATATCTGTCACTATCACAATATATTTTTTTCTTTATAAACACCTAGATGTTAAACATCTGTATGTGCTTTATGTGTATTCTAACAATTATGAGGGTGAGAGCGACCAAAAAAAAAAGTTTACATTAAAAGGAAAAAAAATAGAAAAAAAAAACAAAATCAATAAACCACCACACACAAATTTATGACTTGCTATATTTATATTTCGTCGGTCGTCTTTATGTGGTGTTTTACTTGAAAATTGCAACTCAACTCAACTCAACACTCCATGCGAAAGCTAAAAAAAAGGCGAACATTTTATGTATGTGATAAATTTTTATATCATTATTCGATATTGCTGTATAAACAATCGGAAAAAGGTGTTTTTTTACGAACGTGAAATTTCAAAAAAAAATTTTCGAAAAATCTGTTCATCACATTAAAATAAAAAAATACGTGTGAAATATTTTTGATTGCTGAACCGTAAAAAAAATTGTTCGTGGGAAAAAAATTTTGAGTTGCAAATTTTGTGTGGAATGCCTCATACATTAAGTGTGACAATGCTTACAAACAGTGAATAATATAAACATGAAATCCTAAATGAAGTACAGTAAAATAAAAAACACATTAACATGTAATGTTCTTAACCAGCGCAACTGGCACGACGGATATGCAGGCGATTACTATTTCATGTTAGTGCAATAAAAGCCGTTTTAAATTGGTTTTAAATTTGGTTTGAAGGGCTGTTATGTCCGATTTCAGTTCTGCATCTGTAAGTTGAGTGGGGTTCGGCTAGACGGGTGTTACGTGACGGGATTCAAAAATTGATCGATCTTAGTAGGTTAGGACAGTCTATCTCATGATTGATGATTTTATGACCAAACAGTATTGTTAAGAAGATCCGTCTTGTCTCCAGACTATTAAAACCAATCATGCTCAGGCGCTGAGTGTAGGAGAAACTTGTTCCATCAATGCGAAGTTTTCTGAGCAAGAAGCTGACGAACTTGGACTTTACTCGTTCGATTCTAGCAGAATGGATAATACAGAAGGGGGTCCATGTACTCAAGGTGACTTCGGACTTGTGAATAATATAGTATCTTCAAAACATTGATATTGGTGAAGTTAAAGCAAGTTCTCATGATAAAGCCTGCCGTCCGAAATGATTTGGAGATTATATTGTTTATGTGTTCCTTAAATCCTAATTCGGTCTCGAAAATGATACCCAGGACATTGATGAAAGAAACTCTGGAAATATTTGCGTTGGACATTGAGTAATTAAACAGTATCGGTTTCTTTTTACGAGTAAATGTTATGAACTTACATTTATATAAATTTATTTTCATGTTGTGGAAGTTACCCCAGTAATGTAAGGATTCCAAGCTGCAGTTGAAAACAATCGTCGTCCTTATTAATCCTTTTGTAAATCTTTAAATCGTCAGCGTAGAACAGAAAGTGAATGTTTTCAAAAAGCGTGCTAAGATCGTTTATGAATATTAGGAACAAGATAGGTCCTACATATGCTCCCTGAGCTACTACCGATGTTACTGTTAATTTATCAAATAAGAGGTTCTATGGTGACATAGAATATTTCAAATTTATTAGAAGAAAAAGGTTTGACGGGTATTGGCGAATAGAGATAGATTTCTTGTACGTTATCTGTATGGTTCTAGATATCAACAGAGGCGTATCCATTTTTTGATATTGTCAGACATTCGCGGATTAAGCAATTAAATAGTTTAGTTTCGATTATTGCAAAATCGCCATTTTTAATTGTTACAGGGAAGATTCTGTACTGTGCAGAAAACAAAAGTTTTTTGATTCATAATGTGTTAATTCGCGTTTTTAAAATTGAGTTTTGTAAATCGAGTTGCACATCTAAATTTTTTAAGGTCTCGTACTCTATAAGACTACCGAAAAAAATATGAAATTTGATTAGGTAAAATTTTATTTTTTTATTAGAGTTAAATTCTTCGAATGCTGGTATTTCGGCGCACAGGTCCCTGGCAGTAGACTGAAATATTGACGATATTGTAAATGGTTCATGTTTTTTACACTCTTGAAAATACTTTTCGGCTATTTCCGGGTTTAAAAATGACTTCGTGGCACCTGTATCGATTAATAATTTTATAGGAGGGCGGATTAACGTAATTAGTGGGGTAATTTGGGTGAAAATACTCGTTTTCATAGATGTTATTTTAATAGGAAGATTTGGGAATATTTTGATCATAGTTGGCTGGATGTTGATTGGGCCGCGTGGAAATGGGGGTTAAAATAGGGTTGTTGGTTAAGGTTATGTTGGAAATTATTATGGTTATAAAAATTATGAGTACGTGTCTATGTAGTTATGTAGAGCACTTAGATTCGACATTATTCGGGTATAAAATTGCAAAGAGGGTTCGTTATTAGTTTGTCGCATTTGATCTAGATCAAACAATAACCCGTTTTTGTCGCGTTGATCACCAAAATGAGCAATAAACGCATTTTTTACGCACAACCAATCCTTCGAAATGCAAATGCTATAAACTTCCCTAGCTTTACCTATTAATTTTACTTAGATTCCGTAAATAAGGGTAACATTTTGAACACAATTCCTATTTGCGGTGCTTGGGTCCCAATACGTATTATATAAAGTATTGGACGTAATGATGATAACTCGAGCGGATTTCCATCAGATTTTTTAACAATTTCTAGAGGCTTACTATCAAAGTTTGGCTTGGCCATATTTACTTCAAAATTATTGGTTTCCTTTACTACTTGTAACGAAAGATTTGAAACTAAATTATCTAGATCGAAGTTTATGAAAGTTATTATGAAAGTCTCTTTCTTAATATCCTACCAACTACGCCACTTTCTGTTTTTAGATAAAAGAAACTACTTTTTAAAAAATATTTTACTGTTTTACAATAATTAAAAAATACAATATATTAATTTTAATGTCAAACATTCAAAGTCTATGTCGATTCTGCCTGTGAAAATGTAACGGATGATGCACTCCGAGAATGATACTAGTTCGGCGAACTGCAACTCAGCAGTTCTCAGGAATTCTATGAAGAAACTGTGTGTGTGCAGAATTGGCGATTTGGACAATCCGTCGAATTTATTTCTGCTTTTATTCAGTTATTGAAGCAAAGAATGGTGGTGTGACTTTATGTAATAATAATTTGAATGTACCCTAAGTTGTAAGTTGCTGTAGTCATCTGGATGTAGTTTTAGTTCATTCAAGGAATTTATATGGGATAATTAATGTTTAAAATTTTCAACAACTCTTTCACCCACGCTTTTTGGATTTTCTGTTTTCATCAAAAATAATTATTGCGCTTCTTGCTAATTCTTTTTGCTTAAGCGACAGTTTCAATATTATTCCGTCAATGAATCGGGAACTACTAGGACCCTTGTGTGCGGTGAAAGTGTATAAGCGTTTTGAACGCTGGCGAAAACTGGCCGCAAAAGTACCTTGTGTGTGGGCCGCATAATGATCCACTTGTAAAATCGGGATTATCTTTTATTACAGATCCAAACAAAAACTAGCAACATTTTCATATAGCAATAATAGGATTCTTTACGCTAAAAATAAAAATAAAGAATGTTGGAAGTGTCATTCACAATGTCAACCCTAATAGCATGTACCTTGTTCCATTCAAGGTTGATGAGATCAGTTCTATAATAAATATGGATTGTAAAAACCCATCTGGCGGAATCGATGAAATCCCCGGTACCTACTAACTGTGGCGAGGAAAATTACAAATGTTGTTGCTGAGCCACTTTGACTTTGATAAACCTGTCTTTTTCTGTTGGTCTTTTCCGGGCACTTAAGCTTTCTAAGATACTGCCTATTTATTACGATATAATTTCCAAACATTTTTGAACGTAGTTTCTTTCAAAGGCCTCTTTTAACCTCTGTATATAGTTACTGACCTAAATACAATATAAAACAACACCAGAATGCATATCAGACGGACCTATCCACAATTACTGTGATTTGACGAATTCTGAGTTGTTTTTTGAGCTCAGCAAGTGTTTTAATCGTCAGTTTTCAGGTCTTGCTGAGAAAATGAAAAGTTTTGTCGATGTGCGGTTCGGACCATTAGATAGACCATCTCAAATAGTTTTTTTTGTTTGTAATAGATTTTCTGTAAAAAGCAACCCCAATGCACGTAAAATATACATTTTAAGTTTTTACGTTTTTTATACAGTGAGTAAGAAAATAAAGTTTCTCTCTTAAACGGGATTATTTTGTACAATAAAAAAGTTTTTTCACCGTCATTATGGGTTTATTTAACCCCCCCCCCCCCCCATCATTTTTTAACATCTTTCACTAAAGAAAGTAAAACCTTTTTCACTAACATTACAAGAAAAATAGTATTTTAAGCCAGCAATATCGTCAAAAAACCGCAAAGTTCCAACATATCATTCTGAGTAGTCGTCTTTACAAAAAGCACGTGTTTATCAATTTAATGATGGACGTTAACTTAAAATTCGAATATAAGATTACCCATTATGTTATTAGCACATGGTGTTGGGCTTTAGAAATGTTGTGTATATCAATTGAGAATGAAACCAGACGGGTTCATGTCGTGGTGTTGGTAAGAAGCAACTGTTCATTAGCATACCTGCACCCTCTGACATAGACTCTTATCAAAGGAAATCACCGGTAACGACGGTGACGCTCTATAAAGCCCAAAATCGACCATTGCTGGAATACTGCCTGTACATTTGGGGTTCTGCTGCTAAACATACCCTGAGACTCCTGGATTCCATTCAAAGAAGAACCATTCGCTTAATCGCGACCATGACAAAGAGTAGCACAACCAATAAGAGACGAATGTATTGTCGGTTCCTTTGAAGTTTCATGTACCCAAATTCTATGACCTTGATAAACTTAAAACACAGTAAAAAATATCATATTCTCCTTCTTTTGTGCTGTGTACGCGGGGAAAAATGCTTCACACTGTTTTGGTAATTTTATAATTGAACATTTTATGCTGCTGAACTTGATTGTGCTGTGCACCAGAAAGATATTGTCAGGTGAAGCATTAATTAAAATTCTGATTTATAATAAATGTATGTGTCCGTCGTTTCACTCTAGACAGAAACTTTACTGACAATTTTTATATTGTAGCAAATGATACATAAGTATAAAAATTATGAATGGTGTATTTCGCTTGTAAGGTCCAAATTATCAATGCCCGTGTATCTCTAATTACAAGATAACTTGTAAGAACACCATTGTTGGAACAATTCTTATCATGAAGTTATGTGGCTGGTATCACTACCATAAGATATATGCATACTATGTATTTTGCTCTACTACAGTCACTTCTGAGCTATTGTCACTAGTTGGACATTGACAATTTGTGTATTAGCCCCATTATAACAATGTGCTGACAGTGATAACAGCCACATAACTTCCATGGCAACAATTGTTCCAACGATGGTAACCTTAGAAGTTATCTTATGGCTAACATAAACCGAACATTCATAAATTGGATCTTAGTAGTTCAATGTCCAATAAAGTTATAAGAGAAATAACACAAAACTCTTACAAGTATATTTTATTTTATTGTAATCTTAAAGATGCAATTTTTATTAAAAAAAATACATACAGATAGTGCATTATAATAATAATAATTTATTGTACATTCACTGTTCAAAATCTGTAAAAGTAGATTTTAGTAAAGGTCATTACAATAAATAATATGCAGATACTTTACTTAACATAAATAAGATTCATTTCAAGTATAATTTTGTTAGGATTCTTAGTGAATTTACTTGCTCCCTTACTTTTTCTTTTCTTGGAATTTCAGAACTCAAAAGAATTTATGTTTGAGTACTTGTTGACAGAGATAATAGAGGAGATGATGTACTGCTCCTATCCTTTTGTTCTCGTATCAAACTGAATCTAAAAAATAAATCCTATAAGTTATTAAACCACTACCTAATAAAAAATACTTCCATATCTTTCAAATTTTTTTAACAACCTGTCTATGACATTAAATAGTGCATTTAAAACCAAATTTACAGGGTCAGGACTTTTATGATTCAAAAGAATTTTAAATTTTAGTGAGGACGATTATATACCGGGGTGTGCACCGCCAGACTGGGCATAGGAAATCCCATGTAAATTTTGCTACCCTGAAATATTTGCTCCCCTGATAATTGTACTTCAAAATTGTATTAGACTTTTTTGAAGGTCCTTGTATCGTGGACTTGTCAACCAAGATTTATAATTTTCTAATAAGCTAATTCAAAGTTCTTTATTTATTTCATTTTGAGTAATTGCGTATATTAAATTAGTACAATCATTATTTGTTCTTGAATACTGTAAAACAAGTTACTAAACTAATAAAAAACTTTAGTATCATTTATCATAATAAAATTATTGCTGGTGGTTTCATTGAGGTATGTATAAGAGCCGTATTTAATTTTTAACTGTTATTTGACTTATAGAAAATAATAAAATTTGGTGTGCGTGTCCATCATACAAGGACCTTCAAAAAAGTCTAACACAATTTTGACGTAAAATTTATAAGGGAGCTAATATTTGAGGGTAGCAAAATTTACATGGGATTTCCTATGTCCAGTCTGGCGGTACACTACCCAGTATACACATATATATCAGCCGATCCCGCCTATAAAGGATTCTAATTTGTACAGAAAGTCTTGGATGTTTTTAAAATGACAAGCATCACTACATTTTGCATCTCTACTTTATTGTATTCATCAGTGAATCAACTGAAAGTTTGGCACTTTGTTAATTTTATATTTAGTTCTCTTTCTTTGTATTGTATTGGTAAAGTCTTGTTTAATAAATGTTACCTATTCATTATTTTATATTATATAATAATACTCACTTGCAACATCACACAATGGTTAACTTGGATAAACTATACTTGTCTTCAGGCAAGCCAAAGCTTTTACTGATGAGGAACCTAGAATATAGTTAAAAAAAAACCTTAAAATTGCAGTTAAATGTAATAATTTAAAATATTATTTTATCTGAATTGACCGATGTCTTATATACTAAGGGATCTTGACAATCATTTTTCCATCAATCTAATGCATTTGTAAATACCTAGATATAAAGATTAAATAAAAACTAACCTGAAAGTTCAATAATTCTTGATGGAGTGTTCCACTGATAGCTTCAATAGCTTTGTGCTGAGAAAACATTGTGGGCAAGGCTTGTGCAATCAAAGTCTTACATGTTTCACCTTTAGTCATGTACTTCTCATTAAAATTTTTCTCACAAACCCTGTAGTTAATATGTATATCCAAGACATTCTTATACAGCAATTCTTCTCTCTTACGAGTGACAAGCCAGGCTTTACTTCTAAAAATACATACTTAATTAGATTTTAAAGAATCCATTTAATTTGTTAGCTTTCGTGCTTCGTATAACACTGCCCCTTATTAAAATGTTTAAAGAAAGACAATTCTAAGCTACCAGGTGGCTTATTTTGGGTACAAATGAGAACAACCTTTTATTTTATTTACAGTTAGCCATATAAGACAAGGCTT
This sequence comes from Polydrusus tereticollis, assembly GCA_963920685.1. Classification (NCBI taxonomy): domain Eukaryota; kingdom Metazoa; phylum Arthropoda; class Insecta; order Coleoptera; family Curculionidae; genus Polydrusus; species Polydrusus tereticollis. The sequence continues at coordinate 55,920,367 of OY987335.1, forward strand.
TAAATAAATAAAATACAAGATGGCGACGAATCAAGATGTGCCTAAAGATAAAGACCAAAATCAAACTTTTTTTCTGTGTTGCAAGACGCGAATTTGCGCTTATGCAATATGTGTAAGGTGCGGCAGTACATTTCACAGGTCGTGCGCAAAAAGAGACTTCGCGAACAGGGTAAAATTCATTGGGGAAAGCCGATTGCTTTGTTGTGGTGACATAACCTCAAACCCAGATGTGGAACTAACCAAAAAGGAGGATGAAATCAAGGACCTTAAGCTTCTTTTAGAAGAACTCCAAGGGGAAAACATTGCCTTAAGAGACAATCAGGTTTACTCATCAATCGGGGACAACGAGACCAAAAGGGAGCTAAGATTGGAAATTTCATATCTAAAAAGGTTAGTGGATGAAACCTCTGAGAAAAACAACATTCTAAAGGAAAACAATCGATTGCTACTTAAGAAGATAAGCGAGTATGATAGACAAGGTATGCATCGTCATTACAAGCAAATTACAGAAATAAGTGGGGCGAAGCCCGAGTTGATAGTAACGGCGGCGGTGGGGCCCTCTCCATTCTCCAATGTTGCCAACATTCAAAAAAATTTGGCCAGGACACAAGATTCTTCTTCTTCTTCTTCTGGTCAAAAGCCCAAACCAACCAACTCAACCTACCAAAATGACGCGACTGAACAGTCAGAAGAGTCTGGGACTAGGAATGGGCAAAGTTCCGAATCCGAACTACAGCTGAATGACCCAAGTGATGGATTCGAATACCAACGCTGCGGGAAGCGGAAGCGGCAACGTCGCGGGCAAGGAAACGCCAACGTCAATGCCACTGAGCAAACAAATGAAGTTGAGGTTAGTAAACAAGGGGAAAAGGGCAATCAACAAATGGCTGAAAAGGTCAGCAAAAAAAATAACCCAAAATTATTCTATGGAACTGGGGCCGCATCAGATGAGTTTCAGTCCAATAACAAAGGCAAAAAGGCTTGGATCTTTCTCTCTAAAATTAATCAAAATGTTACGGATGAGGCTGTCAAAAAATACTTATTGGAAAGGCTTAAATGCAATGCCGATGAAGTTGAAGTAAAGCAGTGTGTACCAAAGGAACAGAGATCGACCAAAAAACAATATATGGTAGGAGTGGATTTTGTCCTAAAGGACAAAATATTTGATGCCACCTTTTGGCCGGTCGGTATTGCATTTCAAAGGTTTAACTTTGCCCGGGGAAAAAATTTTTTAGGGTAAACCCAAAGTCTTCATCAGATTTGTCCGAAACCGTCACAAACCGGACCCATAAACCAAAAACTGCAGATGATCAAAACAGGACAGAAAACAGTACCACTATAGCTCATCTTAATATAAGGAGCATAAACAATAAGATCCAGGAGCTTGGGGTGTTTCTGGATCAGGAGCAACCTGATGTTTTTTGTGTCTCTGAGCACTGGATGCAGAACAAAGACCTAGAAACTGTAAATTTGGACCCATACAAACTGGTGAGCTACTCATCACGCAATGGAATGAGAGGCGGGGGTACCGCAATTTATGTCAGGAATGGATATAAATCACAAAATATAAAAACAACTGTTTTGCCTGTAAACAAAATTCTGGAATTCTCTGTATGTGAGCTATATAACTGTAAATTTAATAATTTTATTGTTTTAGCTGTCTATAGATCGCCTCAGTCTGATTTTTCTCAATTCCTCGACCTATTGGGCCTGCTTCTGTATGAAATGTATGATCCAAATAAAAAGCTCATTTTGTGTGGGGATTTTAATATAGATTTTTTGGTAGAAAATTCAAATCTATCATCTCTTATGCAGCTCTTGTCTAGTTTTAGTCTAATACCACATGCAAATGAGTCATCTAGGGTAAGTGGCTCCTCCAATACATGCATTGATAACATAATAAGTAATATGCCCATCTCAAGCATAACTTTTTATACCATTGTTTCGGACATATCAGATCATTATGGTCAAAAAATCAAAATAAATACTTCATTAAATAGATTAGAGCAATTTATTACAGAAAAAAGATTTTTTACTCCACCTAACATTCTTAACTTTCAGAGAATTCTGTGTGATGAGGGATGGGAGGATGTTATGAACGAATTGAATCCAAATGAACAATATAACATATTTCAGGGCACTTTGTCTTTTTACTTTGAGCTATGTTTTCCAGTTTGCCGCAGCAAACAAAAACAAATCCCTCCATGGGTTAATATGGAAATAAAACGTTATGCCAGCAAGGTAAAGGATCTGTATGTTCTCTGCAAGCAGACTGGAAATCAGGAAATTTATAATAATTATAAACTGGAAAAGAAAAAATATAGGAAATTTCTGTCAGATTATAGGGTGGCTCTGAATGAAAACAAAATACTTAACTCCAGCAATAAGAGTAAAACAATGTGGTCTATCTTTAATAGGGAATGCAATAAAAATGTGAGACAGGATGGCATCACTCTCCATACGTCAGATAGTATAATAATCGAGGACCCAGTTGAGCTGGCCAACGTTTTCTCTAGTGAGTTTGATCTATCAGGTATATCATCTCATCATTCAGATAGCGATAGCACTTACAAAAATACCTCAAAAAATCCCCATTCTTTGTTCTTAGAACCAGTCGATGAAAATGAAATCTTTAAAATAATTATGGCTTTACCAAACAAGCATTCATCAGGGTTAGATGAAATACCGATTTTTCTGCTTAAACACATTGCCTATCATATAAGCAGGCCTTTGGCTTTTATTATTAACAATTGTATGGAACTTGGTATTTTTCCTGATGCGCTAAAAGTTGCAAAGTTGGTTCCTGTTTTTAAAAAGGGGGACAGACATGATGCTAATAATTATAGACCAGTGTCTGTGCTCAAATCAGCGTCGAAGGTCTTTGAGAGGGCAATCTACAATAGGCTGTTGTCATTTATCATTGATTTTGGAGTTATGAGGAGTGGCCAGTTTGGATTTCTTCCAGGGAAATCTACAAGCATGGCTATTTATCAAACATTAACGGATATCATTGAGAATCTTGATCAGGGGAAATTGGTCGCCGGCTTGTATTTTGATCTCTCAAAGGCCTTCGACACCATAAACCACAATGAACTTCTCTGTAAGCTGGATTGGTGTGGTGTCAGGGGTCTCAGTCTTCAACTATTAAAATCATACTTACAGGATAGACATCAAGTAGTGAATATCAGAGATAAAGGAAAAAACTTTTTTTCTGACCCAACAGTCATTCACAAGGGAGTGCCACAGGGCTCTATATTGGGACCGTTTCTCTTTCTGCTGTATGTGAATGAGCTGCGGGACGCTCTGGGAGGGGCTAACGTTTGTCAATTTGCTGATGACACGTCCGTCACAGTGGCATGCTCGTCTCTCGCGGAGCTGTCGCTGGCTTCCTCGCGTATAGTTGAGCAGATGGCTTTGTGGTGCGATCAAAATTTTCTCAAATTAAATGGCAATAAGACAGGTCTGGTTTTTTATAATAAGGGAAGAATACACAATGAATCTTTATATGTACACTATCAAAATAAGTCAATCCCAAATGTCGAGTCAACAAAATTTTTGGGAGTTCATATTGACTCAAGACTAGACTGGGAAAATCATATTTACTACCTACAGTCAAAACTAAATAGCGCCTGTGCATTGATTAGGAGACTGCGTAACATTGTATCTCTGAATAGTATCAAAACTTTTTATTACGCCTGTGTTCAATCTCAGTTAAATTATGCCATTTCCTCATGGGGTGGCTCGCAGCACTCATTGAATCTTTTCAGGACGCAAAAAAGAATATTAAGATGCATGCTTAAACTGCATCCTAGAACCTCTTGTAAACCTCATTTTGTTGAGATGGGTATACTAACTTTACCATCATTATACTTCTTAGCGCTGGTAATCTTTGTCAAACGGAATCCACACTATTTCTTAACAAACAGAGAAGGGTATGCAGGGGAAATGTCAATAATAACAAGGGGCAGAAATGAGCTTAGGGTTCCCCATCATGTATCTGCATTTTATGAAAGAGGACCTCACTATAGGTGTATAAAGGTCTTTCAGATTTTGCCTCAGGAGATAAGAGGTATTGCAGGGTTTGAGGAGTTCAGAAGGGCAGTCATACAATTTTCAAAGGAAAAATGCTTCTACTCTTTCGCTTTCTAATGTATATATTTTAGTATTTGTATTGTGTATAATTACTTGCTTATTTAATGTTAAAATAAAACAAATTTTATATTATATTGTCTTATATAAAGTTTTATATTTGTTACATTTATATGTATCAGATGGCGTAAATTTCTGTTTTTGGTGACGTTGCTTTTTTACATTTGTAATCTTGTTGGCAATAAAGGAATAAATAAATAAATAAATAAATAAATAAATAAATAAATAAAAAAGTAGGTACCGGGGTACGTACATACTATTTTATTTTCTAAAACCTGGGTTTAGTTTATAACCAGCCAAAAGTTTTGCTACTAAATTGCAGGTAACTGTAACTAATATAACATAAACCAAGTCTTACAACAAAATTGACATTTTAAAAGCTATTCAACATCTTTCTATTACCTATTAGTTAATAATGAATTCTGTTTCTGCTTATTTCGCTTTTAGAATAACTTTATTTACAATCACCGTGGCTGTAAATACCTAATAAATTAACATATCTACATGTTATGTTTCCAAAAGCACAATATTTGTTTATAATATAGGTACATACCTGTGATATCCTTAGCAAATCTAAAAAATGATATTCCTTAGCCGGTTTTAGAAGGGTGTTCGGGGTAAGCACACGATATGCCACCTTTCTGCTTCTTTACTCCCGACATTAATATCAAAAGAAATCCCTTCTGAATTGTAAAAAACCAAGAGAAACTAATCACTTTTCCACTTTAAACTAAAGAAAAATAAAGGTTCGTCTTGTTTTCTAGAAGTAAACAAACGATTTGACAGATTGCGAATGCTGTGAAATTAGGTGGGAATAATGCTTATCTTGCACATGCGCAAAAAAATTAGAACAGGCCGGAACGGCCACTTTCGCCTCTTATTGGTTGTGCTACTCTTTGACCATGATCTAAAAAACAACCTTGAAAGTCTAGAACATCGAAGGCAGGTTGGTGGCTTGAGCCTCTTATACAAATATTTTCATGGCAAATGTTCAACTCAGGTTGCCTGCTTGATATAGTCCATGGCGGTGCATGCTAGAAATACACGACGAACCACTGCAGAATACCCGTACGTAGTTCAGGTTAGGTCAGCTTAGTGTCCTCCGAACTAAGCTGTTCAAACATTTTTTCATTTGGGTAACGTCATCACTCTGGTACGACTTCCCTGAGGTCGTGTTTCTCAACGAGTATAAACTCTAAAAATTCAAGACCAATGTGAATCGCTTTCTGCGTACATACCGCTAACAAAGCGCAATAAAGGAATTTTACTTCAATGACCTGCGCCTGATTACAAAAAAATTTCGAAAAGTTTGGCTTCAGTAGAATCTATTCTGCGGCAGCAACAAGTAATTCCTCATCAATATTTTGCCATTTCAAAAACCAACCCTATTGATATGCTAACTGTACAGGGACATTTTTTTAAGTGTCTCACCCGATTGGCGATTTTCCTGCTGACTATAATAAAAAACAAATTACATATTTCCCAATGATTATTGATAAGGAAGCCGAATTTAATGTCAAAAATACATAGATTTACAAATTTGACAGATGAGAAGCCATTTTGAATTTTCTTAAATGGCAACCCCCATAAATAACCACACGATTGAATTGCATTTGGCGATCCGATTCTAAAACTATATAGTTGTTGATACTTATTTTCAGCCGTTTCGGAAATACGGGTGTTCCTAATTTGCCTCCATCGATTTTGTCTTTTAAGTGTCTCACCCCTTTAATAAATAGACATTCTACGCTGAACACCCTAATTCTTTTCACAGTGACATAATTTCCCGAAAGCAAGCGATTTCCGCTATAGTCAAATCCGACAGATGTCAAAAAGTGACAGATACGACGCCATTTTGAATTTTTTTACATGGCAACCCTCATAAATAACCACACGATTGAAATGCATTTGGCGATCCGATTCTAAAAGTATATAGTTGTTGATACTTATTTTAAGCCGTTTCGCAAATACGGGGTTCCTAATTTGCCTCCATCGATTTTGTCTTTTAAGTGTCTCACCCCTTTAATAAATAGACCTTTTAAGCTGAATACCTTAATTATTTTCACACTGACAATTATTCCCGTGAGCAAGCGATCTACTCTATAGTCAAACTCAAAAGATGTCAAAAAGTGAGAGATACGACGCCATTTTGAATTTTTTTAAATGGCAACAACTAAAGACAAAGGGCAAACAAAAAGAACAAAAAACGCAAGATCATTGACATTTTTAGGGTTGCCCCAGGGACTCAGCCACAGCCCCAGTAACTTTTGTAGCAAGTTACCAAACCGAAAAAGGGATTGAACCCTTGCCAAAAACTTAAACTTTAAAAAGAAATGAAATTACGAAATTTTAAACTCTAAGAAAGAAAATGAAACTATCACCGCTGTAATAACTTATTTTAATTTTACCAAAACATTAGTTTTGGGTACGGTCCATATTTATGTTTGTGTCGTCATATAGCAGAGGCGACACCTTGGTGATCGATCGAGTAAACATACTTGTCGCTGTCTTTAAGCTCAACACCCTAACTTTACCATCCTTACCTGAATAAACTTCCAGTACGCGTGCAAGGGCGGAACGTTATCTTCTCTCAATAAAACTATGTCGTTCGGACCAATATTTTTTGTATTTTTTAGCCATTTTGGGCAATTTTTGAAGTCGATTGAGATAATCCACAGACCATCGTTTCCAAAAAACTTGTTGTATTTTTATACGACATTGTTGCCAAAACTTCAGCCTATTTTCAGGGACATCGCTTAAATCCTTCTCAGGATATGCAGTTAAACTCTTTGCGATTAAAAAATGCCCTGGCGTTAAGCAACTAACATCAGACGGATCGTTTGTCAACGAACACAACGGTCTTGAATTCAAAACTGCTTCTATTTGTGTTAGGATAGTATAAAATTCCTCGAATGTAAATTTTGAATTTCCCATTAATCTGGTCATATGATGTTTTGCGCTTTTTACCGCAGCTTCTCATAGCCCACCCCAGTGTGGAGACCTTGGAGGAATAAATTTCCATTGAATTTCGTTTTTGAGAAGATAGTCAACAAAAGGCTCATAATTTTGTGAATTTTTTAGAAATTTGTATAAGTCTCGCAACTGATCAGCTCCCCCTTGAAAATTTGTACCATTATCGCTATAGATGATGGTCGGGTTACCTCTTCGTGAAATAAAACGTTTCAATGTCATAATAAACGCTTCAGTTGACAAACTAGTCACTAACTCGATGTGCATTGCTTTAGTTGTCATGCATACAAAAATTGCAATATACGCTTTTATCACGGGCGCTTTCCGTAATCGTGATGATTTAATTAAAAATGGGCCACCGTAGTCGATGCCTACTTTTTTCAAAGGGCTGTGCACTCTGAACTCTATCTCCTGGCAGATCTGTCATTATTTGCTGAGCTGGAGCAATCCTAAACCTTGCGCACGTGATACAATTTTGTATAACCGCTTTAGTTTCTCGTAAACCGTTCAGGGGTCAGTACCGTAATCTAACATTTGAGAACACTGTTTGAACACCAGCGTGTCCTAATCGTGTATGTTCATATTTTAACATTATTTATACCACTTCGTTATGAGAAGGCAACAAATACGGATGTTTCTGATCGAAAGAAATATTTGCATTTTCCAGCCTACCTCCTACTCGTACCAGTTGATCTGAATCCAGAAAAATTTTAAATCCTTTTAACTGGTTACTAGAAGTTATTTTATCTTGCTTTAATTCTCAAATTTCCTTAGTAAAATATTTTTCCTGCAGATTTCTTACAACAAATTTTTTTGCACTGTCAATTTCATTGACATCAAGATTTGACTGTTAATATAAACCGGAATATAAATGCTACTGATCGTATTAAACGACCAAAATTCGAAAAGTTTGCGAAATATTCTAACCAAAAATCGCACGCCTCTGGTCTCTGAAAGGCGACGAGCACTATTTTCCTTCGTTCTGGAATATTTTTTAAATTTATTTCACTGTCAAACGAGTGCAAATCCACGTCCGAGTTTAACAAAAATTCAGGTCCATGAAACCAATTTCCTGAATTAATGATTTCGATTGAAAAGTTTCCCCGTGACAAAATGTCCGCGGGATTATTTGCTGATTTTACATATCTTAACATGCATTTTGTTGTGTTCTGCAGAAACTTATGCTCTGGATTTATTTTTATTTGTCTATACATTTTTCCTATGTCTGAAATCAATACGAATTGAAAATACCTGAACCGGCACAAAATATCGAAAAGCTCAGGCTGTACCTGATACCCTTTTAGAGTGACGTCATTCAAGGAATATCCTGACTTTGACTGTGCCGACGCGTCAAACACTACACGTAATTTCGTTGTGATACTAGAATCTCTGATTACACACAGATGTGGTATAAAATATTTATTTTCATTATTCGCGTTCGTCAAAGCCAACGGAACATACTTTGCATCACCTAGGTCAACATACTCATCAATACATTTTTTGTATTCCGAAAATAATTCCAGGTTACTCTTGAATCTCCTCTCAAGTGACAGAAAACGTTTTTCTGCCATTGCATATGAATTGCCCAAGTACTTATATTCTTGCGGCTGCTTAAATGGCATGTCCACCTGATATGCTCCGTCCTCCAGAATTTTTGTAATATCACAAAATATTTTTTCCGCTAACTTGTCGTCAGTCCCAAAACTTTGTTAACCTATTATCAATTTCTTGTGTTTGTAAAAAAAACGAAACTTCATTCTGTGAACAGTCTTGTTGATTTTGCACTGCTTTAGTACAGAAAAAAGGTGCATCACCTGCGATAATCCACCCGAATTCGGTGCTTAAAAGAGTCGGCAATCGCTTACCTAAACTGTAATGTCCTTTTTCCAAAATTGCATAATAAAAACTCGCTCCAAATAAAAGATCTATACTAGAAGGCTCATAAAATGTTGGGTCTGCAAGTTCACCCTGTATACTATTTTATTTTTAAACTATCTATATTTATCGGTACGGTATATTATCCAATATTATAGAAGACACGGTATAATTTTTATTTTGCGTTTTTGAGTGTACGGTTACATCTGTTAATTTATTTGTTTTAAAACTTCTTTGTGAAATACTTGAAATGTTTAGCTCTTGCCTATAGACTTTACATTGTAATTGGTTCATCAGTGACTGCGTTATGAATGCACTTTGGCTCCCGCTATCTAACAAAATCAGAAATCATTTCCCCATATTTATTAAGTACTTTTACTTGAGCAGTTGCCAATAACACATTTGATTGTCTTGCAGACACTGCCGACAAAGAAACGCCTTGCTCTGGCTGCGCACCCGATCTTGTAGCATTAGAATTCGACTGTTGATTCTATACTGGTTTTCTACTGTTATAGTAGGCCTATTGTTTGCATTGTTTACGTGCCTATTTGATGCATTTTCGGAATTGTTTATCGGTCTGTTTTGTGAATACTGATTGGTAACTCCCCTATTTGCGTTATAATTCGCATTATTTTACTGTTGTCGCCCACCATTTGAGTCGAACGCTCCGCTCTGATGCAACAAAGAATTATGTTTACCTCCGCAAGGTCTGCATGTATAAATTGATGTACACTGCGCCACACTATGTCTTCCGAAACAATTAAAGCATAATCTTTTCTGCTGCACAATTTTATTTCGTTCCTGGACCGAAAGTTGCAAGAATTCATCGCATGCGTATAGTTTGTGACCTACCGTCGCACCACAAATGTCACAAGACTTATTATTTTGTTGGTTTCCCTTAAATAACACAACTCTATCATTTTTAGCGCCCCCTGCTTGTGAGGTAGTGCTTGACTGCGAATTCGTACTAGATAAATTTTCGATGACTATGCATCTTCGCTCCAGAAATTCAAAGAAATCGTTTACCGACGGCAATTTATCTAGATCGCGATCCAACTCAAATGCTCTTTTTATCGCGAAATCTAATTTTTTTTCCAAAATAAATACTAGCAAATATTCCAAAATGTCTGTGTTTGACAAGCTTAATTTTTTTAATGACTCAATTGTTTTTCTTGATTTGCAATAAACTCTCTTAAATTTCTCGCGTTCGGCTTTGCAAGCTGAGGGGTATCTAAAATATTATTTAAATAACTATTTATAACACAGGTTATGTTTTCATATCTTTTCTTTAAAATATTAAACGCAATTTCAAAGTTTGAACCTATAATCTCCAGCGAATCGACCAGCTTGAGCGCTTCTCCTTTTAAAGTTGTTTTTAGATAAATTAATCTCTGAATATTTGTCAAACTTGTATTATTTAAAATTAGTGCTGTGAACAATTCTACATAACCTCTCCAATTAGCTACATTTCCGTCGAAGGGTGAAATTTTTGAGTCCCGATGTGATGTGTTCGTTTTATATATTGGCTAAGTGAATTAAATAGTTAGATCGTATTTAATTTGGCGTTTATTCATCCAATTCGGCACTTGTTTACAAGATAACACTTTAATACATGATTAATTACTAACTTTAGTACAAGACAACTTCTATAACATTACTACACTTATTACTTGGTGCTTTTTTGTTAAGGGATGCAAATTTGTCATGTCCAACGGACGATGACCCGCGTTAATTTTGACGTCCGTGTTGACGTTTCAATAGTTTAACCCGCAGTGCCGTCGAGGAACCGACAGCTTGCAATATCGCTAGAAAATCACGCTTTGCTGTTAGACTGACCAATCACAAGGTTACATATTTCGCACGTTTTGTTCTAATTGGCTATTTATTGTTCCGCCATGTTTTCTCTGGACCAATGGTTAAGTTTCCCGCTTTGTGTACTGCGGTGAGCTTGATCTCTTAGCGGCAAAGCATGTCAAACAATATGCGTTTTTACAATCTCCAAAAATAGACTTTTTAACACTGAATTGTGTTGAGAACAATTTCTTGCTTAGATAACCGTAGCGACAGGCCGTGGTTTTAGGATAATATTGTCTGGACGTGTGTTATTCGTTCTGAAAACATTAGATGCATTTCGTTTTGCTGTTTCTCTGACCGTTGAGGAATTGTGTTGTAATGGAATATTTGAAAAGCAGTTATTTTATCTAGACAAAAAGTAGTATTGATTTTGAAAACATTGGTTGCATTTAATTTCATTATTTTTATTGCATTTGAGCAATCGTTTCCTCAACATCTGTTTTTGTTATGTTATCCTCGCCTGGTGAGCTGATATTCTTAAGATCCTTTAAGGTGTTATGTATTTCTATTAAGTCTGTCGGCTCAAGGTAGATTGACTCTCTGCAGTCTTCCTCTTCAAACTGTTGGTTCATAGAAGGATTAATTTTTGAAGCTAAGTTCTTTCCAATGTGTTGAACTGTTTCGCTATTCTTTGGTCGTCTTTAATAGTCTCTCCTGTTAAGCTCTTTATTTCTCTTATTTTTGTAGTTTTTGATTTTTTAAGACAAAGATTGTTTCACATTTTTTTTTCAGTTTGTTCCTGCTTCATTAAGTTTTTTTTCCACATACCCTTTCTTTAGTTTTTTTCTTAAGTTGTTCACCTCATTTTTTAGTTTTTTAAATTCTCTCTCACTTTGAGGTTTTTTAGCAATATCCATCTTTTATAGAGGTTGTCTCTCTCTTTCAGTTTTTTCTTTAAACTTTGCATTTATCCAGTAGTTGTTAATATGTATCTTTATGTTACGTTCTCGTGTGCATTCAGTTTTTGATGTTGTTATTATTTCTGCTAATTTTTTAAATGTTTTTGCTTCTTCCCGTTGTAGCTTTAGTTGTACAGTTTCCTTCCATTTCTCTGTTTGTAGTTTTGTTCTTGTGATGTATTCTTTAATTTTGGTTATAACCGTTTTGTTTAAGTTAATGTACATGGTTTTATGGTCAGATATGACATGATCAGTAAGACTGATATTACAGTTCATATTTTTATTTGTTAAGACATGGTCTAAGATAGTAGCTGTTGTATCAGTCTTTCTTGTGGCATACTGATGGGTTAGAATATTTTGCATTCTAAAACTTTTTATTTCAACAACATTCATATACTCTCTTGTTGGATTGGATTGGATTGGATTCACTAAGCAAGTTTAATTTCATGTCCCCCAGAATAATACACTGTGAATTTTGAGTTTCCATGATTCTATCTATATCTTGTATAAAATCAATAGTTCGGTTTTTGGGTGGTCTGTAAATTGTAATGATTGTACAGTTGTTTTTGGCGAAAAATATAGTTGCTACATCGCAGTCCCTTGCTTCCATTTTTAAAACAGTTGTTTGTTCATACTCCAAGCTTTGTTTAATATATAGACACACCGCTCCACCTCTTGAGTCTCTACATTGATGTACAGCATTATAATTTGGACGATTAAAATATGGTCCCTCATCTGGGTAGATCCATGTTCTGTGAGAGCAATAATATGGATACCCTGATCACTACTATTTATTATTTCCATAAAATCGTCGATTTTATTTCTCAAACTTCTTATATTTATGTAGATAATATTAAGTTTCATATCCATTTTTATACTTTAGAGTTTTTGTTGCTGTTGTTTGTTTTTTACCCACAGAGACACAGCTATAATACAGTTCTCGTTCCGATCTTATGAGAACAGCCTTATCATCAGAGGTTTTTTTGAGGAATATCTTGCCATTCATGCAAAATGCTGCTTTAAAGTTATTTTTCTTTTTAAAGATTCGAGTACTTCTAAACAACAGTTGATTCGTAGCTGTAAGATCTTTGTTAAAAAATATGTTCCCATTTTTACCCTGTAGTCCACATTCATTTACCTTAATTCCTTTTAATTTTTTAATTTTACCATATATATCTGCTTTTATGTTCTGTTCCGGTAATAAATAAATAAAATAAATAAATAAATAAATAACCGTTTATTGTCTAACAGGATACAAGCCCAATCTAAAGACAATTGTACAATAATAATAAATTAATGAAAATGTTGTACTTAAAGTGAGTAAGAAAGAAGTAAAAAATGTAAAATAAGTTACAAGTTATAATAATAATAATAACAATAGTAAATAAAAAATAACAATAGCAAGAGCTAAGTTGGATTTTCCATCATAGCGAGCTTCAATTTGCTTTTAAATTTTTGAAAAGAGTCGCTGAATAAATCAACCGACGCCAGACTCTCGATAACATTAAAGTTCATACATGTCCGATAGAGGGGTGCTTTGGTGGCTAGGTTAGTTCTTACGGATGGCAGATAGGATCTGTTGTGATTTCTGGTATGAAAGGGTGGAGCTTAAAAGTTTAACTGACATAGTAGGGCAGCACAGTCAATGTGGCCATTGCTAAGCTTGTATAGAAAGGCCAAGGAGTGTAGCATATGCTCTTGGTGCAATGCCAAGAAGTTAAATCTATTCAGAAGCTGTAGGTGATCAAAGCCGCGTTGGGGATACGTACCGTCTAATCTGTAAGCGAGATGCTTCAGGAATTTTCGTTGAATGCTTTCTAGTCTATTAATGTGTATTTGATAAATGGGTGACCATATCTGTGATGCATAGAGCAGCTTGGACTTTACAAGTGTGTTGTACAACACTATAAAACACAGTGGAATTTCAAAGTGTTTTGTGGATCGGAGGAGGAACCCCAGCGACTTTAGTGCACTACGGCCAGTTGTGTCTATGTGGATGTTGAATGTTAATTTCTTATCAAAACAAACGCCCAAGTCTTTGACATGGTCGCAGTTGTCAAGAATGGTGTTGTTTAAGGTGTAGGGGTGATCAAGTTCAATTTGTTTAAGTGAGAAGGACATTTTTTTACATTTATTTGTGTTCAGGTGAAGCCTGTTTGCCGTACACCACTGCGAGATAAGGTCCAGGTCTAATTGCAGTTGTATGCAGTCCTCCCAACAACGAATACAATTAAAAATTTTTAAGTCATCCGCGAATAAAAGAGTGCAGCTTTTTACTTCGGACATAATATCATTAATAAAAATGGAAAATATTAATGGGGCTAGATTACTGCCCTGCGGGGCTCCACTTGTAGCCATGAATGATTTTGATTTGTGACCATTGTACTCAACATATTGACGACGTTGAGAAAGGTAAGAAGAGAAGAAATAAATTAAGTCAGTATTAAAGCCTATTTTTGACATTTTCTCAGCAACAATCCCGTGATCCATCTTGTCGAAAGCCTTTGAGAAGTCCGTATAAATAGTGTCAACTTGACAACCCTCATTAATAGCATGATACGTATATTGAAGAAAGCAGGTTAGATTGGTAACAGTTGACCTTCCTGAAAAGAAACCATGTTGATTTGGGGAGATGAGGTTTTTGATCTTAAAAAATAGTTGATTGTATATACATTTTTTAAAGGCCTTCGCAAAGTTGGACAGAATAGAGATAGGACGATAATTTTCTATGGAGCCGATGTTGCCTGCTTTGAAAACCGGACAAATCCTTGCTTGTTTCCAGGCGTCTGGAAAGGTATTAGTTGATAAGGAAAGATTGAAAAGCCTGGTTAATGGTTCAGCAAATACGTGAGCACAATCTTTCAGAAGGAAAGCAGGTATATTGTCTGGACCAGCAGTCTTTTTATTTTTAGTAGATTTTAGTGCGCATAGTACATCCGTTATATCAAGTGGCTCCAATGAGACGTTGCCGCAACCCTCGCTGGCAATGTCAGGCGGGTTTGAGACTACGTAGACACTATGAAAGAAGTTTGCGAAGGCATCCACAATATCCTCGGGACAGCCAAGTGAGGTGTTATCGGAATTCATAAGCGTGCCAGGTATTCGCGATTTATTCCGTAGTTGCTGAATATACTTCCAAAAGTGTTTAGGTACAACTGTGATAGAATCTTGAACTGTGTTTAAATATGCACTGTAGGCCACATCAACTTGGCGTTTTATAGCTGATCTTAGGCTTTTAAATGCCTCGTACGACTGCAGGGTTTTAGAGGTTTTCCATTTCTTAAAAAGCCTAAACTTTTCTTTGATGTTTGCAATAATTTCGGGGGTATACCAGGCCGGGTAGGTATATTTTCTATTGCTCTGTTTGAAAAGGGGAACTGCTTGGTCAATAAGTTCATAGAGTTTGTTATAGAAGGCTTTGACTGCTGTATTAGTATCTTGTATATCGGATAAAAACTTCCAGTTTGTTGTTAGTGTGAGATTGTAGAGAAGTGGGTAGTTAGCTTTATGAAAGTTATAATTTCTGGCCTGAGTATTGGAGGGAAAGTCAAGTTGATTGGAGAAGGTCAAGTCAGGGATGATGTGGAGTGTGGGATGATAGCCATCCTCTTTCACAAAGGGGGCTGACGAGAGCACTTCACAGGGCAGGTTAGCCATGACCAGATCGAGAATGGAATCATGCTGATTCGCGACTCTATTAAGTTGGTTAAGGTCAAAGAAAGATAGAAAATCATACAATAATTGGAGTTGACGACTGGCATTAGCAGGGGGGTCCAGATAGTGGATATTTAAGTCGCCCAACAGGATAATGTAATGTCCATGTAGATAGGTCAGGGATTCAAAGATATCGAAGAAAGTTTGGTATTGTTCAAGAGGTGTATTTGGTTGAAAGTAAACCGTAAAGACGTACAGCATACCTTTATCCATTTTAATCATAGACCCAACAATATCCATAGCCGGCAGTAAATCATGAAAAACGGACAAATCCAACCTAGCTGATTGAAGGCAATCACGCACAGCCAGCATAACTCCTCCCCCCCTGGATACGTTCATGGCTTCAAGGTCGCGGTCCTTCCGATACAAGATGTAATTAGCATCGGTGAGCTCGGCATCATCCAGTCCAGATTGTAACCAGGATTCAGAGACTGCTACTATATGGTGTTCAAGATGGACATAGATTTATAAAATTCGTGAGTTTTGGTGTTTAGCCCACGCACGTTCTGGTAGGCGATGCTTAGGTCGGCCTTTCCATTTGATGTTTCTGAGAGTTTAAATGCTTTTTGTCCATGCTGACAATTCTAGGG
Source organism: Polydrusus tereticollis (assembly GCA_963920685.1). Lineage (NCBI taxonomy): Eukaryota > Metazoa > Arthropoda > Insecta > Coleoptera > Curculionidae > Polydrusus > Polydrusus tereticollis. The sequence continues at coordinate 55,936,418 of OY987335.1, forward strand.
TTTCCATTGACATATTTTATTTTTAGATTTGTTTCACCAGCCGCAAGTCGGTCAGCAAGACGTTGTTTAGTTTCACGGTACTCCTGGAGTTGTTTTGGCGTTTTGTCTGAACTAAGTGATACATTTGAGAGACTAGGTTTGTTTTTTAGAGTCTTGGTATTCGACAGCACCTTTATGGCGATTTCAGGAGATCCACAAACCACTTTGATAGGTCGGGATCTGTCGGTGGAGAATTTGCCTAGACGAAAGACTCTGATGGTAGTTGGATCAACAGTGATGTGAGGAATAGTTGTATTTATTATATCCAGTGCAGTGGCTTTATCCTTGTCGCCATTGGGTTCGGTGTTTGAGTCAGGAAGACCAAATAAAATAAAGTTGTTTCTACGTCTCTCTCGGTCATGGAATTCCTCATACAGGTCCCCAGCAGCGACCACCCCAGTTACGGTAGAAGGCGTAGGCCTACCAGAGACAATAATGGAAGATTGTTGTCGTTTGATATCAGCAATTTCCGATCTTAGTTCAGTATTTATATTTGTTTGATGTTCATATTTGGTAAGGAGATCGCTGTGTTGTGATTGGATCTGTAACAACTTATCCATAATGTCATTTAGCGAGACCTGGTCCTGACTTTTGGGAATTGATGTTTCCTCGGGTACCTCCTGCAGAGGGGCAGCGCCCGGGCCAATGGAACGTCGATGGGTTTGTTTTGGGTGCTGTCGATTGTCAGACTGAGTGTTATTGATATCTAGGCAGGGGCCACAAGACCAGGTGGTTTCTTTAGACTTGTTCCACATAGAAGCCTGCTTATTGAACTCTGGTCCTGTGAGACCAGAGCATCCCTTGTGAAACCAGGACAGGCATGAGCAGCAAGAAACTGATGGTGAGCTTTCCTTGATAGCCTTTTCACAGTAGGAACACCTAGTCTATTTGCTTTTGTTGGGTGCCATCCGTGCAGATTGTCCGTTCCCAGATCGGTGAAGGCACAAAAAACTTCCAAGTATAGTTTGCAAAACCAGAAGGTTAGAATGAGAATAATTCAAGTGTGGTTACTAAAAAACGGTGATCAGAGGTCGACTTACATGCCACGTTGAGCAAAGGTCCACTATAAGTCACATTTGACCGCACACAAATTTTAATTACGCGAATAAACACCGAAATAATTGACTACACAATTGGGAGATTTCAGGTGGCACGTCGGACGAGGACAGCACGCACTGTTCTCAAGAAGATAGGTCCATCTTTTTTTTGTTTGATTCTATAACAGTCTATAAATTTATTTTGCGGTATATTCAGTTCCATTGTTTGAAGAACCTGATGTATAACCTGTTTCGTGTTTTCATTTTCTTGGCTTGGGATACCAGTGATAATCATGTTATTTTTACGTTCCTTTTGTTTAAGAATATTTGATTTTTGTTCCAGAACTTCCAATCTCTGCTTTAATGCTTTGTTTTCATCTCTGAGCAGCTTCATCTCCGCAAGCAGTTTTTCAGTCGTCCTGTTTTGATCTTGGAATGACCGTGAACATGTATTGCACAGAATGTTTTAGGTCTTGCATATCTTTCTGCAGTTTATCCTGAAAGGGATTAAAAGTTTCTTTTAAGATGTGTTCTACTATGGTTTTCAGTTTCTTCCATGAAGTTCACTAATTCTTGATTTTCATCCCCCCTAACCTCACTTTTTCCGTGTGTTTTGCAGCATATCATTTTATTTTCTTTGTTCATAACTTTGGCCTGTGCCGCACAGCTAAGGTGGTAATAGGAGTTACAAACTTCACATCCTACTGGTGAAGTAACCTTTTTTTTGCAGTGTTTGCAGGTTTTTTCCATTTTTTTTTTTTTTTAATTAACAAATATAATCCAATGAGAGCATCTTCATATACTCCATTACCAAAAGAAATTGGAAACAAAAAAGCTATTGTAAATGTTAAGAACACTGATGAATATTGTTTCGCATGGACCATGATAAGTGCACTGTTTCCTAAAGAAATCAATACTGATAAACCAAGCTCATATCCAGATTTTAATATTTTAAATTTTAAAGGAATATAATTTCCTGTAAAACTAAAAGATATAAAGAAATTTGAGAAACTAAATCAAATAACTGTAAATGTGTACGGTTTAGAAAGCGGATATGAAGAGAATAAATTTAAATATGAAATAGTAGGTCCTCTTCACTACACTTTAAAAAAACTCCCAACACATATTAGTTTGCTATTGTTTACTGATAGTAAGAATAATCATTACTGTTGGATAAAGGATATGTCACGCTTATTGTCAACCCAAATTAATAAATCACATTTTAAAACACACTCATGTGATGAAAGTTTAATTTACTTTATTTCAAAGGAAATATTAGAAATTCATGTAACGAATGATTGTAATCAGGTGTATACAAAAATGCCCACAACAGAAATAAAAATTAATAAATATGGTCAACACATACCGGAAAATATTTTGCAGTTTGAAAATTTTAAAAAACAATAATTAAATGTTCCTTTTGTTATTTGTGCAGATTTTGAATGTTTTTTAAAACGATTAAAATATGAAAAACCTGAAAATGATGAATATTCTTATACGAGAAATACTTTTAAACATGAGCCATACGCCTTTGCTGATTTTATTAAATGTTCATATGATGATTCTTTATCGATAATGGATAGTGTTTTCGGTTTGGATTAGTGCTGGGACGATTAGTTCACTTTCCGATTTCAATCTTTCGATCTCGCTCAATAAAGTGAATAGTAAAAAAGACTAGTTCGTTTAGTTCATTTATTTCACACTGATTTATACTCGCACACGCACAGTGAAGCAAAAGAAATATATAAGGGAAATATTTCAAAGTAATATTATAAATAACAAAGATACCTACTAAATAAATAAAAGAAAAGCATGGTGCTTCCCATACAGTGCAACTATACCGTTCTTTACTGTATGAAAGTCTCGATAAATATGACAAATGTTGTCTCTAGCCACGGCGCATCGAATGAGCGGTACATACACACACGCTCACAGAACAATAATGTTTAGTTCACACGCTATCTTGGACGAGTTGTACAGGGTCTTCCAACGAGGACTGAACAGGGGCTCATTTTTGAGCTTCCTTGTATTTAAAGAAAAATCCAAAATAGCCAATCGATGTACTTTTTCCTGCAGAATTCAAAAATGAAACCAAAAATTTATTTGAACCAGAAACAAAAGAGTTACGCTATGGATAAGGTGTTTTTTACATGGAACATAGCTTTTTTTATACGATTTTTGGAACGAGTGATTTTTTTTTGTCCGTTCTGATTAAAATATTTAATATTGTGACATCTATTTTTATTAAATTTTAATGTTTTATCCAGTATAATTTAACTTTAACCTGTTTGAAACATACACTAGGTAATAAAGGTATAATCACCTTTGAATCCTTCAAAGTCAAAAAATTTGACAAATTTACTATAATATTGCCGAAATGAAATATTTATTAGATGAGAGATTGCAGATTGTTATCTTGTTCTACAAATGCCAAGAAAATGCAAGAGAAGCAAGGAGAAGATTTATTGCAAATTTTCACAGAAATATATCCGTCAATACTATTCTAAGGATAAAGAACCTATTTGAGGAAAATAAAACATTACATGACAGAAAAAGAAATCCAACTCTATACTAATTTAAAAAAAAACATTAATAATTTAATTGTTCAATGTGACCTCCGTTGTTCTCGAAACATGTGCGATAACCTCTTTGTAGCCTTTCCAAACTTGATGTTATACTGTGATTTTCCTGGTTAAGGCGATTTATTTCATTCACAATTTTCTGCATGATCTCTTCAATATCGTGGTTTCGCTGCTTGTATACCACGTTCTTTAAATGGCCCCAAAGAAATGTGTCTAATATTGACAAATCGGGACTATTGGGTGGCCAAGCATAGGTTCCATTTCTACCAATCCATTCTTCATGGCGTCCGTTTAAATATTGAGTAACCTCACGCACGGCATGCGGAGGGGCCCCATCATGTTGCCAAATTAAATTTTGATATTCTTCCAATGGTAAATCTTCCAAAAAATTCTCAATTTCGTTTTCTAAGAACTCGTAGTATCTCTGTCCATTTAAAGTCCCGTTAAAAAATATTGGTCCCAAAATTCTATTATTTTTTATGCCACGCGAAACATGGATTGAAGTCCTTCCTTGAAATTTAATTGTCTGAAATTTTCTTGGATTTCCAACGGCCCAGTGATGATTATTATGTCTATTGAAAACCCCCGATGTTGTGAATGTGGCTTCGTCAGTCCATAAGATATTTCTGAATAAATTAGGGTCTTCGTTTTCTTTCCGAATCACAATTTGGGAAACAAATTGGAAGCGAAGTTCTTTTTGTGCCGGTGTTAGATGTTGAAGTGAAAGGATATGATAAGACTTAAATTTATGATTTCTTAAAGTCCTGTGAACAGTTCCTTGGGTAACTCTTCTGCGTCTTACACCGCCGCCGTATTGAACGTCCCGAACTGCGTCCGAAATTGATTTGGTTGGATTCAGTCGAAAATAATTCACAATGGCACGGTCTCGATTTCTATTCCTTTCTGGATTTTTCTGTCATGTAATGTTTTATTTTCCTCAAATAGGTTCTTTATCCTTAGAATAGTATTGACGGATATATTTCTGTGAAAATTTGCAATAAATCTTCTCCTTGCTTCTCTTGCATTTTCTTGGCATTTGTAGAACAAGATAACAATCTGCAATTTCTCATCTAATGAATATTTCATTTCGGCAATATTATAGTAAATTTGTCAAATTTTTTGACTTTGAAGGATTCAAAGGTGATTATACCTTTATTACCTAGTGTATGTTTCAAACAGGTTAAAGTTAAATTATACTGGATAAAACATTAAAATTTAATAAAAGTAGCTGTCACAATATTAAATATTTTAATCAGAACGGACAAAAAAAAAATCACTCGTTCCAAAAATCGTATAAAAAAAGCTATGTTCCATTTAAAAAACACCTTATCCATAGCGTAACTCTTTTGTTTCTGGTTCAAATAAATTTTTGGTTTCATTTTTGAATTCTGCAGGAAAAAGTACATCGATTGGCTATTTTGGATTTTTTTTTAAATACAAGGAAGCTCAAAAATGAGCCCCTGTTCAGTCCTCGTTGGAAGACCCTGTACGTGAGGCAGCAATCCACCCACTGAACTCGATCCACCTGTGCGACAGCCGACACAATCGGTCGGTCTCCGAGCTCCGGGTAGTTCAGGATCTGCTTCACGGTAGTTTCGCTCTCGTTCTCGTCTTGCGTATAGTACAAGGCTTTAGTTCGCGTCGATTCAATCTTAAAAGAATTACTGATTGAATCTTTTAGTTCAGTTATCAGATTCGATCTTTTGAACTAGTTCGCTCGCGAACTACACACCTCTAATTTGGATGCTGCTGAGGAATTTTGTAAACAAATTGAAGATCATGTTCACAGAATTTATAATAATCATTTAAAACATGTAGTTCCAAAGATTCCTGTGAAAAGAAACTAACTTTTAAAAATAGCACTATTTGTCATATATGTAATGAAAAATTTAAACCTGAAGATGAAAAGGTCCGAGATCATAATAATTTAACGGGAAAATTTAATGGATCAGCACATAGTATTTGCAATTTAAATTTTAAAATTCCATATTTTATACCTATCTTTTCCACAATTTAACCGGATATGACAGCCATCTATTTATTAAACAGCTTTGTTGTGAAAAAGAAAGAACTGACGTTCTCGCACAAACCAAAGAAAAATATATTTCATTTACAAAACCAATATTAGCCAGGGACCCTATAAATACACTACTCATAAGCGCTAGAATTGTTTTGCCACAGCAATAATAGGTATAAAAAGTTACCTTTCCAACCAGCACATACAAATTGTTTATAACTTTGGTCCCAGATTTCAACACCAACCCAGAATTTAAATACTTGTACGCATTAAGGCTTACAAAAGCTTTCATTTGTTCTTTTGTATAAAAACGATATCCATGTTTGTAAGGGGTGGGATACCACTGACAGTATAGTCCGAATCACAAGTCCCAAGGGTAAAAGGGGCCAAATCATGGATCAACCTTAACTTCATCTGATATCTACAATACAAAATACCATACTTGAACATCGAACTCAAAAAGGTAAGAGATTTTTGAATAAAATACCCAAAAACTATTTTAAACTTACCTCTCCCCAGCATTTTTTCAGCAATAGCTTCTTTAAATAATCACTGCATAATGAAATCGGGTTTATTTCTCGAAACAACTAAACATTCCTTGTCACAACTCTCAAAATACATTCTATATAATAGTTGAAATCCAATAAACTAAGTTAAGCCAACAGAAAAATACAAAGGTTTATTAAACGTTTACACGACTGAAAACAATGTTTGCCCTCGGCACCATCTTGACAGCCAATACGGACACGTGGTTTGGATTGCCTAATTTTAATCTCGCTTTGACATCCCGTGTTTGGGATTTGTTCTGTATTTATTTATCAGTTTCTTCTAAATCTCTAATTATATGTATATTTCTGCCCTGCTATTAATTTCCCGATTCAACGTGAATCGTTTCCTGTGAACACGCACCGCTCCTAGAGCGCCATAAAGGATTTATCCTGTAGTGCTGTGCCTTATCATAAAAAAAAAAAAGATGGACTATTTGCCACGATGCGCCTAGCGCGCCCAAAACACCCATACAATATCCAAAATATATTTTTCAAAATTTGATATTATCAGTAACTTAAACTCGAGCAGGCAGAAAAAACAATCTGGAGACCCGCATGTAGTAGACATAATAAGATAGTTGGAATATGATCCAAATGGAGACGTACAATTACACCACTAACTTACAAGATAACTGGACATTTCGATATCGGTTATGAATGTCAAGAATTCTCAAATGGGTACTTACTGTTTTATGACCTCATCCCTTGAAGGCGGCTACTAAAATCCTCAACGGGTTGGCAGTACCAGTGTCTTACACCAAATACATCCAAATTGGTGTTCAATTGAGGTACTGTATACTTTTTTAATAAGGGAGCTATATTCAATTTTAAATTAAATGAGTTTACTTGTAACTTTTAAGCAGTAGAACGACAACGTCACTATCAAATTCACTATTAATTATAATATCAAATTTTTATCGGAGCCACTAAGAAAAAAATTTAAATTCACAAACAAATTTCTTCACTTACCTATTTTTTAAAATTAGAATAATCCTAACGCCGACACTGACTTTTAAAAATGCGCTCACGCTTTATTCAATAGAACTTTTCGCGTTACGGCGCCAAGTCAATAGGTAAATCTTTCTGCCGTCGCGACGTTTCTTTACTACCTCCGCGTGACTCCGGGTCAACGCACTTTCAACTTCTGAATTGAACTTTTCGGGACTACACTTGACGATTACGGCACGGCAACTTTTGACGGACGACGGCTTCAACGGTACTAACTCCGTAGATATTTGAGCATTACGACGGTTAAGAATAAACTAACTCTTCCTCTAGCAATCCCACCTATTTATAGGGGAGAATTGATCAAGACAACACCTGAAAGTGCTCGCAGATGTTTACACAAGTGTTCCAGTTTCTGGAATCCCTTTGTCGGCACCAGAAAAACAAAATATTTCGGCTTTTTACAAAGGCAATAAACTAACAATTGCAGCTGATCGGCAGATGTTCTGCAGGTGTTACTTGTTAACACCAACGCAAAACGTCCCCATTCCGCGATCTATCCAGTTAAAACTAGTTTAAGTTAGAGTTTTGACCAATCAGAGATCGTTCTAACGCGTCTTCTCCGAGGTGGGAGCGAGATTATTTAAACTTTGGCAGCGTGTAATTTCGTCATTTTCTTTAGTACTGTACCTTAATCGGTCAAATAAATAGTCAGAAATGAAAAGTGAAGTGAAAAATATAGTAAAATTGTATTTAATTTTAATTTATTCTATTTGAAAGTATGTTTGTCAACTGGTAATGTGTTCTGTTAATTAACCCTTTATTGGATTATTTATTTTATTATAAACGTGAGTTTTTTAAATATTTTTAGTTTAATTTCTTCTTTCAAAAGTCTTATAGTTTCGATCGTTACTTGATGAAAATCCATATTTAACATATGAAAGAAAACACTAATTGTTTTTTGATTTTCACTTTAATATGTCAACATGACACGTGTTTCACCGTCACAGCGGCTTCTTCAGATATAAGGTATTAAAAACAGATATCTTAATATATAGGTCTAACTAAAGGTAGCGATGGAAAAACCTAAGGTAAACATTAAGGTATTAATTATTATATTGACAATAATAACTAGACGTCCTAACGACAAAGCTTTAAATTTAACAAAGGAGAGGTATAAATATCTTGTTTATCATTTAATAAATATGGGGAATTTTTCAGTTTGTTAATTTTCAAGGATTCAAAGAGATTTAATTTTAATCCTTTTGGTTCCAGATGTAATATGTCATAGTCTTTATCAAAATTATGATTTTCTGTTATTAAATGATCCGCGTACGTGGAATGTTTATTATTTTTGGTAAAAGAATCAAAGTGATCTTTAATTCTAGTTTTAAAAGACCGACCAGTTTGACCAATATATGATTTTTCACAAGAACCACAATTTAATTTGTAAACTCCACTTTTGTTATCTTTCGCTGTTTTATCCTTATTGTTTTTAATGATCTTGCTCAAGTTATTGTTAGTTTTATATGAAATATTAATGTTTTGTTTATTAAGTAAACTTTTTATGTTATCGCTAGCTCTACCTATGAATGTTAAAGTTGTATAATTAGATTTTTCTTTTGTTATGGGCATAATTTCATTTATCGCTTTTTTATATGACATTCTAGAGTGTATTTTATCTATTATTTTATGATTGTAACCGTTATTGGAAGCTATTTGTTTTATTAAATTAAATTCTTTATTAAAATTTTCTCGCGACATAGGGACATTAATTAAGCGGTGGACCATGCTATTATATGCTGCTAGCTTATGTTGAATAGGGTGATGTGATTTATAGTTAATTGTTAGATCAGTGTGGGATGGTTTATGATAAAATGAAAATTCAAATTTATTATTGGTTTTAATAATGGTTAAATCTAGAAAATTGATGGAATTATTATTCTCGGATTCTAGTGTAAAATTAATTTTTGCATGTATAGAATTTAAGTAATTAAAAAAGGTAGTAAGTTGTCTATTAGTTCCAGAGAAAGAAACTAGAATGTCATCGACATATCTATACCAAAATTGGCAATATTTAAAAAGATGATGTGACTCAATAATATTTTCAAGATTGTTCATAAATATTTCGGCTAAAATCGGGCTTAGTGGGTTACCCATAATTAATCCGTCTTTTGCAGCATAAATTCTATTATTAAATTGAAAGTAATTCTGGTCTAGACATATTTCTAGCAAGTGAATAATTTCATTGATTATTATTATGTTAACATTCTTAGAGTAGAGCAGTTTTTTAACTAGTATAATAGTTTCATGAGGTGGTATACTAGGAAATAAGTTTGTAACATCAAAAGAGATTAAATTAGAATTATTCGATAAGTTAAGATTTTTAACTTTATTGATGAGTTCAAATAACAATGATTTAAAAATAGCCAACAAAATAAAGAAAAAATCCTCAATTAACGATCTCATATTTACTAGAGCAGATAAAGGTAAATCAATAATTTGCATACAGAAAAACGATTACATAGAAAAACCCTTAATTTTCTTGACTCAGATAATTATATTATTTTAAACAAAGATCCCACTTTAAAATTTAAAACTGAAATTAATAAAGCTATTGACCAATCTAGTGCTTTGTTTAATGACTTTGAAAAACTTAAATTAAAAGTTATGAACCCTCTTCCACCCAAGTTATATTCTCTTATCAAATTACATAAACTAGGCCATCCAATTAGACCGGTGGTTTCTTTTGTTACAGCACCTACTACTAAAGTATCTAATCGTTTAATTTATCTAATTAATAAGTATTGTGATTTTAAACCCAAATATAGTATAAAAATTCTTTTGAACTCATCAATAAAGTTAAAAATCTTAACTTATCGAATAATTCTAAATTAATCTCTTTTGATGTTACAAACTGATTTCCTAGTATACCACCTCATGAAACTATTATACTAGTTAAAAAACTGCTCTACTCTAAGAATGTTAACATAATAATAATCAATGAAATTATTCACTTGCTAGAAATATGTCTAGACCAGAATTACTTTCAATTTAATAATACAATTTATGCTGCAAAAGACGGATTAATTATGGGTAACCCACTAAGCCCGATTTTAGCCGAAATATTTATGAACTATCTTGAAAATATTATTGAGTCACATCATCTTTTTAAATATTGCCAATTTTGGTATAGATATGTCGATGACATTCTAGTTTCTTTCTCTGGAACTAATAGACAACTTACTACCTTTTTTAATTACTTAAATTCTATACATGCAAAAATTAATTTTACACTAGAATCCGAGAACAATAATTCCATCAATTTTCTAGATTTAACCATTATTAAAACCAATAATAAATTTGAATTTTCAATTTATCATAAACCATCCCACACTGATCTAACAATTAACTATAAATCACATCACCCTATTCAACATAAGCTAGCAGCATATAATAGCATGGTCCACCGCTTAATTAATGTCCCTATGTCGCGAGAAAATTTTAATAAAGAATTTAATTTAATAAAACAAATAGCTTCCAATAACGGTTACAATCATAAAATAATAGATAAAATACACTCTAGAATGTCATATAAAAAAGCGATAAATGAAATTATGCCCATAACAAAAGAAAAATCTAATTATACAACTTTAACATTCATAGGTAGAGCTAGCGATAACATAAAAAGTTTACTTAATAAACAAAACATTAATATTTCATATAAAACTAACAATAACTTGAGCAAGATCATTAAAAACAATAAGGATAAAACAGCGAAAGATAACAAAAGTGGAGTTTACAAATTAAATTGTGGTTCTTGTGAAAAATCATATATTGGTCAAACTGGTCGGTCTTTTAAAACTAGAATTAAAGATCACTTTGATTCTTTTACCAAAAATAATAAACATTCCACGTACGCGGATCATTTAATAACAGAAAATCATAATTTTGATAAAGACTATGACATATTACATCTGGAACCAAAAGGATTAAAATTAAATCTCTTTGAATCCTTGGAAATTAACAAACTGAAAAATTCCCCATATTTATTAAATGATAAACAAGATATTTATACCTCTCCTTTGTTAAATTTAATGCTTTGTCGTTTTATTATTGTCAATATAATAATTAATACCTTAATGTTTACCTTAGGTTTTTCCATCGCTACCTTTAGTTAGACCTATATATTAAGATATCTGTTTTTAATACCTTATATCTGAAGAAGCCGCTGTGACGGTGAAACACGTGTCATGTTGACATATTAAAGTGAAAATCAAAAAACAATTAGTGTTTTCTTTCATATGTTAATTTCTTCTTGGTTAACTCATAAATTTTATTTATTAAATTTATCCCAGAATATTTAAGATATAATATTTTATTTTATGTTATTTTAAATTCTTCTGATAAAAACTTTCAAGACACATTAATTCTTACAAACTAACATAAATTTATTAATATTATTATTTTCCTTTTTAATTTATATGATGATAAAAATAAATTGTTTACCTATTTCTAAAGCAACCAAAAGTTTTCCCAAGTTACACACATAAGGTAATGTTGAGACTTTAGAAACGCGAAGACATTATTAAAGCTTGATATGTTACGTTTTTATTTAGGTATTTTGGTAATTTGCTTTCCAATATAGCCTGCCTACTATAAAACATCAATAGGAGTGCTGACAAAACTCGTCAATTTTATTTTATTTCAATTAATTTTCAAATCAATAAACTGTTGCAAACCTACCAAAAACTTATGGAATTTAGGGTTGCCATGCAAAAATCTGCACAATGGCGGACAGCATAGGGTGGTCAAACAGGTATCTAGTGATTATCCGTTCAGTTTTAGTTCCTACGTTCGTGGCCACGACTCATTTGCGCTAATAGCATGAGCGTCGAAACGTAGCTACCGTTGGCATCGATTACCGTAAATGTATAGATTTATAATTGTTTGTTTTATAATGCACGAAAGGTGCATATACCCTAATAGTGCATTTACCCGCATTCACCCTATGATATTTTTACATTTTGGAAATTATGTCGACATGTGGAATTTAGACGGGAGCTTTAATAAAATTAATATAATATATATAATTAAGCTTCCAACTTTAGTCGTAATCGATCTGTCCCAATTTAGTACGAATTTGTGTAAAATTTTCACCTAAAGTGTGAAGAGATATTGGTATTTAACTTTATTCTTAAGTAAACAAATTATCTCTTAATATGTTCCAATTTTCCACAAACATGTTTTTTTACTTATTTATATCTATAAATTTTTCGCATTAATCCTTGACGTATTATTATAGAAAAAGTGAAATATCTTGTGATGAGTAAAAAATCCAAAATGAAAATTAGATAACACAAAATTTATGGTGGTTCCAGAAAACCAAATTGTGACCAAATATGTTTAGTGATTTTAAAAATATTGAGAGATAAGCAAGCTACTACCGATCTAAAGAAATGTAACATCTAGTTTTTTCAAAATATCTCTCAAAAGTAAAAAAAAAAACGAATCGATCCTCAAGCGTCATTCAACTACTAACATAATTGCCCGAAACTTCCCCTATTTAACTGCCTTTCTGTCTTTTACGGTTTCCGAGATCGTAATGATGTCATTAGCAATTTATAACACACTTTATGTTATAACTAAATATTATTTAATTAGTTGATGTATTTTAGGCAAGATTCTATGCACCAAGCACAATATTTATCGACGAGATTGACTCTTTGTGTTCTAGAAGAGGATCTGAATCCGAACACGAAGCATCCAGAAGAGTTAAATCTGAGTTACTTGTGCAAATGGATGGAATAACGGTAAATAATGATGAACCAGGGAAAATGGTCATGGTTCTAGCAGCTACAAATTTCCCATGGGATATAGATGAAGCGCTACGGAGAAGATTGGAAAAAAGAATTTATATTCCCCTACCTACTTTAGATGGTAGAGAGGCTCTTTTAAAAATTAACTTAAGAGAAGTCAAATTAGACCCTGATGTTAATTTAACCAGCATAGCACAAAAATTAGATGGATATTCAGGCGCCGATGTTACAAATGTTTGTCGAGACGCCTCGATGATGTCAATGAGACGAAAAATTTGCGGATTAAGACCTGATCAAATTAAGCAGTTACCTAGAGAAGAATTGGATCTTCCAGTTACTACAAGGGATTTTGAAGAAGCCATTGCTAAAAACAATAAAAGCGTCTCTAAAGAAGATTTGGATAAATATGAAAAGTGGATGAACGAATTCGGATCTTCTTGATAGTATATAGTTTTTACGATATAGATAAAAACGCATTTCTGTATAATAGGCAGATACGCTAAATTAACCAAACCAATTTTGTATTATTCATTGACATAGTTAAGGTGCATCGTGTTACTACTTTTTTACATGTTGCAAGTTATGATAACCTTTCAGAATATGAACAAGTAATATCGATTTATAACATAATATTAAGAGTTTTTATTATTTTTTGACAGGTACTAGGTAAAGTACTAAACTACCTACAAAAAAATACATGCTTCTAAGAACTCAAACTTAAAAGGATGTTAATAATCAAAAATGACGATTTTAAATGTTAATGTTTTTTAGATTTTGATATTTTTGACTAATTGTACATTGACAGTCTAATCTTCGTTTAACTTTTTTTTGTTAGATTAACTTTTTAAAATAAATTTTCTTGATCGAAAAACAATCTTACTACCCTAGTCGTTTGTGCTTATGTGTAAATAAGAAACAAAACAAACGCAAATAAAATATATATTTAGTACGATATAATAACAAACTTTAGTTATCTATACTAAGTATTTTCACCAAAAAATTATAACAAGACACGTAACGTGAATGGATGTCATATGCGATTGGTCCATCGCATTCCTTTGGATGTCCTTAAATTCCACTATTTAGTGGTAATAAAACAAAATAAACAGATATAAAAATAAAAATACCATTAGAAATATAGGTACGCTTCTGAAAAATACGACTGCTTAAAAATACAGATTGATCGAAACAACACTTTTTATATTGATTTCTTAAAAAAAAAACCTATTCTCTGGCATTCACGATTATTCCTTAATCTTGAAAAGACGATCGAACTTTTGAGCAATTCCAACTTTTCCGGAAAACTTGTAACACTAGTTATATGATATTGGATTACACGCAAGGAAACCTGCAACCGCTCCCGAGTTGCTAAAAAACTTAAAATCACCGGACTCTTCAAAGAATTATAGAAGAACAGGAGAATGTTTTGAGCAAAACCATTTTTCGCCTAGGGTAAGCTATGGCGGAGGCTCCGTTATGGTGTGGGGTGGCGTGCAGCTCGACAGCAGAACGGACTTGTTAATAGTTGATGGGGGGGCAATGACAGTGGATGGATATATTCGTCAGGTTTTAGAACTAAATATGTTGTTCCCTTTGCTCCATTTGTGGAAGACGATTTCATGCTAATGCATGATAACGCTCGATCGCATGTTGCGAGAGTAATTAATGAATATTTAGATTAGGTGAAAATCCCAAAAATAAATAACCCCATGGACTTGGATGGTAGTCATTTAGAAATTACATTAGATAAGGCACAGTTCGAAGATATATTCAGGGTGATATTGAGTTATTATTGAGCGAGTCAGAAAAGGACGGCAAAAATCTTGTAGAATTAGAAAGTAAGGCGCGTGTTCATTTTGAAGTGCAATATTTTGAAATAATTAGCAAAATTTAGTTCCTAATTAGTAGGGATAAAAATATGATTGACTCAGACCATTGTGGCTCAGATTCAAAAGTCAGTGGGGGTTCTGTTCATAAAGTTGCTAGGGGGCTTTCGTCTGTGCAATACACTATAACAATCAATTAAAGCTGCCAACTTTTAATGGATCTTATGAAAGATGGCTTAAGTTTAGAAATTCTTTTCGGGCAATAGTTCATGATAACTCATCTTTAACTGATGTAGAAATATTCTATTAATAAAAATCATATTTGGAGGGAGAACCGCTTCATGCAAATTTACCAGTTTCAAATGATAAGTAATTATTGGGTGACTTCGTGGGCACTTCTCTCTGATTGTTATGAAAACAAAAGACTTATACATAACTATGTTAAGGCATTGTTTGATTGTTCGAGTGTAATAAAATAATCGCATAGAGACCTTAGAAAACTGTATGATCTATTTAATAAGAATTTAAGGTCCCTGCAAAATTTGGGTGAAGACACAGAACTGGGATATCTTGATTGTGTATTTATTAACGAGTAAATTTGATATAACTACTTGTAGAATATGGAGTCATATCCTAGACAAAAACTAAATGTGAATTATTAGAATCCTCCAAAAGGATGTGCTGCAGTTTAAACCCGATAGAAAACCAAATATCGGGGGATTTCATTTTATACCTACAGAAGGTAAATTTTCTTGCTATTATTGCGAAAAGAACCACTCTATAAATGTTTTGCTTTTAAAAACAGGAATGTTAGGGCCAGATTAGATGCTAATTCAAAATTTGGCATTGCATGCTAATTGTCTTAAATTGTGATCATACAAAGACTGTCGGCGACGTTGCATTACTGACAACTGCAAACATTAAGGTTTTTAATGATGAGTGAACGGCGCACGTAGTTAGAGCATTACTTGACCCAAGGCCCCAAAGTAATTTTATTACCGAAAGTTTAGTTGAAATACTAGGTTTGCAAAAGTCGTCTGTTAATTTTCAAATTCTGGGAATCGGGGAAGCCTTATCAACTACCGCAGATTCTAAGGTCATGTGGTGTTTTGTTGGTTCGTAATTAAAGGCAACTTGTTTCTATAGAATCAGTCTTGTATATTCACTCTCATTAATCATCTTTAGCATTTATAAAGACCAAAATGTATATAAACATCACATATAACATTTACCATAATAATTTACATAATAACATATTTGATATATTAACAATCTAATAGGAAACATAGCAATAATATAATTAGTTCCTACGTGATACTATGACTTAACTTATACGTACTTGAACCTACCCACTAAACATAAAAACGTAACATTAATGATTGGATAATGTTTTAAAAGTACAAAGTAATTGTTGAGGAAACACGCAAAAATAGCCTTTAAATCTGAAAAACTTTCCATTCCTATTCATACCTAATTTAAACTATATCAAAATTATTCTCATTTTTATTTAAAGTAAAACATATGGTAAAATCCTTGTTGCTATGCGAAACTTCTATCTTCAAAATAATTCTATTGAAATAATAATATTCCGACAGAGAAATTAAACCTATAAAATATTATTTAAAATCATTTCTTGTGACTTATTTTTAAAATGTTGGCTTAGCCTAAAGTGCTGTACCGAGAAACGGTTCCTTTGACACCGTCGCAACAGCGCACATATTCGGTTACGTACACCATCAATCGTCATTGGATGGGTTAGAGTGAGGTGGCTCCCACGTGATTCCTGTATACGAACCCTGATTGGCCCGACAATCAGGAGAGAAATGGAAAACCGCCAATTTACATCATTTTCAGCTTTTAGCAAAACACTAGTTTTTTAGCTACTTCACTTTAACCTCAGATAAACTGAGGCCCTTTATAATTTAAATTAATAAATCTGCTCTTATGTAGTAAAGTTAAAAGTTAAAAAGTTGATTACTATACATTTTGTTATACAATATGCTGTTTTACTTCGAGTTTAACATAATATGAACTAGTAGCTACCTACGAAATACACCGACTAAAGCGTGCCAGTTTGGTCTTTAGTTAAAAATTAAATGTGCGTTTAAGAAATAACCCTATTCGCATCAGTAATGTTCTTTAAAATTGACTTGTAACGTAATACTAAACATCAATATTACCCCTTATGTCCCCCTTATAAATGTTTCATTTGTAGCATTCTATTTAGAACACATAGATATCACGTTTCTGTAATGTAACATTTTAGGGATGGTTGAAACAGGGCTTTTTTTAATAAAAGATATAACCTGTTCCAGTTTTAAAAAGTACCTGTTTCAAGAAACCTGTTTTAGTTCCGAGCTGTTCCAAAACGTAGATAATTAACTGTACCTACCTGTTTCGCGCTGGCGACTGACGCTGCTCTTATCCTGTTGCGATCACGCAGTGTCCGTTGTTCAAGACAAGTTGCCGGTTGTCGCGTTAATAGCAGAGAAGCGTTTAGAGTAGAATTAAAATATTCGCTTTTAGGGACTCCGCTGTTTTCTAATTGTTTTCATGTGTTGTATTTACTATTTACGTTTTATACGTTGTACGTAGTAGATCGTGTTATGTCGACTGTTTATATTAATGTCGCCGATTTAAGTAAATAAGTTTTTTTCTTAAATAAAATTTATAATATAAGTTTAATAAAAAGTTTAACGATGCGAAATAAAAGTAGCCCAGTGTAAAATTTTTTTACAAGTGCACAGTGTAATATTAATTCTTCTGGATTTTTCGGTCAACGAATGCCTTCAAATGACATGCATCTGCTTCCATCACCCATTCTTCTTATTTTTTGTATGGGTTTGTGTTATAAAATCGAAAGCACTTTAACAACGTAATATTTAAATGGGCTGTGCGCCTATTATGAGCGCAAAACTACCGGTTTTGACATAATCACGGTACAGTCCAATTTTGTCATGAAAGTTATAAACCATGTACTTATTTATGCACCGTCATTATTTGACAAATAAATGTTTTTTATTTTATTTGATTTTTGGGTAATTATAGGTACACTGTATTTAGCTATTAATTTATAAATTTTGAGAAATTTAAGTTTCTACGCTTGCTACTTTTCGTTGTTTTCTCTACTTAGTTTATAAATATGCGTTTTTATCATTACGGTACAACCTAATGTACTTAATGGTTTTATTGTTACAAGGATGATTTTTTTTATTTGTATGTTCTTTTTATTAATATTTCTATTGTGTAGGTACTAATGTGTACTGATACTATGGACCTTATCCAAAGAGTTTTTATTTAATATTTTTGTTATAAAAAGTAATAAATATGTTTCTATTTTATTGTATTTTCTAAAAAAATAATGAACATCGACAACACCGCGCGGGCCAAGCCACGGGTTCTCGTTTATGCACCGAGCGCCGCAGCAGACGAGGTAAAAGATCCGACTTGCAGAACAGATAGAGGTTATCCGACTGGACTGCTGCAACAGAACAGTATAGCAATAGCAATAGCTGGAACGGCAACAAGTAAACGAGAGGACTGCGAACCGCGATCGCAGTCAGTTAACTGTTTCATCACAACAGAAAAACCTATCGATTCATACCTGTTTCAGCCTGTTCCACATTAAAACCTGTTTAAAAGAAAAAACAGATCCAGTTCCAAAGCGTTATCTCGATAACATTATAACAAATATTAACGTTTCAGCAGCGTAAAAAATACAAATACCTAAAAGGTTTATACCTATATGAACGTAACGTAAATATTTAGTCCACGTTACTTCATTTTGACATTAAAACATACTTGAAAGTAACATTTTTTTTCCAGAACGTCACTGTTTCCATGCTGATTTTATTACGTATCAGCAACGTTATTTATACAGGGTAACAATTTGAAAACGAACAGCATTTAATATTGCCTCTACCAATGATAGTATGAAAATTTGGCGAAACACGTCAATTGATATATCAAGGGGGACATTTTTTAAGGCATTTGTTGTCGTGTTACTTTCAACCCCCAGGGCACCTACCCCTAAAATTTTAAATGGCAACCCCTATTTCTTTTGCCATTTGGTGTTCCTTATAAAATTCTACACAAAGTGTATTATTTTTGAACTGGTGTAGTCCTGATTCGGGTCTAAAGACCGACGACGGCCTTTGGACGCGAATCAGGACTACACCAGTTCATCAACTGGCCGCGAAAGCCTTAACCAATTTGTATTATTTTTTTTTCAAAATTGTGATTATTAACCTCACAAATTAATGAAATGTATTTAAATAAACATTTAAATAATGCAACTCCTTGAAAAATTATGATAATGATAATGAAATACTGGAAAGCTCACCTTTCCTACTTTATGAATTGTTCAAAATGGGTTCCATTCTTCTCGAAGCACAAGTACAGCCGGTATTCAAAGTGGTTTTGGACGTTTTCAAGAGTTTCAGGTGAAATAGCTCTACACTCTTGTACAATTCTTTGTTGTAATTGTTCAATGGAATCTGGTTGAGTTTCAAATACAACGGATTTCAAGTGATTCCATAAGAAAAAATCCAGCGGTGTCAGATCTGGTGACCTAGGTGGCCATTCTATGGGTCCCCTCCTACCAATCCACTGCTCTGGGTAATGATTATCCAACCACTCTCTTACTGGGCGTACATAATGCGGAGGCGCTCCGTCCTGTTGGACGTGGAGCAAATGTTCATCTAGAGCAACATTTCCATTGGCGTCCCTTTGATTTTCCACCTCACGAATTAGGTATAAGAGGTTCTATAGCTGTGTCTAACATTTCTGCATAAATTTCGCCATTTAGATTTCCATTGATAAAGAGGGGACCGATGATACTCCACTCTCTTACTGGGCGTACATAATGCGGAGGCGCTCCGTCCTGTTGGACGTGGAGCAAATGTTCATCTAGAGCAACATTTCCATTGGCGTCCCTTTGATTTTCCACCTCACGAATTAGGTATAAGAGGTTCTATAGCTGTGTCTAACATTTCTGCATAAATTTCGCCATTTAGATTTCCATTGATAAAGAGGGGACCGATGATACTATTGCCTAATATACCCGCCCAAACATTTATTTTTTGAGGGTATTGCGTATGCCCCTCTCTAATAATGTGAGAATTGAGGTCGCTCCAATAACGACAGTTTTGTTTGTTGACCTTGCCATTTAAGTAAAAAGTGCATTCGTCACTGAAACAGATATTCTTTATTAACCTGGGCTGAGTAATAATTTCGCAAAACTCAATACGTCTGTCCGGGTCATCGTCCCCTAATTCTTGAGTAATTAGGAGTTTGTATGGTTGAAATTTGTAAAGCTTCAATACTTTCCTGACTGACTCACGCGACAGTCCAGTTTGATCTGCAACTTTACGAAGGGACGTAGTGGGAGCCATAGCAACTTCACCAAGAACCTCAATCTGAGCGGCCTCATTGATCAGTCTTGGCTCATTCCTTTTCTTAGTGCAAACAGATCCTGTTTCTTCAAATTTAGCTGCTAACTCACGGATGTACTTGTGTCCAACATTTCTTTCACGATGTCTTTCGTTGAATACGACCGCCGTTCTTGCAATGCAACGATTTTCAGCTCCGTAAATGAAAATCATTTCTACGCGTTCAGCAATAGTGTAAACCATTTTAAGAAACGACACTAATAATTAAAAACTATTGAAATGTTTATGAAATTAACTTTCACAGCTTATTTCACTGATTCTAGAAGAACATGAAATAAATAATGAACACCAGGAGTCGGAAAATAAAGTACCTACTAAGTACTTATCATTTGTTCGAAATATCAGGAATAAGCAAATCGAGAATCTTGTTTTGTCGAAAACGGCAAAAAAAAATAAATTATTTCATGTTTTCTAGTGGCAATATCGAAGACGAAATGTAAATAAATTAAAGAATTTGGAATGTAACTATTGGTAGGTACAAACAGTTTTAAACGAAGTGCAATGAGGCGGTGAATGCAATCCGTTTTAAAATTCGATATTAAATACATTTTATTAATTTGGGAGGTTAATAATCACAATTTTGAAAAAAAAATAATACAGTTTATGTAGAATTTTATAAGGAACACAAAAATGGCAAAAGAAATAGGGGTTGCCATTTAAAATTTTAGGGGTAGGTGCCCTGGGGGCCAGGGGGTTGAAAGTAACACGACAACAAATGCCTTAAAAAATTTCCCCCTTGATATATCAATTGACGTGTTTCGCCAAATTTTCATACTATCATTGGTAGAGGCAATATTAAATGCTGTTCGTTTTCAAATTGTCACCCTGTATGTATAGTCTGCAACAGAAATAAAACAACGCATTCGCATTCTTAAACATATCTATTATACTTAGTCATATTATTGATACCTTTTAAAAAACTTTAAAGTTTATTTATTTATTTACTTCTTTATTTCAAATAACGTTCATAAATATACATAAATATATACATAGATATAAACATAAAAAGAAATGACGTCAAAAATATAGATACCTATACGACAAGAAATCACATATTCAAGTAGTCATCAACACTGTAAGGTTCCAATTCTATAAGTAATTGTTTCAACTTTTTTTTTAACATCCTCTCATTGATTGCTCGTTTTATATTAAGAGGTAACTTATTAAAGAACTTAATACACATGTAGTAAGCGCTCTTTTCAAGTAAAGTTAATCGATATACAGGGTAAATAATGTCGCATGAACGATTGTTGTGTTGATGCTGTATATTGGTGTTAAACCTATCTCTATTATAAAAAAATATTACCGAGTCAAATATATACAAAGCCGTCGCAGTCATTATATTTTTGTTTCTAAAAACTCCTCTGCACGTCTGCAAATATGACATTTTATACATAATTCTAATTACTCGCTTTTGTATAATAAAGGGGTTTTGAATTTTCGAATTAGATGCCCAAAAATAATACCAAATCTCAATACAGCGTCAAAATTTGCAAAATACAAAGTCCTTCTGGTATTTTCATTCAAATATTTTAAAACAATGCGAAAACAATAACATACTTTATTTAATCTCGCACTTAGATTTTCTATATGATCTGTCCAATCCAAAAACTCATTAATGTAAATCCCTAAAAATTTTGTTGTTTTTTGAACGTTTAATTGTTTATTATTAATGGAAATTTCTTCAGGTGTAATATTTTTGTTTTGTTTTGTTCTAAAAATTAAAATGTTTGTTTTGTCTTCATTAACTATTAACCTATTCATGTCAAACCACTGTTTAGTTATATTAAACACATGATTACCAGATTCAATTAGGGCAGGAATCTGACATGCTCCCACTAACAGATTTGTGACATGGGCGTATGATGTTAAACCGGATTTAGGATTTACTTCAAAATTTAGATCATTGACAAAAATAATAAACAAAATGGGCCCTAAAATACTGCCCTGAGGGATTCCTAAATTGTTAGGTAATATATCTGATTTACAATAAGTATTTTCACCCTCTACCGCAACTCTTTGTGTTCTGTTAGCCAGATAAGATGTAAACCATTTTAAGGCATTTTTCCTGATTCTATACAGGGTGTTTCATTAAGGTCGAAGAGCGGCCATATCTCGGAAACTATTGGGCATAGAAATTCAGGAAAAAAAAAATTAATAACTAAAGTGGCCATGAGAAAATCCTGGAAATAATTTTTAAGTTCCGCATTTTGCCGCAAGGGGGCGCAATTGAAAAGTAAATTTTTAAATTTTAGATATCTCCGAAAATTGCACGTTAAGGTATATTTTTGATAACACCATTAAAAAGCTTGGTCAATTTTGCATAATTTTGGTCCCATGCTTATTGGCGTACCGACTTTAGTAAGAGTGGGGGAAGCTGTTGAATGTGTAATCATTTAAATCGCTGTAACTTATAAACCACTTATCCGATTTTAGCAAACTAAAACTTGTTTGGAAGAGAAATGTAAGTACTTTTAACTATCGTCTTGAGTGGTCCATGATACTTCTCAATAAAAATACAAGAGGGCGCAATTTGCAATAATAACACATTTCTTAACTTTATTCATTTATTTCAAATCATACGGTATAATTATGATACCATAATCGAAAAGTAGATGAAATTTGCTACAAAAAATGTCAAAACCGCAGTTCGATATCTCCATCCGTTTCAGAGTTATTGTTAATAGAATAATTCTTAAAACTTTAAATGAAGCGGTTGTTTTCATAGTTTTGTGATCAAGCATTCCATGACAAAAAATATTTTTAAACTTTATGGTTAGGTAGGTAGCAACTGAAATGCGTCGTACACTTCCCGTTTGCCTTACGCATATTGCCAGTCGCTGAAATACTGCTCTGCCATAGTGCCTTCGTTCAGGATATCTGAGAGCATATTCGCGTTCCGCTATAGGCGCATTTTGAAAACATTCAAAATATACGGCCAGCATATCGTAAGCTTCGGCATTGGTATAAGCCATTTTTGAAAGGTACGTATCACAATTTTCTATCAAGAAGTTTAAGATGAATTACGGATAAACTTTTGTCAACACCTTTCAAAATGAAACTAGTTGACAACTATTTGCATTATTTGTCTTATCTCCATGGAAACTTTCAGATTTTATTTCACAGCTATCTAGATTTATTTTTTAAAACACATCATATTGTTAGAGTTACGCCTAAATGACACGTTTTCCATGATTGCCATTAATTCTAGAGTGGTTTCTGGGCCATTGGAATAATGAGAAACAACCCAACCTAACCATAAAGTTTAAAAATATTTTTTGTCATGGAATGCTTGATCACAAAACTATGAAAACAAACGCTTCTTCATTTAAAGTTTTAAAAATTATTCTATTGGCAATAACTCTGAAACGGATGGAGATATCGAACTGCGGTTTTGACATTTTTTGTAGCAAATTTCATCTACTTTTCGATTATGGTATCATAATTATACCGTATGATTTGAAATAAATGAATAAAGTTAAGAAATGTGTTATTATTGCAAATTGCGCCCTCTTGTATTTTTATTGAGAAGTATCATGGACCACTCAAGACGATAGTTAAAAGTACTTACATTTCTCTTCCAAACAAGTTTTAGTTTGCTAAAATCGGATAAGTGGTTTATAAGTTACAGCGATTTAAATGATTACACATTCAACAGCTTCCCCCACTCTTACTAAAGTCGGTACGCCAATAAGCATGGGACCAAAATTATGCAAAATTGACCAAGCTTTTTAATGGTGTTATCAAAAATATACCTTAACGTGCAATTTTCGGAGATATCTAAAATTTAAAAATTTACTTTTCAATTGCGCCCCCTTGCGGCAAAATGCGGAACTTAAAAATTATTTCCAGGATTTTCTCATGGCCACTTTAGTTATTAATTTTTTTTTCCTGAATTTCTATGCCCAATAGTGTCGTATAACTAGTCATTTAATGCTATTTTATCTAGTGCATAACCCCTGTAGTAGTTTTTAAGTTTAATTTAGTTTTCAATTTTTTAGGAATAATAATTTGTTAGTATTATTATTATTTTTTTTTTTAAGGCACAAATAATGAAAAAATTATTTGTCAGAAACAAAAAGTAATTTTGGCAAAAAGTTGTTTTCGATAAAAGTTTTGAAGTGTAAAATGTTAATTCACGGTATGAAGTGTATTTGCCTTCTGTATTGTGGGTCATTTGTGTTTAGTTTTACGAGAAAAGTCGTTAAATGACTTCAGGCGGACAAATGGGATTTGTATTTTTTGGTCTCTGGGATGTTTTTAAATTTGGTTTTCGTGAGCGGCTTTTATGACAGTCAAGTGAAGAATGGGTACAACGATTTCGCGTTTCTATTTATAAGCCATTCAACTCCCTTAACAAGCCCCGCCTTTTGGTCATTTAGCGATGTTTTGTTCATTGATTGGTCGCGTTTTTTGATATACCCCAAAACATTTTCGGCTGGTAAAATTAATGCGTAATTAGCCCTGAGTAAGTCAGGAGGCTCCTCCCTGTTTCATACATATTTTTGACAATTGTTGCTAAAATTTGTATCACTAAACAAATAAAAGTTGATATTTTACTTTAATATAATGTAACCCATCGAAATGCGATATTTTTTCAAAAAAAAAATTATTGATTATAGAAAATATCGAGTTGTAGTTTTTCGCTGGGTTGTCATTGGCTGAAACCGTTTATTGCGTTGTAATTAAATGGATAAGAATATAAAACGCGGCGTTTTTGGTTCATTCGGGACCTGAATTTTGCTTGCTAAAGTACTTCACGTCAGTTTAATTTTTGAAGTTAAACTTAAATTTTTTTTTTTCAAAATTTTCCACTTGTCATCAAGTGTTGTGCCGTACCTTTCAATAGGGGGGCAATAAAGTTTTCGCGTCTATCGAGGAGGTGATTCCCGTCCTTTTTGATATAGTTATCTTTCCGGGATTTACAGTGATTTGATTGGAATACTATTCAAATGTTATTCCCTTGATTAGTTGGTGGATTCCTGTATGTCAATCAAGTGTTATTCCCTTGATTTGGATTATCAGTGATTTATTTTTTGGATACTTCTGTGGATTAGTATGCTCATACCCATGCGGACCTGGGTCGTGTTACGCGAGGTATTGGGGAATCGGAAGTAGGGGGGAAAAATATTTTCGGGCGCGAAATTTAAATGTTTCAGCTCTGGTTTTCACGTCGTCGCTTCGCATACAGGCAAGTAAGGAATTCCAGAGTTGAATAGTTCGTTGGCTGTTACCGGACTAGTCCTGGCACTGCAGGCTAGTTTACGAGGTAACAACCCCTAGATTTCTTTATAAAAATAAGAGAGACGCAGTCCCCCAGACTTGGCCGTCTGCCAAAAAGAGCCATTGCGAATTTATTAAGTGGGGCGCAGCCCCCCAAGTGAAAATAAGCTTGATTATTATTTATTTGTTGTTAATTGTTTATAATAATAGTTTACTGAAACTAATTTCGATAAACCTTTTAGTTTTTATAATTGAAGTTTTAGTTTTAAATCATTTTCTTCTTGAGGTAAAGTTTATCGAGATTGGATGTTATATGTTATAAATGTTGGGTTAATATTAAGTTTGTCGATTGTCATTATTGTAATGTAAAAGGTTTTGAAAAAATATTGAAATAAACCAAAACACTTTATTCTCTTCTGCCCTCCGTGGAATTACATATTACAAATTAACATTAATTAAAAGTCCTCCCCTTGCCCCCCCCCATAAATTAGTTAAAAAAGAAAATAGAGAAAAAGTATTTAAGAATTGGTAATACGTTACCTTCTCTCTTACCATTAACCACCATGAGGTTATTGGTTGACCCCTTTTGATTAAATTTTTGATTTCTCTTCAAATATTTTTATCTTAATTTTGGTGGACCGGTGGCCTTTCCGCCATCGGGGTTAAAGGAGGTGGGACCACCCTTAACAAAGAAAAAATTAATTAATATTTTTATGATTGATTTTTCTTATAAATTTAGTTTTTGATTTTTTTTAAAACCAATAAAAAAATCTGGCATCCCTAAATTATCAAAATGACCGAAAAAACCATTGAATGCTCGGGTAGTATAGAGTCCCAAGTAAGCCCTGAGAATCCTGAAGCCCAGGATTTTTCAACAATGGTAGAATCAATCCAAACTTATTTAAATATAACCAAAAATGCCGACCAGGACGCTTTACTTGCTTCCCAAACCAATCCTCGGTGGGACCGAGAACCACTCCCAGGGATAGAAACGCACTCCAATAGGGACATATTGGGCAACGTTAGGCCAACTCGCCCAGCCGAGTTGGCCCCAATGCGAGAAGTAGGAGTCGACCCTCTCTGGAATCCGGCTTTACTTAGGAGAACGCTACTCGGTCAAAAAGACCTCGACTCTGACTCGGGCTCTGAAGGTAGCGTATCTTTCCACAGACCGCCGAAGCAAAGACATCCACAGGGCCGTATCGGCGACATGGCATCCCTGGTGGGGAAACAAATTGATGAAATAGTTGCCCCACGTAACCAGTTTGTACAGACCGATGGATCTGGAGGACCCTATACGAAGTTTGCCAACTCCACTTCTTGTGAAACCAAAAAAATGACAGATGTACAGGACCTTGTGCAGGCGATTGGAAGCTTAGTACATATAATCGGTGATCAACGAAGTAATCCCCCCGCCCCCTCAAATAAATTACGAGAAACTTTCAGCGGGTTTCAACACGAAAGCCCCGATTTATTCTTGATAACACTGCAAAGATATTTTTTACAATGCAATATTTTAGATGAAAATGAAAAAATTAATATTGCAGTGGAGCAGCTTCAAAGGGGGGCCCGAAGTTGGATAGAGCCGCTAAAAGGACTAATTTTGAATTTTGAAGAATTCGCTAAGCGCTTAAGCAGACGTTTTAATAGCCCCGAGCTAGTAAGCGACCTAAAATCAAATTTATACGGACTTAAACAAAAGAATAACGAAAAAGTTGAAGAGTTCATACTAAAAAAGAGAGCATTATTTAGGAGGTTGGTGCCCTTTGGGACAGAACAAGAATGTGTTAATGTCATTGTGCCCTTATTAATACCAGCCCTCCGTTCTAGGATAAGATGCGTGGACATATTGGATACCGATCGCCTTACGTGTCTCACGATGGCGATCGAGCAGGACCAGACTGAAGAACGACAACAGACAATTAATACTAACCCCCCCAATCCAACTAATATAGTAAATAATAATGAACGACCAAGGACGAATAATGTCTCGAATAGGCCAAGACCTCCTGTAAGGTCACGCCCCTGCCGACATTGTCAGGGGGAACATTTTGATCATGAATGCCGCCAAAGAACTTATGAAGAAAAGAAGACTCCCCCTGCCCGTGACCAAATTTTGGAAAATCAAAATTCCAAAAAGGAACAGGCCAAATATAATTCCCAAAAAAACTAAGCGCTGATCGATCCGCCTTGGGGCAGGACGATCCAAGACCATTAAAGACCCCAATTAATGTAATTAAAGAATCAATTAATTCGATAGGCTCGCGGCCCTTAGTCCGAGTGCAAATGTTTGATAAAGATTATGAAGCCCTCATTGACACGGGTTCTGATTTAAATCTGATTTCAGAGGATCTAATCGAATCTGAAATATATATAGAAGATGATCGGGTTCTCATATTAGCAATAGAAGGTGCTAAAGCGAGAGTTCTAGGATTAATTGAAGTCAATTTAGTTTTAGGGAATTATAGTTATAAAGTAGTTTTCAATATTGTTGCAGGATTAACTGCTAAAATTATATTAGGTAGCGAGTTTTTAAGGACAGAACAAGCCCTAATGGACTTCAATAGAAGCTGTATATATATTGGACAGACTCTACGTCAAACCATATATTGGAAACAATTCCATTCGGTAGATATGCCATGCGAATTGCCGGAAATGGGACCGGACGTCCCGGGAAATATCAGGGATCTTATTCAGGAATTCAAAGACATTTTTCTAATCGGATTAGCACAGCCAACAACTCGTACCACCCAACATAGGATCGTCTTAAAGGATAATAAAGTCATCAATCAACGCTGTTATAATTTAAATCCAGACAAGAAAAAAATCTTGAATGATCAGATCCAAGAAATGTTATGCGCAGGCGTAATAGAACCTACACAGTCACCGTTCTCTTCGCCACCTTTGCTTGTTACGAGGCCAGGAAAAAACCCAAGATTCTGTATCGATTTTAGGCGCCTGAACGATATTAGTGTCGCAGAATCCTCGACCTTGCCACGTATACCGGACTCCGTGAAAGCTTTAGCCCAAGCCAAATATTTTACAGTTTTGGACCTTAAGAGCGGATACTGGCAAATTCCCATGGAAGACTCCAGTAAACAGTATACCGCTTTCACTACACCAGACGGGGCAAGTTATCATTTCAATGTGATGCCATTTGGGCTAAAAAACGCACCCAGTACCTTCCAGAAACTTATGTCGACAGAAGTATTGGTAGGCCTGATACAGGAGTTTGTACAGGTCTACCTTGATGACATTATAATATATTCAACCGACAAGGACACTCATGCTAGACATTTACGAATCGTTTTCGAGCGACTTCGGATACATAATTTGAAAGTAAGCGCCGAAAAATGCCAGATTTGCCAAACTAGCATAGACTATTTAGGATATAGGATTTGTGGCGATTACACTGAACCACAAACCAAACATTTGGAACAAATCAAAGCATGTCCCGAACCAAGGACCAAGAAGCAACTGCAGTCTTTCCTGGGATTATGCAACTGGGTACGGGAGTACATTCCGAATATGGCCGAACTTACTGCCCCGATGACCGAAGCGTTAAAGGGTTCAAAATTTACATGGACTAGCCTGCAAACTGACGCATTTATGAAAACTAAAACTACTGTAGCCCAAGCAAAGCAATTGAGTCGCCCTAATTTTGAAAAAAAATTCATATTACAGACGGACGCCTCAGCTATAGGCATGTCCGCTGTACTGTATCAAGAACCTGAAGATGGCTCGGAAGTACGAAACATTATTTCATACGCTAGCGCAAAATTTCATTCTTCTCAACAGCGTTACCACATTAACGAACAGGAGTGTCTTGCGCTCGTCTGGGCTATTCAATACTTCCGAGCCTATCTGGAAGATCGGCCTTTTATGGTCCGTACGGACAGCAAGTCATTGACCTGGCTCCAAAAATTTAAGGACTCACGAGCCAAGCTGACCAGGTGGGCGCTCCTTCTTCAGGAATTTAAATTTGAAATTCAACATGTTCCCGGATCAAAAAATCATTTACCTGATTTATTAAGCCGCAATCCCGAGGAGACTCCCTATGAAGCGGAACCAGACAATGATCGATTGTTGCCCCCCTCTGTGGAGACGACTAAATCAACGGTAGCTCAATGTGCTGTAGTTATAGCCGACCTGGGTGATTTATACACTAAAATTGCCGAAAACCAGGAGCATGATAAGGCAATTCGGCGTTTAAAAGTCACTTTGGACCTGCTTGCAGGCCAACAACCAACGGATAACAAACAAAGACGTGTATTGGAAGAGTTCGTACTTATTGATAATTTATTATGGCGTAGACATCCACAGGGAGATAGACTTGTTGTGCCCCGACAATATACACAACAAGTTATTTATATGCACCACGATGACCCGGAACAAAGCCATCCTGGAACTGAGGAAACTGTCCGAAAAATCGCAAACAAGTATTTTTGGGGATGTATGCACAAAGAGATCACAGAATATGTATCTAAGTGTATAATTTGCTCAATTTGCAAAACCCAGCAAAAGCAAAAGCATGCTCCCCAAACGCCACGCACTCCTACCAATCCCTTCGAGATGATAAGTATCGACTTGTTAGGACCGTATCGCGAAGCCGCCGGAACGCACAATCAATATATTCTTTTTGCCGAAGATGTTTTCTCTAAATGGATAGAGGCACGAACTTATTCGGATGTAAGTGCCAAGGATGTATTAGAATTTCTAAAGACGGAAATAATTGCACGATACGGATATCCTAAGCATATAGTAAGCGATAACGCCAAGATATTTAAGGCGAACGTACTAACGAAATTTTGCGAAGTAAAAAAGATTAGACAACATAACTCCAGTGTATACCATCAACGGGCAAACCCCGTGGAGAGAAGAGTACAAGAATTAAAAAAGGTATTGCGAGTTCTTTTATTAAATAAACAAGAAAACCAGTGGGAGCGAGTTTTGCCTCAAGCCCTCCAAGTATTAAGAAGCAGGCGAAATAGAGCCACCGGGGAAACGCCGGCGTCGATTATATTGGGGTATGAACTCAAATGCCCAGGCGAATGGCAAACTAAATGGACCCAGTACCAAAAAACCCAGGCGAAAGAACAAAGGGTATTAACAAGAAGACAAGTTTATGCAAAACAGTTGGATTTTCAACGGAAAGAATTTTCTGAAGCCGGATCTGCCATACTTAAGTTAAATGTTGGAGATATGGTAAATGCAAAGTTTCACCGTACAGGAGCTTTTCAACCTGCCTGGACCGGGCCTCATCAGGTCACAAAAGTCTTGGGGAATTCAGCTTATGAGGTTATAGTGAACGACAACCCCGTTAACTTCCATATCGACGATCTGCGAAAAGCGAAGAACGGAAATCAAGTTGACCTCGACGAATACCCCATATATGAAGAAAGCGATGACAGCGACGCGGAATTCGAATTTTCCGCTGAGGAGGTTCCCCCCCAAAATGTCGAAGACTCTGAGGAAGAACCTGAACAACCTCAAGAAAATAAACAAATGGACGAGACGACGCCTCAATTACATGCAATGCAAATTGATCAATGTTCGAGTTCCGAAATACTGGGGAACAAATTGCCCACCGAATTCTTGCACCAGCAACGACTCCTAAAAGATGTTGAACGAAACGTCAATGTTTTAAAAACCAAAGTTTCCAATATTCAACACTTTCAAGATTTATTAATCCTAGAGGAATTGCTCACCCAGGAAATTCAAAATGTAGAGAAGATCGAAACGTTGGGGCATGAATGTTTGAGAAAACAACGAAAAAACATTGTAGACAAAATTGAGGTTGTAATCGACGATATGTATCTACGTGATCATATCCCCATGAAGACAAATCTACGCGATTGTATTCAACCAGAAACCCAGAAGACAAATCTTACAGTTCCTGCAGCCCTAAAAAAAGAAAAGGACGATCTAATCTCAAAAGCAAGTACGAAGTACTTCTATAACTCCAGGCTAAACAAAGACTCAGTACTACCCGGAGCTTATTGTAATAGGTGGGGTGATTTCTTTAAGTTAAAGGAAGAATTTTGGGAGGGGGTTCTTAATTGTTTTTGAGGGTTCGTAGAAATAAACTTAAAATTAAGTACTTTAAGTTATTTTTCCGTCTTGTGGGGGGGGTGTCGTATAACTAGTCATTTAATGCTATTTTATCTAGTGCATAACCCCTGTAGTAGTTTTTAAGTTTAATTTAGTTTTCAATTTTTTAGGAATAATAATTTGTTAGTATTATTATTATTTTTTTTTTTAAGGCACAAATAATGAAAAAATTATTTGTCAGAAACAAAAAGTAATTTTGGCAAAAAGTTGTTTTCGATAAAAGTTTTGAAGTGTAAAATGTTAATTCACGGTATGAAGTGTATTTGCCTTCTGTATTGTGGGTCATTTGTGTTTAGTTTTACGAGAAAAGTCGTTAAATGACTTCAGGCGGACAAATGGGATTTGTATTTTTTGGTCTCTGGGATGTTTTTAAATTTGGTTTTCGTGAGCGGCTTTTATGACAGTCAAGTGAAGAATGGGTACAACGATTTCGCGTTTCTATTTATAAGCCATTCAACTCCCTTAACAAGCCCCGCCTTTTGGTCATTTAGCGATGTTTTGTTCATTGATTGGTCGCGTTTTTTGATATACCCCAAAACATTTTCGGCTGGTAAAATTAATGCGTAATTAGCCCTGAGTAAGTCAGGAGGCTCCTCCCTGTTTCATACATATTTTTGACAATTGTTGCTAAAATTTGTATCACTAAACAAATAAAAGTTGATATTTTACTTTAATATAATGTAACCCATCGAAATGCGATATTTTTTCAAAAAAAAAATTATTGATTATAGAAAATATCGAGTTGTAGTTTTTCGCTGGGTTGTCATTGGCTGAAACCGTTTATTGCGTTGTAATTAAATGGATAAGAATATAAAACGCGGCGTTTTTGGTTCATTCGGGACCTGAATTTTGCTTGCTAAAGTACTTCACGTCAGTTTAATTTTTGAAGTTAAACTTAAATTTTTTTTTTTCAAAATTTTCCACTTGTCATCAAGTGTTGTGCCGTACCTTTCAATAGGGGGGCAATAAAGTTTTCGCGTCTATCGAGGAGGTGATTCCCGTCCTTTTTGATATAGTTATCTTTCCGGGATTTACAGTGATTTGATTGGAATACTATTCAAATGTTATTCCCTTGATTAGTTGGTGGATTCCTGTATGTCAATCAAGTGTTATTCCCTTGATTTGGATTATCAGTGATTTATTTTTTGGATACTTCTGTGGATTAGTATGCTCATACCCATGCGGACCTGGGTCGTGTTACGCGAGGTATTGGGGAATCGGAAGTAGGGGGGAAAAATATTTTCGGGCGCGAAATTTAAATGTTTCAGCTCTGGTTTTCACGTCGTCGCTTCGCATACAGGCAAGTAAGGAATTCCAGAGTTGAATAGTTCGTTGGCTGTTACCGGACTAGTCCTGGCACTGCAGGCTAGTTTACGAGGTAACAACCCCTAGATTTCTTTATAAAAATAAGAGAGACGCAGTCCCCCAGACTTGGCCGTCTGCCAAAAAGAGCCATTGCGAATTTATTAAGTGGGGCGCAGCCCCCCAAGTGAAAATAAGCTTGATTATTATTTATTTGTTGTTAATTGTTTATAATAATAGTTTACTGAAACTAATTTCGATAAACCTTTTAGTTTTTATAATTGAAGTTTTAGTTTTAAATCATTTTCTTCTTGAGGTAAAGTTTATCGAGATTGGATGTTATATGTTATAAATGTTGGGTTAATATTAAGTTTGTCGATTGTCATTATTGTAATGTAAAAGGTTTTGAAAAAATATTGAAATAAACCAAAACACTTTATTCTCTTCTGCCCTCCGTGGAATTACATATTACAAATTAACATTAATTAAAAGTCCTCCCCTTGCCCCCCCCCATAAATTAGTTAAAAAAGAAAATAGAGAAAAAGTATTTAAGAATTGGTAATACGTTACCTTCTCTCTTACCATTAACCACCATGAGGTTATTGGTTGACCCCTTTTGATTAAATTTTTGATTTCTCTTCAAATATTTTTATCTTAATTTTGGTGGACCGGTGGCCTTTCCGCCATCGGGGTTAAAGGAGGTGGGACCACCCTTAACAAAGAAAAAATTAATTAATATTTTTATGATTGATTTTTCTTATAAATTTAGTTTTTGATTTTTTTTAAAACCAATAAAAAAATCTGGCATCCCTAAATTATCAAAATGAC
The DNA here is from genome assembly GCA_963920685.1 of Polydrusus tereticollis. Taxonomy (NCBI): domain Eukaryota; kingdom Metazoa; phylum Arthropoda; class Insecta; order Coleoptera; family Curculionidae; genus Polydrusus; species Polydrusus tereticollis. Next base: position 55,970,145 of record OY987335.1, read on the forward strand.
CGAAAAAACCATTGAATGCTCGGGTAGTATAGAGTCCCAAGTAAGCCCTGAGAATCCTGAAGCCCAGGATTTTTCAACAATGGTAGAATCAATCCAAACTTATTTAAATATAACCAAAAATGCCGACCAGGACGCTTTACTTGCTTCCCAAACCAATCCTCGGTGGGACCGAGAACCACTCCCAGGGATAGAAACGCACTCCAATAGGGACATATTGGGCAACGTTAGGCCAACTCGCCCAGCCGAGTTGGCCCCAATGCGAGAAGTAGGAGTCGACCCTCTCTGGAATCCGGCTTTACTTAGGAGAACGCTACTCGGTCAAAAAGACCTCGACTCTGACTCGGGCTCTGAAGGTAGCGTATCTTTCCACAGACCGCCGAAGCAAAGACATCCACAGGGCCGTATCGGCGACAATAGTTTCCGAGATATGGCCGCTCTTCGACCTTAATGAAACACCCCGTTACAAATGCAATTTTTTAAGAAGCAGTGACCTATTTAAACAATCGTATGCTTTTGACAAGTCTAAAAATATACCCGGAGCCATTTCTCCATTCTCTAATATATCTAATATTCGTTGCGTAAACTGAAAGACAGCAGTTTGAGTAGAACTCCCTTCCCGATATGCATGTTGATTTTCTGAGAATAGTGCACACTCCTTCATGAACGTCATCAACTAGTCGCACATTATTAGCTCAAATAGTTTTGAAACCCCGGAAAGTAAGCTTATAGGCCTATAATTATTCATATCCTCAGTATCCCCTTTGTCTTTATACAGCGACTTGATTAAAGCTAGTTTTAAGTGATCAGGAAAAATGCCTTCTCTTAATGATGTTACTTGTTTTAAAACTAAACACAATTCATTAGGTCGAATTTTTGAGTTCCAATCAACGGGATTACTTTCTTTTAAAAGATCAGGCACTACCTTAAGTAAAAAATTATTATAGTTATTGGACACGTCTTTAACACTTCCACCTATTGTCGATGTACTTACTTTAGGATTTTTTGATATGTCGCTAAAAATAGACCACATACATTTATTCTTATTGACCGAATTTTTAATTCGCCTCTCATAGCTTTCAGACCTACACTTAATCAACATATTATCATAATATTTTTTTGCAATTTTGTACATTTCTTTGTACACATCATCTTGTTGTTTTAATACTAAAAGTAAATCTAACCTATCTTTTAAAACCCTGACCTGTTCATTATTTCTAAAAATACATTTTTTTGTTTGTTTTTGATGTCTTAGCTTTTTAGGAAATCTGTGGTTAAAAATTGCTACGAATATATTCATAAACGTTGCCCATTGACTGTTTACATCAGATCTCTCAGTATTAAAAACGTCCATCCAATCTTCCTTTTCTAACTCCCTAATAAATTTTTGTTTACATTCATCGGAGAAAAACCTTTTGTACACTGAAGTTACATCTTGTTTTTTACTTTTAAATATAACTTTTTGAGCTGTGTGATCTGATATGGTTGAGTTTATAATACTGCTTTTAAATTGAGTATTTTGAATATTGGTAAAAATGTTATCAATGCAACTTTTTGACGTTGAAGTTAATCTAGTATTTTCTTTAACTGTTAGATATAACTGAAATGAACTCATTATAGACAAACAAGTCGTTCTATTAGTGTTATTTTCAATAAGTTCAATATTAAAGTCACCTGCAATAAACACTTTTTTTGGTTCATCCACTATCTGTGACAGCATCTCCTCTATTTTTTGGAGGAAAACAGCAATATCACCCTTAGGAGGCCTATAAATTGTAATTATAAGGAACTGCTTATTTTTTATGGAACACTCCACGGCAGCACACTCAAATTGTCTACTTACTGCTAACTGGTTAATTTTTTTCCGAACTTTGTATTTTAATTTTTTTTCCACATACACAGCTACACCTCCATATCCTTCATTTCGACAAAATGACGACGCTAGGGCAAAATTGTTGATTACATAGGATCCTAATTGTTCTGCGTTTTTCCAGTGTTCTGAGAGACATAAGAATCTACATTCCGAATGTTCTTCTAACAAATGATTTACTAGCTTCATCTACGCAATTTCCGATGGATTGCACATTTTGGTGTATAATACTGGAGCCTTCAGCAATCTGTGCTTTTTTTTCACTGTCTCTCTCACACACTTTTGTAATTATATTAGCATTAGGCTTAGATTAGTTTTTACTTAAATGGAATGAAAATTTCCAGGTACAGTGTAATTTGTTTGTTGCTGTAATCTTTTTATTCTTTGTATATATGTTGGACACCCACTAAACACAAACACCTTCATAGCACATGCTAAGAACATTACTCTAGTAGGTTGGAACATTCTAAGAGTATTCTATAAAAGGTCTATGCACATTCATAGAACATGCTATAGTTAGATTACCGCAAGGTGTTTTCACGTGATATGAATGTGCTTGGAATATGAAATCGTATATTCTTAGTAAGCGCTTATCATATTTTTTGGAGAAATTCCTGGCATATTCCTCATATGTACGAGATAATGTTTTAATGAACGTACCAAAGAATATTCTAGGAACATCCCTCAGAACCAGTAGGGATCCTTATAGGAACAAAAATATTCCTACTGCATTTTAAGAGCAATATTCTGGGGAAGAATCAGGAATATTCATAGAATAGTCTATGAATATTTAGGCTTATGTTTTAATAAGAGCATTCCTGCAGATGTGCTACAGAGTGTTAACGATCCCAGATAACATGGAACGCGATACAGGCGGAATGTGCGAAAAATCGATTAGTTATAAAAACACAAAAATATATTAAAATACAATAAAGTTTAGGTACATTAACTATAACATTCTTTAGCACATATGAGTTAAATGATAAATCTTTTTTTTTGTAAGTAAAGCAGCTATAAAAATACAACGATATAAGGTAAAAACATATTTATTTTTAAAATTGAGACAAATGACATTAAAGCTTTCAATCCCACTAAGCAAGGTAAGGTTGTATTAAGTTTGCAACTTTCCTTGCATCAAGTTTCCTGCAAGTATGTTGCAAACAGCAAATCTTCCCCTAATCGTCGTTTTGTTTGCAAGTCTACTACATATTATAGTACCTAACTAATGTTAACTTAGGTATAGCAAACACTAATTATTAACAACAAGTATAAATTTATAAAAGTTTATTTAAAGATTGTGGTGACTTGCAATACAGTTGTTAATATTACCTTGTCAGATGCAAGCATTTAAAAGTGTCTATCTGATTGATGCAAACATGAGTAACTTACCGCGAGGGTTTAGTGAGATAAGTAACAAAAAATTATATTCACAAATATAATTATAATATGTGACATTTCAACTTCATTTCACTTGTGGTTCTGGCATTGTGCCGATAAACTAATCGTCAGGTAATTTTGACTTCCTGATTTTTCTTTCCTTCGCTTTTACAAGCCACAATTTTAAAACTGTAATTATATCATTTTCCATTGCCTGGAAGTGCATCTTAACTGCATCTAAAAATAATTAAAATAAAGAGAATTTTGTAGTACTCGCAAGTTTTTATCAGTAGAGTAGAACAAGAGTGGATGGTAAACAAAACTTTTAGGAAAATATTGACACACTGAGGGAGTGAGAGCATCATTGGAGCACTTAAAGGTTATCAAGTAAACAAATATAAGGGTCGACAGGGTCAATGCCTCTTTCATATCACATCACCATAATTCATATTTTAAGCATTACAAATTCCAAGTCCGAGGAAATTTTTTTAAACTTACCCCTTAACAGTCGCTTTAAACCAATTCACAAAAATTTCGCAATCTATTCAATGTAACAAGAAATTCGGAAATCGACGTTTCCCAGCAAAATCACGAAGCACAGGTTCCACGCTTAACACGCCAAACAAAACAAACCAAAATGGTGTCATTGGAGAACGCCAAACTGTCAAAATGCAAATGACATACGTTGAAATAAGTTGCGCGCCAAATTCAAATGTGAGCAAGATATTATGGTAACTCCGTTGTTAGTCCCTGACTTGTAAGGGAGCACGATTAGCCAAAATAGACATTGACACATTTTGCGCGGCAAATTCAAATCAGGATGCGTTTCGCGATTTAGGCAAGAGGCCTGATTTATTCGTTTATTGAATATGCTAATAGAAAGTTTCCAAGAATATTCCGCAAGGACATTTCCAAGGATATTCTATTTAGATTCTATGAAAGTATATTTATTTTGAACATTCCTAGAACATTCTAAGAACATTATCAAAAAGAATATTCATGCAATAGATGTATAAAGAATATTCTAATAGAAATATTCCAAGAATATTCCACAAGAACAGTTCCAAGGATATTCTATTTATATACTGCGAAAGTACATTTAATTTGAATATTTCTAGAATATTCTAAGAATATCATGAAAAGAATATGCGTGCTCTGAATATACTTAGAATGTTTATCACTTTATGGGCATATTAGGGAACATTCTAAGAATGGTAATGTTCTCCTTGTGTTTACTGGGCAGTTTGGATCTCTAGCTGTGTGATTTCTATGTTGTAGTTTCGAACGCTTACAGTTGGGACAGTCAAATACGGTTGCATTACAATCCATGGCTTTGTGTCCATTTCCACATTTATAACAGCACTCAACAGACGTGCAATATTTAGCTACATGTCCAAACAAACAGCATTTAAAGCACAGGAAAACATTTGTATACTCTTGTATATAAGTTGGGGATAGGTCAAAAGTAAAGTCATTGTTTCTAATAAGCTACTTAAATATATCTGGAGGTATTTGAAAGATCCAGTTTTCTTTTGTTTTATTCCTGCATTCTCTTTTTGTTATAAATTTGAACTTGTTTTCAACATCCTGTCCAAATGTGTCAGATATATGACAGTTTTCAGCAATAAATTCCCGAACAAACTCGTCCGAGGTATATCCTTTAAGAATACCATTATCATTGGATTTGAATTTGATATATTTTTAACTATAAATTCCGGGTTAGAACTAGCTAAGCTATCTTTTACCTTTTGTTGTTGTGTTGCATTCTGACATTCAATAATGACACTTCCACTTTTAGTCTAGGGGCTAGCCCATGTCACGTGTGCAGTTATATGTCCCCTAAGTTTTTGAGCCGGGCTTCATTAAACACCTATAGGAGCTTAAAAAAACATTGGTCACACGATCCAGATCATGGTCGTTTGGTCGCCATATTTAAAAATGGCCGCCATATTGCTACATTTTTTGTTGATTTGAGATTATTTTTAATTTCTTTTATGACAGTTCTTGGGTCGTTTTGTCCTTTTATTTTTATAATGGTTTCGTGTTTAGGTTTTTGTGCTGGTGGCGTTTTCCATTCTGGGATAGCTGTAGAAGCCGCCAGGTTATTGCTGGCTGGAACACTCTTCACTGCTCTACTAAATGATGCCTTCGGCTGTGACATATTCTGAGATATTTCTGGTTTTTCCTTTGGAGGTAGTGGAGATTTGTTATTTGTTAGTTGGCTTACATTTTCTGTTTGTCCGATTCTGAATGCTATAGTTGTAACGTGCCTCTGTATTGTAAAGAGTGCTGAGCGAATGGTTTTGTCTTCACTTTGTTGGATTTCTTCTACACGTTCATGTATGTTCTGGATAGCATCAATAAGGATTTCATTAAGCATTCCTTCTTTGACTGTGATTTGGTGGTTTTCTCCGAGTTTACAATTGGTGGATAGTTATCCTGGTTGTGCTTTTTGATTTTATTGGTATGTGCTAAACTGGTTGAGCTAGAATCAGAACTAGAACGCGGCCTTTTTTGGGTATTCATGTGTGCGAAATATATTGCTACCTCATCTAGTGTCTTGCTTTCTGTAACCTCATTATCAGTTGCTCCCATTTGTGCATTTAGTTGTGTAGAACCGCTGGGTGGAGTACGCGTCATTGCCTTTATGGGTGTAAAAATCGAGCTTGGCAATAAATTAGCGTCGGGTATGCTAAAACTCTCTACATCGCTATGACGTTCAAATATTTCACCATTCGCTTTTTTATCGACGATACTTTTTTTCCTGATTTTATCGGAATGTGTTAAAATGCTTGCCCTGTACGATGATCCTACATAATGACTTCTTGTTTTTCTATTTATGTATTCCCTGACGGTTTTCGGGGCACTAAGTGATTTATTCTTGCTATCATCCTCCATTGTTATGATCATAGTTAAAATATTTAAAAAAGACAAATCAGTGTCCGACTAATTCAGTTAATAAACGAAGCGATTTAAAAACACGTCCGTTCAACGCAAACACACAAGTTGTACTTTTATAAGTCTGTTATTATACACTCCTGGACCATATTTAGGAAATTCAATCTTCAGGTTAGTTTTTTCATATTTTTGTTTGAATTGTGGCTGTCAGATACAAACCATATATATGACCATAAACAGTTTGACTGCTAAATTCTAAAAGTTGGCAAATAAAAAGTTTAAAAATTATTAAATATAAAATTCTACTCTATACCCGCGCCGAAAAGTGGATGCATGTCCAATTGTCCAATAGGTGCGCGCGATTGGTCGAGCCTAAACAATCAGCGGCCAATCGCCTGCGGTGTCGGCAAATCATATCTGTTTGTATAAGTAGATTTAATTTTTTTTTATGGTGTTCGTATATTAATTAAAGTTCTATTGATGCATCTAAGTATGCCTGGTAATCCCGATACCTGGAAACAAAAAAAAGAGAATAATATCTATTTATGTCGTAGGTTAGGTATATAGACATATTTTTGTTGCTGCAATTATAACCATACCTACACGACAAAAAAAAATATGTCTTTCTGTCATAAATTTTTATAGGAAAAAACTTATTAACTTTTTTTAATGTGGCTTCACCCAGTCTCTTTTCTTCAATATTGTGTGGCAGATTGATGATTTCAGGGCTCATTTCGAGTAAAAGCTTTATGACTCTGTCTGTGATACAAAACATAGGAGATTGGGTCACATTAAATTGTTGTCCTGCACTTTGCCTCGCACTTTGCAAAGTGGCTTTGTTTCCTGCAGACCTATAAATCATGAGTAGGTATCGAGTTGTTTTTTTATATTATTGAACAGATAGGGTGAACAGCTAAAATAAAACATGATATTCTATTCTCACGATAGCACATCCTTTACGAAGCAGATATTCAAATTGGCTGGGTTTAGCAAAAGAAGAACTCCTGTAGGGATCATCTATTGTCACGTTTTTATTTTTAAAAAGGGAAAGAGACAGTAGATGATAGCTATGAGGGCGCTACTTCTGCTAAACAGCTGAACCCAGACATTTTTATTTGGAGCATCGGCGAAAGTGCTATCAAAAATAAATAGGTACCTAGGTTTTGCAAGATGTTTATAGAATATTTTATTGCTTACCATAGAAATGATAAAATATGGACTTCTGCAGAGAAAACTGCTCTACCAGCATGATATTTGGGAGTATATTTCGATATTTTGAATTTGCTGATGGGTTGTTTCTCTTTCTAACGTCAAATATTTCTTCAACTAAAACAAAGGTAGCGATTCGTAAAGCTTTTATGAATTTTTTAATTTTAATAGCAGCTCAGAAGGAAAATTGGAATAATGTAAAAAATAACACATAGTAACCTGTTTTTCATTAAATTTTTGTACAACTACTTTTGGTGAAAAGCACGCGATTTTTTTTAAGTAAATAAACTGCACCGAGGCGGCACGAGTCTTCGTGTTAAAAATGTTGCAATCGAAGCAGATATAACCGCACCGTTTTCAAATGGAACATGAAAAACTATAGCCCGGTGCACTTAAATGGAATATAAGAATTGCACCTAATGCGCACTAAACGACAAATGGAAAACGCTATAATAACCTTCATTTTTCCAGAACCAAGAATAACGAAGGAGCATGCAAGGTCAGGGGACTTAAAAGTTAAATGTTTGGTTTCGTTTAGGACATGTTTACGATGTAACTACCACATTTATATTTATTATTTTAATATATTGCATTAATATTTTTATCGACCATAATATTACAGAAAAATAACATAACGGCAAAAATTATTTTTAAACGACGGCGCAGCTAAGTCGGGCTAGGCCGAACGAGGAACTTATTTTATTATGTATATACATATACACGTTCCTGCAATATTGTGTCAGGCATCCATAGCTCGATCCTATACAAATTAAGTTAATAATTTCGTTCAAACGCAGACCTACACTGTATATATTAGTATATTTCGGGACCCTATATTTCTTTTTGCATATTTTGGTTCTTTTTAGTGTTCTTTCTTATTTCCCCAAATCCTATTTGATTTGCTTAAGTCGTTTACGAGTAATAAATTAAAAACAATAAAAATCGTTTTGCACGCCTTGAAAAAATTATTAAAAAGCGGCCTTAGATCTGTTTTGTCCGAGCTACATAGTGTGAACTTAAATAAAAGAGGTCTAACGATACTCTGACATTAAATAGTTTTATCTTATTTTATACAGGGTGTCCATAATCTATCTAATACTACCTATTATCCAAAGATATCCTAGGGAAATGCTTTAAGCCAATATCCAATTTCTCGGAATCTACAATGGGCTAGGCTAGGAAATATGCATAGAAATAGCTAAAGGTTGGAAACCCTGATAATTCTCATATAAGGACTATAACAACGGGCGGATGGCAATAACGTCGACTTCTTAGGCACGTCGGCCTGATTATAAGGAATTCATGTAATTTCCGGTTTAGAAGAGTAATCAAACGTCCTCCAGGTCGTGGTAGAGCGCTTGTGATTCACCAACAGTAAGAGTTCATACAGAGAATCCTTACAGGGAATGGTAGATAAATTGGAGAACCTTAACGGAAGGCATCCAAACTATAGAACACATAAATACACCGGCGCCAGCTGGCTGTCCCAGGTATACAATACAAAAAGCCCAAATACTTGAAATTACAAAAAGGGCGATAGCACTACTTTCACTTCTTCATCGAATTTTCCCGTATGGCTGATATAAAATCGAATGCTGGGAATGCGCCACACGCAGCGCCGTTATGGCCCACTGCCAAAGTGCCTAAATTGACAGCGAGCGGGAAGAAAGAAGAGACCTACGGAAGCTAGGCCTAGGATGCACTGCACGCAGTGCCGATGTAGCCTATCCGAAGAATTCACGGATACCCCTAACTACAGGGATGGCTAAACCCAAACTCCTCACAGATAGGATTAATCTAATGGACAGGGGAGATCCAGACACAATGGGTCCTGTCGGGCAACTTAAGGTCTATACACCTTATACATAAATTGGGGTTGGACCAGAGTCGCTGAAGCGAGTTTTTCTATTATACGTGGTCTCTTTGTGGAGCGGCAATAGCAAATCGAAATTTTCCGAAAACTATTCTCCCGTTCCCAAAATAAATTTTGGGAGGGGAAGTAATAGAAAATGAACTTTTTTTACTTGTAAAAATGACTTTATAAACTTTCCCAAAAATATTTTCAGTCCCATTTCCAAAAATAAATTTTGGGCAGGGGAGTCATAGAAAATGAACTTTCTTACATGCAAAAATGACTTTACAAATTTTCTTAAAAAATATCTTCAAGGTTAAGTAACTTTAAACAAATAAAACTTCCCCTAATCAACAAAGATCCGAATAGTTCCTCCGTTATCTGATACGCTAGCACCCTATCGTTAACCCTCTAGGAGATGCAATCCACAGCATAACTTGTAGGTATTTAGCTGTGTAGAATATACACCCCTATATACGGCGCGCAGGCTTCAAACAAGTAAAAGAAAAATCAAAACCCTAACGTTAACCTTCAAGGAGATGCAATCCACAGCATAAATTGTATTTAGCTGTGTATAGAAAATGCACCCCTATCAGGCGCAAAGGCTCCACACCAAAAGAGTTTCACTCCTCTTTTAACAAAATTTTTCTATAGCTTATTAATTAATTAACTTCTATTACGTATCGTTCAGATAATTTCAGACTACTCTTGATTCTCCATCTGAAAATAAAATTTGTCACAAATATCTAATTATTCTACTTTTTTTTTTTTATTATCCAAATTATAAAAGTTATACGGATATTAAACGTTACCCAACTCCACAAAACCGAACAAACATCAAACCGCCACTTTAATTTTTTACTCCGTCACGGCGCGCCACTTCAACTTTGCTTTTCGACGTGGTGTTGAACTCGAGTCCCTGCTTTTCGCGCTGTCGCCTCCTTTTATGCCCTCAAGGTCCGAGTTTATTGTTGTTATCACTGCTTGCTATTGGTAGGGAATACCATAAACAATGGTGTGTTTTGTGGGTTGCATATAGGTAGTTGCTGTTAACCTAAAATGTTGATGAAGCGCCTCTATCGGCAGTAAGTTAAGGAGTGTAATCGTGATGGCCGCGTTGCTAGTCATAAAAGTTGTTGAACTTGTGCTTTAAAATACACTATTATGTAAATGTCGACTTTATATTATTTGCCTGAATCACTTAAAACAATATTTATGAGCTTGACAAACCCGCCCGAGACCAGTGCCCGCTTTCTGCAGCGTCTGACCGATGGCCTGATGGACGATGGTTCACATTCTGGTTTAACTCGCGGAAATATTAAATATATGTCCCGCTGGTTTAATTATACTGGGTGTTACTATTTTCGCTACAACCGCACGGTATTTTATTAAATATTTTAATATTTAATACAACAGTTCTCAATAGGTTTATGACATGGCACAATAGGTTTATTCCGCACGATTTTAATTTCGACTGTAACTCTATTATTTTAAAAATAGAATTGATAGGCCGTTTGAGACTGTTCCTGATGACGATGAACTTTTACGGTTTTAAATTGCTTGCAATATAGTTGTAAAGGGCTGTTATTCTATTAGGGACAGTATCTTGTTACTATTTGTAAGTTTGAATAACTACCAATACGGAAGAGATTGCTGCTTTTTTGATTTCTTACATCTTTCACTCTATGTACGTAACCTATAATATATTTTGCAAATTGTTGTTATATTTTAGATTTAGGTACCTATGTATGTACTATTTGGGCAGCTCTGCATGTAATGCATGTGTTTTTAATAAATAAATAAATAAATAAATATTTATCATGTTTTTATGAAAAATACAAAACTGTAACTCCCTTACTCGGTTATTTTGGTTTTAAGCTGGCAACACTGCCGATAACTGAGGTCACTCTAAGGGTATGACAGTGTAGGTCTGCGTTCGAACGAAATTCCTAACTTAATTGGCATAGATAAGCTATGGACAGGGATAACTTAAATGGCGAAGATCGTTCCCCGTTCGTTTAGTTCTTCAATGCATTTAACCGTACAAGCTAATTTGCGATAAAGATAAAAATATGACTTATGCGCTGATCCATAAAAAAAATATCTTCCAGAGTCTGACCCAAGCGACATTCACATTTTAAAATTAAATTTTTTAACGAAGCGGCGCGACGTATAAGTTTATTCTGCTAAAATGGTGATTTATTGTTGCGTTCCCGGATGTAAAGTACAAAGTGGGAAAATGTACAAGTTTCAAACAAGCGACCAGGTAAGTTTTTTGTTGTTTTAGCAAATGTAATAAAAGGGTGTATCAAAAAGAGCCAAAAAGGCACCTTGCGCCTATACTGTATATAAAATATTGTTGCTATCTAAAAAAAATGTATGCAGGACACCTTTATTGCTCCTGAATAATCATAAACCTTACTTATTTAGGTACTGATTTTCTTAGAGTTACGACAGTTTACGATCTTATAGTATAATGTCCGTGTATTTTTAGACGCATAAACTTTGGGTAAATGAAATTCAAAATCCATTACTCTGTGGCAAAAAAGTTAGAATTTGTAAAGGCGGGTACGCACTTGAGCACGAATCCGAATAAGGCAAGCCAAGGCCGAACCAAATGCCTCGTGTTGTCAAAATTTCTCCTTTGCATGAGGCAACACGAGGCCGTATAAGGCGTGCTCAGTACTGCTCAGTGTTTGTTCGGCGTGTGTTTTGTATATAAATAATAATAATAATAAACTTAATGTAAAATATAAAGACACAAAAATTGTTAAAAAAATGCCAACAAATAATACGGTATTATTAAATGCCTCGTTTGCTTGTGTTAGTTTTATTATGATTTTGCACAAATTGTCAAAAAAGAAAAATAAAAAGGCAAAGCGTTTCTGGTCATCCCAGCTATATTTGAGAAGACGACATCTGAATCACATTAATATGTAGTAGGTTTTTATTAAATAATCTTTTGATGGACGATGGATGTGACAAATTCTCTGCACTCCACTGCATACAAATTATCAAAAGACAAAGTAATTAAACAATTGAAATGCTACCAAATATATTTATTTGAGCGTGTTCTCTGCCTCGCCTAAATGAAAACACGTCCAGACTGAGCACGAATTCCTTTGATGGACCGACATCAGATGGCTCGGTCTGAGGCTGTTCGGCGCACGATTTGAGCATATTGCCGCGCCTCGGGGCAACGTCCATACTTGTTGCCTCATGCGGCCTCTGCTTGCCTCTTTCGGATTCGTGCTCAAGTGCGTACCCGCCTTAAAGCGGCGTCCAGACTTGAGCACGAACGCGAATGAGGCCAGCCGAGGCCGCACGAGGCAGTCAGTATGGACGTTCATTCGAGGCGCGGCAAATACGCTCGGGTTGTTCGGCGGCGGCGCACAGCCTCGAGTCGAGCCAAACGTTGTGGATCAGTCTGAGGAATTCGTGTTCAGTGTGGACGTGTTTTATTTTATTTTTGTAAACAAATATGGATTCGTGGAGTCAAGAATTTTGTTTGCAATTAATTGAGGGTTATAGAAATAAGGAGGTATTATGGAATCCCCGTAATCCTTGTTACTACAATAAATTAAAAAAAGAAGATGCTTGGGCAGAACTAGCTGCGTCTCTGGAAAAAACGAATGCAGATGAAATTAAGAAAAAAATGGAAAGTTAAAGGCTCCTATCGAAGAGAGAAAACTAGGGTAAAGAAAAGTAAAGGAACTGGGACAGGTAATAATCAAAATGTCTTATTCTTATCAATTCGGTAAACAAAAATATTTTTATAAAATAATTTTAACAGTATTTTGCGCTGGGGAATCTCTGCTGTAAGTGTGTCTCGTTAATCGTGGACTACCCTCTACACATTTCCACTTAGCTACAATTTTTAGGACGAGAAGCAATGTATGTTTCAAAATGGTATGCATTTGAGGCTCTGCAATTTTTGGATGACAAAGACGAGCCTAGGAAAACCATAAGTGTAAGTTTTTACGAAAATATTTTTTTCTGCTCCCGTGCGTAAAGTGGGTACGCTACACAGACGGTAAAACATAAATTCTATTCACTAGTACGTTATGCATTTTTTACGTGTAAAGTTATTTATGGGAATGAAGTTTTTTCGATGAAATAACCATCGATCGTAGAAAAAATATTGTATGTTACACCTGTGTAAAGCTCCTTTTTGACTCATAGGATTCCCATTCGTCAAAAAAGTGTTGATTTACACACTTGTTACATGAATAACTATTATAAAATTTTAATTTTAAAAGCTATTTTATTGCAACATAGGTAATGTATTTTTTTTTAACAAATGACAAATTTAGGTGTCTAAACTAAAGATTACATTTTTTTTAACGTAAACGTATGCATTCATAATTAGGCATCTGGGGTGTTTTTACGCATACTGATCCTGCCAAGGTACTTGTCCATTGGTACAGAAATAATTTGCATATTCTTCCCGTACTTGCTCCGCACTGTACTTTGCTCTTCGGGGTATATTTCTTAAATTGTAAAAAGATGTCATTCCTTCTGTGTCACCTTGTCAGCTACCAGGTATTAACACTCCGCTGACTTCTTTGTCTAGCGTACCTTGTGGTGTGTAAATATTTCGAGATGTTTTACTTCGACGTAGAAAATTGTGCAGGCAAATTGTGGTCATTACTATACCTTCAGCTTTTTCTGGCTCCAAAAGCAACGGTTTTCGTAAAACCCGAAATGCACTTGACATTACTCCAAACGCATTTTCCACTACACGCCTTGCTCGGCTTAACCTATAGTTAAATATTCGTTTGGGTGATCCGCGTGGATTTATACCAGCAAAAGGTTTTAATATGTTCTCCTCTAATGCAAAAGCTGCATCGCCTAAGAAAACATTAGGGACCTCTTTGTCTCTTTCTGGAAGAGCAGACAGTTCTGGTAGATTCAATGTTTGATTTGTAATCCGTTTATACAATTCACAATTTTTAAATACTCCTCCGTCTGAGATGCGCCCTTGGCACCCTACATTAACGAATATAAAATTATAATCTGCATCAGCTGCGGCCATTAAAACAATGCTAAACTGAGATTTGTAGTTGTAAAAGTCACTTCCACTGTTTATAGGAGCCTGTAACAAAATGTGTTTTCCGTCAATTGCTCCAACACATCTGGGAAAATGCCAGGTTTCTTCGAATTTATTAGCAATATTATTCCACTCAGCTTGTGTTGTTGGCATCTGAAAAAAAAAATAGTAATAATAATAACGGTTTAATGCAATATTATGATTATCAGAACATATTTATTGTTTCAGAATGCGGAATCTCAATTTTATTCCAGCAATAATGAAAACTCGGCGTACGAGGAAGATGAGCTATCAGACGTAGATAATCATAGCATTCGAGATGGAACTGGAAGTCCTTCACAGTCTGCAGAGGCAAACATAAGTGCAGGGCAATTTGAAAAACCTCAAATAACAGAAACACCAAAAAAAGTTTTTCAGTCGCCACCAAAATGGCATTCACTAAAGCGTAAGCAGACTAGTGAAGATCCGAAAATCGCGGAAGCGTTCGCATACTTAAAACAAGCTGCTAGTGCTGCAAAAAAGCCAAAGGATAGATGTAGTGTCTTCGGAGAATATATAGCAGAAAAACTTAGAACATTTAATAACAATCGATTAGCTATTGCAGAACATAGAATTAACAATGTCTTGTTTGAAATGGAAATGCAAAATTTAGGAGGCAGTGGCCCAAGTCCCATAATTCACACTACTGTTGAAAAACATGATCAGCCAAACATCTCCAGCTTTTCAAGTATCATGCCCTATTCTCAATCAATTCTTCAGTCCACTCCCTTGCAACACACTCAAATGTCCACTTCACACTACAGTCAGCCACCCATTCCACTATCTCAACAATACAATGAATTGAATAAAAATGCATCCACTTCAGCAATGCAATACAGTCAACCACCTGCGTCACCAGCACAATACTACCCTCAACCATCCCCTCCAACATCGTATACATCTACTCCAATAGTTTCTCCACAAGGCTCATCCCACGATAGCAGTAGCGCAGGTGATTTTTTTTCAAATTTCAGGGAGTCAGGCAAGATGTAATTTTTATATTTGGATATTTTCTTAAAAAGTAATAAACCTGCTTTAGCCAAAATATGGGAATATTTTATTTTTAATTTACTTACCTTGACGTAACACCTAAGCAACTCGATAATCGCAGAACAGACCTCTGGAATTATTATAGAAATAACCTGTTTTGAGACTCTGAACAGATATTGCAAACTAGTATAGGAATCACCAGTTGCAAGAAAACGAAGAGTAATGGCCAGCCTTTCCTCTGGTGGTATAGCATTTCTGAATGTTGTATCCTTTTTAGATATTTTTGCTCTAATGCCATTTAAAATAAACTTGAAATCATCTTCTGACATTCTTGTGAAATTTTTAAATTTTTCATCATCGGCTAACAGGTCGTTTAACAAATTAGTACTATTAATATTACTAATGCGTCTTCTTCTGAGGTATAATTGGGACGACCAGTTTCTTCTCCGATTATTACGTTTTTTTTATCATTCAATAACTTATAAATAAGTATAAAACTTGCAGAAGCAATTGAAAATTGATCATCGGACATTTTTATTTGTCGTTTTCGCTCGACCCGCTCGACGAACTAAATGGATCACTCCGCGGCAAGCCTCATGTGTCCTCCTGTGAGAGGCATTCTGAGGCACCCCGAGGCATTCGGCGCGGCCTCGACTTACCTCATTCGCATCCGTGCTCAAGTGTGGACCCACCTTTACGTGCTCCAGCCGTTCGGGTATGGTCATTTTGTGCAAGTAGAGTGAACCCGTTTGCGTTCGACTATTACGGAGTAAGGTAAATCGAGCTCACTCTAAAAGTTCCACTTCGAAAAGCGGATTCCTAGAGTGAACTTGCGCAGAAAGGAGCAAACTGTCAAAAGTGTTTTTTTAGGTTAACAAATTCGGTTTTTATTTTTAATACAATCAGCCTTATTCACGTGTACTCTTGGATATTGGTTAAGCCTTGGTTGTTGAAAATTTAACGAATTGTCATTCCGGTGTTCTTTGGCTGTTGGATTGAATATTGGTTATTAAATGTCATAATATTGCTTGTTGAAACTGATAACGAATTGTCTTATTCAGGTGTACCATATTTTTCAATAACAGTTTTCAGTGTTTCATATTTTGTAAGCTGTTGGTTAAAGGACTGCTTGGCAGATTGGATATTGGAAATTAATAAAATTTCTACTTTTCTGCCATGCTTGCGTGGATCCATCGGTTTCTGTCGTTCATATAGTGAGCGATTTTTTTTAAATTTGGCAGATATTTTCCATTGCTGATTGCGGCTTTAGAAGACGAGAATCAAAGTTAGAAAACCCAGTTTTTTTCGTCCTTAAGGGGGAATTTATAAAAACGACATAACCTAAAAATTTACAAACAGTTATTCATGCTTTCACAAAAAATAAACGTTTTCGATAGAAAATTAATGGTTTAAAAAAACATGACTTATTTGTAAATACTTTAGGTTAAAATTAATTAAGGTAGTTGGTTTTTTATAAACTCACCATCACTACATATACTTTTAAGGGATACCTATTTCTTCATAGATCATATTTTGCAGTTTTCATCACAGAAATCTAATGGTTAAAAAATTATGTTAAACATTTAACGTTATTTAATGAAAAATGACTGCTTTTAACTTGAGAATCAATGTTAAATCCTCGGTTAAATAATTTATTTAACTGTTCAAAAATGGTTTTTCCTCGTTTTTTTTTTAAAGCAATTGTTTTTTAACCTGAGGTTAATTCTTATGTTTATTTATTAATGATTAATAGCATAAACTGCTAATAGTTTACAATCAACTTTGGATTATTTGAGGCATTCATTTTAAACAATCTACAATTCTTAATTAAATACTTTTGACAATAACATTGTTGATATTATATCTACAGAATAAAGTACTTTTTCTCTTGAAAATCTAAACTGAATTTGATAGGGGTTTGTTTTCTTTAGCTTTTTTTCTACAGGCACTTTTCCACTCAGTAAACATCTAGAAATAATTAAAAATATAAGTTTTAATTAAATACTGAAGATATGAAAAAAAGGAGGAAAAGGGGGGGTTGCTATTATAGGTATTTTCTCAAAACATTTAAGTATGAAACTAATAAGTAGCAGGTACCTAAGAGATAACCGATAAATCACAGAAAAATGTTTTGCACATACTTACCCTGAAAACAACTTACTACAAATCTAAACAGCAAATATATTTACTATTTTGTAAGAAACGTAACAAAATACTTTGTAAAACTAGATATACGGCGGCCGTGTCTATTCAGAGTCCGTGCATAGCGCAAAAAGGGCATGTCAAATGTAAAAATTAAAAATTTTTGAAATTTTCTACAATAATTACCTTTTTCCATGACGCCACCTCTCTGATAGGTCCAACCCCACAAGAATTTAAAATTTGTGGGAGCTTAGCCCACAAACCCTCCAAGTTTTCAGGACTACAGGTTGGGTGCAATTTTCCTGATATTAAAACCGGATTTTCTATGATGTATTGTAAATTTAAAATTGTTTTTTAGACATGCGTTTTTTCTCCATTTTAGGTATATATAGGTAACTAAATTTTTTATTTAATTCGGTTTTTCTTCTGAGGAACGGCCGAAGGCGGCGAACAGCCAAATTTAAAAAGTGGGGTTATATTTTAAGCTTTTTGACAATTTCGCTGTGTTGCCACATCTACTTATTCAATTCAAGAACAGTTTTTCAATATCCAATAATCCCGTTCTCAAGGGGAACCCGTGAATAAGAAATATTTCAAATATTGAAATATCTCAATATCCAATATTGGAAAATTTTAATAACTAAGGGGACACGTGAATCAGGCTGAATGCCTCTTTTCTTTCTTCGTGTTTTTAAAATATGGATAACATGAAAGAATTGGAAATTAACAAGGAAACTTGCTTTGTAGTTACCGATCCCGGTAACAGATGTGTTGTGGTGGACGGTTCACTGTTCCTCTGCAATCGGAAGAGTAGCTATTTTTGCTCTCGAATTATTTAAAAAATTAATTTAAATTATCAGGAAAAAGTAAAATACTTAGGAATATGAGAAGACAATGTATATTTCAATTTTTATTTTATAATCTTTTTAAAAATAACCCCAAAATAACCAACAAACAACAAATCAATATCAGCTGATATTGACAAGAGACAAGATTGACTTTCTTACGCTGGTGGTTCGGGTATTATTTTTCTGTCCTTTTACTCCAAAATATAACAAAAATCTGTTCGAGCTCTACTCCAACTCCGTTCTGAATAGACGAACCCACCCAGCTGCGACGGGACTCTTGACAGCTAAGTGGGTTGGCTGGTTTATTTTATACAAAAAACACAAGGTTGGGAGTGTTAGTCGGCCTTTATTATGTTCTCTTGGTATCTTCACCATAAAACTATACACGACCAGGTGCACCGCAACTCTGATTTAAAGATCACAAGCGTGGATCAAACCTTGAGGTTCGTGAAGTTCCTCTGGTGAAGGGTACGAGAATATCATAAATCAATAAATGTAGATCTCATATATACGAAAACGAGAATTTTATTGCAGGGCAGTTGTAGGGTATTGTGTGTTTACTGTTTGGGTTTGTGTCGCTCTTGTGATGTATTGAACATTGGATGTACCCCATGCAGATCCGTCTGTGTAGCTCGAGTTATTTTTAAACCTCTTTCCCTGATTGATTAACTGAGATTTTTGTTGTAATGGTGAATGATTCTACATAGTTAAATAAATATCAAAATAATAAAAATGAACTATCATGGGCTGATTGTTGCCCATTCAATTTAATAAAATTATAATATACATATATAACTACAAATCTAATAACATTAAATTACTGCATATACAGATGTTCATCACCTAGATGCATACATTACTGTAACTCTGAAAGTATTTATAGACCTTAAGAAATCAAAATTGTAATTTTGTAAAATTTTATAAATAATTTATAAATAAATAAAATAAAAAATAAAAAAGCAAGATCTTAGGATTTATCTGTCAAAAGGGGAGTAAATTCGGCAATACATGTCGAAATTTCGATCGAAAGTGTCTCCACAGAACAAAATTTATAGGGAAACTTAAAATTAAGTTAGGTTGACAGCCTAAGTGATGACGTCACAAGGGGCGTGTTTTAAAAAATCTTTCCAAACAAAAATAAAATGCATTGAAAATCCCATAAGAGATTTTTGCAAGCATTGATACACGTTTATAAGCTACAAATAAGCAATTTCTTCAAATTATTCATATTTTTGGTGATATGATTGACCCATTTACAGCCACAGATAGAGGTAAGTGTTTCGTGAAAATATTTAATCGCCATTTGAAAAAGTTTGAGGTTATGTTATTGTTGTTTACATTTACTACGTTTCCATGCGGTATTGAGTTCGGATTGAATCCACTTTGTGGATTCAATCTAGTCATGGAAACACCCGAAAAATAGTATTCAATACGGATCGAGTTTCAAGGTCGATACCGCAAAATTGTGGGATCGAATGTGGATCCAAACACGATCGAGTAACATGGAAACAGGCAATTTAGATCCTATTTCAATATGTCGCTCATTTGCTACAACAACGGCATAACTAAAAAATAGTGTTTTTTCAGGAGAGCAATAAAACAGTATAATATCTAAAAAACCTTAAGCAACATTATCATAGTTCATAAGATTTGATCTAGACTGGTTCAATACAGCCCATAAAACATTTTGAAATACTTAATTTAATTTCAGGAAGCCTTCACACCCTAAAACTTACCCCAATTTCCACATAGGTCGTTCTTGCTGATAAAACCCCATTTTTTATTGCGTCATAAGTACAATATGACGTTACTGTTAAAATTAGAGAAGGGTAATTAGCATTAATTTTTTCAATTGCCCTCTTGTGTCTATTTTATAAATTAATGAAAACAAACGCTGAGCATTTATTATTTATTTTTATTTGTAAGAAAATGACAAATAAAAAATATATTCTTATTTAAAACAAACAAAAACATTTAGTATAAATAATGAAATAACAAAAATACTATAAATTCTCATAGAAGGTCTTATAATATTTTGGTATATGGTTGTTTTTCACTAATTCGAGCAAGTCCTTCTTTTTATTATCTGCGATTTTAGGTTTGGTTAGAAACGCTCTCGTGAGGGTAATTGTTTTTTCGGTGGCTTTCTTTCTTCTTATGATAGTTGCTTCTTGAAAGTCGCCTTCATAGGACGTTTTATAGAATAAAGATGTTGGCGCCTCCTGCCTTATCTGAAGTACTTTTACCTGGCTAATTTTTACCTGTGCCATATTTAGGGGGCCTATTTGGGTTGCCAAGTCTTTAATATCAAAAAAGTCTTCATAGCTCAGTTCAGCAACCTTGAAGGGGTGCCCATTTTTTTTTGCAGCACGAATAGCGGAAATAAATGATTCTGGAGTGTACATTGGACCACCCTTTAATTGCCGTTTTACTTGGCGCTCAATTAAAGAGTGGGCCGAGTCTCCCTCATTTTGTGTGTGTCCCTTAATAAGGTACTTGTGGGTAATGCTTTTTACTTTAAGATGAGAGACAGCATACAGATATAAAGCAATCATAAATTTATTCTTTTGCTGCCCCGCACAATTGTCCGAAAAGAAGATTAAATCTTCAACGTCGTCTTTCCTTTGATTTATGAAATTAAGATCACAAGTTCCTAACTCATTGATCCCTCTATGACCATTGGACTCATCCCACACATAGCAAGAGCAGTCGTTCGTTTTAAGGTCGTAGATTGTAAAATTTAGCACATTTAATTTTGAACGATAATAAAATACGGATACTTCTCCTTTTGGTATTTGGAATACCGCCTGTAGGTCGTATACTGCCACCATTGTATTGGGTTTTTCTTTATCTTCTTTCTTCTCGCCCCTTGACAAATCTTTTTCTTTTAAATGACAATCATAATGCTCTTTCAATTTTAATTTTTCTTCTTCGTCTACATTGCTATATGCGACACATGTTTCACACAAATCCTTTTTAGGGACGAAAAACGAAATATTAAAATCCGTAAATATTCGATAGAACATTAGATAGTTTGCGTACGGGACATTATTTAATTTGCACTCGGATACATAATCTCGGTGGAGATCTGCCACTGACTTGCTTCCATCGATATAGAGTTTTGAGGTGTTAGCTCGAGTGTAGTGACTTTCGATTTTGGGTATTTTAATAATAAAGTTTTTAACGCCTTCTTTTATAACAGGATCCATTGTTTTTTGTTTTCCGTGTTTCCCGCGACGCTCCTCTTCAATTAAAACACAAGCTAGCTTGTTACGTTTCTCCTGCACCGTTCGGATAGGGCGATCGTTGATATCCAAAGTGTTTTTAAAGAACAATTTACACACTCGCAATCTCTCATCATTGCAGCGAAAATAAAACGCATTATTGTTATCCCTCTGCTTTCTGGTTCCACCGACTCGAACATACCTATACCTTGGCTGGATTTGCTCCATACTATTGACAATAAATTGGCGCTGTTTTTCTAAATTACCTAATTCCCAGTATGACTTAAATATGCCCATTCTTTCCTGTTCAGTAAATTTACCGAAGCATTTTAGCTTACATTTTTCTGTGCATGGAGGTTTAATCTTCCTCTCAGATCTAGTCTTCTTTCCATCTGTATGCATATAGTACTCCTTTCCACTGTTTCTAAATTTCTTGTTTAAATTTCGTTTCCACCCGCTTTCATTTCTCTTCCGCTTTACACTCACCGGAGCAATTAATATACTAGATGTATTAGATATTAAAGAAGAACTGCTAGCATTTGGAGTGGTACCGATAAACTGATCGGCGACTGCATCTTCGGCTGCATCGACTCTTTGGATTTCGTTATCCGAATCAACATTACTGTCGTCAGCATCTGGTATGTATGTCTTATCATACAAGATGTCATCATTATCTTCAGAAGACGAGCTGTTGGAGGATTTCGAACTAGAAGAACTGCTTGAAGATGAACTACTTGAACTTGTTCTTGATCTACAACCACTTATGTGTTTATTAAAGCTATTGGGATCAGCTTCATTCTCAGTTTGATTAAAGCTATTGGGTTCCGCTTCATTTTCAGTCTGGAGAGGTATAACTTGGTTCTCTAAAAATATCAATTATTAAAACAAGAACACAACAAGGAAAAACTATCAATCCTACCATTATTTTCCACACGACCACATCCTATGTCCACTTCTTCGGAAGTTCCATCTGATTTTGTCAAGGACATTTTTAATATTCTGTTACTTCTACTGTTCGATTGAAGCATCTGAAATACGAAATAGTAAAGTATTGAAAGCAAAAAATAAATGCGCACCAATTAAACAAAGGATCAATATTTTTCGAAATAAAAACTTGATAAACTCATTGTTACGGCGACCAAATAAACTATTGGGGTTTCCAACCTTGATGCTAAAGTAATAAAGATTATTTTTAATTTAAAATAAAATTAAATTTTTTAACAATAATGTCGTATTTGAAAATAATTCACCGACAAATATTAATTTCGAAAAAAAAGTTTCTGCAAGAACGTCATAACGTCTCATAAAATAAAGCGCAGCCTAAAAACATGGGAGTCGTTTATTTGTCATAACGTCTTAACACAAAATAATGCTTCAAACAGTGAAATATTTTGTCTGCAAGAATGTCCTAACCCAAAATAATTTGCGAATACATAGTACTCTATTTTTCACGTAGAACGTCATATCATAAAATATTACACTATACATAATCAAAATGGAATGATGTTGCACTTACCTTTGCCGCAATAACAGCATAACAATTAATATGTCAATATTTCACGAAGAAGTAACGCACTACCTGGGCAATCGCTAAGACGCAACTGAAATAATACGATGTTGCCGTTAACACGCTGCATAGAACTTAAGTCCGTTAAAACGACACATGTGCCCTCTAGCGACTATTTTTAAAAGTTAAGAAATGACGATATATCTGATAAAAGAGATTTTATTTTTAATTCGTTCTATGGCGAAAGCTCAGAAATGCCAATTTTTGAGTTAATACGTTGTTGTAGCAAATGAGCGATGTCTTCTTGTCTTGCGCAGTGGTGCACGAAATGTCAAATGTTGAAAAATAAATAACCTTACTTTTATCATAGAAAACGAAAGTTTATCTTTTTAGTTTTGGTTTTGCAAGTATTTCATAATGAGTACACCTGAAAATAGCAGAAATTTCTGGACTGATGAAGAGGTTCAGGCTATGTTGGAAATCTTCATAGAGAAAAAAATTACTGAGCTTTTTGATGGAAAAAAATTTCGAAATACCGAAATTTTTAAACTGATCCACAGTGAGATGGTTAAAAAAAATATATTAACAAAAAATATCGACCAAATTAAAAACAAGTGGAAAGCATTAAAAACATTATATTATAAAACTATTAAAAGCAATAAGAAAAGTGGAGAGTCTAGAAGCGAGTGCCAATATTTTTACCTTCTCGATGAAATTTTGGGTTCTAGACCAGCCTCACAGATGTCAGGTATTGATAGTGTGTTAAATGACTCGCAACCAGGAAGCCCTTCGCCACAATTAGAGGCTACTAAGTGGTCTACACAAAGTACTGACACAGTTGATGTAGTTGTCAGTGATGATATTTCGCAGCAAGAACTGGCAGACTTTTTGGCTTCACCATCAACCAGTGCTAGAACTAGTGATGCAGAATGTCAACCATCCACCAGTAAGGGCATTACGAAATCTCTCAAAAGAAAAACCTTCGGAAGCAGTGAAAAAAACTCAGAATTTTACACTTTCCAAAGAGAGCAGATGAAAGAATTCTTTGAATTCCAAAGAAAGCAAGATGAAGTTGAAGGCAAAAGGAGAGCAGAAGACCTAAAAAACATCTTAACCACATTTACATCTTCTATAGAAACAATTTTAAAATCGCAGACACCACAGCAGTTACCTATATTTTTCCCTCAACCGCAGGTGTACCAACCAAATTTGCCGGTGTCCAGACAACCACAGCAGCAGCACGAGGCCGATGTAGATTCTGACAGTGAGCCTGAGGTTCACCCGAAATCAAAAAAATCTGCTTAATTTCTTTTTATGTTAAAATTAAAAATAAAACATATATTTGTGTAGGTAACTAGTTTATTTTTATACGTTAAAATAAATAATTCTGCGGAGGCATTGTGTTTCAAATCAAAATCAAATCAAAAAAGCTTTATTGTCCAAAGATATTTATCTCATTGACAAAGCAACTTAAATCTAAAAAAAGTAAGCAAAAAAATGACACTAAAATTTCAGTACATATTACAATAAGGACATAATAATAATGACAAGTTGATAAAATTTAAAACAATACTACAATTAACTAACATATTGTTTGAGTACCTCACCTAGAAAGCATCACTAAGATACTCCTCCACACTGTAGTAAGGCTTTACAATTTAAGGCTTTAATGGTGAGTTTATCTAGTAAATTTCGAAATTAGGTATAAATATCATAAGCAATTAACATTTCATTCTTTCGTACCGTATAATATACATAGTAAAATATAAGAAAACACTTAAAACCATAAAAGTAAATTATACAAAGACTTAAAACAATTTAGATTTTCTTAATGGATATTGCAACATAAAGTTTTTTAAGGTATCCCTTATGACAGCAGCATTAAGATCGTCAAAATTTCGTCCAACATTTCTGGCAGGTTGAGGAAACATTAGTTCTGCAGTTTCTACAGATTCCCGCCACTTTTCTACAAATATTTCTTTCCGGGTTTCAAATATATTATGCAAAATAATACATGCTACTACTACCTTTGGAACGAACTTATAACTAATGTCCAGGCGTTTACACAAGCAACGAAACCGTGATTTTAATCGGCCAAAGGCATTCTCTACTACAACTCTCCCAAGACTATGATATACATTAAATGACTCTTCTTCTGGAGTAATATTTCCTTTGTATCCTTTGATTAGCCAAGGTAGAAGAGGGTATGCAGGGTCACCAAGAAGAAAATAAGGAATTTCAGTACCATTGATCTCGTCATAATGTTGGGGTATAAGCTGCAGGTGATTTGTATATAACATACTATCTTTTAGGACTTTAGCATCATGCGCGCTGCCTGGATGTTTGCAGGTAGCATACCTGAACCTAAAAAAATATAATTTATGTAAAAACGCTAGTCAGTTTATAAATAATTTTTAAAATGTATTAAGTATACAAATAGTTATTAACGTACAACAATAAGAACCTAAAAGAACAATTCATTCACGTCCTTCAAAATACTTTCATTATAAGTCAAAAATACTTACCTATACATGTTATCTACTACAGCTAGAACATTGTAAGAAGGCCAACCTTTCCTGTTCAGAAAGTCTCTGTAACCATCTTTAGGTGGTAATATGGGGATATGAGTTCCATCAATTGCTCCAAGTATACCAGGAATGCCACACATTTCTTGAAACGATGCAGATATATCCATACATTCGTGTTCATTAGGCATTGATAAATACTCTTCTTTCAATTCTGCTAAAATTGCATCAGTCACTTGATATACACATTTGTGAACAATGCACTTATGTGTACCAAACTGATTGGCAATAACTCTGTACTCAGCACACGAGGCAAATTTATAAAGGGTAATTGCTACTTTTTTCTCAACTGACAATGGTTTTCGTACAGTATTATCTTTGGGCTTTAAATGTTTGTCTAGTCTTTGGCAAAGAAATTTAAATGTTGAAGAGCCACATCTGAAGTTCTCGAGCCAATCTTCTTCTAAAAATTCATTTTTGACAATTCTTTCCCACCAGTCACTGCTTCTAGTTTTAACCCAAAACCGTGGGGATTTGCGTTTTTTTTTAACTATTTTTCCTTGAAAGCTAACTGCTGTCTTTTGCAGGTGTAGAAAAAACATATTTTGCGATTTCTTCCTCTTACGCTCATACTCATGTGCATTATGGAAATAAACACATATCCCAAGGTAAAATCCAGCAAGGGCCATTAACAAAAAATGGTTTATATTCATTTTACTGCACTACTTTTAAGTACAAAACAAATTGAAAAAAAAAACAACAATAACAAAGTTTTCCACAAAATGTGGTTATGTCTAATAATAATCTTCTTTATTTCTTGTTATACGTCAAATAAATTTACAAACAGAAGAGGGAATCCAAATAGGATCGAGTTTGGGTTGAATCCTGTTTCGATTCACTTCATGGAAACGCGACGATTTTTCGATCCCAAATCCGGATTCAATTCGATCTGAATCGCATGGAAACGTAGTAATTATTGTTTATAATAAGACATAATTGTAGTTTTTTTGTAAAATAAAGCTCGTGTTAGTGTTTATTTATTAATATGAAGTAGACCCAGTCTATAGCCTAAATAATTTATATTATAGATTCAATATTGGCTAAAGTGGTTACGTATTTTGTTACCCGAACAGAAAATTTTCAAGTTTGTTGTATTCCCTGCAAGGCAAAGATAGAAGAGAGGAATGCCTGGTCATCACCTATAAGCATCTTATAAGGTACATAATAGAACAATTATTATGTTAAAAAGGGATAAACGCCTTCGAGTTGAACCATTATTTGCTTTACAATGGTAGAAGTCAAGATAGAGCAGAGAACCTTCCCAACATTCTTTGGTTTGTACCTGCCATTTTGGGCACAATGACAGAAAGAATAGGGCTACAATATTTGAGTTCAGCACTAAAAGGCAATTTAGCGTTACATCTCCAGAAAAAAGGTATGTTATAGCTTTTATTATACAAAATGTATTCACGTTCCTAAAAACTAAAGTAAAAAATGTGAACATTTAATAGTTTGATTTAACTTTTAATAGAAAACCAGGGCCAACATTATATTAAATTATTTTTAGAAAAGAAGTGAGCAGACAGATGTTACCGAAGATATTGACTCATGCTTTAGGAGCATCGTTAGAAGCAGAAAAGTATTTTTTAATACAAGATTTGGAAGAAATTTCAAAAAAACCTTTAAAAACTTTTAGTACGCTTTAGTTACAACTATTCTTATATCCTTATGTATGGACAGGGATATCAATGCTATACCTAATACAATTAATTTGAAATATATATTATGTAGATTATAAAACAATGTAATAAAAATAACAATAAATATTTGTTTACATTTTTATAATTTCAGTACATCAAATGTTAAGGTCTACAGTATTTCTAAAATTGCTGATCAATCTGATTATCCATAGCTGCATGAATAAGGCTTACTGGGATATAGCTCCTCAGCTGTTTTAACTTCGCTGGATTTAGTTTTTTATATATATTATAACTTTTGTCTTTCATCATAGTGTGAACTTCTCCGATCTGAATCAAATTGCATCCATAGGACATGGTTTGACTCCAAGGCATTTACCCCTTTTTAACATAATACTATTTGCTCTATTAGGTACCTTATAAGTGATGTCCGAGCTTTCCTTTCTTTTATCTTTGCAGGGAATAAACAAACTTGAAAATTTTCTGTTCGGGTAACAAAATACGTAACCACTTTAGCCAATATTGAATCTATAATATAAATTATTTAGGCTATAGACTGGGTCTACTTCATCTTAATAAATAAACACTAACACGAGCTTTATTTTACAAAGAAACTACAATGTCTTAATAAACAATAATGTAAACAACAATAACATAACCTCAAACTTTTTCAAATGGCGATTAAATATTTTCAGGAAACACTTACCTCTATCTGTGGCTGTAAATGGGTCAATCATATCACCAAAAATATGAATAATTTGAAGAAATTGCTTATTTGTCGCTTATAAACGTGTATCAATGCTTGCAAAAATCTCTTATGGGATTTTCAATGCAATTTATTTTTGTTTGGAAAGATTTTTTAAAACACGTCCCTTGTGACGTCAGACTTGGGCTGTCCAACTGCAAAGGCATGTGTAAACTATCTGGAAAAGTATCACCCTGAAAACCGAAAAAAATCCAAAAAAACATTTTTAATTTTTTAGGGTTCGGGTTCTACATCTAAAATTTTCTTTCAAGTTAAATATGTGATCGGTTTCGATTCCGGTATTCCGGTCCTATTCTATGTATACGCCATGTTTTTTAAGAAAAGCGATTCTATTATAAGATTAAACGAACTTACCTTAAGTGAAGTTTGATCTATGGAGGGCTTTAAGGTGGATTTTCATGCATACGAAACACGACGGTCCGATATCCGAAATGACGTTTAATTTTGTCCGAAATTCTTGCCAATTTTCATGGCTCCGTTTCTGTTGTTCCGAATTTTGTCAGTGGACATACATTTGACGCTTCAGTTATAGGTTATAATTTTGTTTTGGTCCTTTTTGTATTCTCAATTATAGCGTTTAATTACCCATTTGATTTCATTACGTTTTTAAGCAATATATGTGCGACAATGACGAGCATTATCAGCTTAATGTCATCCAATTCACTCCTAATTTTACCCGAGTGCACAAAACAAAAAGTTGTTTAGTGACCTGAGCTGAGGACCTGAGTGTAATTGCAAGTCTTTCACTTTCTGATATTTGCCCACGTACGTTTATTGTTTTTAATAATCTTGGACTTACAATTAAAATACTTTTCAAAATCTATTAATTTCATTTCTTGAAACAGGTTGTGATAAGCGCCTTAATTTTCCCCCCATCCTTTCCTTTTTTGTTTATTTTTAATATAATCAGATAGATATTATAATATTAAAATTAATGACACTGATTTATTTCGTTAATATTAGTTTTATGTTAAAATATTAAAATAGAAACAACAAAACGCACAAAAAAAACGTCAAATAGTGAGGTTAAAATTGATACGATTGTCGGACAAAGTTAAAAATATTTTAACTCATCCGACGGTCGGATGAAAGTTGAAACTATTCGGACAAATATTGGCGCGAAAACAATTCAACCAATAGGAACACTTTCGGATCATCGGACCGTCGTATTTCGTATGCATGAAAATACACCTTTAGGAAGGAGGCCGATCGAATATGTCCGAATTTTAAATTTACGTCCCTGTTTTTCGTTACTTCGCTGGTTGGCCGTCGAGGGCGCCACTGCACGCTTCCCATATATTTTTTGCAGGTTTTGATAGGCGAGTGCGGTATTTTTTTCGAATATCTTGAAAAATAAGCTTTGGAATCATTTTTTTGCGTTATTAATATAAACAATGAGTGGCGTACAATGTTTTACAAGTAGCGTTTGCTTCGTGCCGGGGTGTAAAACTAGTTATTCGTCTGATAGAAAGCTCAGGAAAAATCGTGGTGAGAAAAATCCTAGTCTTTTTCAAGCCTCTAAGGTAAGCAAAAACCACAAAAGGTTCACAATATTGTTTATTAATAGTGGTCTTTCGTTACTCGTCTGTCTGTGTCGTCTATCCTTGATTTTGTCATCATCTCAGACGGTCATCATAGATCTTAAAGATAGATTATCCGACAATGGACGTATTTCTAGTAACCAAATTTTTGATAATGTTAATCAAAATTTATTCATTGTTACGAACTGTTAAACTAACTTTAAAAAGGTATTAATAATTTAAGAAATAATATTTCTCCTTTAATTGGTATTTTATACAAATTAAGATATTATAATAGGTACCTACTTACGCCCCCTTAAAACTTTTAAGAAATATTTACTTTACAATATAGGTAGGTAGGTACTCAAAATTTCAATATTTAATATCAGTTTGCCAGTTCGTCGAATATTAATCCTTTAAAAAATTACAAAATAAAACCATAAAATGCATTCAAGGCGCCTAATTATATTATACCTACCTACAATTTTGGAAAACAATCAATTATAGATATCTACCTATTGTATATATTATTATATATGATAGAATAATAAAAGTTTATAGTTAGTTTTTAGTATATATGTATACTATAATTTTTATTACGTTTCTTTTCAATTTAATTTTAAAATCCCCATTTATAATCTTTTGTAAAGTTAGTTGGGAAATAAATAAGTTAAGAATCTTCTTCTTTTCAGGTCTGTTAAAAGGTGTACGTACTACCTATAATGAACATATGTTAATTTATTTCTAGTTTGAATTTAAATAAAAAATATATATAGTAACGTGCAGATTGTGTAATTATTTCCTTTCCAAATAATAAGTTGTTTGAGTGTCTATAAAGAGTAAAGACCGCCAGTATTTGAAAAAATTAATCCTCCTGGTAATAATAATACAGTGTCTTAAAATGCAATACACCCTTTTACATGCTAGAATTATGTATCTAGGGAGTATCCCGCACCCGCCTCTCACACATATCTCGGTCTGTAGACTGTTTAAATTAACTAATTTCGATAAAACAGTTAATTCTCCCATAAGAACCCGTGAAATTTGCTATGATAATGGAACAATGCGACCCTGGCGGCAGTTTTTGAAGCAATGCAAAAGTTGGACCGGAATCGATGTATTGCGATTGGTCTCCTTCCTAAAGCCCTCCATAGTTTGATCATAATTATATGACCGCCTCTTCTGAATAGATCACTGTGTAGTATACTCTTCTTCCGGTAGGTGTCGCCACGTAATGTTTAAAGCTAGAGTAAAAATTATCCAGGTCCCCCGCTTGCTGCCATAACGAACTCATTATTTTCAAAGCAATCAGACTGTTGCAACTAGAATAGATCACGGGTTCGGGGTGGGTGGGAGTGATCTATTCAGAAGAGGCGGTCATATAATTATGATCAAACTTCACTTAAGGTAAGTTCGTTTAATCTTATAATTATATTTCCCGCCTCTTCTTCAAGATCACTGTGTAGATGTTCAAAGCGTTGCAACAGTTAGGAAATAAACCAAACTATTTTGTGTGTTTATTATATAAAACACTTTATTGTTCGTAACTTGGAAAAAGAACAAAAAACAAATTAATGAGAAATTATAGCCTAAGTAGGTATATAAAAATAAAAAATATGAATATATAAAGATAATCTAGAATATAAGAATATATAGAGATACATTGTAAGTAGGTGCTTAATTCTACTCTAAAATAGCATTTCCAAATGTTTCCGCGTTTACTAACGGCCTATTGTAGAATTTTGCGAAAACATTTGAGGAAGCAGACCAACCCGCTGTGTTTCTGATTGTTTCAAGTGTGATACCTTTCCTTGCCGCCGCTGAGGTGGTGGCGTGCCTGGTGGTGTGTGCTGTAAATACGGAAGTGTCTATTCCACTTTCCAGCAATACCAGGCGGATCCAACGACTGATAGACTGAGCTGATGCAGTTTTATGAGGTTTTTTGCAGGTGATAAATAGCTTGGATAAGGCGCTGGAATGCCTGATCTTAGTTGTTTTATTTAGATAACAACAAAGCGTACTTGCAGCACACAACGCCGGTTTTTTATGAAAAAATGGAAGAATTAACAATGGTTGAAGGAGCTGTGGTTTTGATTGAGGTTGGAATTTTTATTTCTATTTTTTCAGTTAATATCTTAATATTTTGAACTTCTATCAGAGAAAAAGTTTGCACTCGGTGTGCCGTTACTAGTGCTATTAACATTGCTAGTTTGTGGGTTAGAGCTTCCAGAGTAAGGTTTTCATTTGGAAAGTATGTCTCTAAATGGGCCAACACTACGGAGGGATCCCAGGTTACTTGATACTTAGGTAGGGATGGGCGTAATTTAAAAACCCCTTTAAAAAACTATCTAATATGGGGATCCTCTCCGATTTTTGGCGAAATAAGAAATGACAAAGATGAGCGTATGGTATTTAGAGAGCTATATGACGTACCTTGCTTAAATAATATTGATAAAAACTTTAATATATTTTTTGTATTAAGTTCAAAATGATTTAGAGCGTTTTCGGCACAAAAGGTCCACCAGAGTTTTAGGCCATTTCCATATTGTTTAAGGGATGAGTTTGACAGGGATGCTATTAACACCTCAACAGCCTCTTCTGGGACGCCTCTGGAGGTCATTGCTTGTATGATACAATTCCTACTTCCAGGGAAAGTTTCTGGTGGAGCACGTGTGGTTTTCTGTCAATAGATAATAATAAGTTGCAATTAGGATGAAATATAAGAGATTTTTTGGTTAGTATAGAGATTTAAAAAGTGGATACCATGGTTGGCTGGGCCATGCTGGTACCACTACAATGCCTTCGGCTTTATCAGACATAATTTTTTGGAGTACTCTGGAGATAAGAGAAAAAGGGGGGAAAGCATAAAAATTGTAGTCCTTCCAGGGCACAGTGAATGCATCAATAATTTCTGAGTCTGGGTGCGGAAACCATGAAGCAAACCTCCTACATTTTTTATTTATCCTTGTTGCAAAAAGATCAATTTCGGGAGTTCGAAGCGCAGAACAAATTTTCTGAAATGCGTAATTTGCTAGTTCGAACTCAGTCTCATTATCTAGTCTTCGCGATTCTTTATCGGCGTGCATATTTTTATGTGATTCTATATAGGATGCAAAAATGAATAGATTCCGGTGCTCGCACCACTGCCAAATTTTTCTGGAAAGATCGTTAAGATGTGAAAACTGAACACCGCCCATTCGGTTTATGTATGAGATTGCCGTGGTATTGTCGATGCGTAATAAAACGTCGCAGTTCGATAAGTCTCTGGCAAAGCACTTTAGGCCAAAAAAGGCGGCTAATAATTCTGAATAATTTATGTGGTGAGTCTTGTCCGCCTCAGACCAAAAACCATGAGCGGTGTTGCGGTTACAATAAAGACCCCAGCCAGATCGCGAGTTATCGCTAAAAATCTCTATTTTAAAATTTAGGGTTGTCAAGTTATTCATACTAGAAATATGTGTCTTCCACCAGGAAAAATCAGCCAAAACATTTTTAGAAATTGTAATTTTTTTGTTGTATAGCCCCCCTGAATCCTTTAATGCTAAAAACTTAGACCTTTCTAGATTTTTCGTGTAAACCCATCCATATCTGATAGCTGGACAGGCAGCTACAAGTTTGCCGGTTAGTTTGGCAAGGTCTTGAATCGTAATAACAGGGTTTTTTTTCAATCTGAGAAATATCGTTCAAAATATTTTGTTGCTCTTCCTTCGGAAGGCACAATGACATATTATTAGAATTGTAAATAAAACCTAAATATTTTATTTCTTGGCCAGGAATAAGCGAACTCTTTTCGTAATTAATTATAAAACCTAAATTTTGCAGAATTTCTCTTGTTTTTTCGATGTTTATTACGCATTCTTGCTGTGTTTGCCCCAGCAATAAAAAGTCATCAATGTATATAACCGACAACGAACCCAGACCTCTTAAATATGACACCACTGGCTTGAGCAGTTTTGTGAAAACATATGGCGCGGTATTTAGGCCAAAGGGAAGACATTCATACTCATAAATCTGTCTCTGAAAAATAAACCTAAGATATTTACGATGCGGTTTAGTAATTGGTATTAAATGATAGGCGTCTTTTAGGTCAATGGATGCTAAATAGGCATTTTGTGTTAGCAGCTTTGTTACGGTTTTATGGTCTTCGATTTTAAAGTGTTTGGTTATAATAAAGTTATTTAAATTTTTTAGGTTTAGTATTAGCCTAAAAGAGCCGTCTTTCTTGGGTCGTAAAAATATGGTTGAAATAAATTGCTTTTTGTGAAAAGAACATTTTTTAATTGCACGCAGGGAAACTAGGCGATTAATTTCATTAGTTAAAAATTGTTTTTCTTTTTCAGACCATGTTGGTTCCTTCGGGGTGTAATTCTGAAAAGGGGTGGTGTAGAATGGGATTGAGTAGCCACTAATCCAAGAAAGTAAAATTTTGTCTGAAGTTAGTTTTTTCCATGCCGGCACGAAGTATTTTAGTCTACCGCATTTGTAATTTACCTTATTTACTGAGGTTTTGTGTAAATCTGACCGTACGATTTCTGTCTGTACGTCTGACGAAATTGCCTGGAGGGTTGTCGATGATTTCTCTGGGGCCCTTTCTGTCTGTACGGATTGTTGTATGTTTTTGTCGAGAACTTTTGTCTGCCCCGATATCCCTTGTGAATGACATGAGGCAGACTCTTCGAGTTTAAAGGCCTGTTGTTGACTTGAGCTGTCGGGGATGACTTGGACCTGAGTTCAGAGGAAAGCTTCTCTAGATCACGGGCAGCCTTTACTCGTTCACTCAGATTACTACCAAAAAGCCAACCATCTACTGATACATCGGTGAGAGTTGTTCGTAACTGTTTGTCAATGTTGGTCGATAGCAATGTGCGCCGACAGCAGGAATCTTTATGATGAATGTTTGATAATAGACGTCCCGCATCACTTAGCAGCTCAACCAGTAATCGATTGTGCCCTTCCCCCTCCCCTCCCTTTTTCTTGTAACACAAGAGGAGTCATTGCGTTACCAACTGCTGTGAGGGCTGCTCCCAGTTGATTTTGGAGCTCCGAAAGCCGTAAGTCTCTTTGTTTGTGTTGGTCGGTTAAAACCGACAAAACCTCCAAGTTTAGTTTTGGAGCTGCTGCCAGACTTAAATTGTTAGGGGAGGGGTATTTTTTAGCAAGGTTAGTAACAGTATCTGTATCTAGACCGCCCTGCAGGATTTTTTGCCATATTTGAGCAACCTCGGTGTTTATGGCTTGGGAGGTTCCCGAATTCTCATTGGGTTCTTTGCCCAATAAAATGAGGATGTCTGGGGCCGTTACGTTTTGTGATTGAGACTCGTCGCCCCCTATAACAAAAGAAAAAGTACCTGCCTGTAAAAAATTGAAAAGAAGAATACCCTGTTTGCTGGGGGCAAATTGATACTAATAAACTTGTTAGCTTAATATTTGAGACAATAAAGTAATTACAGCAAACTCGTGCCCTTCTCGTAATAAAACTTGTTAACACGAGGATATGTTTCTTGTTATCTTGATGTGAGACAATTAATTAAGTAAAGCAAACTCGTGCCACTTCTCTAATTAAAAACTTGTTAATACAAGGAAATGTTTTTTGTTATCTTAATGTTTGAGACAATAAAGTAAGTAAAGCAAACTCGTGCCCTTCTCGCATCAAAACTCGTTAACGCGAGGAAAAATGTCTCGTATATGTCTCATTTCCCCTTGATGTAAGTATTTTACAATAACCGAACAGCAAACAAGCGTTAAACAATTAATAAACAAACAGAAAACAGACAGTAAATCAATAATAAACAAATAGTAAACAAGCACGTAGCCAAAAACTGAATATGTGTCGAGGGGGGTCCATATATTTGGAATGAAAAAACCAAGCGTTTTCTTAAAAAAATATTTCCCTACATCCGTCTCTCATGAGTTTTTTGGTTCAATTGCAAAATATAGGGGCGGGGGGGGGTACGTGCTTGGTATTAATAGTATTAACTTACCTTCATTTTCAGAAGGCTCGTAATCCAACAATCTGGGAGTGTCTTGTTCGGCTCTTCCTCTTACACTATCACTATCTGATGAGTCTGTGGGGGGTTCCCGCAAAGCATGACGCTTTTTCTTTGTTTGTAACCGAGAAACTTGATTACACAAAAGCTTTAGTTGCTTTTTAATCCCGGATATCTCATCTGACGAACTAGAATCGGAATCCGCCGAAACGACCGGTCTTTTGCGTTTTTTATCCATAGCGATTGGATTACGAAACGGACTCAAGTTGACGACACTGCACGTAAAAGAATAATGAGTTCGTTATGGCAGCAAGCGGGGGACCTGGATAATTTTTACTCTAGCTTTAAACATTACGTGGCGACACCTACCGGAAGAAGAGTATACTACACAGTGATCTTGAAGAAGAGGCGGGAAATATAATTATACGATTTATCGAATCCTAAGTCTTGGCTGGATGCTTCAGTTCAGTTCATTTATCGAATAAATATGATTCGAGTTACTCGATAGCTACAAATGATATCGGTTTATCATCTCGGTTGATTTGAGTCTAAAAATTATTTTTAATTTATTTATGGTAATAATCAGGTATGCTTAAATTATTTGGAGATGGGAGATTTTTAAATTTATCACATTCTGGAAGGGGTACTTACCCCCCCATATAGTCCGCCTTGCATATAAACAACCAAAATGGAGAAACAAAATGAATTTATCTTCTTTTCTGTTATGCGGCCTCCGCTTCTGGGACATTTCAATGTCAATTTGTATCAAAACTACCTTCTTTTGTAATATGCTATCCGATAATCGCCTATCGGCGATATCTAGAGGAATATATTCCATCTTTTGCGCAGGCGCTCAATTCACGTCATAACCTTACTTAAATTAAGATTATGGAGGGCTTTAGGAAGGAGGCCGATCGAATATGGCCGAATTTTAAATTTACGTCCCTGTTTTTGCACGCTTCCCATCTATTTTTTGCAGGTTTTGATAGGCGAGTGCGGTATTTTTTTCGAATATCTTGAAAAATAAGCTTTGGAATCATTTTTTTGTTATTAATATAAACAATGAGTGGCGTACAATGTTTTACAAGTAGCGTTTGCTTCGTGCCGGGGTGTAAAACTGGTTATTCGTCTGATAGAAAGCTCAGGAAAAATCGTGGTGAGAAAAATCCTAGTCTCTTTCAAGCCCCTAAGGTAAGCAAAAACCACAAAAGGTTCACAATATTGTTTATTAATAGTGGTCTTTCGTTACTCGTCTGTCTGTGTCGTCTATCCTTGATTTTGTCATCATCTCAGATGGTCATCATAGATCTTAAAGATAGATTATCCGACAATGGACGTATTTCTATTAACCAAATTTTTGATAATGTTAATCAAAATTTAATTAAAATTTATTCATTGTTACGAACTGTTAAACTAACTTTAAAAAGGTATTAATAATTTAAGAAATAATATTTCTCCTTTAATTGGTATTTTATACAAATTAAGATATTATATTAGGTACCTACTTACGTCCACTTAAAACTTTTAAGAAATATTTACTTTACAATATAGGTAGGTAGGTACTCAAAATTTCAATGTTTAATATCAGTTTGCCAGTTCGTCGAATATTAATCCTTTAAAAAATTACAAAATAAAACCATAAAATGCATTCAAGGCGCCTAATTATATTATACCTACCTACAATTTTGGAAAACAATCAATTATAGATATCACCTATTGTATATATATATGATAGAATAATAAAAGTTTATAGTTAGTTGTTAGTATATATGTATACTATAATTTTTATTCCGTTTCTTTTCAATTTAATTTTAACATCCCCATTTATAATCTTTTGTAAAGTTAGTTGGGAAATAAATAAGTTAAGAATCTTCTTCTTTTCAGGTCTGTTAAAAGGTGTACGTACTACCTATAATGAACATATGTTAATTTATTTTTAGTTTGAATTTAAATAAAAAATGTACTTATATAGTAACTTGCAGATTGTGTAATTATTTCCTTTCCAAATAAAAAGTTGTTTAAGTGTCTATAAAGAGTAAAGACCGCCAGTATTTGAAAAAATTAATCCTCCTGGTAATAATAATACAGTGTCTTAGAATGCAATACACCCTTTTATATGCTAGAATTATGTATCTAGGGAGTATCCCGCACCCGCCTCTCACACATATCTCGGTCTGTAGACTGTTTAAATTAACTAATTTCGATAAAAAAGTTAATTCTCCCATAAGAACCCATGAAATTTGCAGTGGCAATGGAACAATGCGACCCTGGCGGCAGTTTTTGAAGCAATGCAAAAGTTGGACCGCCCAGCAAACATTGAGCGTCGATTAAACGTCGGCCGATTGGTTTCGGATTATCGGGCCAATGCCGGACGCCAACGTCGATCCGGACCGTATATGACCGCCTGGCCGATAGCAGAGCCAGCAATCGGCCAATTGGGGGTCCCGATATCTTGCCGATATTCCTTTACAACTCGATCCTCATTTAGATGCATATTCTTTACACAAAATTTGTTGGTACAATATCTAAATATTGCGTTTTATTTTATGTTACGTCATATATTCCTTTTCATTTAAATGAGGTATATTCAAAGTATGGATACATTTTATTTATCGGTTATCAGTTTTTCAAAAATTTTAAAAAAAATTTAGATTTTATATTTTTTACTTTTAAAAATCCCTACACTCGCAAATTACAGCTTGGCATAGGGATTTTTTTGAATGTAAAAAATATAAAATCCAAAAAATTTTTAAAAATTTTTTAAAAACTGATAATTGAAACTTATTGTTATTACTTGGTCCCTTTTATAAGTAACTAAAATAAAAAAAAAATTAAAGATATAGATAAAATAGGATGATGACTATATAATTTTAGAGTGATCATACATTAAATTAGATACATTCATTTTTAGTCTTTTCACTTTTGGTACAGATAATAGGGATTAATATAACATAACTCAAAGCCCTCTCAAATAGAATAATTAAAACAGTTGATATTTAAATATGAAACGTTTTTTTATTACACATCTTTCCCAGAACATAAAAATATTGGAAAACCTCTAACAGACAAAATATTTACAGTATAATATAACGTTATATGTTTAAGTTAAATAGGAACATAAATTATCATCAAAGCCT
The DNA here is from genome assembly GCA_963920685.1 of Polydrusus tereticollis. Classification (NCBI taxonomy): domain Eukaryota; kingdom Metazoa; phylum Arthropoda; class Insecta; order Coleoptera; family Curculionidae; genus Polydrusus; species Polydrusus tereticollis. The sequence continues at coordinate 56,008,780 of OY987335.1, forward strand.
CTTGAGACATTATTTTAATTTTAGAAGGCACAATGATCACAATCGTACAACCTACAAACAAAAAATATATGTCAGTGAATTGCCAGTAAAATAAATGAAATTTAAAAACCGTAAACCACGAATTACCTAACAATAATTTACTGAACTTATACTTGGCAATAAAAATACCTAAATGAAAAGACAAAAAACTTACCTGAAATTTGGAAATATGAAAATGTAACGAAACAGCAAATCACTCTAATCGTATGCAACGCCGAAAAACACAAAAACACACCGACCGAAGCCAAAGAACTAAAGAACGCCATTTGCATTTGACGTCATCGTCACATGCAGTGGTCGGTAATGCAGGATACGATACTACCGTGAAATGGCGCTAAAATTTGAATTCCCAACTAATTTTTATTGCATTACCTATTCCGTTGGCTCTCGCCGTCTAAAATTAACATTTTCGATGACGAAAGAAAGAGCGTCGGTTAATATAAAATAATCGACATATAATAGATCGTGTTCAACCGACAATCGAAATATCAATGTTTTTTCGATTCAGATCCGATTACTATTCCCGATTGTCGGGAACGGGGCGTAAATTAAATGGTTTACCGTTCCAAGTAAACCGATCCCGATCAAAAATAGATCTGCGCACAGTCGGCCGACTTAAAACCAATCATAAATGTTTGCTGGGCGGAATCGATGTATTGCGATCGGTCTCCTTCCTAAAGCCCTCCATAATTAAGATACGCTAGCTTTTAGTTACTAGATTAACTGAAACTAGTATACAATTGAGTGGTTCTGTGGATATAGCATCTGGGTGTGATACCATAGGTCCCGGGATCGATTCCCGTTTCGGGCACTTTTTCTTAATGACTTTTTTAGTTTTCTTATGACTTTTTTTAAAACTCTTTTATTTTTTTTTTAAGTAGATTGACTCAAAAAGGGCTGGTAAATAATTGGCCGGTGAACTTGAAAAAGGCGAATTGGAACCAAAAAGGTGGATTAGATGCCGTGTTAGCGCTGTTTAACCAATATAAGTCTATAATTATTACAATTTTTTTAAATTATTTAATTAGTTGCCCTGCGTATAAACAGGTTACAAAAGTACGTTCCTTGTATTGAAGAAAACGCATGCGCACACGACCGAATATGTTCCTCTAGTTATCGTCTCCTCTCGTAATTGATAGTCGTTTCGATCGATAGCTGTCACGGCACGGCAGATACAATAAAATTGTCTTCCGTGGCTATGTATCGTATAACAGAATCCCGGCCCTCGGGTCCCTGCGAAACACACAGTGATCACATGTTGTATCTGCCGTGACATTGATCTGTACTTTAACCACTCCAATACCGAAACGCTATGCTGAACGCACTGTAAATCGTAACCAAGAAACCGAGTGAGTGTTCGGTTAGTTCAGGTTAGTTCAGCTTGCAAACGAAGGCAGAATTAAAGAAGGTATACGGAATATTTATTATATGTGATTAGAGATAATATAGGAACGAACCTACAATTAGTTTCTAAGTTCGTGGATATAGGGGTTCATTTTTTTACGAACGAGAAAAGATCAAGAGATCAGAAAATAATTCAGTCACAGATTACTCCTACTCAACTCTCTTATTTTAAGACCTTGCATTTTTTGTATTTCACTTGTACGTAGGTACACCAGTTTCGAAATTTACACAATTTTGTTTTGTTTATCCTGCTAAAAACAAATTCAAAAGGCTACAATATATATGGGTAGTTTCTATATGATTTCTAATTGATTTCAGAGTTATCGTCGAAATGCCATGTATGATTAGAATACCAGAAATAAAGAAATTTTTGTTTTAAAAAATAAGGAAAGTAATTATCGCCTCCCTTGCACGTGTTATTTAATTTTAATCTTTTGAACTGTCCACAGTTCGCGCGTATACTGGTAACTGTCAAAGTTGTCAGTTTACCACTACCTCCGCTAGGTTTCTATTACCTCTGTGTTAAAAGTGCTCTGCGAAGAAAAAGTAGTACGTCAATATCAAGTAATTTTCGTTTATTAAAAGTTTGAATTTGTTGTCCAAATTCAGTTTATTTGGTAAATAAAGTTTGTACGCTGCGATTAAGCCGAAAGAGGACTTTTAAAAGTTGGAAATAATGAAGAAATTTCACAACAAAGTGACGGCGTAGGAAGCGGACTTTTACCCATAAACGCCATAACCTCCATTCGTGTTATTGGAGTAGATACCAAATTTAAGTTGTGTCAGATGTGGCCAACATTTTATAAAATACGTGAAGTGTTGTTGTGTTGCAGGTTTTAGGAATATACGATGTGAGCAAGTGATTTTTTTGATAATTTTAGTATGTGTTTACAAGGAATAACATGCAAGACGGCTTTCCAAAATGAAGAAAAGCATCCGTTGTTGACTATTACGGCGGGGTGTTGGCAACGACTATACAAAGGCTAAAAACACCGGCAGCGAAACCTCGCCATAAAAATGAGTCAATACCGACAGGACGGAGGCGGCGGTTCGACCGCAGTGCCCAGCGCCGCCGGTCAGGGCCCTACGACCGCCGGCGCTGGTCCTAACGGGGATGGAGAATCGGAGGCTACGAGCGGATCGGGGCCTGCTGGGGCTCCACCAGATTCGAACGTTTATCCGACGGAAGGTGCTCCGTCGGTGACACCGCCTGATGCCGGTCACGGTTACGCTTCGTTCCCGTACGGGTCGGCGGGGCCGGATCACGCGTTCGGGCCGCGGCAACCGTTTGGAGGGCCAAAACAGTTGCCGCCGCCGCATCGGTTCGTGCCGGGTCCGGCGCTTTCACAGCCCTCAGGCCCAACTCCAACTTTAAACCAGCTGTTACAAAGCACCAGCCCTGTGTCGCATCGCTACCAAAATAACTATGCTCACCAGGAGCAGCACTACAGCCAGTGGCCACAAAAACATCCCCAAAGCTACGGACCGGGGCCCGCTGCTCCACCGGGCCCCTACAGAACGCAGCAAATTGTAAGTAAAGAGAACAGTTTTGTTTTTCTTAATACATCCTCCAGAGGATTTTTTCTATGATATAAACTAGGTCATCCTGGCTGTTATTTATCGAGTGCTAGTTTTACACAAAAAAGTGAGGGGGTTTATTCATTTTAGTTGACAGTAACTAGGTTCCTAGTGTGTGCATGTTGTCTCCTAAATATTCGTCTTAGCAGGAGACCTGCCACATTCTGTTATCATAAATCACAGATATCTACTAAAATCGCATTTTTTTGTAAATTTTGAATATTTACTTATAGTCATACAACCGACGACCTTGAACTTGCTCCAATATATTATTACATACCTCCCACTTTGTTATTATGCAGTCAGCTGACGTGTCGCAATTGCCACACTTCCGCGTTTTCATATACCTACTCTTATTTATGGTGTCAAGTTTTTAGTTTTATAAATTGTGACATTTTTTTAATTTTGTTGTCAATGTCATTGAGGTTAATTTTTGATTTATATATCAGAGGCAATTATTTTCATTTTATACTGTTTCATAATTCTTTACTATTCTACTCTTTATAACGGATTTATGATCCTATAGTAATTTTTTTTAAGCCCACTTATAAATACAATGTGATACTAGGCTGAGTTTAAGCTACACAGAAAAAAAAAAAATGCTTTAGTCCAATCCAAGATATTTAGCGATTCATATATAAGGAAGAAAATATACCTATTGTTTACTATAGCATCATATGATAGATATTCTTGTATATTTTGATTCATCAGAAGAAATCCACACACATTTTCATATTTATAAATAAATAATTTCTCTTTTAAGATAGAATTTCAGTTAAGAATATTTTAGCCTCAAACTTCTTCAATTAAGTTAATCTAAGAGTTAATCCTTGTTTTATTTAAGAAAATATTGTATTAGAAACTTGATTCAAATTTAAATATTCTCCCTTGAAAGGGTTAAAATTATCTAGTTAAGAATACCTAAGTATATATTTTCTTTTTTCAAAAAGTGTATTTTACTTGAGAAGACAATATTCAACATGATAATACCCGAGGGGTAAACTGCTGAGGTCAACTTTGTACACCAATTGCTTCATTGCTGAATTTTGCAACAAAATATTGCACATTGCTTATAATAATAATAATAATATATCTGAACATCAACATGGCTTTCTACCATGTAAGTCTACACTGAGCAATTTAATTACATTCTGTCAGTTTGTCCATGATTCATTTAATAATAAAAAGCAAGTTGATGTAATTTATACAGATATGGAGAAGGCATTCGACAGGGTAAAACATAGTCTTATTATTAAATCTCTTTATCTGAATAATGTGCCCAATAATTTAATCAACTTAATTAACTCTTATTTGACAAATAGGCAGCAGTATGTCGAGATTAAGGGTGCTCGGTCACAGGTTTATACCAGTACGTCTGGTGTTCCCCAAGGTTCCAACTTGGGACCTTTGTTATTTTTGATTGCCATAAATGACATATGTTCTGTGGTGCATAATTCTGAAACATTACTTTTTGCCGATGATTTTAAAATATACATGGAAATTAATTCTATTGAGGATTGTTTTTGTTTACAGAGAAGCCTGGATAAGGTTGTAGAATGGTGTAATGCTAATTCATTTAACTTCAATAACAATAAGTGTTCTGCTGTGTGTCTTACTCTTAATAGAAATGTAGTTGAGCATACGTATAGTATTAATGGTAAACTTCTTAAATCCTCCAATAATGAGATAGACTTGGGTGTTGTGATTGACCGCAATCTGACTTTTACGGATCATATTGTAAAAATGGTGAATGAGGCACATAAAACAATGGGATTCATTATTAGATCAACCAAGGGTTTTGGTGTTGAGTGTTGTCTTAAATTGTTTGATAATCTGGTATTGCCAAGGTTGGAGTATGGGAGCATAATCTGGTCTCCACAATATGAGGTTTGGATTAAAACCATCGAACGAGTGCAGCGTAAATTCCTTAAATATATGTATTTCAAGAAATTCGGATATTATCCAAGACAAGGTTATGATCACAGAATGCTATTAGAAATATTTAAACGATTAACTTTGGAGAATCGGCGTATAAAAATCGGCCTAATATTCCTTTATAAAATATTAACAAACAAAATTAATTCGCCGAAAATACTTTCAATGCTTCCATTCTATGTTAATGTTGGGAATACGAGACTGAGAAGGACTTTCCATCTAGAGTTTCCTAGGACAAGCACTTATAAAAGTTCGCCCATCTACCGGATGTGTAATTACTTTAATATCTATGTAAGTGACTTGGATCTAGCCATGATTGATTTGAGGAGTTTTGCAAAAATTGTGGATGATAGACTGTATGCCCATCAGACTCAGGCCTGAAGTGGGTATGGTGTTAATTGCATTTATGTTGCCTTGATTTTATGATTAGAATGTTTTCTTTTCAACACATTTAATAGGTTAAGATGTATAATTGTTTATATATTATAGTTAGTATGGTATCTGTAAGTGGCTATCGGCTGTTGATACTGTAAATGAAATAAATAAATAAATAAATAAATAAAAACATTGCACGTTGCTAAATTTTTATTGCTTAACATTGCTCACATTTGCTTTGCATTACTTTACATTGCACGCATTTTTTTTTACATTGCATGTCATTGCTTACATTTTTATACATTCCTTACATTGCTTTTAACCCATTTTCCTATGGTTGAGGTAAAAAAACTATTTTAAAATTATTTGATAACTTACCAGGACATATAAAATGTATAAACACATTAAAATCTTTTAAAATCACTGTGAAAAGAATGTTAGTTGAAATGGAACCTTATTCTATTCACGATTATATGAGGTAATAAAAGTTATAGGTATAGGTTGTAGAATGTAGACTTTTGTAAGATTAGCCAAGTAAGTATATTTTTATTGACGCCATTTGCTTTTTGTGTAGGTATGAGTTTATGTATGTATTCTTGTACATAATTAGAAATAAAGATTATTATTAAAAAGACATGACTTTTGACTCGATTTTAGATGTTTTTAAACTTAAACTAACAGAATCTTCATTTTAGAAACCAGTTATTTTTAAGTATGCCTTTAATCAATGTACCTACAATATAGGCAGACAAAATAATTGTACATCTTCGGCACAGTCTAAGGGTCTAAGGCACTTGCCTATAGGAAAATCCGGGAAAATCATTGTAAATGCCCTCAGACTGTGAGATAGAAGTACGTATCGTCGACTGTACCCTGATAGACGTCGGTACTTTAGAACTAAGCGAGGAACGAGCCAAGTAAGGATATCCAAACATCCTCAATATATGTATATTTCAAAAGAATTCATTTTTCGTTCCATTGTTTAATTAAAGGTGAAAAACTGAGACCTGTGCATAGATACTTATCGTATCTTCGGTGAAATCGAACTAAAAAAAAACAAACGAGGAAACGAGAGGTTCGCGGAGAGATTGCAATAATTGATACAATCTTCGTAAAAAAATTGCATATCCTACTTACAGATACAATTGAAAATTATGGCCGTCATAAGGGAAGTCAGATCAATTACAAACACAATCGTGGATTTTTCTCGGTTAGGGTTAGTCTGTGAATAGGGTAGTTTACATTTAAAGTCCTTGTGTTATATATATGAAATGTTTCTAGCTGAAAGAGATGTTTTTGAAGAAGATCAAACATTCGTAAATATAAACACCATACACAGTTAAGAGTCCACATGATTTAAAAACAGTTCTGCAGCTTTCGTTATAACCCATTCTTTTTACAATTCTTACTGCTCGTTTTTGAATCACAAATACTTTTTCTATTAGGCTATTGCTACCCCAGAAAATTATGCCGTACTTCATTATTGATTCGAAATTCGCATAATATATTGTTTTAAGACTCTTCATTCAGATACCACCCAACAACCCTAACGCCATAGCAAATTGAATTTAACTTTTTTATTAATATGTTTATATGATATGACCAGTTTAAGAATTCATCCAAGTAAATCCCAAGAAACTTAGTTTGTTGGACAATCTCTACCTCGGATTCCCCAAATGATATTACCTATATTTGGCTTATCTACCTGTGACATTTTTGTTCTAAAAAGTAACACATTTGTTTTGTTGCTGTTTAGTATTAATTTATTTTCTGAAAACCAGATGTTAGCTTTGTTAAATAAAGATTTTCCCATAACCATTAATTCTCCCATATTTTTCGCCCCAGTGATAAGATTTGTATCGTCTGCATAACATGTTATGTTTTCATTAAAATCTGCTATGGAGTGCGAGTCGTTAAGAAATATCACAAACAACATTGGCCCTGCAATACTGCCCTGAGCAATTCCTAGTTTATTTTCTATCAAATCGGATGAAGAACTTTGTCCATTCTTTGCCATCTTCACCCTTTGATATCTCCCTGAAAGATAAGACTCAAATAATTTAAGGGCCCTGCCTCTTACACCATATAATTCTAATTTCTGTAATAGTAATTTTGGATCAATACAGTCATATGCTTTGGATAAGTCCAGGCATATTCCCATAGCCAACTCTCCATTTTCTATGAGATCTATTATGTGTTTTGTGAATTGAAAAATGGCAGTTTGTGTTGATTTGTTGGGCAGATATCCATGTTGTATACTATTAAGTAGGTTGCATAGGTGCATTTATTTAAAAAGTCTAAAAGGCGATGACACATTGAAAGTTCAAAAATCTTCGAAAATGATGGCAGAATGCCTCTAGGTCTATAATTGTCCATGATTTCTGGATCTCCTTTTTTAAATACGGGTTTTGTTTTTGTGTTCAAGAAACAGTTAAAGTCATATTTATTATCACAACAGTGAATCAATGAAGTGTTCTGATTTCCCGATTTTCCTGTGTATATATATAAGTATATTCTGATCATATCAGTGGAAAATTGTAAGCTTTTTGTTTATGTTTTTATTATTCTTGTATAGGTGTATTGTTTCCTTTGTTTGTTATTTATAGGAGCTAATTTTATCATAAATTTTATAATTTATTTGTTATAGTTACTTTGTTTTATTCTTACTAATATTTTAAGTCTAGATGGCCCATGTATAGTACAACTTTGTAACTAGCATTTTTAGCTAAATAAAGGATTTAATAAAAAAAAAAAAAAAGATATCTTGAGTTGGTTTGGAAAAATACCTTGTTTGAATGAATTGTTTATGAGATAGCAAAGAATTTTCCTTAATTATAGGAATCGCCAGTTTTACAATGCTAGTGGGTATTTCATCTATACCACAACTGTGTTTATTTTTAATTTTATTAGCCAAGTCGCAAAGTTCAGTGGTAGATATTGGTCTCATAAGCAACGACTGATTGTTTTCCTTAATTTTACAATTTATCGATTGCACTGGTAAATTTTTAACTAGTTCAGCAACTATTCACCATGTGCTTATTATACCGATCGGATATCTCTTCAGGTGTGCCTTTAATTAATATCATTATTTTTCACGCTACTTCCAGTTATTTCGGTACATGTATATGTTCCACATACATTTCGTCTTATTATCCGCCAATCTTAATCGCTTTTCGTACTTCTCTGATCTTACTGCTCTCAATAGATTATCATATTCCCTTTTGGTCTTTTTGTATTGTTCCTTAAAATTATTATTGAATCTAGATAATGTCAAAAGAACATTTAATTTATTCTTGCACTCTTTAATTTTTGGATTATCAACTGATTTCTTTTTTTGGTTTATATTAATTAATTTTAAGGGAAAATGCTGATAAAAAATGTTTAAAAATTGAGAAACATATTCCATTGAGTATTTACATTATCATTTTTAGCTTCATATACTTGAAGCCAGTTTTGTTCTTTTAAACACTTGATAAATAACACCTTGTTTTCATCTGAGAAAGTCCTTCTGTACTGTAATTTATTTTCAAATGACTTTTCCAAATGAAAGGTTACTTTTTGAGCAGTATGGTCAGAGATGAACGTGTCTAGAACCCTACTATATAGTCATAGTTTAGGAAAATATTATCTATACAAGAGGCTGAGTTATGTGTTATTCTAGTATTTATGAATATTGACTGATACAAGTTAAAATATTGTAACAACGACAGAAAGTTGACTTTATGACTGCTTTCTCTAAGCATTTCAATATTAAAGTCGCCTGCAATTATAATTTTTTTATGTTCGATGATAATACTTGTCAACAACGATTCAAAACTGCCCAAAAAACTGTTTATGTCTCCAGATGGTGGTCTATATACACATATTATTATGATTTGAAACCCATTTAAATCGCATTCTACAGCCGCATACTCAAATTCATTTTTAACTGAGAGCTTGTTAATTTTAGTTCTTGTATGATATTTAATTTTTCTGTGCACATAGACTGCACTACCTCCATGCTGACCAGATTCACGACAGTAACATGCTCCCAATTTAAAATTTTTTATTGATAGGTATTTAAGTTCCTCTGCCGACTTCCAGTGCTCTGTAATGCATAAGAAATTGCATTCACTGTTCCCCTTTAAAAGTTCATTAATTCCATCAACTGCGTTACCGAGTGACTGGACGTTTTGGCGAATGATACTTGTAATTTCTCTGTTTGCTGCGTTTGTATGCTTATTTCCTGCTTTTTGGTTTTGTTGCTGTTGTTTATCTATAAAAAATCTTCGCTGTAATTTATGTTAGTTCTGAATCTTGCAAGTCTTCGTTTGTATACTGGGCAATTTGCATCTCTTGCTGAGTGTTGAATGTCTGTGTACTTAATTTTTTGACAATTTGGACAATTAAGGATTGTCGCAGTGCACTCCTTTGCTTCATGTTGCTCTCCACATTTATGACAGCATTCTATTTGTATGCAGTATTTTGCAGTGTGTTCAAAACCTGAACATTTAAAACAAAAGGCAAGATTTATATGGGCATTTCTCTACAAAGTGGGTAACTTTTGTAAGAAAGTTGTCTCAGCAACTTTTTCACTTAGATATTGAAAAAATCCAAACCATCCAATAGATATCTATCTGACGGATAGTAAACAGCAGGAACCAATAAAATTTTCTTTATTTTAAAAATGATTAAGCAATTTTAAAAAAATCGACACAGGGGACTGTTGCATGTATCAGGGGACTGTATATATAAATAAAAGATGCATTTTAGTTGAAAAATAAAATCTTTATTTCCTATTTACGATATGTAAATTTGGTAGTTATAAACAATAATTAAAAAAACAGTCTTCATATTATAAAAAACAAACTAAAAAATCAAATCAAATCTTTTCATATAAGTATATTATATATATCTTACTTTTTTAAAAATTTAAAGTGGAGAAAGTAACATATTTAACAGTCATATCATTGCAAATCAGTGATAAAATATTAACAAACAATAAACTTTAGATGTAAGTAATAATAAGGCAAATTTTGGGTAATAGTAATAATCAGGGGTCAGGGGTAAAAGAAAACCTATCAAGATTTTTCGAACACATCTATAGGTAGATCAAATCTGTAAAATACTCTATTCCCTTTTAATATTATGTTTGGGTTTGGTAATTTTTCGACCACTTGGTTTATTGTCACGTCTGCTACATCCTTTTCATCAAATTTAAATGTTTGACTTTTGTCGTCGCAGAGCTTTAGGAACGTCACACGGATTTCGCCATCTTCTTCATCTATTTGGTTAATAACACTTACATATCTATATTCCATATTTTTTACAGTGTATCTAACGAGGACGTAATCACCATGGCTAAAAGATCTCGTTTTGGTTAAGCTCGGTCCAGCTTCAGGTTCTGAATCTGAATAAATAGCTTGCACGCTAAGTTTTGACTTCACTCCATAAATTAGTGTTCCAATAATAAAGTGTTGGCAATGATTGTTATTACAAAAACAACTTAGACGTTTCATCATTAATACGACAGAGCTTGATTTTAAGCCCAACGAAGAATCATAGAAGTTTCCAGTCACCTGATGTACTTTGAGAGTTCCAGTAAACCGTTTTGCTTTGGCTGCTTCTTGTTCGATTTTTGCACTTATTTCTTGTATATATGTATCCTGGACAGTCTTAAAGGTAATTGCAGGACATCTCTTTTCAATGGCTTCCACAAACTTCTGTAAATTATCAATATCACCCCCAGCGGCAACAACAGCATCTGCGGTCCTCTTGCAAGTGGCTCCAACGCCATCCGGTGCGCCTTTACCGTGGCCACTCTCCGTGTAGTTCCATATAAACCTACGCAGATTTGGAAATTGTTCTGGTAATTTTGTGGCCATAATATAAAACATAGTTTTATTCCTATACTGTGTGACGGGACCATCGCTCAAAAAATGGAGATTTTTTATGTTAAGTGGCAAAGCATCGAAAATTGTTTGCAAGTGGGCCCAAATGGCAGCTGGAGAATGTGAACAATTTGTGGAGACTGTGCAGTAAGACTTAACTAAACCTTTTAAATACACTACGACAGTGTGGAGACTAATCTGCATACGCGACCCTCCAAAGTGGAATGCCTGTATTTCTTGCCCGTATTTTGTTGAAAAATTTTCGGAAAAATCCATGTGGATTAGTACATCCTCTTCAGTTAGGGCACTTTTTAGTTCTTTTATGGCACTAAACTGATGAACAATGTTCCTCTCATGACTAACAAATATTTTGAGGTCTTCATGTAGTTCTTGGATCAGTTGACGAGGTTGCACAGTAAAGGATTTCTTAATGTGTTTAGTCACTTGGCGAGTCTTCTTGGATTTTGGGTCCAGGAATTCTTGTTTTTCAACTACCCATTTTTTGTACGTGGTTGGTTGTTCGTTATTAAATTCTTTGTATGCAGGGGTATTGTTGACACACTTTTGACATTCTCTAGATAAGCACGTCTCATTATAACGGTTACAACAAAGTTCCTGAAGCAACTTTTGATGGCTGTTATAGCTCAATATCTTGCCACTGTGTAATGCTGATAATTTTAAGTCCATGTTTGTGTGAGTAAGGCACAAACAAGTGTCACGTTCATTAATTTTTGGAGTGACAACCCAAAAAGGTCGCAGTCTACAAAATGATTGATAACTCAGCTTGAAATTGCTATTTTGTTTGAATTTTTGGTATATGCCGCATAATGAATCAAGCATGTATCGTTTTTGCTTTCGTAATTTTTTTCTTGTTATGAATTCCTTCTTTCCCGCTCCTAGTCTACTGTTCAAGTCGTCTTCGTAGAAATTCACAACAGTCACAACACACTTATCCGCAAGTTTGTTTTTTCTATACCGTTTTCTAGTTACTTTTGCTTTATTTAATCTCTTGTATGTTAAAATTCCTGAATCCCGCATGCGCCATAGCTTATAAATATCAACCATTTTTCCTGATACTACTTTAGTCAAAAATTGTTTCTCTTTCACTGTTTTCATTTGGGAAAAATTCTGTTGCAATTGCTCTTTTAATACTTCTCCAAATAGTGCTTTTTTGACCAGTTCTTTTTTAGATTCCGGGGTGTCCAGCATTCTGTGTAACTTTGTATTTGGCGTCTCACATTTTAGTTTTTCATTTTCCTTTTTCTTTCCTAATCTTGATATGCGTTTTTTATATTTGCACAACTTTTTTTTTAGGTTTTTAATTTCTTCGTCCTTCTTCATTATTTTATGTGTCAACTTTTTGGCTTTATTTTTACTTTTGAGCTTTTCAATGACAGATGGAGTATGCTGTTCGGGCTGATCGTGACATACAATAGAATCTGGCGTATTTTCTCTCATAAATCTGTTAGTTGTATCTCTTAGGGCTTTTTTCTTGCTACGATACTTTTTACAATGTTCTCTCCACTTCCTCTTTGCTTCTCGATGTACTTGTGGTGTCATATCTTTAGCCAGCTTTCTAGTACCCTGCTCTTTTTTCTTCAGATACTTAAGGCGCTCTTTCTCTCTCATTTCTTCTCTTTTCTTAGGATCATTTTTGTTACGTTCATATCTTATTCGCTCAGCCTCTCTCTTTCTTTGTAGAATCTCTTCCTTAGATAGTTTCTTCTTTCTCGGCGCCATGTTCAAAATACGGTTACATACCTAAAAAAAAGCAAACACATCATTGAGACAGTCCTCTGAAAAATAAAACAGACCCCTGTCCCATTATGAAGCAGGGGACTGTTACCAGGGGACTGTTTAATTTGACTTAATGTTACGATATCATAAAATCTATTAATTATTACGTTAATTTGCTGTATAAAATTAATATTTACCATATAATAATAATAATAATAATAATAATAATATCTTTATTTCAGATTATGTTAAACAAAAATTATAGGATACAATCCACAAACATCATAAAAACATAAACGAAATAGTGTCAAAAGAAACAACAATTATTAGTTAATAATGTTCTCTAAGTTCTAAAAGAAATTAGTAATTTTATATGGTTCCAAATGAATTAAGTAACGTTTGATTGAAGTCTTAAACAGTTTTTGGCTTGAAATACTTTTAATATTATTGGGCAAATGGTTAAAGAATCTGCGGCACATATAATAAGGATTCCCTTCAGATAATGTTAGCCTATGAATTGGATAGTTGATATTTAAGGTTCTAGTGTTATATGCATGATATGCTTGCCCTTCAAACAGTGTTCGCTGTTTAAAAAAGAACATCAGTGATTCATATATATATAACGCATAAACGGTCATGATACCCTCACTCTTGAAGATGCCTCTACAGCTTTCTCTAAATTGCATTTTCTTAATTAATCTTAATACACGTTTTTGAACAACGAACAGCTTTTCTACTGAAGCACTTTTCCCCCAAAATATTATGCCATACTTAGTCACAGATTCGAAATTAGCAAAATACATTATTTTTTGTGATTTTTCATTCAAATATCTACCAGCGATTCTTAATCCATAACATACAGAGTTTAATTTGGCGATTAATTTATTAATATGTTCGGACCAATCCAAAAACTCATCTACAGTGACCCCTAGCATTTGTGTGTTTTTAACAAGTTCCAGTTGCTCATTATCTAATAATATGTGATGTGGTATTTCTATTCTACACTGCTTTGTTCTAAACACAATAACATTTGTTTTGTCTTTATTTAAAACTAGTTTATTTGAGCTAAACCAATCACTTGCTTTAGTTATTAGATCTCCACCCTTGTTAACCAGATCCCCTATATTATTGCTACCTACAATCATGTTTGTATCATCAGCGTAACACGTTATTTCATTTTCTAAATGATTTCCTATTGAACACAAATCATTTACGAATATTATAAATAAAATAGGACCAGCAATACTCCCCTGAGCAATCCCTAACCTATTTTCCCCAATATCAGATACATACGTACTACCATTTTTTATTATTTTTACACATTGCTTTCTTTCGGACAAGTAAGATTCAAACAACCTCAGTGCATTTCCTCTCACACCATACAATTCCAATTTTTTAACCAATAGTTCCTTGTCAATACAATCATATGCTTTTGATAAATCCAGACAGACTCCCATAGCCAGACCTTGCCCCTCCAAATAATCGACTACTGCTTTAGTAAACTGAAAAATTGCTGTTTGAGTGGATTTACCGGTTGTATAACCATGTTGATGGGCATTAAGCAAATTGCATTTATTAAAAAAATCCAATAATCTTTTACACATTGCTATTTCAAATAATTTAGAAAAACTTGGTAACAGGCTTATGGGCCTATAATTTTCAATCTGCTCCGGATTACCTTTCTTAAGTAGCGGTGTGATTAAAGCTAATTTTAACTTATCTGGAAAAATTCCGTTTTTAAATGAGCTATTGATCAAAAAACACAACACATTCTTTATATAAGGTACAGCCATTTTTACAATACAATTCGGTATCATGTCTATTCCACTGCTAAACTTATTTTTTAGTTGCTGTGCAATCTCGCATAGCTCTACTGGGGATAGTGGTTTTAAGAACATTGATTCGTTATTTGTAGTTATATCACACTGAAAGGGTCTAAAACCCATGTTATTAACTATCTCTGGCACAATCGATAGCAAGTATGCATTGAAACGATCTGATAACTCAGTTGGATCTTCATTTATGCCAATATCAGATTTTTTATTATTTTTTCCTAAAATTTCCTTGCAAATTGCCCACATACACTTTGTTTTATTGTCCGAAAGCCTAATTTTATTGTTATATGTCTCTGTTCGTACCGCTCTTAATAAATCGTCATACTCTTTTTTTACAGCCCTATACTGATCCTTAAACCTATCATCTCGTTTGTATAGTGTGAGCAAAATATCTAGCCTGTTTTTACATTCTTTAATTTGATCGTTATCCTGATAAATTTTTTTTTTGTTACTGTTGCCGACTAGTTTATATGGAAAACACTGATTAAAAAGACCCACTATTATTCTCATAAACGTGTCCCATTGCTTATTTACATCGTACTTATTTACCTCATACACAATTGCCCAATCTTGGTCCTGTAAACATTCTATAAAGTTATTTTTATTTTCTTGTGAAAAAATTCGCTTCTGTTCTAATTTATTCTTATCTGGTTTTTGTACCTGTAAAAAGAGCTGTTGAGCAGTATGATCTGATATAAAAGCATCGAAAACTGAGATATTAACAAAATTACAATTAACGAAAATATTATCAATACAACTTGACGAATTCATAGTAAGTCTGGTATTTACGGAAACTGTAGGATGTACATTAAATGATGACATCAGAGAAAGCAGACCAGTTTTATTATCATTATCCTTAATCATTTCTATATTAAAATCACCGGCGATAACAATGATCTTGTTCTCTTTAGAGATATCGTTGAGAATTCTATCAATGAAGCTTAAGAAAATGTCCACATTACCCAGAGGAGGTCTATAAATTGATAGTACTATCATTTGAGTTCCTCTAAAATTACATTCAACCGCCGAACATTCCACAACACTCTTAACTGATAACTTATTAATTTTTGATCTCGTTTTAAAGCTTACATTCTTATGTACATACACAGCACTCCCACCATGCTCCCCATGTTCACGGCAGAAAGCTGATGCTAGATGGAAGTTTTTTAAAGCAAGGCATTTTAGTTCACTTTCAGTCTTCCAATGTTCAGTCACACACAAAATTTTACAGGTTGAATTGTTTTCCAACATATTATTTACAGTCTCTACAGAGTTCCCTAAAGATTAAACATTTTGGTGAATTATACTAATTAATACTTTACTGCTACTACTACCATGACTTATAACTTGTTCATGTGTTTTATCTGCCACTTGCCGAACACAATTTGTTGGCACCTCTATAAATAATCACCATAGTTAGTCTCGTTCCTTACCCTAGCTAGTCGTCTTTTAAATAGGGGACACTCCTTGTCCCTGGCGGAATGCTTAAGTTCACTTAATTTAAACTTTGTACAATTGGGGCATTTAAAATCTTGAACACTACAGTCCTTTCCACCATGTTCCCCACCACACTTGTGACAACATTCCTTTTCAGCGCAATATTTGGCCACATGACCAAAACCACAGCACTTGAAACAAACCGTCAAATTAAAATGCTCCTGGACATATACCCGGACTAGGTCGAAGAAAACTGTACCTCTTTCCAAAAACCACTTTGTAATTGTTGGCCGTGCTTGTAGTATCCAATTTTCTTTTGTTGGGTTGCGACACTGTTTTTTCCCTATGACCTGAATTTTATCACTGACACTATATCCAAGTTCGTCGACAATTTCATGATTTAGGCTTTCTAATTCGTTTAGGAAATCACCATCTGAAAACCCCTTATTGATGCCTGTTACCATAAACATTGGTTCGTTACTTAACGATTCTTTAAAAGTAATGTTTTCTTTTGTTTGTATTGCAGTTTTCAATTTTGCTTGTTGGTTTTTATCGAAACTTTCCACTATTATTGTTCCAGATTTTGTTTGTTTGACACTTTTAAAACCCTTTCCTACGTCCTTATTGTTTATTTCATGTTTAAATGTTTGCAATGCTACCTTGGGATCAGTCACATTTTCAACGCGTATGATTGTTTCATGTTTCTTTACAGTAGGTGGTGTTTTCCATTGTTCGGCTACTCTTTTATTCAAACTATTTATTTGGTCATTTGTTACATTTGTTTTTTTAGTTGCAATATCTGCATAGCTTCGCTCAAATTGTCGTTCTGGTTCCATACTAAGGGTTGATTTTCTTTCCACGTTTTCCCTGTTGATCATGAAGACTTGATTTGTCAGCTGTATGTTTTCCTTTTCCATTAATCCATAATTAAAAACGATTTTTGTTAATAATTTATGCAAATTTGTATGTGCTTCCCTCACATTAAGTTGTTCATCTTTCATCAATATCGAATCCATTTTTTTTGTCACTTCGTCAATTTTATCTAGATTCTGGAAAACTTCATCTATTTGTTCCCCCGACAGTCCAGATAACTTTTTGTCCTTCTGATTGTGCCTGCTAGGGTTCTCCACATTATTTATCATTTCCTGTGTAATTATACCATCACATTGTTTTTTTGTGATTTTGTCTTTTTCCGGAGTTTTCTTCTGATCTGGGTCTTTTATTTGTTGTATCTTCTGGTTTTTTATCGCTGGTAAAATTTTCAGTTTGTTTATTGGGAGGCGGAGTACGTGCTAATTTTGAAATACGTGGCTTAAACACATCATCAGATTCACAAAACAGCTCAGACTGCAAGATTTCATTTGAATCCTCAGTTGTCCTTTTATTAAATTTCAAATCCAATGTGCTTGGTGCACCCTGTATTTTTATGCCGTTATCAGTATTCGATTTATTCAATGATTTACTGGCGTATGTTTTTATCTCATTCAAGTCCTTATCATAAATTTCGATAATTTTATTTATTTCAGATTTTGATATTCCGCTAGAGCCGACAGAAAAACTTCGTTTTTTTTGGGAAAGTGTATCCATTTTTGTCGCGTTTTTTAACAAATTGGCTTTCCCACCATCACTATTTTCACTCATGTAATTTTTATAAATTAATTTGTGTCTATACCAGTATAAATAGACAAAAACGAGAGCACGTTATATTAGATGTTACTTATAGTAATATAATAAATTTTATATTCAAAACGATACACTAATAAATAGATAAGTAAAACTCTTAAATCTAAGAAAAATAATACTCACCAGTGGACTGTTGGCCGTTGTGTACAAAAGCGTGCTACTACGTCCAAATCTCGTTTAGCACTGAGGGAAATGGCGCCAAGGCGCTTTCGCGCTGACCGAGCTAACTTCAGGTCGTGCGCGTTTCGTTACACGCATCACATATCTGTCGGGGGACTGTTCATAAAATCTTGAGACAAAATTTACGTTAAATTTAAGTATTGAAAATATAGTTTAAATATGATTTTATTAGGAACCGATAATGTATTGTTTAATATTAACAAAATTGTGAAATAATTTAATTGATTTATAAAGCTAATATTGGGATTAATAAATCCGATAGCAACTATTTTGGTTCGGTGACACTCCAGGGGACTGTTTATTAGTATATATAATATATTTCTTTATACATTTAGGTTTTTAAGACATATATTTTATGTTGTTTACTGCAATTTAGATATAGTTATTAAACTAAATTAATTATAATAAAAATATTTATTCACGTATTTTATTATATTGGCCTGAGACAGCGAATTTCCCACTTTGTAGAGAAATGCCCATATGTTTCTGTACATTAGTGTACATGTAGCGTTACCAAGTCAAAATAAATAGTACCTTTCTTCAAAAACCATTTTGTTATTTTTGCTGGTGCTTGTAGAATCCAATTTTCTTTCTCTGGGTTTCTACATTTCCTTTTTGCCACTGTTTTGATTTTATTCTGGATACCAGTTTGGAGTTCTTTAACAATATCCTCATTTAGTATTTCAAGCTCTTCAACAAACTCACTATCTGAGAAGCCTTTCCCGACGCCCGTTATCATGAACATAGGGTCAGTTGTGTTGTTTTCTTTATATTTTATGTTGTCAATATTATTTATTGCTGTCTTTTAATAGAACACCCTATATCTTAGGATTTTTTATTTATTTATTCCATAATAGATGTACAGAAAAATACAAGTGTTATATTAATATGTTACTAATATAAATCTAGCCCATTAATATACATAATACTAAATACTTATTAGATGTATATCTATATTTAGGAAAAAGAAAAAAAGCACCTAAGTGGATAAATCACTTGTATTGTGCTCCCAATAAAACAATTAGTGCAACACAGTAAAATAAAACAATAGATATAGAAAGGTAAGAGTGAAAATAATGGAAAAAGAATAACAAAAAAAAGAAGAAAAAAAACAGAAAATCAGCAATATCTTAACACTTTTTCAAGAATCGATCATCCAAAATTCGTTCAAATATAACATAATTGTCAAAGATAAGTTTCTTAGAGCTACGTGCAAAAGTTTTTGGGTTTTTTATGTGTTTTATATGAATCGGCAGTAGGTTACAAGTCTTAGGTAGGGTATATTTTAAAAATCGTTGACATATATCTCTCTTAAATCTAGGGGTAGGCAGAAGCTCATAATTATTACTGCGGATATTGTATGTAGAAGATGTGTAATTCTGAAATGATTTATTTTTAAATGCATAAATGCAAATGCTATGGAAATATAAAGTTCGAACATTGCTTATATCTTCTGTGTAAAAAAGGTTAGTATGGTACAATCTTTGTTTCTTAAATATGATCTTTAGAATATAATTTTGAGTTGTATTTAATTTTTGTAAGACATTCTTGTACATTCCACCCCATATGAGGATACCATAGGAAAGGAGTGATTCTATCAGAGACTTGTAAACCATGATTAATAATTTCCTGCAAAGATCCTGCAAAGAATTTCACGCAATTGGTAGAATTTGTAAATCAATTTCCTTATTCTTTCTGTAAAATAGTTCACATGGTTGGTCCATTTTAAATTCCTGTCGACGATTATTCCCAAGTACTTGATCTCCTTTGTTTCCCTAATATGTTCCCTCATCCCTGCAACTTTAATAAATGTGAAGTCAGGTTTATTTATTTTATTTAAAGAAAATGCCATATAGTGAGTTTTGCCAATATTCAATGAAAGCTGATACATTCCAAGCCATGTTTGAATTTTTGTCATGCCGAGTTCGACAGATGTCTTTGTTTCAATCCATGTATTTTCAGAAAAGATAGCAACTGTGTCGTCTGCGTATGATATTACTTTCGCTCGTGTGGCTAAAGACAAAAGGGAATTTATATATGCTAAAAAGAGTACTGGACCAAGGACTGTGCCTTGGGGCACTCCTATTTTGACTATGTTTGGTTCACTGATTGTGTTATTTATTTTTACGCGTTGTTCCCTATCGGATAAATAGCTTTTGAAGACGTCTAACACTGCACCACGAACTCTGTATCTCTCCAAAACACTAAGGAGCTTTTGATGGTTGATGGTATCAAATGCCTTTGCTAGATCTAAGAATACTGCAATAGATTTTTTGTTCGTATTTATACCCTCTGTTATATTACTAATAACACTACATATTGCATCAGATGTGGCTCTACCGGTTCGAAAACCAAATTGTTGTTCATGCAAAATATTATTCTGATTAAAAAAATTAACTAAACGGCTTTTTAAACATTTTTCGAAAACTTTACCAAAATTATTTATTACACTAATAATAATAATAATACTTCTTTATTTCAAATTATGCTGTACAAGTAGTATAAAATGAAATGACGTCACAAAAATGGAAAGGGGTTTACCATTCCTTGTCTAAGAAGTCTTCAATCATATAGGGTTCAATGTCTATTAACACTTTTTTTAATGTTTTTTTCCACTTTGAAACACCAGTAATAGATTTAATGTTATACGGAAGTTTGTTATAAAACTTGATACACATGTAATACGGATGCTTTTCTGTAATAGTTAAACGGTGACGAGGATACAATAGATTATTTGTTCTTGTATAATTACTATGAACATTTGCATTTTCAAATTTGTCCCTATTTTTAAACAAAAACATTAGACATTCGAAAATATAGAGCCCATAAACAGTTAGTATATTCATTTGTTTAAATACTCCCCTACAAGACTCCAAGAAATTCATTTTATTTATCATTCTTATTGTTCTTTTTTGTATAACAAAGACCCTTTGTAGGTCAGAGCTACTTCCCCAGAACAGTATGCCATATCTCAGGATTGACTCAAAATTTGCATGGTATAGAATTTTTAGGGTGTTTAAGTTCATATACTTTGCCACTACCCTTATTCCATAACCCATACTACCCAACTTCAGACACAAACTATCAATATGATTGTTCCATGCTAAAAATTCATCTATAGTAATACCCAACAATTTTGTTTTATTATCCAAAAAAAGTTGTTGATCGCATAAAGTGATTTTTTCAGGTTTCTCTAATTTATTTTGTTTAGTCCTAAAAAGAATAAGTTTAGTTTTTTCATCATTTAGAATTAATTTATTTTGTGAAAACCAGTTACTAGTCATGACAAAAGCATTTTCAGCATTGTTACTGAGATCTTGGACATTTGATCCTGAAACAAGGAGATTCGTATCATCTGCATAGTTCGTTATTGAAAAAGCATTTTCAATGCCACTAAGGTCATTTAGGAAGATAATGAATAGTATAGGCCCCAGTATACTACCCTGAGCTATACCAATACTGTTTTTTTGTAATTCAGATCTGATTTCTCTATTAGCCCCCTGACACACTACTCTTTGCATTCTCTCTGACAGATAGGACTTTATCCAAGCAAATGCATTTCCCCTAATACCATATCTCTTTAGTTTATACAATAATAAATCCCTATCTATGCAGTCATAGGCTTTGCTTAAATCCATAAACATACCTAAAGCCAGGTTTTTATTTTCTAGTTGATCCAAAATAGCTTTTGTAAATTGAAAAATGGCAGAGATTGTGGACCTACCTGTCAGATACCCATGCTGTGTATGAGAGAAAAGCTGACATTTATTCATGAAATTAATTAATCGTGAACATATGACAAGTTCAAAGATCTTTGAAAAACTAGGAAGTAAACTTATAGGCCTAAAATTATTGAAATCTTTTGGACAGCCTTTTTTATAAAGAGGTTTTATTTTAGCTACTTTAAGTTGGTTTGGGACAACACCATAATTTATCGAATTATTTATTATGTGCTTCAGCACACTAACAATTTCAACAATCGAGAGTTTAACAATACTTGTAGGCACTTCATCGTCACCGCTACTATATTTATTTTTTAATTTTTTTGCTATATCTAATAATTCATTCTTAGTGATAGGTTGCAGAAACACTGATTGGTCATTATCTGGGATATTGCATTTAAAAGGGGTTGCAGTTTTATTTCCCACCATTTCTGGAATTATATTTAATAAATAATTGTTAAAGTCATTTACAAGTTTCTGAGAATTTTTATCAAACTGAGTTTCATTTATTTTTACTTTGCCATTTATTTCATTACAAATGGCCCATAAACATTTATTTTTATTGTCTGATGCTCTAACTTTGTTCTCAAAAATTTTTGATTTTTCTTCTCTTAGCAGCTTATCATACTCTTTTTTAGTTTCATTATAAACAGATTTATATAAGTTATTGTTTCTTAATAATACCAATAATGTATCCAACCTTTTTTTACACTCTAGGGTTTCTCTGCTTTTTTGTGTATTTTTTTTGTTTTCATATACTAAAATTTTTGGAAAACACTGGTTAGGCTACAACGCAGATGTGTCCGTGTGATAATGGGGCTGGGCTACAGGGACTGCTGTCGAAACTGCTTTTCTGATTTGAAAATACTAACCTTTCCCTGTATGTTTATTTTCCAGTGTCTGAATTATATACTGCATAACACTGTAAACTTTACCAGTCATAGAGATATACATAATTACTCTACTCGCAACAGAGAGAACATTGTCCCAGGCTATCAGACTTCGCAGGACTAGACGGGGTACAGACTACTACTGTATACTTTTCTATAATGCCTTGCCAGTGCGAATTCGTGAACTGGATCAGGAAGTGTGTACAAAAAAAATTAAAAAATACTTAATCCGGAAGTCCTTTTATTCCCTTGAGGAATACCTCAATAATGATTTCAATGACCTGATCTGATCTGTTTATGTATATATAATGTAATGTTGGTCTGTAATTGTAATGTATGGTATATATATATTTATATGTGTGTATTTTCGTTACCTTAACTCTTAACTACTTGTTTTGATTTTATAAAGAACTATTGACAGTCTGCTTTTATTGATTTTTTTATTATGTAAATTTTATTTGCTAGGTACTAATGATTTTAATATGTATTTTTATTCGGTATGATGACTTATAAAAACACAACACTGTGTAATATTACCAATAAATATCTATCTATCTATCTATAAAAATTCTTACAAACGTATTCATAAAAGTGTCCCACTGTTGATTGACGCTTTTTTGATTTATTTGGAAAACACTTTCCCAATCCTGTTCCCTCAAAGCCTTCACAAACTCATGTTTATTAGCCTTCGAAAAGAATCTTTTATGTACAAGATAGTTTTTGATTTCATTCACTTCAAAAGTTATTACCTGTGCCATATGGTCAGAGATATGTGTTTCGACAACATCAGTCTGATAAGTGCTTTCCAGATTGGTAAAAATGTTATCCAAACAACTATTAGTGTTATGAGTAATTCTAGTGCCCTGAAAAACAGTACCTGTAATGTTATAAGAATTAAAAAGTGAAAACAAAGAAATTTTATGTATGTTATTGTTCAGCATTTCAATATTGAAGTCTCTTGCAATAAAAACTAAGGATCCTGTGTCAATTTTACACAACATATTTTCTAGCTTATCATAAAAAACGTCTTTACTACCTGAGGGCGGTCTATATACAGATAAAATAGCAATTTTTTTATCATTTAATAAACATTCAACAGCGGCACATTCACATTCATTTTGTACGGATAGACTATTAATACTTTTAATTATTTTAACTTTAACTGATTTTTTTATATACACTGCACTACCTCCATGTTGACCTTCCCCTCTGCAAAACCATGATGCTAATTTAAAACCCTTGATTCCAATTTTTGATAACTGGTCTTGTGTTTTCCAATGTTCGGTAATGCATAAACAAAAACACTCTGGTCTGCTTTTGAGAAGGACTTCTAAACGATCAATACTATTCCCGATTGATTGAACATTTTGATGTATAATACAAAATTTATTTTTTCCTAACGTTTTATTTACCCTAAAAAAGACTCATGCTCTGTTACCTGATTCTCATAATTTGTAGTTTCTCTATATTTTTTTATTTTTTCGAGAAAAGCAGGACACTTCGAATCTCTGGCTGTGTGAATCCGATCCTTTAAATTTAAACGCTTGCAGTTTGGACAGTCCAATTGTTTATTTTCTGGGCATTGTTTTGCTTCATGTTTGTCCCCACATTTGTGACAGCAAAATTCTCCTTTGCAGTGTTTTGAAACATGCCCAAATAGACAGCATTTATAACACATGGCAATATTATAATATTCTTGCATATATACTTTTGTTAAATCGAAATTAACATTTTCGTTTTTAATGAGCCATTTAAATACCATCGGATTAGTCTGCATTATCCAATTTTCCTTACGATTGTTTCTGCATTCTCTTTTTGTTATAAATTTAATTTTTGTGTCAATGTCATTCCCAAAATTCTGTTTCATTACTGGGTTTTCTTCTACTAAAGTTTTAATAAATTCTTCTGGTGTGTATCCTTTTTCAATGCCGGTGAACATTATTAATGGATCAGTATTTTTAAGTTCTCTGATTTCAAAGCCATTTGTAGAACTTAATGTTTTCTTTAACTCTGTTTGTTGCTCTAAATTCTGACATTCTACCAACACTCCACCTCCTTGTAGCTGTTTTACACTTTTGAAGGTTTGAGGAGTATTGTTTTTAATAAGGTTTTGTTTCATTTCTTTGAGGACTTTTTTTGAGTGTTTTTCATCTCTTATTTTTATGATTGTGCCATGTTTTTCTACTTTCGGCGGTGTCGTCCATGTTTCGCTGTTTATTGTATCCGTTTTTTTTTTTCTTCAACATATTGCTGTATGTTTTTTCTACTACTTTGTCAGTTGTTGTCTGTACTGTATACTTATTTGTAGGTTCTGATGTTACATCACATATTGATGTATTTTTGTTAGTAACTTGAATAGATAGCTCTAAATTATGTTTTTCTACTTGTCCTATTCTATATGCAAGCTTTGTAATTACTTTGTGTAAACAAAATACCGCATTACGTATATTTTCACCATTACTTATTGTTGTCCCTGTCTCTGACCATTCATGTAAAGTTTCTAGAGAATTTAGACCCACTTGTAGCATATCACTTGTTGACTGTTGTATATAATGAATTTTTTGATTGTGCTCATTTACTTCGTTTATATTGTCAACTTGTTTAATGGCAGTGTTCCATTCTTTGCGAATCTTTTCACGGTCTTGCATTTCAGAGCTACCTGGGCTTCCTTCAGATCTAGGCCTTTTTGAATATTTTGGTACATTAAAAACTTCATTCTGAGTGTCTATTATTATATCTTTGTGCTTTAATGGCGGAGTTCTTATAATATTACTCTTAGGCTTGAAAAATTCATCCTGGTTACCTTCAAACTGTGCACAGTGTATATTTGTCTGTTTTGGTTCAGCATTATCTTCATTATTTACAATATTTACATCGGTTTTTTTCAGCGTATTTATATTCATACCTGGTCTTATCTCTTGGCTTTTTTTGTCTGCACCAGTGCCAATAATTTTCAATATTTCTGGTCTTGAAAAGGATCCAATTGAATAATATCTATTTGAATGCCGTTTTTTTTGTTGTTCTTTTTCACCACCACTTTCATTACTCATTGCTCCACAACGTGTCTTTTTTTCAAATTCAAATTACACTTATATCCTTCACAAAATTAAAAAATTATGAAGCCACTAATAAACACGTCCGCATTCAATAGAAACCAAATTTAATAGGCCTATAATTGCTGATCCTTAACTTATCTCCAGCTTTGTGGATAGGAGTAATTGTGGATAATTTAAACTGTTTAGGAACTAGACCTTTTTCAAAAATTAAATTTATTATATGCTTTAGGGGTTGTAGAATGTATTTGTGGTTACGTTTAATAATAGTGGCTGTTATTCCATCAGGGCCAGGAGCCCCATTATTTTTTAGTGTCGATATATGTTCTATTAATTCATTTCCAGTTACGGGGTTAAGATACATGGTGTTAGGATTTACAGATGTATGTTCTGTAAGTGGATTCAGGGTGTCTATGCCTTTAATCATATTTAAACCGACATTTATGTAGTGAGAATTGCAAAAGTTTGACATGTCTTTGTTGTCGTTGAATGGAAGACCTTGATCTTCGACTATTTGTAAATTATTTTTATTAACGGATGCTTCGTTTGTGGCTTCAGTAATTAACTGATATATTCTTTTTAAATTGTTCTTACTGTTTTTAATTCCTCTTAAGTAATAATCGTTTTTAGCTTTGTTTATTAGTTTATTCAGTCTGTTTCTGTAGGTTTTGTATTTTTGTTCCAGTTCAGGGGTAAAATGATTATTTAAACGTTTTTTAATTTTGTCTCTATGTT
Source organism: Polydrusus tereticollis (assembly GCA_963920685.1). Classification (NCBI taxonomy): domain Eukaryota; kingdom Metazoa; phylum Arthropoda; class Insecta; order Coleoptera; family Curculionidae; genus Polydrusus; species Polydrusus tereticollis. The sequence continues at coordinate 56,035,253 of OY987335.1, forward strand.
TTATAGATGTGATTAGGCCCTCTGTTATCCACGGTTTTATCTTTACCTGTTTCCCTAAATTTGTCTTGTCGGTCTTGGATTTATTAACAAGGTTACTAAACGTGCTTGTAAAGAGATCTGTAGCTGTTTGTGGATCATTGGTCTGCATAAGGTTATTCCAATTGTTAGTTTTTAAATAATTATCTAGTTTTTTGTAATTAATTTTGGCATTAACGGTTTCAGGTGTGTTTATAATTTTCTTAGTTTTAGCATTAATATTCAATAAGATTGGACAGTTGTAACCTTGCGGCCCCCGGCTCATACGACCGGAGTAAAAAGCTGAAAGAAATTTTAATTAGAGGGTTATTAAAATGGGTTAATTAAATAATTAAGATATTTAATTACAAAGCTGAAAAATAAAATTATTATTAGTATTATTTTCAACAAAAAATTTGTGCCCTGGAAGGTCTGATTTAACACAAAAGTGTTATCGCACGACTCATGGAATTGAGTCATTATTCACCTATTCCAGAATTTCCCGCGTGACATCCGAATACATAAAATAATGCATTAGTATGCCTCACATACAATAAAGGAACAGGCTCTGATGTGACCGTTTAGATTCGGGCAAAATCTAAGGCCGACCCTACGTTGTGTTCGTCAGGTTCGCTGAAAAATACTAATTGGAGTATTATACAGAGTGAAGAAAAATTAACTCAAAGTTTATTATGGGCGTTTTATGGATTGTGTAAAAACACTTGTTTTAGTGAGATGGAGACTCATCAGATAGCAGAATTTATACTATTGTCGTCAAAATAAAATAACAAAATTGAAAATTAGTTCAAAGAAAGCTCCAGAAACGCACTCTCGACCACGTTTCCAAAGGAATCCCCTACCCTGTGCACCGGACGGGACGGAGGGGCTGTCGCCCTAGGCTGTCGCCTATCCCTGTAGGGTATCCTCTACTATCGGTTGCTGGAATGTGCTGTCGCACCGGTCTGTCGGCCGCCGTCCCACGTCGAAGGAAACATTGTAACCGACAAGTCTGGATCAAAAGAACGAGCCATTCACTATTCCTTGAACAACCTCCAACCAATATTTACCTTTATAAAACCTTTCTTTCTATAATACATTTATAGATAAAAACTGCCACCTATCCGAGCACGCGGGTATCGTTGTTGAACTAGCACATAACATAGCAAAGAGAGAAGTTCTTTCTTTTTCCTGTCTGATAAAAATCCCCGCATCCCCACGAGTTTATTTTTTCTCGTTGCTACGTCCAGCGTGGGCTGTCGCCCCGTAACAGCGCGAAGGGAGAGCATGGTAATAGGATAACCCCGAACTTAAATCGTTTAGGAAAAATAATTGAATTCTCATATTGGTTATTGATGGTTAATTACTTTTGTTGGTTTTTTTTTCTAGACCTCAGCAACAGATACCACTAGCACATAAACTGTCTTAACGCCATAAACAACTTTGGGTAGAAATACTATAATAACGTGTAGAGTTTTATTCATCAAAATTCATTATACCATTACCAACCTGGAACATTAGTAAAACTGATGTTCTCTATATCAGCGTCTTCTTCCGCTTGCATTTTTAATTTTTTGCTCCTCTGAAACTGATAGTAGTTGATAAGTTTAGTGATAAATATTTTGAGTAGTAAAAATGTCAAATTTCAAAACTTGAAACAAAAAACATTTAAAATTTAATATTGACAAAGGGAAAAAAAATGTATTTTTCCATAAAGGAATGGAGAAGGATTAACAAACCCGGTGAAGTCCAACAAACGGAACTACCTTAAGTTTGTCAAGGGAGAAGGATTAACAAACCCGGTGAAATCCAACAAACGGAACTACCTTAAGTTTGTCAGGGAGGAAGGAGTAACAAACCCGGTGAAGTCCAACAAACGGAACTACCTTAAGTTTGTCAAGGGAGAAGGATTAACAAACCCGGTGAAGTCCAACAAACGGAACTACCTTAAGTTTGTCAAGGGAGAAGGATTAACAAACCCGGTGAAGTCCAACAAACGGAACTACCTTAAGTTTGTCAGGGAGGAAGGAGTAACAAACCCGGTGAAGTCCAACAAACGGAACTACCTTAAGTTTGTCAAGGGAGAAGGATTAACAAACCCGGTGAAGTCCAACAAACGGAACTACCTTAAGTTTGTCAAGGGAGAAGGATTAACAAACCCGGTGAAGTCCAACAAACGGAACTACCTTAAGTTTGTCAGGGAGGAAGGATTAACAAACCCGGTGAAGTCCAACAAACGGAACTACCTTAAGTTTGTCAGGGAAAAGGTGACGGCAAGATTCAATTAGGTAAATTAGGGGGAAAAATAAAGGAAATATTTAACAGAGCGGGGAAAAGAAAAATAGATACAAGCAAAATTGAGAAATTTAAACTATAATGTAATTTTCCCCAAAAATTCTAACTAAGGAAAAGAAAATATTATGTTCTCTAAAATGACTTTTAAAACTCCTGAATATATTTAAGCAACCCAACAAAAAACCTTTAATTCAATATTTTCTTTTGTTATAAATTAAAAGAAAGAAATAAACCCAAATTTTAATATTGCACTCCGAAATTCAGTAACCATCACAAAACAACACACGGCATAAACTTTTGACTTCCCCTGTATAGAATATAATAAACCCTCTAATGTTCAGACTTATAAAATGTGAATATTTTGGAAATCCCCGTTTTACGTTTGTAAATTGCAAGACAACACCTTTTTAAATAAATTAAATATTTTATTATTTACGCAATTCACTTTCTCCAAATAAAGCCAAAAGAAACCCAAATTTATTTCACTCACAACCTTTGATTCCACTATTATTTGCTATTTGAGGAAAAGTACTTTTCAAGAAAATCTAAAGAAAATGTGGAGTTACGATTGCTCTTGAATTTCGATGCTTATCGCACCTGATAGAAGTTGATAAGTGATCCTTTCAATGTTCTCAATAGACCAGCAAGGCGATATTCTCCCCACCAATTTCGTCCTTCCACTTTTTACCAATCTGCGCCAACTACCCTGTCGATGAAACGGCGTAAAAAAACATGCGAAGCGCTGCATCGCCCCCGGGCAGACTCGAGAGTCCAAAGGTCACGCGCAATCTTACAATATATTAGAAAACATATTAGGAATCACTAGTTTTCTTTTAATTAAATCAACTTATTGTCATGGAATTACATGACAATTAATAACTATACTAATATACACTTACCAGGTTTTTTTCCCAATAATATATCAGGGTAAATTAAAACCACAACATGATTAAAACATAACACAGTCAAATAGGGCTGAATTAAATTAATATTAGGATGCTACAGTGCCGGGTAGGTCAAGATTAATTTAAGGATACAATTAATCTAAGAGCAAAAATAATTTAAAATAAAGACACCTGGGTCTGCTTCGTTACAGTCACCCCCTATTATTTTGAACGAAAAACAGGGTTATGAGGGAAAAATAATATTAATTTAGAGACAAAGAGAAAAAACTCTTTTCGATTGAGCTAGGAAAAAAGTGAAGAACCTAATGAAAATGCCAAAAAAAAACCTTGGGCCTAGTGATGACTACTTTTTGACGACTTGCTTTTGCATAGGCAGGTACTCCCATAGAATAGCTTAAACCTTTTCTGGATTTTGCCTAATACCTTCGGGAGTCAAAATATGGCCTAAAAATTTGACTTCTTTTTTTTTCTTAATAAAATAGGATTTTTCTATATTAATGGTCATCTTGGCCTTCTGTAGTTGACTCATCACCATCTCCAGATGTTGCAGGTGTAAAGAAAAATGGGGAGACGCTATCAACAAATCATCTATGTAATTGTAGGTAAATTCTCTCACCTTTGGTCCCAATATGAAATACATTGCCCGAGAAAAACTACCAACTGCTGTTTTTAGACCGAAAGGTAACTTTAACCTGCCTACCCTGAAATACCACCGAAGGACACACCAACAAAACACAACAACATAATAACAGGTTTTCACTCAGTATAATTCTTTAGAACTAACTCCAATCCTGGTCACGGCACCACTGTAACCTTGCGGCCCCCGGCTCATACGACCGGAGTAAAAAGCTGAAAGAAATTTTAATTAGAGGGTTATTAAAATGGGTTAATTAAATAATTAAGATATTTAATTACAAAGCTGAAAAATAAAATTATTATTAGTATTATTTTCAACAAAAAATTTGTGCCCTGGAAGGTCTGATTTAACACAAAAGTGTTATCGCACGACTCATGGAATTGAGTCATTATTCACCTATTCCAGAATTTCCCGCGTGACATCCGAATACATAAAATAATGCATTAGTATGCCTCACATACAATAAAGGAACAGGCTCTGATGTGACCGTTTAGATTCGGGCAAAATCTAAGGCCGACCCTACGTTGTGTTCGTCAGGTTCGCTGAAAAATACTAATTGGAGTATTATACAGAGTGAAGAAAAATTAACTCAAAGTTTATTATGGGCGTTTTATGGATTGTGTAAAAACACTTGTTTTAGTGAGATGGAGACTCATCAGATAGCAGAATTTATACTATTGTCGTCAAAATAAAATAACAAAATTGAAAATTAGTTCAAAGAAAGCTCCAGAAACGCACTCTCGACCACGTTTCCAAAGGAATCCCCTACCCTGTGCACCGGACGGGACGGAGGGGCTGTCACCCTAGGCTGTCGCCTATCCCTGTAGGGTATCCTCTACTATCGGTTGCTGGAATGTGCTGTCGCACCGGTCTGTCGGCCGCCGTCCCACGTCGAAGGAAACATTGTAACCGACAAGTCTGGATCAAAAGAACGAGCCATTCACTATTCCTTGAACAACCTCCAACCAATATTTACCTTTATAAAACCTTTCTTTCTATAATACATTTATAGATAAAAACTGCCACCTATCCGAGCACGCGGGTATCGTTGTTGAACTAGCACATAACATAGCAAAGAGAGAAGTTCTTTCTTTTTCCTGTCTGATAAAAATCCCCGCATCCCCACGAGTTTATTTTTTCTCGTTGCTACGTCCAGCGTGGGCTGTCGCCCCGTAACAGCGCGAAGGGAGAGCATGGTAATAGGATAACCCCGAACTTAAATCGTTTAGGAAAAATAATTGAATTCTCATATTGGTTATTGATGGTTAATTACTTTTGTTGGTTTTTTTTTCTAGACCTCAGCAACAGATACCACTAGCACATAAACTGTCTTAACGCCATAAACAACTTTGGGTAGAAATACTATAATAACGTGTAGAGTTTTATTCATCAAAATTCATTATACCATTACCAACCTGGAACATTAGTAAAACTGATGTTCTCTATATCAGCGTCTTCTTCCGCTTGCATTTTTAATTTTTTGCTCCTCTGAAACTGATAGTAGTTGATAAGTTTAGTGATAAATATTTTGAGTAGTAAAAATGTCAAATTTCAAAACTTGAAACAAAAAACATTTAAAATTTAATATTGACAAAGGGAAAAAAAATGTATTTTTCCATAAAGGAATGGAGAAGGATTAACAAACCCGGTGAAGTCCAACAAACGGAACTACCTTAAGTTTGTCAAGGGAGAAGGATTAACAAACCCGGTGAAGTCCAACAAACGGAACTACCTTAAGTTTGTCAGGGAGGAAGGAGTAACAAACCCGGTGAAGTCCAACAAACGGAACTACCTTAAGTTTGTCAAGGGAGAAGGATTAACAAACCCGGTGAAGTCCAACAAACGGAACTACCTTAAGTTTGTCAAGGGAGAAGGATTAACAAACCCGGTGAAGTCCAACAAACGGAACTACCTTAAGTTTGTCAGGGAGGAAGGATTAACAAACCCGGTGAAGTCCAACAAACGGAACTACCTTAAGTTTGTCAGGAAGGAAGAAGTAACAAACCCGGTAAAGTCCAACAAACGGAACTACCTTAAGTTTGTCAGGAAGGAAGGAGTAACAAACCCGGTGAAGTCCAACAAACGGAACTACCTTAAGTTTGTCAAGGAGAAAGGAGTAACAAACCCGGTGAAGTCCAACAAACGGAACTACCTTAAGTTTGTCAGGGAGGAAGGATTAACAAACCCGGTGAAGTCCAACAAACGGAACTACCTTAAGTTTGTCAGGAAGGAAGAAGTAACAAACCCGGTAAAGTCCAACAAACGGAACTACCTTAAGTTTGTCAGGAAGGAAGGAGTAACAAACCCGGTGAAGTCCAACAAACGGAACTAACTTAAGTTTGTCAAGGAGAAAGGAGTAACAAACCCGGTGAAGTCCAACAAACGGAACTACCTTAAGTTTGTCAGGAAGGAAGGAGTAACAAACCCGGTGAAGTCCAACAAACGGAACTACCTTAAGTTTGTCAGGGAGGAAGGAGTAACAAACCCGGTAAAGTCCAACAAACGGAACTACCTTAAGTTTGTCAGGGAAGAAGTAACAAACCCGGTGAAGTCCAACAAACGGAACTACCTTAAGTTTGTCAAGGGAAAAGGTGACGGCAAGATTCAATTAGGTAAATTAGGGGGAAAAATAAAGGAAATATTTAACAGAGCGGGGAAAAGAAAAATAGATACAAGCAAAATTGAGAAATTTAAACTATAATGTAATTTTCCCCAAAAATTCTAACTAAGGAAAAGAAAATATTATGTTCTCTAAAATGACTTTTAAAACTCCTAAATATATTTAAGCAACCCAACAAAAAACCTTTAATTCAATATTTTCTTTTGTTATAAATTAAAAGAAAGAAATAAACCCAAATTTTAATATTGCACTCCGAAATTCAGTAACCATCACAAAACAACACACGGCATAAACTTTTGACTTCCCCTGTATAGAATATAATAAACCCTCTAATGTTCAGACTTATAAAATGTGAATGTTTTGGAAATCCCCGTTTTACGTTTGTAAATTGCAAGACAACACCTTTTTAAATAAATTAAATATTTTATTATTTACGCAATTCACTTTCTCCAAATAAAGCCAAAAGAAACCCAAATTTATTTCACTCACAACCTTTGATTCCACTATTATTTGCTATTTGAGGAAAAGTACTTTTCAAGAAAATCTAAAGAAAATGTGGAGTTACGATTGCTCTTGAATTTCGATGCTTATCGCACCTGATAGAAGTTGATAAGTGATCCTTTCAATGTTCTCAATAGACCAGCAAGGCGATATTCTCCCCACCAATTTCGTCCTTCCACTTTTTACCAATCTGCGCCAACTACCCTGTCGATGAAACGGCGTAAAAAAACATGCGAAGCGCTGCATCGCTCCCCGGGCAGACTCGAGAGTCCAAAGGTCACGCGCAATCTTACAATATATTAGAAAACATATTAGGAATCACTAGTTTTCTTTTAATTAAATCAACTTATTGTCATGGAATTACATGACAATTAATAACTATACTAATATACACTTACCAGGTTTTTTCCCAATAATATATCAGGGTAAATTAAAACCACAACATGATTAAAACATAACACAGTCAAATAGGGCTGAATTAAATTAATATTAGGATGCTACAGTGCCGGGTAGGTCAAGATTAATTTAAGGATACAATTAATCTAAGAGCAAAAATAATTTAAAATAAAGACACCTGGGTCTGCTTCGTTACACAGTGGTCAGTAATATGACAATTAAGAATGAAAGAATTGAAGGTTAAACTTTCTCTACTGTTAGAAGATCTTTTTACAAAAATATGATCTAAGCATGATTTACTTTCAGGTGTAATGCGGGTCGGGTTTAAAATATAGGGTATAAAACCATACTTGGCTAGCGCAGAAAGATATTTGGTTACATTTATGTCATTTTCATTATTTAAATTGATGTTAATGTCACCAATTAATAATTCAGTTTTGTTATTCTGATTTGTTTCATGTAAATATAAGTCGAGTTCATCTATGAACGAGATCAAGTTACTTGGATTAGGTCGATACAATCAACACACAATCTCAGTTTCTTTGGAGGAGCCACTCTTACCACCTGACTTGTACTATCCGCCGCTGGCAATATCAATGGAGTTCTCTAGCCACACCAATAATCCAGGTTTCCATGGCGAGGAATTTTACAGAGACTTCAATCAGGCTGATTATCGTTCCATAAATAACTATTTTGCCTCTATCGACTGGGACAATCTATGTGAGAACAAGTCTCTAGATCTAGTTATTAATGACTTCTATATGCATTTATATGAGGCAATTAATTTGTTTATCTACGACTATTTAATAATAGAAGCATAATGTGTTTGTTAGTACATATATAATGTGGTTCATATTACCATAGTTACTCATATTCCACAGCCGTGGAATATGAGATTTCATATTCCACGGTCCCAACAAAACAAAGTTACCTGAATTACGATAAAAACGCACCAGATCTAGTTTAAGCAGGCGTGAATGGTATTAATACCATAGCAACCGATTGACAAGTAAACGAATCATTTTTTTCCTCAGTCATTTAAGTTTCGCTGTGACATTTTCTTGTTGATTTCAAAGTAAAATATCATGATTTCGGATGACGAAAACGAAATCCAAAGTACCCCTCCAGAAATTCGGGCTGCAATTGTATTTTGTTTAATTATGGTTAACATAGTTGAATTGTATTTTTTAGTTAAGAAATACCATTAATAATAATCCTATTGTAATAAAATGTGTTGCTCTGAATCCATTTTCTAACTTCTTGAATACTGAATAGTCGTAGATAAAGTATAGTATTTGACTCGCGTATAATGGCTATATTACACGAGATTTTAAAACACGAGCCGAAGGAGAACTTCATTATACGCTCGTTAAATAATGTACTATTGTACCCCTAAAAAAAACATCACCTCGTAAATTCCCTATTTGGTATTCTCCACAACTTAAAAGCTTAATCATAACAAAGCAAAAAGTTCATGCTAAATTTAAGAAAACCGGTGAACATTCTGATTATTTGGAGTTTTCCAGGCTGAGGTCCCTGTGTAAACAACTTTCTAGGGATTGCTATGACGGTTATGTGAACCAAACGGAGCATAATATCATTCAGGACCCCAAATTTTTTTGGAAGTTTATCAATGCTAAACGTGTGACTGACAATATTCCTTATGAAATTTATTATAATAATGAAAAGGGTAGTACTGGTCCCCAGATAGCCAATCTCTTTGCGGAGTATTATTCCTCTGTTTACTGTGATAAGCACTTTGATGTTCCTAATCAGATCTCCACTAATAATGTAAACAAATCTAATATTAATTTTGGAATCTCTGATATTTACAAAAAGTTGAGCGAGCTCAACTGTAATAAGGGTCCTGGTCCTGACGGCATACCCCCAGGCTTGCTTCGTTATTGTGCCTTCATTCTGGCAAGACCACTTTTTTTCATATTCAACCTCTCTCTCTCCTCAGGCTATTTACCATTTTGTTGGAAGACTAGCTTTATTATTCCTATTCATAAATCTGGCAGCAGAACGGAAGTAAAAAATTACAGGCCTGTTAGTATATTGAATGTAATTCCGAAATTGTTTGAGAATATTATAACCGATAGTCTGACGATATCAATGGGTGGTTGTATCATGGACCAGCAATTTGGTTTTCAACGTGGCAAGTCAACGGAGCTGAACCTGGTCTCATATCTTGATTTTCTGTCGGAGACCTTGGAGGGCGGTGGGGTGGTGCATTCTATCTACACTGATTTCTCCAAGGCCTTTGACAGGGTCAATCATCAGGTTCTTATATCAAAGCTTGAAACACTGGGCCTTCATGGGTCTCTGCTTCAGTGGTTCACCAGTTATCTGCGGGATCGAGTTCAGATAGTTAGAGTTCACAACTTTAAATCCAAGTTTATAAAGGTAACATCAGGTGTACCACAGGGGTCGCATATAGGCCCTCTACTTTTTAACCTTTTCATTAATGACATCCAGAACTGTTTTGCCTCATCCAAATTTCTTCTGTTCGCGGATGACCTTAAGTTGTTTACTAAGGTTGCTTCATCCCATGATTGTGAGCTCTTGCAGACGGATTTGAGCAGCCTTGTCGACTGGTGTAAGACGAATGGCATGGAATTGAATGCTTGTGCCACCTCATGTTGTTCTCGAGGTCTCGTGACCCTTTAATTCACGAATATGTCGTTGATGGCGGGGTTCTCGACCTTGTGCCGAGCATTGTCGATTTGGGAATCTTGTTAGATCGTTCCCTTACTTTTATTCCCCATATTCTGGCCGTAAAGGCTAAAGCCTTGATAATGCTTGGATTTATCAAGAGATCTTCGAGCGACTTCAGAAACCTCGCGTCAATTAAACCTTTATATTGTTCTTTAGTCAGATCTCACCTTGAGTATGGATCCTCTGTCTGGAATCCTTTTTACGCAGTCCATATAAACAGTCTGCAGAGTGTGCAGCATAAATTCTTAAAGTATTCTGCATTTAAGATTCCTAATGGACATGCAATGTCGTATTCCGACCTCCAGTCCGAGTTGCGATTGGATTCACTTGAGACCCGTCGTAAGCATCACGATCTTAAACTCTTGTGGGGTATTTTGAATCATGTTTATCATTGCCCAGATTTGTTATCCAGAATTCCTATCCTTGTTCCATCCAGGACAACACGTTCTAGCTTTACATTTTATCAGCTACTTACCCGCACGAATTACGCGCTCAACTCTTTTTTGCAAAGATTACTCGTTTGGCCAATTTATATTCGAACGAATTAGACATTTTTTCTTCTCGCTGCCAATTTAATAGCAAATTGAAAGATGTTGTTTAGGGCTTCTTGACTTTTATATCTATATTATTTTAGTGTGTATTTTTGTGTTTGTATTTTTATTTTAGTGACGTAATGTGTAATTTTTATGCTATTTCTGTATAATATGCATTCATTTTGTTTTTATTTTTAATCTTTTAATGGGCTATAGGCCCGTAAATAAATAAATAAATAAATGGTTTATTTCCATAACTCCATAACTGACATGAATGAAACATGTTTGTTGTTGTCATATGCCTATAGTACAGTAATTTTTTGAAATCGAAAAAGCAAAATAAAAACGTTTCTACAGAATACACTTATAAGTACACCGATTAAGATAAGTAAAGAAAGTACACAGTAGAAAATATATATTGTTATACTACTTACTTACTTTTAAGATCATTATTGACACAATAATATACAACATCACTATATCAAAGGGCTATTGACCGAGGTCCTTCTGCCCACCGCCTGTAACAACTCTAAATTGTATTATTAAAACTATAGAGTAAGTACATAATGGTATGTAAGAATAAAGTTTACTAAGTAGATAAATAATTAATTAGATACTACATACTAAATTTCATATTCAGTCAAACAGTTTGTCCCTGGTGAAGATCCAGCAAGTGTTCAATGATTGTGGATTGAGGGTGGCGGTATTTTTGATTGCCCCTTTGTTCTTATGTCCGCGTGTGGCAAAGTCTTTGTACCATAGTGAGATTGTGTAAATTGGCTGCAAATTTGCTGGTACTTAAGGTTATTAATTATTGTTATAATTGGTTTAATATTAGTTGCTTCATACAACAGTACATTGGGCGGATTGTGTAAGGAGTTGTCAGGATGTCGGATTTTTGTTATTATGCGTAGTGATGATGTTTCTGCTACTTCAAGATTTTTTTTAGCCGTTTTTTTAATGTTTAACATTACTGGGTGGGCATATTCTAGTAGGGGCCTGCAGATAGATTTATATATTTTGCTAGCTCTGTGTATGTTGAAATACCCCCATCTTTGTATGTGAGACTTCGAAAATGTTTGGCTCTTGCGATTGTCTTCTTTTTTAAGTCTTTGGTATGGTAGTTGAAGTTCAGTTTCTGATCCAGTATTACTCCAAGATATTTAATGGATGGTTTTGGAGAAACTTCATTTGGCCCAATTCTTATTTTAGGAGATGTATGTTTAACATTATGATTAAAGATCATCAATTGGGATTTTGTAGGATTAGGTTGTAGTCTCCACATATTGAACCATGTAGTTGTACGGTTCATAAGGTCTTGAAGTGTTGCCATTGTCGTGAGTAAAGTAGAACCATGTGAAATTAGGGCAGTGTCGTCAGCATATTGGAGAACATAATCCTTGCTATCAATATTTGGCTGTATGAAGGAATATATGTCATGACAAAATATATTATATAATAATGGAGAGAGTGGATAACCTTGGGGTACCCCTGTTGTGGAATTATGGGGTTGGACAATGTATCATTTATTTTGATTTGAATTGTGCGTTCTTCTAGAAAGCTTTTGGTTATTCTAACTAGGGTTCGACCGATACAGTAGTGATTTTTTGCCGATACCGATATATCGGTATCGGCCGATATAAAATGCCGATATCGATATATATCGGCAAAATTTTTATGTTCTCTTTAACGTATTTCTATAAATTGTGTTTTCAGTATTACCAAAATCAGAAAATATCGGCACTTAAAACATATTTTACGAGGCTAAATGTATGTCGAGAAGAAATAAAAAAACAAATTAATAGCGCTAACTACCTAGCAATTCAGGCAGATGAAACCACTGATACCTCCAATAAAATGCAAATGGTTCTAGTATTTCGTTACACATTAAACGGTAATATTTTTGAAACATTTTGGGGGTTTTCAAATCCTGCCAACCATACTGCTGACGGTATTTCTAAAGAAATTTTTAGTGTATTAAATGATATAGAAGTTTCAAAACAACCTGAAAAACTAATAGCGCAAAATTACGATGGCGCTTCTGTCATGAGCGGTTCTATAGGAGGAGTTCAAGCAAAAATTAATGAGATTTATAAAAATGCAAAATTTATTCACTGCTACGCACATCAATTAAATCTAATAATACAGAACTGTACATCTAAAGATAAAATGCTTAGAATATTTTTTGCAAATTTATCTGGCTTTTCGACCTACTTTTCGCGATCTGCCAAAAGAACTGCGATTTTAGACAGAGTTGTCCAAAAACGACTACCACGGTCTGCCCCAGCGCGCTGGAATTTTACTTCAAGGTCAGTAACAACAGTTTACACGAACAAAAATGATTTATTGACATGTTTGGAAGAAATTCTTGATTCTGAAACTGATCAAAATTCAATTAATCAAACTCAAGGCCTCATTAATACTTTGACAAATAATAATTTTAACTTTTGGTTATTTTTCTTTAATAAAATAATGCCCCACGTTGACATTTTGTTTCAACAACTACAGCGTAGAGGCCTAACTGCTTCTGTAGCGAAGGATAATTTAAATAATTTTACTACTGCAATTCAGCAGGTTAGAAATAACATTGATGAATACATAACTCAAGAATTTCATAGTAAAAATCCCTTGGAAAATCCAGAGATATGTTCTAAAAGAAGAAAGATTGACTATGGTGGTAACATAAGAATTTCGAAAGAAGTTTGCGATATCATTTTAATGCAAATATCTGAAAGGTTTAAATTTACCACTCATTTAATTATAGCAAATTTATTTGAATTTGAAAAATTTCAAGGATATCGTTTAAATTTTCCCCATGAAAATGTAAAAAAACTTTCTGAAGTGTTTCCTGATATAAATTTTTCTAAATTAAAAAATGAGCTAGCCGTTATTTACTCTCGTGAAGATTTCAAGGAACATAGTGGTGTACTTGCTCTATTACAGACTTTTATTAAAAATAATTTGTCTGAAACATTTTCTGAATCCATTAAGTTACTGAATATTTTGTGTACGATTCCCGTAACAACTGTGGAAAGTGAAAGGTGTTTCTCGACCTTAAAAAGAATAAAAACTTTTTTAAGAAATACTATGTCCCAAGAAAGACTTCCGCGTTGGCTATGTTGTCCATAGAAAAACAGTTGATTAACAACATTCCAAACTTTAACGAAAAAGTGATAGACAAGTTTGCTTGTCAAAAATCGAGAAGAATAGAGTTGCAGTTCAAATAGTAAATTTAGGTGAGTCTATATTCTTTAAATTATTCGCACAATTTTTTCACGGTATTAGGTACACCCGTGCACCGGACAAAGTATTTTTTTTTTATTATTTTTTTTAAGGCTCAAGAGGCGAATTTTATTTTTTGGGTCCTCAAAATAGCCATATTTGGGCGCGGCCCCCGAAAAGTTTTTCGCCTCCGGCGGTGCCTCCGGCGGAGCCTGCGGCGAGCTTCCACAGTGTGCCCCTGTACTTTTCAAATCCACGAGCCGCCACTGTAATTGATTAGGAGGATTTAAACTGTGTACTCAGTATATTGATGTATATATATTTATAGGATTTAGACTAAGTTATGACTGTATCTATGATTGGCTTTATAAGAAGTTGTTAATACATTGAACAAATAAATAAACAAACAACATCGAGCCACACAAAATAAAAGGAAACCGGATCCACTCACCTATAACTATACATGACCACATTATAAATACATATATCAGGAAGTTGAACAAGAATGAAATAACTAACAGAGAAACCTTATTAAGCAAACTAAGGAACAGATTCATAGGAGAATTTCAAGTAGACACCGCGGTCGTATGGTCGGACAACAGGATATATATATGATCGATATATGTTGTCAAAAATACAAAATGAAAAAAAGTTTATCTTCTTGGCAGGTGGCTTTAATATAGAGTTAATCAAAGCAAATAAAACAGGATCCGAATTTGTAACAATGATTAATTCTTTTAACTTGAATCAGACTGTAAATCAAAACACAAGAATAACAGCAGCTTCTTCCAGTTGCATAGATAACATTTTTACAGATTCGGATTATGTTAAGACAGATATAATAGAAAATTTCATATCCGATCATACAGCACAAAAAATAATTTTTGAAACACAAATAAAAAAAGCACAAATGATATATATAATGAACGTAAGAGAATTTTTTCTCAGGAAAATAAAAAAAAATGTTTGTGCTCTCTAAGGGAACAGGATTGGGAAGATGTTTATTCTTGTAATAAAAATGAAACAAATAACCAATGGAACAATTTTATAAATACATATACACGGCTATTTTACCAGAGTTTTCCTCTAAAAGTAGTTCATAATAATCAGAAAAATAAATTTATAAATCCAGAACTTGCCGAGTGTAAAAAAAGATTAGATGCTCTATTAACACTAAGTAAGAAAAATATTAATTACTCACATGCCTACAGACTAAAAAAGAATATGATAGCATTCTGAAAAACAATCGAATTAAAACCTATGAAAATAGAATTAAATACTCAGACAATAAAATGAAATGCATGTGGACTACCAACAAAGAAATCACTGGTAAAATGTCACATAATAATGAGGTAAGATTGGAGGGAAGAGCTGATGTGATGGCCAATAAATATAATGAATTTTTGGTCTCTGTAAAACCAAATATTTTGAAAAATGTAAAATCTTTACCATATATCGGTAATATTCTGGGCAACAATCAATCAATGTTTTTGGCACCTGTTAATGTTGGGGAAATTTGTGAGTTGGCTGGGCAGATCAAGAATAAACATAGCAGCGGCATAGATGAAATACCGACAAGCATTATAAAGAGCTCTATTATTGTTGTAAAAAAAATACTGTTATTTAATTAATGGATCATTTAAAAATGGTATATTTCCAACCAATTTGAAAATGGCTTTGATCAAACCTTGATATAAAAAGGGAGATCCTCAAAGAATGGACAGCTATAGGCCTATAAGTCTTTTGCCTGGGTTTTCTAAATTATTTGAGCTGGCTATGTTCATCAGTTGATCAGGTTGATCAGATTCATGAGTGACTGTAACTTGTTTAATAGTAGCCAGCACGGCTTCTTAAAAGGAAAATCCACGCAAACAGCTCATTATCAATTTGTTAAGGCAGTTTTGAAAGTGGTGAAGTCGCTCTTGGAATATTCCTAGATTTGTCTAAAGCCTATGACTGTCTGGACAGGGAAATATTGGTGAAAAAGATGGGAAATGTATGGGATAAGAGGGCATGCATTGAAGTGGCTGACATCTTATCTTCATGAAAGGAATCAAATAGTGGGTAATAATAAAAGCGGCCAATTACATAAATCGAAAATATTAAATAATAACCATGGAATAGCCCAAGGTAGCATACTCGGACCTATTATGTTTGTAATATTTGTTAACGACCTTTATTCTGTAGCAGACAGACCCTGTCAAACTATAATTAGTCATGCGGATGATACCAACCTACTAATAGGAAATAAAACTATGTGTCAACTCCGGTGGAACAGCAAAAACACCGGAAGGCGACATAAAAAACCAAATAGCAAAACTGTTAAATAAAAGTAACGTCGGCATCAGCGACGTGGTCTCGATGATATCACAAGTTTTAACCCTTCTATTGGATCAGAAAAGTGAGATTCAGGATATGCTATCAAAAATCAGGGAGTTACAACGTGAGAGGATCGATAAACTCGAAGACGAAATATTAGAATTAAAAGAAAACTATTCCAAACTGGAAACCTCTGTTGCCGTCCAGTTGAAGGACAGAGTTCCAGCTGTTCCAGTTTTTAATCAGGAAGAATTTTTTAATGAATCTCACGAAAGACAACGTAGATCTGAAAATATTATTGCGTTCAACATTCCCGAAAGTACATCAAATGACTCTAGCGATAGAGCGGGCCATGACAGCTCGCACTTTATGTGTGTCCTGGAGAAACTTGAGCTAGATAGAAATACAAGCTTTAAAATTTCTAGAATTGGCCGACCAAATACTAAACCTCGACCAGTTAAGGTGACGTTCTCTAGCCCATCCCTCGTGCAACAGTGCTTAAGGAATAAATATAAGTTGAAGGGTCATAGTATCAGCATAAAACCGGATTTAACTCCCTTAAAGCGTGACCAAATTAGAAGGGTGTATGAAGAAATAAATCACCGAAAACTTAATGGTGAGACAGACTTGATACTTCGTTACAAGGGAGGCGCCCCTGTTCTGGTGAAAAAGAGTACCAATTTAAAGGAACACAATGTTTTACCAATGGGCAACTTGCCGAGTGGGTCCGGACCCGTTGACGCCAGTGGTCAATGACGAGACTGGCTCACCCCATTGCAAGTTTATTGTCAGAATGTAGGTGGTATGAAGACTAAGTTTGAGGAGTTTCGGCGAGCAGTTATCTGTGCCCAATATGATGTTATAGTTATTGTAGAAACATGGTTAAGCGTTGAGGTTACCAATACGGAAGTTCAGATTGAGGGTTATGATGTTTTTCGCATGGACCGTTCAACAAATTCTAGCAACAAACAGCGAGGGGGTGGAGTACTCATCGCATTACGCAACAATTT